>CAOKZL010001650.1:0-599052 GCA_948472985.1 Iguana delicatissima | reverse complement strand
CACGTCCTGGTTTTCAACTGTGAAATACTAGTGGGTAAGTTATTAGATCAATGGAATTTCTGTAGATGTTGACTCCTCATTCAATAATTGATTTAATGAGTCTACTCTAATTAGGATTACCAATACGATTCTGGCCTGTGCATTTAGCACAATATGTAGTTTGACCTCAAAAGATACCCCCCACCTCTTTCTCTGTGTATGCGTGTGTGAGAGAGAGAATGAGAGAGAGAAAGAGTCCACATTAATTTTCTCAGGTTGAAAGACCAGATAGATGTTGCAAATCTTGTCTTTCTGCCTGGGTGGTAGCTTTGTGTCATGACAATATTTTCACAGCCAATGTATTTGTCAATGTTCTTATAGAGACATATGTTCTTATAGAGACACAGCATAAGTCTCAAACACTTTCTTGTTAAAGGAAATCTGAAAGGCTGTTTTGGACTTCTCACTTCACAATAAGGAGAGAGCAAAAGAGACTCTTCTGTGCAGCGATACCAATCCAGTGGTGCTATTATACTATACTATTATAATGCTGTGTTCCAGTCTAACTGCCATGAGAGCATCCTATGGAATCCTTGGATTTGCATTTCAGGGTGAGGCATTTAGAATGCTCATCCAGAAAGCTTTTGGGCCTCACTTAACTAGAATTCCCAGAATTCCCCAAGGTGTTGCCACAACAGTTAAAATATAGCATTGTAATAGTGTAGTGCAGATGTGTCAAACACAAGGCTCGTGGGCCAAATCCAGCTCACCGGGCCATTTCATGTGGCCCTCACACCTCTCCTGCATCTGCAGAACTCCCCCTGCCCAGTAAGCCCAGTCCCCGCACTCGGGCCCCCTGCTGCCAGTATTCTGAAGAGGGGCCCAGCAGCCAGCACTCACAATCTACTTGTACTTCTGACTGCTCCTCTGTCCAAGTCTCACCATCAGTGTGGGGATCAAGCTCATCAGGTACAGAGAGGGGCAGGGGAGCAGAAAGCACCACAGGGGAGGGGGACAGAAAGAGGCACAGGGTGGATCTGAGAGCTAAAAGAGGCACAGAGAGGGGCTGTGGGGAGAAGAAAGAAGCACAGAGAGGGTCTCAACTGGGACCAAAAAGTTAAACAAAGTTAATGTAATAAACAGTGCTTGGTAATATTTGTCTGATGATTAAAAAACAAATTCTGTTTCAAAAGTCATTTTTCAATAAATTGTACAATGGTTGTACACTTGAATATCTGCTTGCCATTATTTTTCCGAGACTTCTAGTGTCAGAGCTAGTTATTACTAAAACCAGTAATAATTGAATGCAGAGGCAATTATTTAATGTGATAAAAGAGTAGATACATTTATATAGTCTTATAGATACAATCGGTCCATTGAGGGCAACCACAGTGCTGATATGGCTCAAGTTGAAATTGAGTTGGACAGCCTTGGATGTGATAGGGCCCAAGCATCATTATGCTGTGATAAATGATATTGACTAGAGGCAGTGACTACTAGACCTCAATCCTGACTACACTTTGTTTTTGGTGCAGTGATCCAAAGGATCTACCGTCCAGTCTTATGTAATAACTTTTCACAGAACTTTGTATCAGTTCTTGAGAGCAAACTTTCTATGCTCATTCAGTTGTTGAGCTGCACTGTTTATATAAAAGATACAAGCAGTCAGATACTCATGTCTACCTTGCCCTCTGTAAAAGCTGCAGGGATTTTCTTTCTCAAATAAGCAAGATTAAAAGAGAAAAGAGAGATTACTACGAAATCCCCCAACAGTAAACTGTAAAACCTTACACTTTACAGCTGCCAGTTGTAATCCATGAAAAGCCACCCTCCTTAACCATTTACCAAAAGACAAAACTTGGAAAAATTACTTTTTTTGGATCATAACAACCAGACTCCTCCCAGCCAGCATACTCATTGGGAACTGCAGTACAAAAAAGTAACTCTTCCAAGCTGTGCTGCAGAAACATATGTGAGGCCCTTTTTTGCAAATACTCTTCATTTTCCAGAATCTGTGTTTCAAAACTGGCACAGTGTGTCTTTTTTGGATCCAGATGGTCTTCTGTGCTCTATTCTGGCCACCACATAGAGGTTCCTCATCTGTCCAGAAAGCTGAAGTTCTTAACCCTTGGCATTTTACTAGGCTCCATGTGGGAATTAGTAAGGTGAACAGAAGGGGAAAGCAGGGAGATGAGATTATAGTGGAGAGAAAAATGGGAAAGTGACAGAAGATTTTTTGGGTGTAATAAATGAGAAATGGTTTTTTTTGTGACATTTTCCAGCTTTGTTTTCATAGTGCTTTTAGTGTAGGCTTTTAACCTAAATTTAAATGGCAATTTAACATAAACTTAATTCCTAATTGCCACCCTTCAACATAAATGTAAATGAATTAGATTTTAAAACTTTTTAAACGGTTAACTGAATGAAATGGAACCATTACATGGGATTTGCTGATGATTCACTTGGATCTTTTAACTTATATCATCTATTGTAATATTTTTTTAGTTTTTGTAATAAATAGATATAATTTAAAATATAATAAAATAAAATACTAACTTTACTATCACTGGGTAGTGCAGTGGTAGTATATCCAGGGATAGCAAGAAAGGTAGCTGCCCACCTTGATACATTTGATCATCATATTAAATTTTGTAAGTTAAATCTTGAAAAAACAAAACCTAAGGCCATGTCTTTACCTTTTTTCTTTCTAGCATATGGATATACACATATCTTGCAGGTGGGGACAATAAAGTTTACACATACAGCTGATTAGCACAATCTTGTCCATTAGTACCACATGGCCTGCTAGACCATCCATGTGATACTACATCTGCTGTGGGAAAATTCAAAAGCACATTATTTTCCTCTGCTGAAGGTACATCAGATTTAGGCCTTCTTGTTGCTGAAGTTTTTTGGATTGTCTTATCAAAAACATCTGTTCACTATTACATTTGTTTGCTGTTAAGATTTAAATATCAGTTCTGAAATATATCCCTGATAATGAGTCACACTAAACCGAACTAGATTAATATTCTCTGGAGTTTACATAACTTTTTTTTTTAAAAATGTAATTTGTTAATGACGACAAATAATGTTAAGATGTTTCACTTTCAAAATAAAATCTGTTCTTTTAATATAACAAATGGATGATATCATTTCCAAAAATGAATATCCATCAACCTACTTCACAATTGATGAATTCATAATATCAGTTTAAACAGAAGTAATTCCATTACACATTCTAGTTACAGCTAGTTACAGCTAAGCATCTGCAGAACCAGTAAGAGCAACGTCTGTGTCTCTGCCCCATTTAAAATGCTATGGTCTGCCACAAGCACTTTCCTAAAGATATTCGTTAGACGTAAGAACTAGGAAGAGTGAATTGGTTACTCATTATCTTATAATATATCAAATTCAACATCTGAGCATCTTACAAGCAGTCTGCAAGGCTAAGGTACACATTTAAGTAGGCTTTTCCCCATCTAATGGCTAGGGAGTGTCAGGGGGCATTTTTACTTGAATGAATGGAAATATAAGTATAGTGTTTTAAAATGAGTAAAACCTGTTGGAAGATTAAGCAATAACGTGAACCAGACCTTTGTTATTTTTAAACTAGCAATGCATTTCTTGTGTGTTTGGGTGACTGTGAAAAGGAAAAGAAGGTTTCCCAGGTTGATTAAAAAAAGAGTTGCTAACATCTCCCCAAAGTGGAGATGATACAAGTTTCATTTACAAAGAACATCCATTTATATAACATCTTCATACCTTTTATAGGGTCCACCTACCTCTCCTAGGATAGGAGATAAGTTGCTCCTATCAGCTTGCTACAACAGAAGCTCTCTTTTTGGAAGAAAAAATCCTGAATGGAACAGTCCACAGATCAGTGAGGGGTGGTGGCCTCCATGTCAGTTAAACAGTGACCCCACTGTGACTTTTAATCTGAACTGTACATTTTGGACAAAAATACAGATTTGCCATCCCATTAGCATGGAAGCCATCAGCCACTAGGGCTGCAGACCGATTGTCAGGTTGGATATCTCTTGTCTGAAATGCTTGGAACCAGAAGTGTTTTGTATGTTCGATTTTTTTTCTTTAGATTTTGGAACACATGTATTTGCGTATACAGTGGCCCCTCCACTTTTGTGACAGTTCAGGGAGCAAAACCCTCATGAAAGTAGAAAAAACATGAATAACTCCACCTCCCATGTTCTCCCTCCCATTCGCACACCAGGGCCAGAGGCAAGAGACTGAGAGGAAGGAGCTCCACACAGGAGAAGGAAGGCTCTCCCCATTCCCTTGCCTCTTGCCTCGATGTGAGTTCTCAGCACTGGGGCCAGAAGCAAAGAAATGGGAGAGGGGGCTCTGGGGGTGGGGAGAACAAAAGCTTGCATGAGCCCCTCACCATTCCTTTGCCTGTTGCCTCAGTGCAAGTCCCCAGTGCTGGGGCCAGAGGCAAGGAAATGGGAGAGGGGAGCTCTGGAGGGCAGAAGGAACACTCAAATGAGTCTTCCCCAAACAGGAGAAGGAAGCCTCCCCACCCCCTGCATTCCCTTGCCTGTTGCCTCAGTGCAGTTCTCAGAGCTGGGACCAGTGGAAAGGGAACGGAAGGAGGTAGCTCTGCAGGGGAGAAGGAAGGCACACACATGCATCCCCCCATTTCCTTTCCTTTTTTCTGAGGCCCTTTTCTCATGGCATTTGCCATGTGAAAGGGCACCTGGAGCATCACGCGATTGTGAGGAGCGATCTGCACGACAACTCACAATCACACGATGCTCCAGGGTAGGGCAGGCACTGCTTGTGCACTTTTTCATTTTCGGCTTTCAGCCGAAAATGATGCATGATCCTCATTGCTCCAGGGCCCCGCACGCACTTGCTGTGCATGTGGAGCCTCCGGAGCTGCGGCGGTCACACTTCCTGCCCCAGTGCAGCCTAGGAAATTCCCAGGCTGTGCTGTGGAAGGAAGAGGCAGAGCTCTCACGCTCCCCGCTCAGGAGCAGGCAGCTCATGTGAAACTGAAGCAGCAGGGACATGAAAGCCTCTCGCTGGAGGCTGCTCACGTGATCCTCACACCCCAGTGCCAAAAAAAGGTATGGTGCGGAAAGGGCCTGGATGTTAGCCTTCCTTCTCCACACCCAGCAAAAACCAAGGGAATGGAAAAAGGAGAAGGGGGGAAGGCACACACACACCTCATGAATAATCAGATTTGCAAAGGTCAAACCTGAAAATATGGAGGGAGAACTGCACATAAAAGTACTATACAGGAGATATCTGGGGAGTCTGTAAATGAATGAGTAGGTGTGCTGCAGACACTGCCTTGAAAGCAGAAGCAGTTGGCTGGCAGGCTCCCCAGAGGTCTCCCATATAGTACTATACAGTCCTCCCTTCACATTTGCGGGTTTGACTTTATGAATTTGACTATTTGCAAGGCATGTGATTGCCTCCCCGCCATTTTCCTCCTCTCATTCCCTTGCATTCCTCATCCTAGGCTTATGAGGCATGTGTTTAAAATGGATGTTTTTCCCCTCTTTGAGGTGAGCAAAGCCCTTCCCACTGCTGGAGGCATGTCCTCTCTGCCATGTGGGTTGCACATTCTGCTGATTGGTCAGGTGCTCTCTTTGCTCCTACTCCCCTCCCTTTCTCAAGATGGTGACCAGAAGTATCTGGAACCCAGAACTCCATTCTCTCTCTGAAGGGAAAATACTGGTAAGCCTTTTAGCTTGTCTTTTCTCTCCACTTCCATGGAACGCCAGGGCCAGAGGCAAAGGACTGGGAGGGGTTTTTTAAGGGGGAGTTATTCACAGTTTTTCCACTTTAGGGGGGGTTCTGTGCCCTGAACCCTTGCAAACGCAGAAGGGCCCGTTTATATATATTTTAAATACAGGTATATCCTCAATCTCTTATATGTTCAGTCTCTCTCCAGCCTTGGATCTCTGACACAGCACAAGTAGTGAATGAAGGAGACACGGGGCAGGATAGAGAAAAGGCTGGAGAGAAACATGAGGATCTGTGAAATGGTGAGAGGCATGGAGCCATACTGAACACTGTGCTTGCATTACTGCCATTTCACAGATCCTCACCTCTCTCTCCAGCCCCACACCCTTAATCCTTGTGTCTTGTTAATTCTATACGTATGTTTTGTATGAGGCATGAGACTGCAGAGAGACTGGGGATCTAAGAGACAAATGAGCTGGAGCACCACAGGCACTGCCTCAATTGTGGCAGCTGGCAGCAAAAAAGTCTCAGTTTTTGGATTTCAGATTTCTTGATAAGGGATGCTCAACTTCTATATGGACCTGTATATGGAATATGGACTGGTGATGGAAAAAATATGTGAAGGCTGCCTTCATGTTTTTCTTATAAACTTACCAGAAGAAATAGATTGGTCACTGCCAGGGGTAAAGTTTTTGGACAGACAGACAAAACACGCTTGCTCAGTTTTGTAGATCAAGTGCAATCATATCTGTACTAAAATCTATTGTGCATACAAGAGGAAATAAGAGCAGAAACAGAATCACCAGATATGTTCCCCTCTTTGTCTGTGTCCAATCTGTCTCTTCCTCACCCAGACTGGTATTCTGAGCATGATTTCATTTCCTCCTCCTGTCAGCCTGAACTCTCTCTCTCCTAGGCATGTGGAATCCCAGCCTTATCATTTCATTTCCAGATGTAGCTCCTATATGAAACATCTTTCTCCTTTACTTAAAACAGTCTTTGGAACTTATCCCAAGCTCCAGCTTCCACACATATCTAGTACCTGAAGCCACAAAAGCAAGCAGAACCTCAGCTACAAGTATCAAGTCGCTCCTATGACTCTCCATATTCCAGTCCAACTTTTCCTTTGCCAAAGTTCAGATGTATGGGATTGGTAGAGAAACTGATTTGCTCATGGTCACACATGAAGCAGAAGACAGCAGTAGGGTCTGATCAACAATGTCAGTCTTTCCACCACCACTCCAATAATTTCTCTTTCAATTAATCTCCTCTCCATTTCCCCCAACAACCAAGGAAAATAGTAAGTCACCTTCCATAATTATTCGTTCATCTAGCCAAGCATCGTTTAATGATAGAGCCTCTTGGGCTCTTAGAGGAAAAGATACCTTTTCTGCCACTTGCCATTTGATCCTTTTGATTGGATATGCCAGGCACTGAGTTTGGAAACTTCTGCATGCCAAGCACATGCTCTGTTTCTACATAAGCAACCCACTGCAAGATATTCTGTTAATTTTCCTCCAAGAATAATTTCCTTCTATCTCTCCAAATAAGACCAAACTGACGATTTTATACTCTCATTCACTCATTCAGGCCTCCCCAGAGTTCTGTTTTAAGTATTGCCTGGCTCTCTGTTACCTGTCAGAGGAACAGAGCTGGGGTGTAGCTAGAGGGGAGACAAAATTAGGACACTGTGCTCCTCAAATAAGAATTCTGAGCTCCAGTTAAATTTCCCTTCATTACTCAAAATTCTAGCACTGCAGTGACTTAAAACTTCAGCTGAGCATTTAAAAATACAGTGCAGGCATCCAAAAAATAAAATAAAATAAAATAATGGGACATACAAACTTACCAAAGGAATGTGAATATGGCAAATGTAAGAGATCTAGGTGTGAATTATTTTCAATGTCTCATTTATTTCAATGTTTCCTTCACTCAATGTCTCCTTCACTTTTGGAGAATGAAGGCGAGACTCATTTTGGGGATGCAGAATTCTTATTTGGGAAATGAAGACCCTAATTTTGACCCCTCATTGTAGTTACACCCTTGGTTCAGGGAGAGAAAAAAGGAAAACGCCCAAAACAAGGTTGGATGACCTCATCCTGAAGAAAGCAACAATATTATCATCTGTCTATTCTCATCGTATTATCCATCCTTTTTGCAAGAGTAGTTCCTTCTCTATTAAACCTAATAATTAACTGACAGTTCTGAGACTTGAAGAAAAAGATGTGATGAGTGACTGTTTCGATATGATGAGTTACAACTATCCGGCAACCTTAGTTAAAATATTTTTCCATACTTTTCTCTGGAACTGGAAGAGCTCAAAACTTCCTATTTTTTTTAAAGAAATGAATCTGAAATCTTAAGGCTCTTAAGCTTACTTATTTTGGAAATCTAATGTGAGAATCTCAAATGAATTCTATTACATAAGTTCCCTCCATACTATATTATATATGTGTAAGATACGAAGACTAGACAACCTTAAACAATGGCCATTTCTGCACTAGAGTGTTATAGTCCGATTATTCCACTTTTAACATCCTGTGGAATCCTGGGGTTTGCAGTTTAGGAAGGGGCTGGGCCTCCCCTCCCTAAACTGCAAACCCCAGAATTCCACAGGATGTTGAAAGTGGAATAATGGCACTATAACAGTCTAGTGCGGAAATGGCCAATGTTTTTATACTGGATGTGCTCTGTACCTTACTATGTGTGCTGTCTGAATGAATGGAATTAATATATAGATGAAGCAAAATACCTATTAAATCTCTGTTGAAATTACTCTCTAAATAAGGAGGACAGATGAAGGGTAGGAGTGAAACGAGAACAACATACAAATGGTGTGGTGGGTGGCTAACATCAATTCTGTCCTATGCTGTGAAAAAATCAGTCCTTTGAAGTACATCTGGGCAGGAAGCTTTTCCTTTGTTTTCCTCCTTTCAGACACAGTGTTCTCTTAAATGTTATACATTTGGCAACAACAACTCCTAAAAATTATTGTGAATCTTCATCTCTTGATAGTGTTAAACATGGTATCTTTGGCTTTGATTAGAGGTAGCCATCTAATCAAAGGCATGCCTTTGGTGATTCCTCTTTAAACAGTCCATGTTGGTTGCTGTCTCTACATCTTGCAGTAGCAAGTTCCGTAATTTAGCAACATGCTATGCAAAGAGATGCTTCTTTTTGTCTGTCTTAAATTTCTCATCAGTCTGCTTCATTGGATGACCCTTGATTCAAGTATTATGAAGATGAGCTTGAACAAGTTGTTGTTGTTGTTGTTGTTGTTGTTAACTGCCATCAAATTGACTTCTATTTATGGCAGCTCTATGAATGAGGAACCTTCGAGTCACTGTATCCTCAACCACGCTGCTCAGGTCTTGCAGATTCAAGGACATGGCTTTTTTGAATCAATCCATCTGTAATGTGGTCTTCCTCTTTCCCTACTGCTTTCTACCTTATCAAGAGTTATTGTATTTTCTAGTGAGTCATGATATAGCCAAAGTATGACAGCCTCAGTGTGGTCATGTTGACTTCTAGAGAGTGTTCAGTCTTGAGTTTTCTAGGACCCCATTCATTTGCCTTTTTAGCAGTCCAAGGTATCCACAGAACTCTTCTCCAGCACCACATTTCAAATGAATTGATTTTCTTCCTGTCAGATTTCTTTATTGTCCAGCTTTCACAACCATACATAGAGATTGGAAATAAGATGGCATGGGCAATCCTAACTTTAATATTCAATTATATATCTTTACACTTCAGGATCTTGTCTAGTTTCTTCATAGCTGCCCTTCCAAGTCCTAGTCTTCTTCTGATTTCTTGACTTCAGTCTCCCTTCTCATTGATGACTGAGCCAAAGCATGGAAAATCTTGAGCTATTTCAATTACCTCTCCCCTTTTCCCCATAGTTTTGATTGAACTAGGGAACTATGGCCCAAGATCCTACATTGTGTGTGTGCAGTGTTAATTTACACTTACATAGTTACATAATGGTCTTCTACACAGGTGCTACTTGAAGTGGTGGCCCCTTGGACTAATGCTAGTCCCTGACCCATTGGCTGCTGGTTCCTGCAGAGTTTTCAGGAAAGAAAGAAACAATTGTAGTCAATGGGCATAAATATGGTGCCAGTGTTTGGCACATAAGGGAACCTCCCCCCATCCCCCACATTAGACAGCTTAAGAAACACCACTCTACACCACCCTTATGCTAAATAAAGACATCAAGAACTGATTATGTATTTGCAAAAGCAGCTACCCATTGTCCAGCAGTGCCATGGGAAATGTACAGTGACTGATTCTGCAACCCCAATGAATAAAGTGATGCTTTTAAGGGACTGACAAATAGTTATTCATTATTGAAGAATATTCAGACAGGTCTTTTAAATGTTAATCGTGTGTGTAAACTGGTGTGCTGTACTTTTCAGTTTTTACTGGAAATATTTTTTAAATATGTTTTAAGTGTTTAACTTTTTTTAATCATGTTCATTAATAATATTGTTTAATTCTTTTTTGGTCTTTGTAAATTAAAGTTTTTAGCTTTATCTTTTTAAAGTATTGTAAGTTGCCTTGCATCCCATCTAAAAAGAAAAGTGGGTTGTAAATTCAATAAATAAATACAGCAGGCACTCCATATACATGGGGGTTTGATTAGAAGATCCCCTATAAATTGTGAAAAATGTGAATGCTTGCTCATATTATTAAATGGACGAGATGTGCGCATAGTTGCTTCAGTGTCTTTGTGTTCACATCACTGACATTTTATGTATAGAACATAGCACTCTGTGATCACTTAAAATCACAGATCCAGAGTTTGCATATATGGAGGATATACTGTAAATAAAACAAACACACATGCAACTTCATGGCTGGAATAAACATGCGATTTCATAGCAAGTTATTCACACCTAGAGTAGATCCATTGAATTAATTGCTGAATAGTGAGACAAAACATGAATAAATGCAATTGATTCATTGGGTCTACTCTAGATGGCACTAACAATAGGATTTCAGCCCATGTGAAATGACATGTAGGACTCTTTCTATGCGACCACGAACTGAATACATGCATTGCATAACAGGCAAACAGTATAACTGCAGGTGGGTTTGTGTGGGGATTTTGGTCACTGCATAGTTGGTACTGCATTCTGCCTTCTGCAATGACCAAAAAAAGCAGGTTACTTCTGCCACAATAACTCACTAACAGCATGCCAACTATTATTTTAAGCTGAGTTAACATTCTGGCATATTTGAAAATTGGTAGCCAGATTGGCAGCCACCCCTTCAACTTCTATTAATACAAATTCTCTCATTTAACTAGTCAGTGTTAAAATCAATTTTTGCCTGTTCTGAATGTCCCAGAAATTAACTTCATTTCTAGTACTGTAATGGTGACAACTCACCCCCGCTCTATCCATTTTCTTCACACTGTGACAAAAATAATTTTAAACATCTCTGTGATATCCTTCCTTACTTGCTTATTTTCTAGGCTTTCCCTCTTCTCTGCTAATTAAATTACCTTCAAAATGTTTTCCGTGTAACAGGAATTGGGAATTACAATATATTTGAATGGATGCCATGCTTAATTTCTAAAAGCTGAGGCACTGGGATTCAAGGAACTTTTTTTTTTCTTTTTTAGGAGGGAAGTGTTTAGATTTGGATAAATAAAAAAAAAGTAGCTATGCTGTCTAGAAGTAGAAACAAAAAGCAGAGCTGGGTAATACCTTTAAAAAGATCATTAAAATGTTATATAAGTAGCATGGATTTTTGAGTTTCTCCAGAAAGCTGACAGATATGGTAGCACAAAAATTAAGGAGTTGGGGAGCTACAAGAAATTCAAATTGTCTCTCTTTCTGTAGCCATAAGGTGTAGAATAACAGCTAATTGAACTGGAGATATATTTCACATCTTGCTGGAATGCACTTACTTATTTATCTCCATTCCTCAGTGCCTACACGACTATCTGAGACTTAGGCAAATGACAAGCTCTACAAAAATAGGAATGTAGGTTTCCTGATTTCTATGAAAGGAACAAAAACAATCAGTGCACACTCCCATTCTCCTCTCTTAGCATGCTTACAGGTACAGAAGGAAAAAAATGTTTCCTAATGACTGGGAATGAGCCAGCATGGTGTATTTGTTTGGACATTGGAGAACAGGGCTCAAATCCCCACTCAGCCATGGAACCCCACTGAATGACTCTGGGCAAGTCACACTCTCTCAGCCTCAGAGGAAGGTAAAGGCAACCACCTCCCAACAAATCTTACCAAGAAAACCCCCATGATAGGGTCACCATAAATCAGAAATGTCTTGAAGGACCACCACCACCACCACAAATAATCACTATGGGCCTTTCTACACTACAGTGTTATTGTGCTATCATTCCACTTTCAACATCCTATGGAATCCTGGGGTTTGCAGTTAAGGGAAGGGCATTTAGAATTCTCAGCCAGAGAGCACTTTGGCCTCAGTAAACTACAAAGCCCAGAATTCCACAGGGCACTGAAACTGGAATAATAGCACTAGAACAGTATAGGGCAGAAAGAACAGAATAATAGCACTAGAACAGTGTAGGGCAGAAAGGGCCTATAATAGTAGAAGGGGGTTCTAGAATCTAAAGAGATTCTATGCCCCAACGTTACAGAAAATAAGAAATAATGTTTATTTTCTCATTAGTTTGGAATGGTGACAAAGTTGCACTAAACCACCTGGATCTTTTGGATAAATTATGTTTGATTGGAAGCCTGCATGTAAGGTCCTTCTTTTCCATTCAGTGGAGGCTGATGGTTCTGATGTTAGTAGGGCAACAAATGTCCATATGGTTTTAATCTGAATTTCAATGAGCTATCAAAGGTGCTAATTTGGGTACAGTGTTCACCACTCTGGATAGTTCATTTTAAGAATAAAAGAGGGAATCGCTTCATCTCATCTTTGATATCATAGTCACTATCCTCTACTGTTTATATTTCAATATTATAGTATATTTTTCTGTTTCAAGTACACTAGGCCACAGTTCTGGCATTACAGATCCCAGGTGATTGGAACCAACTGTGTGAGCAGAGGTGGAGGAAGGTGAGTCTGTTACCTAGAGGTCAGAAATGCGGAAAGGAGAAGAAGTGGAAAATGGGTTCTGAGAACAATCTAAGATCAAGAGGCAGGTAACAAATCAATGTCAGGAGACCCAAAGGGGTTCAGCGTTCAGCAAGAGTCATTTATGATCCAGGGTCATAAACAGCAGTCAAATATTCAAAATAAAGATAAGCAAAGAACCAAGGGTGACTTTGTTTCCAACACTGATCAGAACTACTGTCCTTCTGATAAATCTGAAAGCTCATAGTCCCACCCAGCTTCCCAATAGTTATTAATTAAGATATTCTTAGATGTAAGCAGGCCTTGATTGTAGCAATATATTATATCTGAGAAGGACAATTTGGGCTACCTACTTTTGTCTGCATTTCTCTTGGGGGTTTGAAGGGTGTTCCTTACTTTCTTCACTGTGAGGTTTCCTTCCCAAAAGAAAAGGGGCTTAGCTGCTCTTCAGCTGTCTGACTAGACAGCTGCTGGGCTTCTTCCCTTTCATGGTGGCAAGGTAAGATGTGTTCTTCAACTGACTAAGAGCCACTGGTGGTAGTGGTGGGGCAGAGATGACATCTCAGTTTTTTCAGGACCATGCAAATATACGACATTTTTTAGTCATGGGCACCTTCACAAAATACCTGTTGTGGGAGTGTGGTCCATAACAAAACTGAATATGAGAAGAAACACCTATTTCACTGAAAGGTTGAAAAGGCAAGTCACTATCAAAAAAGTTGGGGTACAGATGAGGTCTGAGCCCCAAAACACAAAGCCACTCCTTTGGAGCCATTGCTTTTAGCTCTAACAGAACACAGAGTTTCATAGAAGGCAGTCCAGTAAATTTTCTCAGATCACCTGAAAGTAAATTACTCTAAAATATATTATTTTCACACATTCATTCATTTCCAAACAAATTTCCAGAGATTCATTGCCCCAACCAATTCTTATTTGGTTAACTCAGACTCTTGCTGCTTCCAACTAACCTTTCCTCACCCAGTCTTTTCTTCCATCTCTCTGTCTGTATGCTAGCCTATTTCCTCCATGCCATGGTCAGCCTACAGCTCCAAGTGTAAGTGAAGACTTCTCTTTCTTCCAGGACTAATACTCATACATGCCATTTATACACATCTCCTTCCTTCGCCAGGATTACCTCTTGCTTGCTTGCTTGGCTGCCACCTCCTTCCTCCTCTCTCTCCCTACATCAGCACCAAAATCTCTTTCTTGGGCCTACAGCAAAACCCACACCATGTCTGCATCCTCTCTCATACAAGCACACATCTTATCCATTCATCATCTACATTTTGTTCCTTTCTTTACCTCCCTCCACCATGTCCTCTCTGCTACACAAGCCTTCCAGATGGTGTTGGTGATTCTGGCCTCCCACTATCTTCTTTTGCTAAGGATATATTTATATGATAATGTTTTTAAAGGGATAGAGCCAGAATTCCATAGCTTCCAACACTTCACAGATTAAAAAAGGCACATATGGCCAAGCAATATCAGAGTGTGGTCAAGATGGCAAGTTGTTAATGAGGAAGTGCAAGCTAGAAGAGGCTGCAATGGCTTATTTTTGCCTGAGCTTATTAAAAAGGGCAATATTTCTCCCTCTTCTCTCCTTTCTTTTCTGCTGAATTAATTGAGTGCAAACTATTTTGCATTTTGAACTCAGTTTGAAGCAACTGAAGTAAGCTGAGGACAAAAGGGGGTATGTGAGAGGAGGAGGGAGTAACGAGGGCTTTTTAAAGCAGTTAAAAAGGGGGTTAACAAAGGATTAATTGAGACTATCCCTGCAAGGGAGTCATGTGTTGGTGCTATGTTGTGGAAGGCATCAGTAGGACTTGTTCTTCTTTAAATGGAAATGTAATAAAGAGGAAACTTCGGTCCAGTTGAAGATCCTTTCAATCTCTGTTTCACTTTTCTTTATTCAAAAGGAGGAATATCCCATACCACCACTAGTCACCAGGCCGATCTGTTTGGCTTTCTGTTTAAGGCTCAGTGGAGAAGTTCCTCAGGTGGAAAACTTAGTCTATGTCTTTGTTGAGGGTTTGGTATGGAAAGAATGCTAAGCTAGCTGTATTTGTCCATCTGTTATTCTTGGCCTGTGTACAGCACGGAGGTCAGAGCATCCATCAAGTGTCATAGTTGCAAACTCTGCTAGTCCCTCAAGGGAAAACTTCATCCAGTTGTTCTTTTATCCAAGATAGTCAGGTTAGCAGGGAACATGTGACACTTCTATAGAAGTCCCAGGGCTGGCTTGTGACCAATCCTGCTTCAAAGTCATCCCTAGCAGAATGAGATTCTGAATGAGAGTTTCAGTATTTAGGTTCTTTCAAGTAATCTCTGGTATTTCATGCATGTTGACACAGTGAATGTATTCAAAAGTGATGGCATATAGGGAAGCTGTGTGCTCAGTGACCTTATCTTTATCATGATTGCCTCATCTGTTCTCCATCTCTTTAGAAATGCAGGCAAACATTCCAATCCTTTGAGCCAGCAAACGCAAATTGCCAATAGGAAAGAGAAAAAAGGCTGTTAGGCAAACAATCTGTCTTCCAAAAGTAATTTTTGCTACCTTAAAGCAGCCGATTGACAAGGTCAATTTGGCCCAGAGGTTAGAGATTCATTACCCTTTAATTTGACTGCTCTACTGACCATTCTGGGATTTTTTTAAAAAAACTTAAGTAGCTTCATCATTCACACATCTTGAATCACATCATAATTGCCTAAATACTTCAGCAGCAATGCACTCAGAAGAATTTGGCTAATTAGCAGTTTTGGTATAACCCCAGTTATAGGAAACAATTGTTTCTTGGCCATTTGGTTGATTCATATTATGTTAAGTGAGCAAAACTGCACAGCAAGGAAAAACCTCTCATGGGAAATAATTTGTAATATTTTAGAGTCTGAGTGAAAGCTGAAAAGGTTTTCAATAATGCTGCTCAGCATAAGTATTTTTATTGTGGTAAAATTCAAAGACATAGGCCCTTTCTGCACCTTACCTTCTCACCTCATCTTCTGGTCACGATCCTGGCAGTGACTCTGCCAGGAAGGGAGCACAAAAGGAATGCTCTCCTCAGCAGCAGACTGGCTCTCTGTGGAAGGGAGCGTGATGGACATGCCTCTTCCTTCTGCAGTGCAGCCAGGCTCTTTCCCATGCTGCACTGGGGCAGAAAGTGCCTCCATTGTGCTTCCAGGCCTTCTGCAGGGCAGGTAACTGTGAGACCGTCACGTGATCAGGGGTCATTGACAGGGAAAACGCATCAATGATTTACTCCGTGATCACCCTTGTTGGCAATAGGAGAAAGACAGGACCATGACAATGTCTTCCAGAAGCGTCATTGTGGCCCCTCTCCTCTCCTGTCCCCCATGCCAGGACAAGAGCCTCCTGCAGAAAGGGCCATAGTCATCTTAGTCTGGATCAGTATGCGTAGGGATATTGTAATACCTTTGAGACTGAGAGAAAGAAGTTGGTAGCATAAACTTTTGTAGCTTGAGCCTGCTTCATGAGATGAATGGATTGAAGTGACTATGGACAGATGTTTATGCCCATGAATGTGCAAGTGTATATGTGAATAATAACAGGGTAAGGCGATTAGGTGACAAGTTCAGTTTTAACAAGGGTCGTTAGGGGACAAAATTGGCAGGAAAAATACTGCCTAAAGCAAAGGTGAGTAAATAATCATATGAATGGTGAAGGGAGTTATTGGAATACAGTATAATGCTGACTGGGAACCAGAAAGCTGGGATAAAATGGTCAAGAAAGTCCTCATGAGACTGGAGTGTTAACTCGTGTTATGATACGTCTAGTGTGTCAGGAAACCATTGTTTCTGTTCAGCCACTGTTGAGAGGCTGGAGTAGAAGTATCCTAATTCTGTTTTTTTCTCTTCCCAATCTCTTTTTGTTTTTGTTTTTGTTCATGGACCACTGTTCTGAGGTCCCAAGAGAATAGTTCATACTACAGACATCTTTTTCTCTGTTAGTCTCAACGACGCGACAATATCCCTTTGCATATTTGCATTGTCTGCTTTGATACGAGCAAGGAATTTCATAGTCACTCACTGTGGAAATGTTTCTACTTAGTAACTGAAACGTCAACTAGCTCACCCCTCACTCAAAAGCTGGTTCTGAAAGCTCCATCCATGTAATCCAGATCATGCAGACATAGCTAATGCAGTAGACAGCTAATAGCTGTTTATGGTGTTTAGGAAGGGTATGACCAAAAGGAGGCATGTGAAACTCAGGAATCTTTGAGGTACAGGAATCAGTTTCACTTAATGACAGTTTCTGCCACTGATGCCCTAGATCAGCGGTTCTCAACCTATGGGCAGCGACCCCTTTGGGGGTCGAACAACCCTTTCACAGGGGTCGCCTAAGACCATTGGAAAATATGTATTATAAAATAAAAAGAAGGTGAAAGGAAAATTACCTGGTAATGCAGTTAAGTCTGTTAAGGTCAGGGAAGGGCTCCCAACTGCTCCTTTAACTTCCGGTCGCCATGTTGAAAAGAGGCTTTCAGAAAGCAAGGAAGGGGGCTATGAGAGGAAGGAGCTCTCCTGACCAATCCAAGCTCACCAGCAACACAACCAGTCGCACTCAAACATGCGAGTAGCCTCTGCCAGGAGGAATAGCAGCCTCTTAGTCAGCAGTTCTTTGCCCTTCTGTATTAGCGAATACAGCAGCGCAGGGCAATAGCATTGTGTATGGTGTCATTATTCACTAGGAGTCAAACTGCAATGCCTATGGAACGTAAAGAGGTAAGATTTGATCCTCCTATGTCATCAATGTCTTCCCAGGGGAATGTGTCTGAGTGTAGTAGGGAGGTGATAAGACAAATGATTGCTGAAGAAATGGAGGTGCATGTTAATAGGCAAACAATATTAGTGAAATGATTTCACAAAATACATAACAAGTTTAAAAAATGTATTGCAAGTTGGACAATTCATTGAATTTGAATGTAATGTCATTACTAAGCAGTCAACAAACTACTTCCATTAATCCTTCATTTTCACGTGATTTTCCTGATGATACAAAAGTTATTCAAGCTGAATCAAATGATGCTGGTGTGTGTTTACCAAAAAGGTCTACCTGTAGGTCCAAAGTGACTAGAGTTGAGGAATCTGCTTTGTCACACTCTGAACAAATCCGCACTGAATCTGAAAGTGATGAGGAACCAGATTTGGCAGATACTCATGGGGATAATGACTCTAAATCAGATGGTTCTATTTCCGAGGAGGAGAATACGGAAGATTATAATAAAGTGAGATTATTTTCCTCAGATTCTTTTAAAAATTTGCTGAAAAAGGTGTTGGTAACTCTGGGACTGGACAGTCTAGAGAGTGCCACTTCAGATATTGATAAAAACAAGAATGTTGCATCAATTGTAAGAAATAAATAAACCCACAAAATCTAGTGTTATTCCCATGCCAGATTTATTTTTGGATTTAATTCAGTCTGAATGCAGTGAAACCAAATCTTCAAACTTTATATCATTTATGGTGGACTAAATATCAGATATTTACATTACGATTCATAACAGTAGCAAAATTACAGTTATGAAGTAGCAATGAAAATAATTTTATGGTTGGGGGTCACCACAACATGAGGAACTGCATTAAAGGGTTGCGGCATTAGGAAAGTTGAGAGCCACTGCCCTAGAGAAAGGACATCAAGAACATTATGGAGATAAAGGAATAAATGCTAGCATTTTTTCAAGTGGTTCTTCCTCCTCTATGTTTGTAGTGGAATCTTTATCTTAGTGTGTCATATGGACATAAAGTGGGGTTAACAAAATTATTATTCTCAATAGCTCACCTCAGGCAGTAGAACTGCCTTCCAAGGGAGGCTAGACTTACTCCCCCGACCCCAACCCTGTTCGCCTTCCACTGGTTGGTCTTTTTTCATTCAAGTGAGCCTTTTGCAGTTAGGCTGTAGAAGGGGCTTTTAATCAATACACCTGCTGTCTTCTATTTTACCTTTGTTTTGTTTCAACCAATTTTAAATTGTGATTATATGAGAAATACATGGTGCTTTACAAGTAGAAGAACAACAAAACAGTTCCCTGCCCTGAGGCTTACAATCTAATTAAGACATGACCCAAAATGAAAAGGGGGTGGCAGTGTGGGAGGGGATTAAGTCTAGCAGATAAAGCCTCTTCTTCTCTCCTTCAGAGGCCAGGGCAGTGGCAATTGGGTTGGAGGAAGGGCCTTTCATCTGTTTACAGTTATGGCTAAAATCGTTTTTTAATAGAATGGACCTTAAGTCCAAGTCATCTGGGGCACAGCAATAGCAGGGGTTGGGGGAGCGATGCAGGCTTTGGTCCCCTGAATAAGAATTCTGCCACCTGAATGAGACTTTCCTTCTGCCTTCATTCTGCAGAAAATGAAAAAAAAAAAAAAAAATCATTCATACCAAGAACTCCTCTGACTGCTGTGATCACATTCCTTTAGTAACTTTACCTGCCTCTTTTCTTTGGATACTTAAACTATATTTCTAAATGCTCAACTGAAGTTTTAAATTGCTGCAATGCTAGAAAATTTGGAATATTAAGGGAAATTTAATGGGGGGAGAGTTCTCATTCAAGGTAGCAATGCCCTCATTTTAACTCACCCATACTATACCCCAAAGTACTCAGTTCCTATTTAATCACCAAAAATGATTTCTTTTGAGCTTACAAATAGCTATTGTAAAAAATGTAACAGACTCTTATGAACATATTCATGCATGTGACAATATTTTTTACTATTTATTGTTGAGATAGAAAGTGGACATTTCCAAGAAATGTTTCCACTCCAGAGAAAAGGAATGTGTAAGGTATGCTTCAAAATATTCTATCTTAAGATCATGTTGCACTGGAAAATTCTCAGTAGTAGAACCAGTTCCAAGTTTCACTAAAGCCAGATGTGAAATTTTCTTTATGTTTTCAAGAAAAATTGGAGAGGCATCTGTCAATTATACCTAAGATACAGAATAGCCTATTTTAAGGTCAGGAAGTTCAGAGAGTTGGACAAATTGATCAATTTAGCACTTTCTAGTCTGTTAACAGGATGAAGCAAAATTTTTCAAGAGTAGGGGATTTTTTTTTTAAATAAATGTATTCGTTGATTTTAATTTATAACAAATATAGCAATCAAAATACAGAATAACAGAAAAATACACTGGTGGCCTAAAAGTTCACTGGGAAATAACCAGACTCTTCAAAGAAAAATATGTAGTTTACAATTGTTATTTTGTTCATCTGATCCTCCATATTCACATCCAATGGTAGATATTAAAGAAACTACTTGGTCCTTCAATCCAGCTAAGTGCCTGGAACAAAATACTTTGAGGACATTTTTAAGGAAGCTGGTCTATGACTGTAATAAAGATTCTATTCTATTTTTAAGGAAAAGAAGACTGAGAATAGAAGAGATGAGATAAAGACTAGCGTAAAGAATTCACAGTGCAATCTTATTTATGTTTTCTTTTGTTGTTGTGTGCCTTCAAATTATTCCAGCTTATGGTCACTCTAAGACAAAACTTTCACAAGGACTGAGAGTGTGTGATGTGGTTTTTCATGGCTGAGCAGGAAATCTCCAGAGTCATAGTCCAATGCTCAGACCACTACACCATACTTTATGTTTACTTGGAAGTAAATCCCAATCACTGGGACATTCAGTGGGACTTACTCCAAAGTGAGTGGGAACAGGATTGCCATCCCACTTGGTCATTCATATAGCAGACTAAATACAGATGGATCAAATTAAGCTTTGGGTGGAGCTGTATGGAGAGCCATTCAACGTTCTAAAAGGACAAGGACAGAGCAGTCATATACTCTGTACTAAACCATCAGAGAGATGCTGGTATACTGAGGGAGCCTCCCTGCTTTCCTCTGTGTACTCACAGTGTGTACTCCTTTTCTGTAAACTTAGGGAGTTACTTGCTGAAATCACATGGTCAAGAATACTAAAAGAGAAAGGAGTTCATGACAGATGGGAGTTTCTTAAAAGTGAGATACTGAAGGCACAATTGAAAACTGTGCCAATAAGGAGGAGCAATGGCACATGTCTAAAGAAACCAGAATGGTTGATGAAAGAACTCTCAGCTGAGCTAAGTGTTAAAAGAAACATTTACAGGAAATGGAAGAAGGGGGAAACCACCAAAGAGGAATTCAAGCAAATAGCCAGGAGATGTAGGGAGAAAGTCAGAAAAGCTAAAGCGCAGAATGAACTCAGGCTTGCCAGAGACATTGAAAACAATAAAAAGGGCTGTTTTAGATACGTCCACAGCAAAAGAAAAAACAAGGAAATGATAGGGTTACTGTATGGAGAAGATGGCCAATCACTAACGAGGGGAAGAGAGAAGGCAGAACTACTCAACACCTTCTTTGCCTCAGTTTTCTCCCAAAAGGATAGAAGTACTCAGCCTGGGGGGTGGAGAGCACGTGAGGAAAGGGGGGGAAATGCAGCAGAAAATAAGTAGAGAAGTAGTACAGGAATATCTTGCTAAACTAGATGAATTCAAGTCTTCAGGGCCAGATGAATTACATCCAAGGATATTAAAAGAACTGGCAGAAGTAATTTCTTAATCACTTGCAATAATCTTTCAGAAGTCTTGGAGAACAGAAGAAGTTCCAGCAGACTGGAGGAGGGCAAATGTCATCCCCATCTTCAAGAAGGGGAAAAAAGAGGACCCAAATAATTATTGCCTGGTCAGCCTGACATCGATACCAGGAAAGATCCTGGAGCAGATCATTAAACAGTCAGTCTGTAATTACTTAGAAAGCAATGCCATAACCACTAAAAGTCAACATGGATTTTCAGAAATATGTCATGCCAGACTAATCTTATCTCTTTTTATGATAGGGTTACAAGCTTGATAGATGAAGGGAATGCTGTAGACAGAGCATATCTTGATTTAAGTAAGGCCTTTGACAAAGTTCCCCATGACATTCTTGCAAAGAAGCTAGTAAAATGCGGGCTGCACAGTGCTACTGTTAAGTGGATTTGTAACTGGTTGACTGACTGAACCCAAAGGGTGCTCACCAAGGGCTGCTTTTCATCCTGGAGAGAAGTGACTAGTGGGGTGCCATAGGGTTCTGTCTTGGGCCCAGTGCTATTCAACATCTTTATCAATGACTTGGATGAAAGAGTGGAGGCCATACTGATCAAATTTGCAGATGACGCCAAATTGGGAGGGGTTGCTAATACCCCAGAGGACAGGATCAAATTTCAAAATGATCTTGACAGATTGGAGAGCTCAGCCAAAGCTAACAAAATGAATTTCAACAAAGAGAAATGTAAGGTCCTACATTTAGGCAGAAAAAATGGAATGCACAGATATAAAATAGGGAATGCGTGGCTGGATAGCAGTACGTGTGAAAGGGACCTAGGAGTCTTTGTAGATCACAAGCTGAACATGAGTCAGCAGTGTGATGTGGCAGCCAAGAAAGCCAATGCGATTCTTGGTTGCATCAATAGGAATATGGTGCCTAGATCGAGGGAGGTAATGGTATTACTCTATTCTACATTGGTTAGGCCTCATTTGGAATAGCGCGTCCATTTCTGGGCACCTCAATTCAAAAAGGATATCAACAAGCTGGAATGTGTCCAGAGGAGGGAAACCAAAATGATGAAGGGTCTGGAAGCCATGCCCTATGAGGAACGGCTTAGGGAGCTGGGTATGTTTAGTCTGCAGAAGAGAAGGCTAAGAGGGGACATGATAGCCATGTTTAAATGAAGGGGTGTCATGTTGAGGAGGGAGTGGGCCTGTTTTCTGCTGCTCCAGAGACTAGGACAAGGAGCAATGGATTCAAGCTGCAGGAAAGGAGATTCCACCTGAACCTCAGGAAGAACTTCCTGACGGTCAGAGCTGTCTGGCAGTGGAATATGCTGCCTCGAAGTGTGGTGGAGCTTCCTTCTTTGGAGATTTTTAACCAGAGGATGGGTGGCCATCTGTTGGGAATTCTTTGATGTGTGTTCCTGCATAGCAGGAGGTTGGACTGGATGGCCCCTGGGGTCTCTTCCAACTCTGATTCTATGGTTCTATGGTTCTATGATACTCATCACAGGAACAGGGAGTTGGGGAGGTGGCGTAAAATATAGAAGTGTTGTAAAAAAATTATAGCTGGACTCACAGCATCACTGGTAACACTTCCAGTGGCAAGTTGTTAAGGACAGTGTCACCAATGACAGCCACATGCCTCCCATCACATTATGGACAGAAATTAAGGCACATTGTGGCTCATTTGTCTCTTCGCAAGCCCAATAGCCGGTTGCAGATGTTAGGGATTACAAGAGGAGATCTGGACCAGTGAAACAGCTTACATTTTAAATCATGTTCTGATAGACCCTGGTTTGAGCCCAGGTACAAGCTTACATTCACAAAGTTGGGAAGCTTCCCTCACAATCAAGAACACCTGGGGCAATAAAAATGCTACGTTGAACAATGGTGTTATTCAGCCTGGTCAATAATAGTGGACTGTAGGAGTTCTGATCCAAATAAAGGCAGGACTGAAATTTCTCCACCCAGATATGTAGCTGAAAGATTGATGTAGGTGCTTGAAAAACAGTTGGAACATTTTACAATAGAAGTGAGGATGTCAGCACATGGTCCTCCCAGATGCTGGAATGTAACTTTGAACATCCCTCACCATTGGCTATTCTGACTAAGATTTTGAGTCTAACCACTTCTGGAGGACCTCAGGTTGCCCACTCCAGCATCATAACATATTTTCCTCCTTCCTTCCTTATTTGTGGCATGCTTTATCCTGAAACCCCAAGTTACTGATGTGGAGAGGTATGGGATTTGTGTAGGTACGCTATCTGAGGCCATTTCCACACTACCCTGTTATAGCGCTATTATTCTACTTTCAATATCCTATGGAATCTTGGAGTTTGCAGTTTAGGGAGGAGTATTTAGAATTCTCGGCCAGAGAGCTCTTTGCCCTCTATAAACTATAAATCTCAGAATTCCACAGGATATTGAAAGTGCAATAATAGCACTATAACAGTATAGTGTGGAAATGACCTGATACCACTTAGATACGATGGAGATTCCTTATTAACTGTTGATATACATCAGTCATCCTCATGACTCAAAAATATGTAAATTGTGGACTTCACTGTAGCTTCAGCAATTTCATGATTTCTCTAATAGCTACTTGAAGTTCATAAATCTCTTCTGTAAGACAAGACATCTGTCACTTTGCCCAGAAGCTATCCTGGCACAGAACAAGTTCATAGTTGGTCAGGAAGTGTATAATAAAAATTTGCTTTAGTGTCTGTTCCATCTTACTCATTATTTTTGAACCTGGTATAATAGCTTTTATCTAGACATTAATAAATTGAACAGACAGGGAAGTTTTTGGATAGAGTAGTTCAGCGGGTTATAACAATTTTGCCTTTCACAATCTTATGATGTGACCAGTTCCACTGAAGGCAGTTAGCTAATTACTTCATATGTTTGCGACTGACATAGGTATGAGGGTATGATTCAGGTATCCCTCTCTTACATTGATTTCCAAGGTCCACTGACAGGGCCCCAGCTAAACTCATCAATGCTGACACTTGATCTGAGGCTCTCCATGTGAGATGTCTGAGCCCCTGAGCCATCATTTAAATTTCCCATAATACCACAGACTGAGAGCAGCTCAGGTGCATTGTGGGGAATAAAATGGTAGTATTCAACCACTCTCAGAATGCAGCTCCCACCAAGTAAGTCTGAAAGGGTGTAAGTGGATACTTTGAGCAGAGTTTCTTCAAGTGAAATCCGGGCAGAGATTAACTTCATTTCACTTGTCATTACATAGTGTTGAGAATGTTGTAAACCCAACCACCTTCTAGATTTTTCTTTCAAATAGAATGGAACTATAAGGATGAACTTTTGCTGAACTCTTTGGGTGGGGTAGATAGGAAAACACAGCTTGTTTCAGAAGGATTACATCCTCAGAACATCATGATTCACATAAAATGCAAGATTTAAGTACTGTAAATAACTGTACAGTTATATTATACAACGGCAGTCTTGAATTCTAGCTTGCATGTTTATAGAGAAGCATGCACACACATACGAAATAAAGAAAGAATTCTAGTCATGAACTCCAAAAGAAACAATATACATCACTACTCTGTAATTAATACTATTTTAGATCACAGTTAGCTCCAAGGTTAATTCAACCCAACTATTCTCCTTGAAAGTGTAAAGTGATGTGATTGCTAAATAAGAGATGTACTCCAGGTGCAACTAACTGACAGGAACCTTCCTCATGCTAAAAGATAGAAAGCTCTTGAAGATCTCTACAGAAGGGTCAATTTATTATGCCATTCAGTATCTCCCGCTGTTACTGTTCATCTGAAGTATCTGAGCTGCACTGCCTCAGACAAAGAAGGAAAACATTTTGTGATCTGTTTCTTTGACTGTATTCTGAATCCTCAACTCTTAAGGACAGAATCCAGCATCCTGTTTGCAAGAGTGGTGGCCTAGAGGCACACAGAAGGCATTCTTGTAGTAGCCCCGCTTTATTCACTATTGGTAGTATCTGATGTTCAGATTAAACATGGAGATTCCTAGCTCTTCTAGAAACCCTCCACAACCTGAATCCTTCCTGAGGTTTTGACTGAGAACTCCTGCAGTCCTTTATCATTGGCCATGTTATCTTATTGATTGTGGCTAATGGAAATTGCTGAGTGGAAAATATCTGGAGGGAGCTGGGCTGGGGGAACATGGGCATATGAACAGCATAATCTCTCATATATAGATTTTTTTTTTTTTTACTAAGTTCAAGGATCTTGCTCTCAGGCAGAGCTTGGAAAGCTACTTTTGAGAACAATTTATGTAATATAAACATCCTGAAGCCATTTATTACCTAGCAGTGAGACACAGGTGGCATTCTGGGCCCCATTTAGCTGCCATCTCGGGAGTTAGAAACAATAACACTTCCTTCTTGTCCAACTCACATATTATGTCTCTCCTTCTTTGCCATTGGAGTAATTGGCTTTAAGTGGACAAGGAAGAATGCTGACATTATTTTTAATAAAAGGGATGGATAAAGCTTGTGCCTTCTAGGTATTGTCAGCCTTCATCTCCCAGTCAGCACAGCCAATTGTCAAGGTTTCTGGGAAGTGAAGTCAAAAATATCTGGAGAGCCAAAGGTTTTTAAGCATTAGCGTAGACAGAGATCATGCTGGCTGGGATATTCTGAGACTTGGAATCCAAGAAAATAACTATTCAGTGCCCTAAACCATTTAGCCAAGTGAAATCTGCAGTTGTTTCTGACATTGAAGGATCTGGACCTAAAAAGGAAGAATGTCTACATCTCTTCTTTTTATCTTCTCATTTTCTCTTCACAGTGTACTGGTATCATCCATCTGCCAGATGCCTCTGTAGGAGTGGGTCAGAAAAGGATCCATGACTTTGTTACCACTTGCCTGTTCAGTTGGGTGTTCCTGCAATTTATGAGCTGCTATCGGAAAAGCAATTTGTTCTGAGAGTTGGTGGGTGTCAGGGTGTTTCTCCCAGCAGTTTCTGGCCATTCCTACTCAGCTTAAACTAGCCAAACTCAACATTTGCTATATCCCATTTGTTAGCATACACATGCTCTTATCAGTGCTTGAGGCTAACACCCATATGTTAGTTATTAAGTAATGCCTTAAACACACAACATATAGTTTTCATCTGTTCACACTCTCTGACTAAATGTGATATCTTAGCATATTTCTTTCACTGTTTTTCTGTGCACATTTTTGTGTTCATACATGCAAAATACATTCCTTATTTGATTTTCTTTTTGATAAACCCTAGAACAAAACTTTGATAGAAGGTGAAATTTATTTCTCTGAAATGAATAAAGGGGAAAAATTACCCTAAATTTACACATGACTATGTACCCATTTTGTATTGTGCAATATGCATACACACCTATCTTATCAGTTTGTCATAAATTCATATTGGTAGAAGCTCCTCCTTCCTTATGGAATTTTGCTCAATTTTAACTGAAATAGTTTCTAAAGAAATTTATAGTCTTCATATTGGAATGAGCAAAAAGTCAGCTTAACAGTCTTATCTGTGCCATATTCGAATCGTTTTGTTTCCCAGGTTTTGGATTATCCAGTAATGATAACCAGCAAGACATACAAGTCTATTCACAACGACCTTTTAATAAGCCAGGGTTTTTCTTACTTCAGTTAGGAACTTAGTCATTTTGCACTGTAAGCATCTCATTGAACAGCGTTGTACAGTGAACAGCTGTACAGTGACAAGCTACACATAATGAGAATTGCTGTACCTGTGGTCCTTCCATATTTTACACTAGAATATTAGAACTGGACTTCATCCAACAAAATGGCTATTGCTCCAAATTTTTTGGAAATTGCTCCTAGGTTTCTTCAGAGAAGAGATGGGAAACATGTGCTCCTTCAGATATTGTTGGCTGGCAACTTCCATCAACACTAGCCGGTGTAGTCCCACAACATCCAGAGGGCTGGATGATTCCACATGATTCCCTGTTTTAGAAGAATACAATGGGAGATACTTCACACTTCCAAAGCTGGTGAATGCCACATTATATACCGTCCTTAGACTTTTCTCCTGGTGTTGTATATCCCAAATTACAGAATAGCAGAAAATGGATTTTGTTTTTTAGTTTTCAGTAAATTGACATGAAGGATGACTCACACTCATGTATACTTTTTTTATGCCTGGTCAATTAGTTTACCAAGTTCTGCTCCAGGCACTTGTGGGAAGCTTTTTGTTCCCCCATAAATAGGTACTCCCACCTTTGAACATGAAATTGGCTATTTTTTTTCTCCAAAGAAATGACAGTGAATGGTTTGCTGTAGAATTGCTCACCAAATCTTTTGTTGCTTTAGCATGGTTGTTCTGGTAACCCCAAGAAATATAAAGAAAAATGAAAGCCAGCATTTATAGTTTCAACATATCTTACCCAATTTAGTGATTATTGATTTTAAAATGTTATATAATAAATAAAGGTAATCAAAGAAGATTGACAGTTGAAAAATTACCATGAGATTCTAATTAGCAATAGAAGAAACAGCCACCTAAATAAATCTAATTTCAGTAACAATAACACCTTGATTTAAAACAGCATATGATCACATGCATTCACTACCAATATATTTCTGGGCCCAATGAAATGTTCCAAGTTCTGACATGTAAAGCTATCTCGTGGGCCAGGTTTTTCTATATGATAATCTCCCCATAAGGTTAATCGTCTGCTGGAGAAAGCGCTTCAGAACTCCATCTTTTCACACTGTAGTATTAGCATCTTCTGTCTAGAAAATGGAGAAATATGTATTTGTTTTGCCTTGCCTTTCCACTCTCTGAGAAGTGGCTGCTTGATTGATTTTGATTCTAGTTGTTTCCTTAGTAGTTTTAGGGTGCAGTCCTACAACCCTTATCTGAAAGTAAATCAAGTGGATTTTATTTGTGACATTTACTTTTGAGTAGACATACACAGGATTACACTGGCATTGGTTTTAGTTGCTGTGTTGTGTTTCATACTGTAAACTCTGGGGGTATAAATTGTCTTCAAAAAACACTGTATTATTCATTTGTTTTGGTTCACCAAAAGTTGAAGGCTGAGCTCAACTTGATGGAAGTTAGCAACAACATCAGTACCTTTCGCACTTAACAACAACAACAACAACAGCAGCAGCAACAATAAAGTGTGTTTTATAACACCCTTTTCATCATCAACATATACATATACAGCCAGGGACAGTGGACAATAAACATAACACTATAGCAACACATGGAGGCCCTTTCCGCACGTGGCGAGGGAAGCACTCCCTGCCGCTACTCACCGGCTTTTTGGTGGGTCTGTTTCAGTCCGTCCTGATGAGGAGCAGTGCGAGCTCGTCGCTCCGCACTGCTCCGGTGTCCAAAATGGCGGCTTCCGGTTGGTAGAGAGCCTCCCTCCCTACCAACTGCTGAAGCTCTCCAGCCTAAAGCCCCCCCCGCAGATCTGCAGGCATGCACTGATGTGCGCCTGCAAATCTGCACCAGAGCGCAGGAAGGGAGTGGCACGAAGTGGTGCGCTCCGCGTTTTTGAAAAACCTGTAAAAACAGGTTTTTAAAAAGCATGCTGTGCGACCACTTCGGGTCGTTCCGGAGCGGACTGAGGTGCGGAACTGTGACATGTAGTCTGACCCAGTCTGCTCCCAAGGTGTGGACGACCTCCGTCAGAGGTCGCACCATGCCGTTCTACTTACCCCGTGCAGAAGGGCCAGAATGAAATCCTCAACATTCCACCAGTCACTATCCATCTCAGCACCTTAAACACAACTCAGCAGCTTAAGACGGTGAATCTAAGAGGAAGGTCTTTAGCTGTTTATGAAAACAGGTGAGGTCCTCCTCCAGCTGGAGGTCCAAAGGAAGACCATTCCTCAAGTGTGGAGCCAGAACTTGAAAGGCTCACAGCCTTGACAGAGCTGTGCATATTGATAAGGCAACCAGTAATCCTTTGCCTATAGATCGTAAATCTATGGATGGAAGATAGTATACTAACAGAACTATGAGACAGGAATGCAAAGCCTTGGATATCAGAACCAAAAGCTTAAAACAGATCCTGGCCCAAACTGGTTGCCAGTGAAGGGATCTATGGAGAAAAGAAACAGGTGAATATTTAGGGAGATTTAAAACAACCTGGATAGCATTATACTGAATTAAAACAGGAGGAAAAAGGGAGCAGGAAGCAAACTTGCCAGTAAATTATTACCATAATCCAGACATGAGATAACCAAGGCCTGGACAAGCAGATAGGCAGCCTCAACAGTCAGGAACCTCCAGATTATGTGGATGTTAAGAAGATGGAAATTGCACGCCTTTGCTATCAGCTTGATACAAGAGCACAGAAATAGGCCGTCATCCAGCAGGACTCCAAGGATCCTGGCAACCGAGATGGGTGCCACTGTGCAACCCTGTAAATCCAGTGGAGGGCATGAGAGATGGATTACTGGATGATCAGGCTAAAAAATCAGGATCTTCATTTTGTCCATAGTCAGCTAAAGATGGTGAGTGATTTTCCTCAAAGAAATATGCGACAGACAGTCCATCACTGACTTCCACACTGTGGCATCAATTGATTTAAAACCCTGGAAAATCTGACTGTTATCTGCCTGAATGTGACTCTGAAAATCTGATTCAGAAATAAGAAATCCAAAAGGGAATATAATGAAAAAAGAAGACGACTCAAGATTGATGCTTATGGCATACCTACTGTTACAGGGAAAGCTTTTGGCATAGAGCCCCAAAATGAGGCAGAAGAAGAATGATCACACGTGCGCGCGCACACACACACACAGACACACACACAAGCTTTAAACCAGTGCAGGGCATTCCCTGTTCTGTCCAATGGCACCAACAATAATAGTAGAATCTGATGGTTCAAAATGTCAAAGGCAGCAGAAAGATCCAACAGGATCAACACAGAAGTTTGACACTGTGCCTTCACCACTAGAATATCATTCATTACATGAGTCAGGGCTGTTTTGGTGGAATGACTTATATGAAATCCTGATTGAAATGGGTCCAGAACATCATGTATAGTCAGACAAGGCATCAACTGGGAAAGGACAACTCTCTTCAAAATTTTTGAAAGAAATGGATAAGAAACACAGGGCTATAGAAAAAAGTGAAGGATACAGAGAAGGTTTCTTGAATAGAAGACACAAAACAGCGTGCTTAAAGCAATCCTTGAAAGGTAACAGGTCACCAGGCAGAAGCAGCGGCAGAAGACTTGGGTAAAGGAAGAAGGGACAGAGTCAGCAGAGCAAGAGGTAGGGGAAGACATCACAATCTGACTCACAACTTCCTCTGTAAAAGGGGAAAGTGAAACTCTGCATGGGTTGGTGAAGACATGGCCAGAGCCAAATTGACTGATGGCAGTGGAGGTGGAGAGGCATCCAGCAAAAATGAATCAACAATTGAGCTCATCTTCTGATCAAAGAAAGAGGCCAAATGACTTGCAGAGAGATCCTGAAATGAAGAGCCCTCATTGCAACCAGCTAGTGAACTCAATAAGATGTTAAAGGTGGCAAATAACTGATAAGGCATATGGGCCTAAGCTTGAATTTTCTCCTGCAAATAAGATTGTCAAGATCCATCAATGTGGGAATAATAAACTGCACAAGCAATTCGACAACTTTGACACAATTCCTCTGATGGGCTTTGTCTCTACTGCCTTTTCAACTGACAAACAATAGTTCGTTCCCTATGCAGCTCAGCATGCAGCCAAGATCTTGGTCAATGCTATATGATTGAGTAAGCTCTTTAAGGTGTCACAACCTCTAAGGCAGTTTTCACTGCACTGTTAGATTGGTCAGCTAGAACATCTGGATATAATGCATTCTCTGCAAAGCTTTGGCCCATTGGAGTTTCTTCCAGTTCTGTCTCACTCTCTGGCACACTCTTCCACCATTTATACATCCACCACTCTAAGGCTGAATCTAAAATGTCACTGGGTAACTGACTGAAGTTAAGGAATCCAGAGATATCCTAGATAAATCTCAACAATCCTTCTTTTGTATGATGGGGGAGGTGGAGCTGGAGCTGGTATCCTAACTGATATCCCTTCACCCCTAACCTTATCCAGTTTATGGCAAAGTGGCTTAGTTGGCAATGATATCTTATAAATTATCACAGTCCCTCCTCCCCAGCTTACCATTTGAGTAGCACCAAGAGTCTACTTTAACTATTCTGGCAACAACCTATGGAATTCTGGGGTTTGTAGCTTAGAGAGGTACTACAGTTCTGTGGCTGAGAATTCTAAATGCTCCTCCCTAAAATGCAAATTCCAGAAAACATGGCAGTTAACATGGATCATAGTTCTGTAGTTGTGTAGTGAGAATAAGCCCAAGGTGAGCCTCTATTTCCAGCACAAAGAAAATACCCACAATTGTATAGTGTCAATAGGCCCAAGAACAATAGGTGATAATACTTTCTAGTTCTCAGTGTTGGACTACTAAATATAACTTTTCATGCACTCCTAGGTTTTGTATATCAGAATTTTTTTACAATCAGGAAGGAGCTTTGGAATTTTTTATAGGATGGGAAAAAAGTTATGATGTTATATAGAAAGAGAACAAAAACAGTAGCAGTGAAGTAACTGATGGCTTATGAGTTTTCAGAGTTAAGAAGGCAACCATCATAACCTCACTAGCATAAATAATATAGCATATCCAACAACAACTGCAGGTATACCTGTACTAACTGTAGGACTCCAGTTAAAGGTTTAAACAGTGCTTTTATTGGAAATCAGCAGATAAACACACAAGAAATCCAGCTGTCTCAGAAATCATACAAGGCTAGCGAAGAGAGAAGAGAGAAAGGTTGGACAGAGAGAGATTTTGGGTGTAGAGATGATATTTACTGATCTAGAAGAAGGTCAAGTAGAATGGCTCAGACCACAGTCTGAGAGTAGCATGGAGTACAGGAATCTGGGGGCCAATGTGTGGAGTAACATGCTAACATGCATCCAAAGTCCTACAAATTGCCAGGTTCAGAGCTAGGGTTTATATACCTTTTCTCCTACTAGAAGGGGTCAGGGGTAATGTCCCTCTGGCAGGGTAAACAAAAGGGGTCTAGAATGGACGGATTGTCATACTTTGGGTGACAAAAAGTTGATGGGAATCTTGATAGCCTCTGAATGTCTTGATTGGATTATGTGAATGAGGAAGGTTTCTGTAGGAAATGTGCATAGCAGTAGTGTTTGCCTGTCACACCTGGTCAGTTTTGATGACTGTTGTATTTAGATATTGGGTCATTGACAGGATTACTGGAAGCCTATTAACGCTGGCCTTTCCCACGTAATACTTCTTGACCTTATGACCTGGATATTCTGAGGCCATGCTGATCTAGCCCAGACATACAGCCAGTGTCCAGCTTACCACATGTTTCCCAGCCATAAGTGTCCAGTTTTTATACGAAAATATTTCGTGGCGAATTTGCTATCCTGTAGGATGGGGTGTGTAAGGGGTTGTAACAGTTGCCCACCTAATTTTAAGGGCTGAGATTGATTACATGAATCAGAAAACATTCTGCTGCCATTCTTCATTGGAAAATATTTCAGTTTCTAAGATGCTTCTTTCATAAAAGTTATTTATACCGTATGTTGTTATTTAGAGAAACAGTACCACATAAATTGGGCAGGTTCAAAGTTTTAATTAACTTTTTAAAGGTAGCTACCCCTGTGAAATGTGTTTGCCTATATAATCAATATAAATGCACAACTCTTTGGATGTGATTAAATTAGCATGCTCATAGTTTTCAGTGCCTCATTTTTCCCATTAAATTTAATGTAGTGGTAATGAACTGTATGCTTGTGAGTTATGTCTTAAAATGTTTAAGAGCATTCCAATCAAAATAATTTCACAGCAAAGCTTCCAATTTATTTAAATTTAACATTCATGTTGTACTCATTTTCATGGGAGTAAATCTCACTGATCTCAGTGGAACTTACCTTTGAGTAGACACATAAGATTACACTGGACGTGCACTGTATGAATCTTTCAGTACAAATCTCTTTGGCTCATAGAATTTTTAAAAACTTACACAGAACAAGGATATAAAACTTATTCACTAAATATTTCAGATCTTCTAAATCAAATTCCAAGATATTTAAGGAATCAGAAAAATCTCCAGGTACTTTTCCAGAAGAGTTTCTGATTCAAACTTTTGTTTAGGGAGCTAACATCTCCAGATGTTTTGGACTTCAGTTTCCACAATCTGTTTCTATTGGCTACACTGGAAGGGATATCTAGAAGTTGAAGTCCAAAGCATCTGGAGAAACCACATTTGAGAACCACTGCTATAAAAGACAAGGGACTTGTACTGAATGTAGCCACAATGATGGCACCTGGATGTTTGCTACCTAGGTACCTACTCACAGCCAAAGGGATAAGGTGAACATGAACTTGACAGAAGAAAAAAGCCATGCCTTGAAGCTCCCTGGCTGATCTTGTACACTTGGGGCATCAACATTGTACAGGGAGGAACACAATACGTCCTTGCACACTGTCATTCCAACTACATATGTTAGTATAGCGAAGGATTATCTCGGCATGTGTCACCAACAGGACCCTGGCATTAAGGTTACTTTGTATAGTTATTGAGATCTGATGTCATTATTCATTTCATTTCACCTTTTTCCAGCATGGGATCCAAGGTGGCTCTAGTGTGAACTATCATATAATTCAAGAAGTCCCTCTGGATTGGAGAGAAGAGGGTAGGTTTATACAACAGGCCAGCAGCCTATTGCATTCAGAAGTAACTAAAAAAGTAAATTAGGTATAAAATGTAGCCACTTTTGAACAAAAAAAAAAAAAAAAGCAAGCAAGGATTACCTTCTCCTAATTGGAACTGTAATAGTAACTAACTGGAGAGTGGGGGGACTTTGACCTGTAACAGCAACCAATTACTTCTAAAAGATGATATTCTGAACTCTGTTCAGCTCGCTGAACTTTGTCATTCCTGCTGGCATTTGCATTGCCCATTATGCGTTCTCTTTTTCTCCTTTATTCTCTTGCTCCTCCTACCTTCCTGCTTTTGCTGGCTTTCTGTTCCTCACCATACATCTTTTTTATCTCCGTGTCTGGATCTTTTTGTCCTTTCACAGAGCAGTTCTGCTGAAAGATCCTTCCTCACATGTGACATCTCCCCTTTTACTTTTGCATCCTGTGGTCCTACCTCAAAAATGTTGTCCTGTCTTTTTTTCTAGCCTTTGATTTTGTGCTTTCTAACAGAGCTTGAGAAATGATAGGTAAAATCTCTTTTTTTCATTTTTTTATCATCTTGTACATCTTTTACTGTCTTTCTCTTTTCCTGTGCTCTGTGTTGAAGCACCACCATGTAGCTGCTTTCAGGTAGTTGTCCCTCTGCCCCCGCATGCATACACACATACTGACATCTCTCTTCAATCTCAGATGATCTCTGTAATTCACTAGCAATTTGTCTTCATGTCTATTTTTGTTTTATCAGAAAAAAGCCAACCACCACCACCACCAACAGAAACAAAAACAAACGAACAATCAAAACCCCATCCTTTATGAAATGGCCCTGGCCTCATGTGTGCTTCTCCTTTCTATAGAGATTCTTCCAGACTCAAGTTCCGAAGTGACATTATACAGGTTGCTAAGCCAGCTCTAATGGACTAACCATGCTGAAGAATGTTTGTCATTTTTCACTTCCAGGCCAAAATACATATTTCCTGACAGTTGGAAAACTTCACTGTGAAGAATAATTAACCAGAGCGAATTCTGTGCAATTTTTTCCTGATATTGAAAAAATGTTTCAGAGAAATTATTCTGAGCGGAAAAAATATGTTTTTAACACACTCACCCACCCACTCAAATCCTGTTTCACTTATAGAAAATGGGTTTCCTGCATAGAAAACATTGTTTCCTGTACTGTAGAAGGATATTTGTTTTCTGCATTAGGGAGAAAACTACTATAATTATTAGCATGCAGAGGTGAAATAGTCATGGATTTACGTCCCTAAACAATAGCTTCTCCTCTGCAATGAATATACCCTAGGCAAGAGAGGGAAGAAGCTACTGCAACACCCAAATGAAAAATCCATCTCCCCACAATCAAGTCATTTGTATTCCAAAACAGTTTACTTTCTGAACAAGGACAATAGAGCTTGGGCCCTTTTCACACCTTACCTGGCGCCACTGGCGTTTCACTGGGATTGCACGAAAAGCCTCCTCCAAGAGAGAATTGTGTCCCCTGCACTTCCCTCTGCACCAGCCCTGTGCTGGATGGAAGGAAGTGCGATAGCTCCACCCCTTCCTTCCTCAGCGCAGCTGGCTACTTTCCCAGGTTGCACCTGGGAAATGTGGCCATTGCACTTCCTGAGGTTCTGCGCTCCGGGTAAGTGTGGAAGGGATGTAGGAGGAATGTGCAATGGTGCATCATTTTTGGCAAAGAGCCGAAAATGATATACTGTGCGATTGCCGCAGGATTGCTACGGGAGTGATGCACGATCATGAGAATGTCATGCGGAACCGTCCTTGCGATTCCATGTTGCTCCTGTGGCCATTTCACATTCAAAGTCGCATGTGAAAAGGGCCTTGGATACGTGTAGAAATGTGTATAACAGTGTACTGTATTAGAGCTGAAGAAGTACCTCCTGCATGTCTATGGATTGGTGTGTAGGAATGGGAATGACTGAAGATGATGCATATCTTGGCTTGGTCCAGCAGTTTCTTGCACTTGTTGTTTGTGCTTCCCTGTCATGGATTTTCTTCTCACTTGCCTGCTTCGTTCCTAATGCAAGGGTGTAAGCTGTAATCTGTATTACAAGACACAGTTGATTGGGTTTTCAGCTTATAATTTCTTCAAAGTAAGGTGAATTATGTTTTAGCGAAACAAGCTCGTCCGTCCATCCTTCCCAGCGTAGTAAACAATAGATAATTCTGTTGAGCAATTGTTTGATTTTGAGGTGGGAGGAGGTTCACCATCAATAAATCCAACTATGTAGGAATAATATAGCATTGGGAGCAGATTTATTAATTTCAGACGTGTACTTCTAAGAGGTCTGGTAATAGTTATTATACTGATTCACTCTGTAAATATTTGGGGCTACATCTCCTTGTTTCATCTGTTAGAGACAGATGGCACATCTTGCAAGAAACATGTAAAATGTGGACCCCATTCCTGTAGCTTTAAAAACACCTATATTTATGAATCCTGATAATATCTGAAGTCTCCACATTTGTTGTCTCTGTCATCTATTCTTGACATGTCTGCTGCAGACATTCAAGTGTGCCCCACACAATCACATTTGCTGTGTAGGTATAGAATGGACTGAACAAGTTGTTTGGAATTCAGTTGTTATGCCCATAATAAAAGAAAGGCACAAACTGTCAAGCATAAGATTGCACCTGTAGGGTATGTATAAAAACCAACCAGCAGCTCCATATTATGCAGTGTTGCGTCGACAGAAGCCAGCAAAAGTTAAGATTTTGGAGTGAATTAGGGTGGGGAACCTTCACCTCTCTAGCTCAGGGCTTTCCAAATAGTGCGCTGTGACATACTATTGTGTCACCTGAAATGTGTAAGTGTGTCGCCTACAATCTTGGAAATGTATGTTATCATTTATAAATCATATATTTTTAAAAATATATGAAAGGTTTTCAGGAGATATGTTGTGTCCCCACACATGTTGTTATTACAATTTATGTATATATCTCTTATAATGGGTTAATTTAACTTCTGGTTTGCTAGTAAAACTGAATTACTGTGTCGCAAAATAATGCGTGTCTAAAAAGTGTGTCACCAACGTGAAAAGTCTGGAAAGCTCTGCTCTAGCTATTTGAGCCTACTGCTCTAATCAGTCCCAACCAATATAGCAAATGGTAAGGAATACTGAGAGTTGCCGTCTAAAGATTCTCCACCGCTTCAATAGATTATCCATTCTCCTTGGCACAAATTGTTCTGATAAGGGATGCTGGAATGCATTGTTTTTTTTACTGCTTTGACTACCTTAAAATCGGAAGGAAGAAGAAGCAGGCTTCTCTTTGCCATAGCATCATTTCTTTTCTGGACGCCTGAAAAATATATGAAATATATGTTCTGTTTGTGACATGTATGGCAGATTGAAACTCTAGGCCTCAAATTGTCTCTGTGTACACAACAGGATCAGTAGCACTAAAACTGTCTTCCTCTTGCCCCAAGAGTATGCCCTGGCAATGACTTAGAGGGGTTACTTCTAGAACTGAGTGAGAGCACGGAGATCATTTAGTCTATGAGAGATTTGTATGGTCCCTTGACTAGCACGATGGAACGTGAGTGATTGAGAGAGCCATCGATCAATATTTTATACTGGAATGTGATGAAGTGTAAAAAGTGTGATTAATGGGGCAATCACATTCTTTTGCTTCTCATAGGGCTGTGAAGCTGCTGTTCTGCTATATTAACCTTTTATGCAGTGAAAAGTTATGTTAACTTTCTGCACTGCTCTTGCCATGGTTTGCATCACAATCATAGCCATGCATTAACCTTGTGACTATTTTCCTTTCCCCACCTAGGATCCTGAGCTGGATTTGCTCCACATCCACATGGTTCCAGGGGTGAGGGGAGTTAGCTTGCTGTTGATCTTGAGAATAAAACCATAAGCCAGACTTCAGAAAAGATTTTTTGGACTACAGTCCCTGGGGTCCCCAGTCAGGATTTGGGGGATTCTGGGAATTATAGTCTTAAAAGATATCTTTCTCCACTTCTGCCATAACTTCTTTCTTTGGACAATAAACAATAAACTAGAGAGGCAGCTACTGAACACAACTGGACCTATTTCTTTAAGTAAAAATGTTTTGCGTATGCGTAAACTTTTCCTGTCCAAACGGGTCAGTCTCACAATAAAGCAGGAAGAAAATCCTTGAAATACCATTTCTTTTTGAGTGAACATCTACAAAACATCTATGTTGTTACTCTTCTTTTTGGGTTTCCGCACAAGAGAGGGTGCTCTCACATGAAGTATATCTCTCCTGTTGTTTAAGATGGTTTAAAAAGCACTAGGTCTGGATAATAAGTTGTTCTGGGTCAAGATTAACTTTCTCTTGGTTAAAGAAATCAGTGGTTCCATCAGTCTAATCCATTGTTGTACAGCTGAGTATCATTCTTCTGAATCATATGAGCAAGACAGGTAAGGATTGCAAACTTGGATGAACTGGTCCTTGTGCTCACAGCAGGGGAATAATGAGGCTGAACATACAGTCATGAAAGAAAACAGACTGGCCCTAACTTTGGCTCTTTCTCAAGACAGATCAAGATCAATCAAACTGATATTAAAATTGATATTAATATCAAATTCATATTAAACTGGAACATGTTTGCTGTAAGGATAAAATGTAAATCTTGTATGTTTGTGGCCTAACACACACACCCTGTTTCTACATCCCAAATGCTAAATAATCATTAAGTGCTTTACTTGCAATACCAAGTACTCCTTAACTTCAACCATCGCCGATTAACAAATATAATGGGAAATTGATTTTTTCCTGCTTAAAGAAAGAAATCAATGGTAATTTAGACCAAGATAAAACAGGGCAAAATCAAAGAATTGGAGTACCATATACAAATTGCAGGAGACCTAAAAAGAAGAGCAATATGCAGGATGGTGACTAAAACCAGTGGGTAACTTTCTAAAGCCTTCTGAATCCTTGCATTAGCAGAGTCTAATCCCATCTTTATCACTTAAGAGAGATTTTGAAAGATACAAGATCTCTATGGAGATTTGGGGTAATATGATTTTGCACCTGTCAAAGGGCCTCATCTCTTTCTCCACTGGTTTTCTTGATCCAAATACCTTCAATCCAACATTTAATACCAGAACGTCACTGAAGTACCAACAACATCACTACAGCTACCATTATTGTCACTACTGTGTGTGTATGTGCCTTCAAATCCCCTGTCAACTTAGGGTAACCCCATGAATTTTATAGGGGTTTCTTAGGCCAGGAATATTCAGATGAGGTTTTGCCAGTTGTTTCCTCTGAAACATAACCTGCAGCACCTGATTTTGTTTGGCAGTCTCCCATGCAAGTACTAACCAGGGCTGGCCCTGCTTAGCTTCCAAGATCACATGGAATCTGGGGCCTTTGGGCCATCATTGTTATTAGTGTGTTTGCCTCTTTAGGGTATTTAGTCCCAATATTATCAATGTTACTAAACAGATATTTAGCTTAACAGTGTATCAGATGCTAGAACACAGAAACAGTGTTAGCCTTGCTGCTCCTCAAAGGACTTTAGAGAAATTGCACATCAAACTCTGACATCATGGCCTTTTCTTTTCTTTATCAATGGCTCCAGTATCTTCTCAAAACTTTTTTGATGGATCCTGGTTAAATTATTCACAATGGATGCCCAAGATATAAAATTCTGAAGTACTACAACTATATATAGGAACCAGTGTGGAACAGTGGTTTGGGTCTTGGGTTAGGAGCCTGAAGACCAGAGTTTGAATCCCCACTCAGTTGTGGAAACATACTGGGTGTCTTTGGGCAAGTCACATTCTCTCATCCTCAGAGGAAGGCAAAGGCAGATCCCCTCTGAACAAATTTAGCCAGGAAAAGCTTGTGTTAAGTTTGCCTTAGGATCACCATGAGTTAGAAACAACTTGAAGGCACACAACAACAAGAACAAACAACCATATGCATGGAGTCAGTGCAGAATATTTGCAACGTAACAACAAAACTTCAAGGAACTGTTGCCTAATCCTTAAATCAATGCACACTGGTAGTAAGAATTGCTTTCTTGCTGTTATTCTGGTGTCATTCTTCAAGGCTTTTCTTTCTTTGGAATTTCCATGTCCTCTGTCGGTTTATTTGAATGGATGGTGAGATATCTTGTGTGATATTTTTTCCTACGTTTCAATGTGCCTATTGATCACAAATTACCAGGTCAAAAGCCACTCCAAATAATTCTTTAAGCTTCTGTGACAACTTGTGATTGGGTGTGTGTGTGTGTGTGTGAAAAAACCTTCAGTAGAAGCAATTGCTGTGAAATAAATGGGAGCCAGACAGGCATGTCTCTTTGATAAGTAGGACAGTTTATTTTTTGTCTGAACAGCATTTATTTTTGCATCTTCTTTGTTCCAAATGTTTGCACTGAAGCTGCACTTCATTAAAAACATGAGAATCTTTCCCAAGGTTCTGAGATAATCTGCCAGCAAACTGCATTAAAAATGTGCATTCCTTTCTTGAAATAATAATTAGAAAGCAATGCAGCCTACAAAAGCTGGGCAAATACTGGCAGCCCACAATGAGAGAAGAAGAGTATTTGCAGATTTGATGGGCCAGTTTGTGTGCTGGCAGAAACTGTCAGCATTGTTCCATTTAAATCAAGGCAGCAACTGCAGCTTATGTTGGTTGTAGCTTTGGCATCTTCATCCTTGTTACCCTGTATCAAATATTTGTATTCCTGAGTCTTGTTTGGATGAGTGTTTGAGAAGCTCTTGTTATTCATTGGAAACTAGGCATTCGTGCACAATTGAGCACATTCATGTCAGAAATGTTCACCTGGACAGCTCACATGAAATGGCTTTTGAATTCTGGACTGGCACTCTGTACAAGCACACAAAAAAGAGGGCTACATGGGAAGAGAGGGAGAGAAAGGGAAAAAGGGAGGAGGGAAAGTTGGCTGTTGGCTTTGTCATACAAAATGGCTGTCAACAGCCTCATGCTGGGAAGAAAGCAGTAAAACGCACACACACTTAGGTTCATAAACAATGGAAAAATTAATTGACTTAAAGAACTCGAACATACAGTGAAATTCTTATGTGGAAATGTTAATTAGGAGAATTGAAACAGAGAAAACCAACACACTACACACTGTGTTCATATCACTTATTGAGAAAGCAGAAACAGGCCAATGTGTTTTCTTTCCCTTAATAAGCTTGTGTTGCATTTGTCTGTGCCAGGGGTATGCAACATGTTGCTCTCCAGTGTTGTGGACCACACTGTCCATCAGACCCAGCATATGGCGAGGAATTATGGGAAATGAATTTGAAACACAGGGGAGGGGATACTATGTGGTTTACTTCTGCAATCTTGTCCACATGGAGTAGTGATATCTGCCTGCTTTGGAAGACAGAACAGTGGTGTGTAGCCAAGGATTGTGTTGTCAGGGCCTCGTGGTGCATACTCTACCTCCTTCCTTCTCAGCCACACCATGTCAAAGCTTGGACACTGTGGTCCACAAAAGCTCTACTCCACTTCCAGCACCTACAGTCTGCCCCAGCCTTGACTACAGTAGTCCAAGGTCTTAAGAAAACAGTAGAAAGTATTAGTTCAAATGTGTGCATCTCCCTAGGGGGAGATGTAAGATGAAAACACAAGGAATGATTCCCTACAATCAAGGATGTAGCTAAGAGGGGACCTAAATAAAGGCATTTCATTCCCCTCCCCAGAATTCAGTCCAAGTAATATTTTCATTCGGACCCTAAATTTCTAGCACTGCAGTAATTTAAAATGTCAGTTGTGCATTTAGAAGTAGAGTTAAAGCATCCAAAGAAGGGAACCAGGGCCAAAGAAATGTATGAATTCTAGTTTCCAAAAATTCCCTCTCTGCAGTGGTAGAAATTTGGGGTGTGAAGGAAAATTTGACTGGGGAAAAAATGGTGGTGGTGGTGGTGGGATGCACTCATTTTGCCCCTCTCACCTTAGCTATACCCCTGAACAACCATCCTTTCCCTTTCTCCCTGGTTGAGAAAAGTGGAAATTTCTCTTTAGGGATACCTTTTCCCATGGGGAAGAAAAAATTCTAAGCATCTTTTCCCACCTGATTGTGACTTGAAGACTTCCAAGCAAGTACTGGTGGGACTCAGTCAGACTGGAAACAGGGTGATTGGACACCTTAGGCTTCTAGTGTATGTTTCATGAATAATTAGAAATTAATCCCTCCTAAGTGAGAGCCAGTGTGGTCTAGTGATTTGAGCATTGGATTATGACTCTGGAGATGAAGGTTCAAATGCCTGCTCAGCCACGGAAACCCACTGGAAAACTCAGCCTTAAAGGGAGGCAAGGCTAACCCCTTCTGACCAATTCTTGCTGAGAAAACTCCATGGTAGGGTCTCCTTATTGTTGCCGTAAGTCTGAAATTACCTGACAGCACACAACCACAGCAACTATCACTTCCAAATTGAGACAAAGGCTTTTTTAATTAACAGTTATATAGATGACATATGCCACAGAAATGCATTGTGGAAAATATAGCTCAGGCTATAAGATATGCCTATGACAAGTACTGACTCTGTGAACAGCTTTAATGAGTTCTTTTACTCTATTTAAGATCTGTTTTATCAACTTCACTCATCCTTTTCTTGTGTCTGTTTTCTTTTAACCTTACCTGTATATTGCTTGACTTACCTGTGTTACATTTATGCAGATAATTAGAGCTCAAGAAAGGTTTAGAAAAGGGCAACCAGAATGTCCAATGGGCAGAAGCAATTTCCCTATGAGGAAAGGTTAAAATGTCGGGGATTCCACAATGACAGAAAAGATGAATGTAGGGACTGTATTTCTTTCCTTACAAACACTTCATTTATTTTTTGGAAGAATGTTGGATTATTACTTTTATTGTTTTGACAAGATGAATGGAACTATGAAAGTCAACTGTTTCCCTACTCATGGGCTAAGAATCAGAGGACAGATAGAGAAAAATGCACAGATTGGAATACAAATTCACCATGGAATGAAGCCATCTATTAACATCTGCCTCATCATGGAAATTTTAACAGTCCAGCTCCAGTGAAAATATATGACTGATGGACAACATGATAACTCACTGTTTTCAGTGGGAATTGAGATGAGAAGAAACAGATTTCAGTTGTTGCTGAAGCCTTTTCATTTAGCGGACAATGTATCTGCCAAGAAATGATGAAAGACAGGATGTGATACACACACCACGCATGCAGCCTTGTTCTCTCTCCACCTGCACAAATTCCAGACTGTGGACTACAGTTTCCTTTATACCCTGTAGAAGTTTGACATAGGGAACTTCATTTCATATGAATTTATTTAATCCCAGCCTCTTCTCCTTTTTGCTTTGTAGAAACATTAAGCTAGCTGTTACACTTTTTTACATTTAGAACTTCCTTTTTAAATAAGAATAAGAATAAGAATTAATAATAATAATAATAATAATAATAAAAAAAGCAGACTTGATAAGTAGCAATTGTGAAAAAGAGTTGTGGGGCTGCAAAGAGTACACTTGCACATTTGAGTGACATTTTGCTTAAAATTTTTCTTCTCTCCAGTTGCTTTTCCCCTGTAGGGAAAAGTTGCAGCATATAACTTTCAGCCTTGGGGGCGGGGTGGGTGTTTGGAGTTAGTGAGCCTATGGTGGGAGGAATTTTGCATGGTAGCAAAAGAATTAATTTATAAAATTAATGTATATAACATCTAGCTTTGCCATACAAGTGCTATGTTGAAATAAAAATGTTATTAAATTGTAAACAATTGCATTAATGTGCCTGCAGCATAGACTGTGTGCACAGATGCACGTCAGCAATTGAATGGCTGAAAATCCATGCATATGGCAGAATGACAAATCTGAATCGCTGAAATTAGCTGCTCAAGCTAACATTCTGATGAGGAGGAGACACTTAGGTTTATTTCTCCATATTTTAGGAGCAGGCTGGACCATACCACAAAGGAGAATGAGGCACCCATCACATGCAGAAGATCTTTAGGAACAAGGCGATATATGTGCTACATGGCTTGCTCAGCACCTCCAAAGCTGTGTACTGCTGTCTAATGAAACAAGATTAAGCTGCCAGTTGTACTGGTTGCCGTCTGGTCCTTTGCCTTTCTGTCAGGCGGCAGAACAGCTTTGGCTGTTTATGGACATCACAATGTCAGGCCAGATTACTGGTCCCCATAGTGCCGTTTAGGTGGAAGTTCTATCTGGAATCCTCTGGTCCTATCAGGCAATGCTGGGAACTGAACTGAGTGCCTTGCAGATATGTGCTTGATCTGTGTGTGTGTGTGTGTGGGGGGGGGAATCAAATTTAGGCTTTTTTAAAAAAGCTAAGGCAATATTTCATGTCACACCACTTACAGATGCACCATCTCAAATTGGATTATTTGAACATATTATAGAAAGTGATCCATAGGGCTGGGAATAGATTTGCCAGACCTCATGGCCTGACTCTGAGTCTCTAGTTTTAACAAGACATCTCCAAATGAAGGTGCAAATTCTCCAGTTTTGGTGTGCACAGCTCCAGGCAAGAAGAAAGGACTATATACAAATATCCAAGGCCCAGCTTGCTACAATTGACAAGGTTTAGCTGATTTGTGCCTGTAACTTGAAAAAACTCCCCAGGGGTGTTATGTATTTATTGGGTTAGCTTCTCTCTTTTACCCCAGTCATTCTGGCACCAGGCATCACGCTCCATTCTGCTCTGCTTCAACCTCTGGATACAAGCAAGTTGTTGTTGTTTGTCTTCGAATGGTTTCCAACTTATGGCAACCTTAAAGAGAACCTATCACAGGGTTTTCTGGGGGCTGAGAGTGTGCACCAGAAAATGGAAATTGCCTGCAAAAAAATGTATACATTAAGGAACAGTATAAAACGCAGGGGTGTGTGTGTGTGTGTGTTTCAAAAAATCATAAAGTAATTTCAAAAATGGGATGAACCAATTAAATGTTGAAAAATGAGAGAAGCTGAAATTGACAGATTTTACCAGTTTATAATACATGTTTTCTGTCAAAAAGGCATACTGTTTATTTCTAAATGGAATAATCCTCACTCTGGACTTAAATGTGTCTGGCAACAGAGAGTACCTGATTAGTGTTCACTTCATGAAGCACAAAATATTTGCATTCTTTGAGTGATCTATGTATTTCACCTTATACCCCAAAGATTTAGATATGCTGAAATATGTATCTTGACAAGGCAGCAGAATATTATTAAGAAAATTGTGGACAGGTAAACATGACATGACCCCATGATAGGTTTGTCTTAGGGTTGCCATAGGTTGGAAATAATTTGAAGGCCCACAACAGCAATAAACATGACAGTATGTCTAGTGAATTCAGGAACTGCATACAGCAGGAGTTAGATCAGAAGCATAGTGGTGAATATTAGGATTTGTACTAGAAGGATACATAATTTTTTTAAAGGAACATGTTTCTTCCACTTTTGGTTTGATCTCCAGAGACATATGTGAAAGTTACTGTACAAGGAAAAAATAAATATATTCACCATGCTGTTTTAGTCCTAGCTGTGCCATGACTTTTGTTCCGTTTGCTGGTCTTTATGGGATACAGAAAAATATCAGATACCTTTACTGCTTCTTTTTCTTTCTATCTGCAGCTGTGATCAAAGAAAGCTTTTCTGGCCACACAAACCAGAGGAAAATGTGGCCCTATGAAATATGAAACCTCCATAGGAATGGTGATTTCATGTGGAGATTCTTCTTAAGGTATAATGAACTGATCTAGTGTAAACTAATATCTAAACTAATCTTAAGGCAGGATCTAGAGTTCAGTCCTCATTTTTTGTTATAGGTTACCTTTAGACTCTTAGTCTTAATATTAACCTTTTTTATCAACGTAACAAGAACGTGGGTTATGACTGCTCAGATTAACTACTGTAAAAATGATTAAAAGAAGACTTAAACAATCATGGTTAAAAAGACGGGGGAAAGTTAGCAAGTATCTTTTAGCAAGGCAAAGGGAATTTACTTTTGCTTTAGCAAATCAGTTTCTAGGATGGATTTTGCTAATCTCTGGATCTACACAAAGTTACAGACAGTTATGCTGTACTAGAGGAATTCTGGCCTCTGGGAATATCTTGTATGCCTCTTTCTTATTGTTCCTATTGTGTGAGACTCTAAGGCAAAACTATCATGGGGTTTTCCGGAGCTGAGAGTGTGCAACATGCCCAAGGTCACCCTGTGGGTTTCCATGGCTGAGTGGGGAATTGAAACCTGGTCTCTAGGGTTGTCGTCCAGTGGTCACACCACTATACTACACTGGCTCTCACATATCTTTCTTACAGTTGAGAAATATTCTGATTGTCTTTGCATTTACAAATAGCATGAATCCAAAACAAGTGATGTATATTTTGATGGATAAATCCTTTTATTTGATTCTACAAAGAGCCTTTTGACTGTGGTCAGTAATAAGACAGGGATTTTCCAGGCTCATTATGAGAGAGACAGCATGGTGTCAGTGGTGTAGGGACGGGAGGGGCTCAGACGGCAATGTTTGTGGGGCGTCCCAGCCCATAGCTATGCCCCCGCATGCCCTAGCCATGCCCCCATGCACAGTGGTCACGCCCCTCACACCATAGGCCCTCCCCCTCCTGCCCCCTCCAATCTCTGCCACTGTGTGGTGTAGTGGTTTTAGTGTTGCACTGGGATTCCAAGAGACAATGGTTCAAATCCCTGCTTAGCCATTGACACTCACTGGGTGACCTTGGGCAAGTCACACTTTCTTAACCTAATGGGAAGGCAATGGCAAACCTCCTCTGAATTAATCTTACCAAAAAAACCTCATGATAGATTCTCATTAGAGTTGCTGTAAATTGGTGTTGACTCGAAGGCACATAACAACAACAAAGACTTCATTACATTTGGACAAAACTTGACATACAACAAGCATCAACCTGCATGGGCTTTGTTGAACAATTGAATTTTATCCTGTCCAAAGGAGTGACACTATTTGTATGATGCTGCTTCATAATCTGCAGTTTAGATTTTTAATGATCTGCAGAATCACTTGATGTTTCCTTAGCCTAAATCAGGTTGTTGCTCCATCCAGCCAAATGATTTCTACTGTAATTGGGAAAGAGAAAAATATATCCTTGCCCTGTCTGTTTTTAATCCAGAAATGTAGGGATTGTTTCTCTCTTTTAAGCATTCAAAGCATGTACAGCACCTTGCTATTACGCTGTAGCCTTTCACACATAGCTGGCAAGTCTCAGGCATGAAAAAAAAGGAAACTGCAGCATCTAGAAGCATTCTGACTAGCTTGGCTTTCTTTTCTCTATCAGGTTTAGCGCTGCTGCTATCCTCTAGCTCCACTGACTGATCAAAATTAGGAACTGGTACTTCCTAGAAATAAGCTGTTGCAGGACTTACTCTCTATCCAGAGATCCTTTCTGAACTTTGTTTGCATTGTAATCATTTTCCTTGTGGAAATAGTGGCTTGCACAATTCATTTTCTTGTTGGGGCTCGAGGAAACAAGGAAGTTAAACAGCACAGCACAGATTTTATTATTGTGAAATGGATTTGCCTTGGATACAATGGTTTCCTATTTCAGAGTAAATCATGCAGGAATGAAGAAATGCTGTGATGGTGATCCCTCTTGAGAATGAATGAATTTTTACATATATGACATTGTGGCTGGAAGCCAGCTGCTAAACCTCTGAAGATGGCTGCAGATGATTGCTTTTGAGCAACCTCATTCCTACGAATCCCTCTGTGATTTAAAGTGAGGCTCCACGAATGAAACATGGATTTCCTCCCCTTCACCTGATATTTTTCTCCAAATAAATGGGCAGCTTGTAGATCTATAACTCATCATTGAGAGCAGTTACCAAAGCATAATGCAGCACATGCTTTGCATATATAAAATCTCAGAGGTAAATCCCTGGCATCTTTTGAATTGTTCACTGAAATTTCAGAAGAGGAGAAAAATGTAAAATTATTGCTTTAAAACTCAAATGAGCCTATAAATACTTGATTTAATCTGAACCACATACATGAGTGGTCCACAAGAGAAACACATACTCAGATATATGTCTCTGTACCTGTGGGTTAAATGAACCAATGAAGAATTTTTTGTTTTCACCAGCTCTACATGCTGACATGCATTGTGATCCTATGGAACCTTATTCAGATGTAAATCCCACTGTGTTCAGTGGGAGATACTAACAGCAAAGTCTACATAGGATTCAGTCTTTAGTTTGATGGCTATTATGGGTGGCAAACACATTATTGTCCCTATGATTGGGTGACTTCAGAGTCACTTTTTGTGTGTGTAGTAAATTAAGGATCAGAGTGCCCTGTTGTATTGTTTTGAAACTTGTTTCTTAAATTTTACTTGAACTTACTTAACTCACATCAACTATACTGAATATAAACCCTTTATGTAATGGAATACTTATGTATTTTGAGCATTGAGAGTACATAAGACTAAGGCACATTATAAAAGTTGTTATTACCTCTACACTGTTATTTAGACAGTAAATGCAAAGCATATCAGAGCTCTTTAAAGCATAGATTTCATTTTCCTTTGGCCATTGTTATGAAGCTGGCTTGATCAATAGAAATTGTTTTAATAGCTGTAAGCTGCCTTGGGTCTAAAATGAATAAGAATAAAATATTAATTAAAAATAGAAAAGTAGAAGACAATTTAGGATATATGTCCTGAAGTTGTCTCTCAAGTGGTAGGCCAAGTGAGAAGGTAAGCAGTTTAGTGGTACGGGGATGAACATGAGCATCACTGAAGAGCATCACGGACAACATGAGCATCACTGAAGAGCACATTTTCTAGATGGAAGGCAGCAGACAAAGAATGGCTATATAAACCAGCAGTCCTGCACTGGCCCTCTGTTATTACTCCTAGAGCAGGCCAGATGGATGAGAATTGTTTTTGCCTTTGATAAAAATGTACCCAAATACCCATATTTTATTCAGATTCAAGATAGAAAATGCTGCTAAAAAAATTGAGAGAACTCCAAACTGACAGATTCCTTCACTGAGGACCAGTCCTTTGAATATTCATGCCTTAAACAACTGGAATTAAATCTCTGTAATTTCAATCACATTTGTGCCACTGAAGCAGGATCATCACCTCCTTTTTCCTGAGAGCCTCCTTGTCATTAACATCATGTGGTAAACAGGTATAACACAGTCCTCTCCAAACTGGAAAGAGCTGTACTTAATTTGAATGGTGCAGGCAGAAAAGAATTTTGTTTCAGTTCATTTATCAACATTTGAAACTTTTTGTCATAACAAGATGAAAAGTCCAGTCTGGAAGAAAGATTTGCTCACTCCCAGCCAGAAGGATAACACTGTGGAATGCCCCAGCCTCAACTATCTGTAATTCTTACTGGAGGTAATTAGCCCCGCTGCCACAAGGACCCAGTCCCTGACTTACGGGATCTTCGAGAGAAGCTCAGCTGCATCTGATAGAAGAATCTCATCCATGAAGTGTCCAATTTTATATTCATTGCCATCTCTATTTGAAGGGCCCCACAGTTTGCCCTTGGTTGCTGAATCTGGTTGCACAACAGATGCACATTATTTCTATTTCCGTGCCACAACTTTATCTCCTAAACACAGCTTTATATTTTATTTGGCAAATAAATTATTCTGCATCTATGCTACATCTGTTTGTTCAATGTGAGTCAGGATTTTCATAACCCCGTGCCCAGATACACTTTCCCAACAGTGTAGACCTAATTTCAGCCCCTCTTTGACAGCTTTTAGGTTATGCTACTCATCTTATCTCCACAATTACTGTTATTAGTATGTATTCTTACAACCCTCCTACTCTCTCTTTCCTCAGATAGCATGTGACAACATTAATTCCACAGAGTGAAAGTTATTTTGAAAATGACTACTTGGAGATATATCTGAACTCTAAAATCACTGCTCTTTATACCTTGTAATTATCACACATGTCATATACCCAAGATACTGAGTAACTTGACATCTTCTGGTGAGGTACTATCTAGTTCATAGCATGCTGTTTATCTATTTTAACCAGCTAAATATCAAAGAATTACAATTACAAAAGCCTTTTCTCTCTTGTACATGCTTTTTTAAAAAAAAATCTGTGCAGAATTATTTCCTCTGCTAGTCAGAGAACCTTTGACTGACAGACTGGAACAGCAGGCAAAACCAGTTTATTTCACCTGCTGTCCCCTAGGCTTAAAAAAAAACCCTACAGTAATTCAGCTGATGTATAGAATACTGCTCTGAAACTTCAAATGCTTTATAATTTTTATATTCATTCTTACACAATAACTACTTTACTCTCATGTATGTTCTACAAATTTCAGTGGGGTTTATTCTTAGGTGAGAGGATACGGCTTGCATTACTTAAAAGTTAATGACAAAGTAATCACTATTGCTAGCATAGCAACAAAGCTTAAATGAGCACAGTGCTGACTGCCATGTCAATAAGGCTGTGAAATCTACTCTGTGATTCATCTAAACTTTGACGGAATTAGCCAAGGTGCTGAAGCTATTTTGGGGGTAGGATTCAGCAGAATGCATAGCTCCTTTAAAGTTAAAATCCAGAACAGATTCACAGTCGTACTTTCTTGGTGGCCACTGACAGTGGATGGGTGGGAGAAATGCTGATAGCTTTGTCACCTGGTTAAGACAACAGAAATATATTTCAAGTTAGGGCCCTTTAATACTATAGGAATATACCATTATAACTCCACTTTAACTTCTATGGCAATATCCTATGGAATTCTGGGGTTTGTAGTTTGGTGATGTACTAGAGCAGTGGTTCTCAACCTGTGGGTCCCCAGATGTTTGTGGACTTCAGCTCCCAGAAGCCCAACCACTATGGTCAATGCTCAGGGCTTCTGGGAGCTGAAGTCCAAAAACATCTGGGGACCCACAGGTTGAGAACCACTGTACTAGAGGATTCCATATATGCCTTCCTAATCTACAAATCCTACAATTCCATAAGATGGAACTTTGGCAATTAAAGTGGAATCATGGTGCTGTAAGTCTGTCATTTGAAGGGGACCAAGGAAGTGTTATGGAAGTTAGTAGCAAGAATATATTTTCAGACCAAGACAGTGCATTATCAGAGTGTGGTGTGGCCACTTTCGTGGGACAGATTCCTGCTTCAGACATTCCAATGCAGTTCCTCTGAGCTTGAATATTAGTCATCACTAGTACTGTTGGGAAAGGGGAGGGCTAATAGAACTATTGGCAAATCCAAACGGTGTAAGTTTTCATACATACTGTAGCTAGGAACAGCTAGCATATCCCCATGTGTGCATTTTCACATACGTTTGGAGAAAAAAAATCACCTGACAAATAAACAAATAAATAAAAGTAATTAAATCTAAGAAAGAGAACTAAATATGGACCTTGCTTTAAAATCTGTTTCCTCTCCTCTGTCTCAAGCTGGCTGGTGTGTTCGACTGTGACAGGAAATTCATGGAAAGCAGAGAGCCCAAAGACTAACAGAGATATACATATTTTCATAAATAAATAAAATACAGTATCTTAGACAGTTATCAGTCTATAATTTACAATGAATTTTAATTGAAATTAAAGGGAGATATTAACGTCTCTCCTTCCTTCCAATATGGTTCCCACGCAATACAAGTTTAAACAAAATAGCTAAAATAAGAGGAAAACTAAAGGAACTTTAGAGTTCAAGGTGTCTTAGGATGTTTTAACTGCCTCCCCACTTTTACTGTCCAAACTGGTTTCAGATCTTTTTTGTTGAAAAGTGAAAGATAAGCATTCTAATGAACTAAAACAAGATACTATATTAAGCATAATGCTGGAACACCAAACACAAATAATTGTTCTGGCACTGAAAAAGGGATGCCCAGCACAATCGAAAGAATGAAAGAGTTCATTTTTCCTGGAAAAATGAAAAAGAGGTGCTGTAATTTTCACGAAGACCATGATAAGTCAAGTTAATGAATTCAGATTCTGCAGGCTTCAAATGCATTTTTTTTAAGTACAGACAACCTGATTTCTCTGTGTTCCTATTTTTAATTGCTGATTCATGTTCATTATATAGAGCGTATGTTCCGTAAAGAGCTGAAGGGCATTCGTAGTCCTGGACAGAATAGCATACCACTACTGCATAAATCAGAAGCAAGAAAGATGATGCCCTTGTGATGTTTTTGGCCTGCAACTGCCGTGATCTCTCATGAGCTTCCACGCTAGTTGGAATTACAATCTGGAGACTGAAAACTTCTGTAGGGTCATGTGTCCTCTATCTCTGCTGTAAGAGGTGCACCTACATGACGGTCAGTATAGAAGTCTGCCGTATGAATGACTTCCTCCTTTCATATAGAACTGACTGCAATATATGATCACCGCTGGAAGCCTGGTCATGTGTTTTATCATCTAGAGAGGCTAGGCTGCTGTATATTCAAAGCAGGGTGGTAACACCCTGACTCCTTCCTACAGGAATGAGGGACTTCTTTCTGAGGGAAGTGAATCTGTTTTGTTCCAACAGGCTTTAAGCTTTGTATGTTTTACCACCCACTGTATCCAAAACATAGGTTTGCATTTATGTTCCTTGTGTTTCTTGATTATATGAGCTGCTTTAATTATGCTTGCATTGAACATCATGCTGGACACCTGGTGGGTACAGCATGCGATTGCAACAGTGTAATAATTTAAAAATATGTATAATAAAATCAAAGTATAGTAACAACAATATTAACAATCCTGGGCTTGGGGAATGGTGGGATATAAATTAAATAAATAAAAATAAACAATAATGTAATCATTACAAAAAAAAATATTAGAGACTTAAGGGGGAAAATGGCACAGCAACCATTACAGTAGAATGGCAAAAAGTAATCAATTGTCCACATTAATAAGAAAATGCTTTCTCATATTCCTCTAGTTGAGAAGTAACGACACTTTTAAACAAGGCTACATTAGGTTTCATTCATATTTCATAAGAACTTACCAAAAAAATTCCAAATTTGTATTTAGGATAGAAAGAACTGGAGATAAAAACAGGTTGTGGGCAAAATTGACTAAGGCTTCAGTGCACAGTTTTCAAAATCTAGGTGTGATGGTGTATTCAACTATGACAGGGCTGAATTAAGATTAATGCCTTCCCTTTTCGATCAGAGCTCTCACATTTAATACCTGCATTGCAGGCAGATATAATGTGGTCCTCTCCATGCATGCTTAGAACAGCTATACTTAATAAAATTGACTCTTGCAAATAAGGGATAATTTTGTCCCAGTTTTTGAAGAATTTACTAAAAAAATCTATCTATCTATCTATCCATCCTGTCTTTCCCCCATATGGGACCCATCAAGCTTTAAAAAGTTCTCAAGCTTGATATTTGGGATATCTGAGGTCTTACAAGTATGAATGCAAGCAGAAGCAAAATCCATAGATTCCTAACTGAAATACCTGACCATGCATCACAATTAATTAGCTGAGTTCAAATTCTACAGAAGCTACACCGAGCTGTTTCAGTAAAGCCAGCAGAGACTTGCAGCAATTTAAAGAATAACTAACAGACTGTGACATGTTTTATGAGTCAGAGCACATGTTCACAGATGTGAGCACATATACTGAGGATGAACAAAAAAAAAATGACTAAAAGAGAACAAAATTACAGAAAATGAACGAAAGAATACCAAGTGCAGCAAAAAAAAAAAAAAGGTCAAGTTTTGCAAGATAAACTGATGTGCAATGTCATGTGCAAGTATATATGAGTAGAAAATTCAGCCAAACATATACATGATTCAAACAGAATGGGTGTGCATATTCTGATAGTCAAGGTAGACTGTACAAGGCTTGGCTAAAATCTGGAGATCTTGATTTTTAAAAATGGGATGTGGGTGGGGAGCCAAATGGCCCCTGGAAACCATTGGAGCCTCCTAGGACTAATCTGAGGGCAGTATATATGATATCAGGGCAAGAGCCTCTAACCCTGGTGTCATATGACTTAATTCTCCCATTATCCATACTTCCCTCTGTCTGGAGGAAAGGCTTCTCTGGATGCCACCTTAATCTCACGCTAACTTCAACCACTACACAAAGCAATGGATTCTCAAGGTGTTGGCTGAATTGTGTGCTGGCTTTACTCATCCTTTTTCTGTTCCAATCAGGACCACATCTGTTGAAGTAGGTGAGATGCCTGATATCTAGAAGTGCTACTCCTCCAAGCGCTGGTCAAGCACAGCACTGCTTTGGCATTCAAAAGTACTTAGATGGCTCCCGGAGTTACTCTCTTGGTTTTTGAGGGAGTGGGGCTTCAGGAAGGTGGAAATTACTCAAATCTGGATGTGCCATATTCAGGTGACAGGCTGGAAGTTGCCAATCACTGGTATAAACAGGCACAAGAATAGTTCTATTTTAACAGTTTGTAGCTACTGTATATTTTCTGGAACTGAAAATTGTTTCTATTTCTTTTACTTATTGCAGTGTTTCTTTGCGATTGACATCACCTTTAGCATTCTGTAGAAAGGCAGCTGGCACATATATTAAATCAATCAGAAAAGGAAAATTATTTTATGTCAATTCATGAAGGAAATCTTTTTTTTTTTTGGCTGTGCATATCAATGAGGAAAATCCAAGGCAAGATTACGCTGAGCTAAATTAATATCATCTGAGTTGGAGACCAGAGACACTTTACAGGGAGTAGCTCCCTAGCAATCAGTGCCATCCACTGAAGGCTGAATGAGACTCTCTCACTGATGCTTTAATATTTCACACATAAATGCTTCCCACCCCCAGTTCTGAAATTACCACGATTGGCGATGACACACTGAAGCCATCAGAACTAACTGGAAGCAGCAGGGGGGATTGGTGGCATTCAGAGAGAGGTTTCACAAGAGCACTTTAAACACTGCTGGGAAAAGGCCCTAATGTGCTTAATGTCTGGTTAGTCTGGAAAGGATTGTGTTAAATAATGGTGTGTGTGGGGGGAGCTCTGGAAGAAGAAGAGACTTGTTAAAAGCCTCTGGATTGCTCGCACACAGCTGGGTGTGTAGTGCTCTCACAGTCCGGCTGGCATGCCTATCCTCGTGCTGTGCCACTTGAAGAAACACTTCCATTGCAGATGGCTGGCACAAAATGGAGTTGTGGTTTATTTTCAGACATCAGTCACATTACTGCTGGGTTTCCATATCTTCATATTTGGACATTTTAATACAGGAATCAGTTGACCTATTTGCTTTGGTTGTTCTCTTGTTTTCACGTAATTAAACTGTTCCAAAGGGATTTGCCAGTTAGGAAGTAAATAACACAAACAGTCTTTCATATATTTTTTGCATTTAATTTTGGGGTGCTGCTTTGTCCTGTTTTTGAACCTTTTGTCCTTTCACGTTCTTTATGAGAAGGAGAGGAAAGGTCCTCCCTCCATTCCAACTTCCACTGCCCTGGCCTCCGAGAAAAGAGTCCCGCATAGTTCCATCATGCCTAGCCCCAGAAGCCAAGGAAAGGCCCCACCTCCATCCCAGCTGCCACTGCCCTGGTCTTGGAGACAGAAGAAGAGGCAGGCGCTGCCGGACTCAACCCCCCTCCCTTTTGTTTGTCTTGTTTGTCCACTCCTTTTTGTTTGTCCTGTCTTATTTAGACTATAATCTTGAAGGCGAGGAAAGCTCAGATGAACCATCTGTAAATGGCTCCGAGAGCTTTTGTGGCTGAAAAGTGAGGTCTAGATGTGCTAAATGCATACATACGTACCATCCCGTACTCTACTTGCTGCTACTTTTATTGTTAACTCCCCAAAGAATCTGATGCGAGGGCATAACATACAGACATGGTAAAGAAATAAATAAGCAAGCTGCCCCTGGCCATAACCTCAGAGAGGGAAACTTCGGCCATTTCCGCGCTAGCCTGTTGTGCCGCGATGATTCCACTTTCAACATCCTCTGGAATCCTGGGGTTTGCAGTTTCGGGAGGGGCCGGGCGGCCCTCCCGAAACTGCAAACCCCAGGATTCCAGAGGATGTTGAAAGTGGAATCATCCCGCTAGAACAGGCGAGTGTGGAAATGGCCTTCACAAGATCCTTGTTAAGCCACAAACAAGTTGGCACCGTTTGATGGCACTCGTGTATTTTTCACTTCGAAACGCGTGTGAGCGTACCAGCTCCTCCCACCCCAAAGCGAGTATTGTTTTTTTCAGGGAGTTCTTTTCTGCACTAAAGTTTTTAACGAAGACGCAGGGCCCGGTGCCTAAGTCTGCCTGGCCTATGGGACTTTTCCAAGGGGCTAAAACGCCAAGCAGGCAGGTGGAGGGAATGGCAGCGCGCAGGTCTGCCTCTGAGCATCCCTCCCGCCCTCTCAGGCAGGCAATGCAAAGCAACGCCCGCGTCCCGCCCGCACCCGTGGTTCGGCCACAGCCTTCCCCGGCGCGCTGATGTTTCCACCTGACTCGGTCGGGGGCTGCGGGGAGGAAGGGAGAGAGGCCCGCGCCAGGCAGGCAGGCAGGCAGGCAGGCAGGCTCGCCTTTGTCCCTCCCGGCCCCCCTTGACCCTCTTTCCTCTCCACCCTTTCCCCGGGCCTAGGCTCTCTTCCAGCACCGACCACTTTGTGCCAGTGTGACACCGAAGCGAGAGCGCGCCAAACACAAGACAGCGCGGAAGGGGCGCGCCGGGCCGGGCGGCGGGAAGGCCGAACTGAAAGCGAGGGCAGGCGAGCGGACTGGAGAGATAGCAGGGGCGGGGAAAGGGGCGGGGCCCGCTGGGGGGAGGGGGCGGTGGCGGTGGCACGGAAGCGCGGTGGGAGCTCCGGGAGCCCCACGCGGGCGCCCTCAGCGCTTCGGAAGCGGCGCGCTCAGTTCAGCGGCGAGGGGGCGGCGGGGAGGCCAGGCGGCGGGGAGGGCGCGAGCCGCCCGGCGTCGGGAAGAGGGGAGCCGAGGAAGCGGCTGGGCTCGCCCCGGCCGAGCGCGCCTCGGTGAGAGGCGGAGCGGCTGCTGCGGCTGCTGCTCCTCTTCGCCGGTACCCAGCCAGCCAGCCAGCCGGCCAGCCAGCCATGGGGTAAAAGGGAGCGAGCGGGCGGAACAATAAAAGCGGCTGGGGCTGCCGGCTCCTCCCGCCGCTGGCTGCTGACGGACAGAAGGACGCGCTGGAGGGAGAGGAGACGCGGGGGGTTGGCCGGCGCTGACCCGAGCGGCGGCGGAGAGGAGGAGCGGCGGCGAGAGCAACCGTGGAGCAAGGCGAGCGGCGGCAGCGAGGAGGGCGCGCGGCGGATGCTTCGCGCGGCCGGGCGGCGGCAGAGGGAGAGGAGGCGGAGGGCGGCGGCGGCGGCGGCGGCGGCGGAGAGATGATCGCGGAGTTGGTGAGCAGCGCCTTGGGGCTCGTCCTGTACCTCAATACGCTCGGCGCGGATTTCTGCTACGATGACAGGTACGCGGAGCGGAGGCGTGGGTGGGTGGGTGGGTGGGGTGTTGGAGGGGGGCTTGGCCGAGGCGAGCGAGCGAGCGCCCAAGTCCGGTAGCCGCTGGCCTCCCACGCCGTGCCGTGCCGTGCCGCGCCTTTCCTCCCCTCCCGAGGGTGCGCGTGCGGGAGACACCTGCGCGGGGGAAAAGGAGAGCGGGATTTGCCAGCGGGAGCTCTGTTTGCATCCCCACGTGGCGGCGGTGATTCCCTCTCCGCCCCCGAGCCCTTTTCGTGCGCGGATTCCCGCTGGAATTTCCGCGCTCCTCTGCTTCACCTGTTTAAGAGTGCTTAATCCCATAAATTAATCTCTTCCTCCGTCCAGTTTCTCCCTCGGCGTTCCCTCTTCCCGATCAAGTGGAGGGGGACCCGTGCTGCCGCCCGCAGGGCTGTTCCTGCCGCCTCCCCTGCTCCTGCTGTCAAGTTACTTGGGCCATTTCCGCACGAGGCTGTTCTAGCGCTATGGTTGCACTTTCAACGTCCTGTGGAATCCTGGGGTTTGCAGCCGGCCCCTCCCGAAACTGCAAACCCCAGGATTCCATAGAATATTGAAAGTGCAATCATAGCGCTAGAACAGCCTCGTGCGGAAATGGCCTTGGCTCGGAGTCCGGAGGGAGCGCAGCCGCACCGGTAATGAGACCGAACAGCTGAGCGGGCGGGGAGCGCAGGGGGGCTTCCCGCGATAAATCACTGACTTTTCATTCTTTCTTCTCGGATCTCCCCATCCGATCTTTGCGAGCGCTCAAGTTTTAGGGACGGGAGATCTCTGCTCTCGGGGAAAGCGGTGGAAGAACCGTAACGCACGTTGTGTATTCTCTCCCCGCTTCTTCATTTTGGAAAGACGCTGTGCTTTTCCTTCTTTCACAGCCCGTTGAAGGATGTTGTGTCTGGATAGGCGCTTCCCTTCCGTCCACACGCAAGAGATCACTTTCCTGGAGATTTGCCACTTCTTTCTCCGGACACTCTTTTCCCCCCCCCCCCAGAGGATTTGACACTTCCTTAAGTGCAAATGCACATGGTGTAGGGACTGGGGCTGTCCAAAGAGGGCTGGGGAAATTCAGCTACCGAATGCGGAAAGTCTTCCTTTTTCAGTCCCCTAGATGTACATCAAACTCGTTTGTAGGCACTTAGCAAGGGAGGAATGACATTCTGCACATGCTCTTGTTTAGGGGTCTCATAGGAAAAGCTATGTTATTCAGAAAACTTCGCCTGAACCAAAATAGCATTTTTGCTGTGGGTGAAGTTAAGCCCTGGAGTGGGAGCCTCTGCTTTGTCTTTACTTCCAGGGGCAGTACAGTACTTTCTTGGAAATTGCTGAGTGGCTGTGATTGCATGTTCTGTGTGTTTTTATGTGTGTTTTTGTGTTTGCATGCACATTGTCCTCTGTAAAGATCTGCCGAGCAACGATTCTGAAAGCATTTCTCTTGTGCTCCTCCGCCTGTATATTCAACAATCCTTTATGCTAATTAGCAAAGATGAAGCCCCCAGGACTCGAACTGGATCTCTTTTGAGTTTGGGCAGCTAATGAGTGTTGTTGGACCATGGCGTTGAAGAAACTGCATTGAATCGTAGAAAATGTCACAGTTGTGCTGGTGTCTTTACCTTTTCTTAAACAGACCCATGTTTAGAAAACTGCTGAAAAGCTCTATAAGCAATTAGAGAAAATTCCAGTTTGTGCCTTTTTCCGGTGACTTAATCTGATTACAATTAAAGCTGATGCATAATTAAAATATATTAGGGAGAGCAGCATGCTTGGCTGAGCTTATGAGCCATCCTGGGGTGTTTGCATGCTTCATTGACGTTAAACCATCCAAAAAGTGAGCATAGATTTACTCTGACAGCTTTTCATCCCTCTTTCTGTAGAAAGTGAATGGATCCCCTGGGTTAGGGTGAACTGCTTTTCAGCAGAGTGGCTTTGTATTGATGGGACGCGCCTTGAATTCTCCTGTGTGGGGGTAATTTGACACTGCGGTGTCTACAACTAAAAGGAGCTGGGGAATCTTACAAATGATACATCAGCAGTCCTGTCTTCATACATCCATTAGGTTACACTGTTGTCAACAAATAGTCTTAGATTGTGGCTCCAAAGATATTATGCTGTCGCATTTGAGTATTATGGAGAGGGTGTGCAAGGGCAAAAGTGAGAGTCAGGAGCAGCCTGTCTGTTTCTGGATGTTTTGAACTTTCAGAGACAAGGAAGATGGTCTGAGAACTATTTGCCTTCAGACACAATCTGTCTGCACTTAAGTCAATTAGTTGCTCAGTCTTGAACGCTCTTCCGCTTTGCTGCTCACTGCTACTGTTGTAGTTAGGTGGCTACTGGTAGGATAAACTTATGATGTGGTTCTTTCAGTTTTCCAGTAATGGGATACCAACTCCTCTGTCTCTGACTTTGCAGCAATAGACAAACAGTTCAACCATTTAGAGGATCCCCCATTTCTCTAAAGAGCATTCCCTGCGTCTTCCAAAATCGTTAAGTGTACTGCCCTTTTAGTGTTGCTTTAAAGGCTTATAAAGTCATGTTAGCAATAATCCATTGCTTTGTGTATTTTTTCAGATGAGCAGTATAAAATATAAATGCTTTAGAAATAAAATCAATTTGAATGGAAAAGTTTGTTCTGCTAATGCTGGATGATATATCCTCCTTGGTTCACATGCAGGCACCATAGTAGGCAGAAAATATTGACATGGCTCTTAAGCAACCCATAGGGCCAAGGCTGGAAAAATCCTGTGCACCTGGTTGTTGTTGTGATTGAAAAGTGATGGTTGTACTTATGAATAGGAGTATTTTTGGAGTCTTACCATTTGAACTATCCAGGAAAGACAACTAGAGCACTCTGGACCCAGATGAACCCAGTGCGCTTTGCCTGTTTCAATTGGCTAAAGTTAGATTACAGCTCAAAATATTATCAACAGCATAAATACAGAGGTCAGGCTCTTTGTTGATCTCAGCCTAATAGTGCCTGAATGGTATTAGAAAATACTAGCAGCATTTGCATTGCAGGCTGCGTCCTTTTTAATTGTGAGGGTGACTGCTTAGTACTAAACTCATTTTAAAGTTTGTTTAATTTATCTAAAAGCTGAATACATTAACACTATTGATTTCTAAAATTCAGTGGCATGTGTGAACTGAAATTACTGGTTATTCTGTTGATTGATCATTCTGTGGATCATTTAGCATGTTCATTCACTACAGGAAGATGGTAGAGATGAAAACTGCAAATAGTGAATGCTTCTCTAGTTCTGTATCAGAAGATTAATTTTTTTTTTTGATGGAAAGCCTTAAATATTTTAACCACAAATAGAGAATTATGCTATCCACCAGAATCCTGCTTAAAATACAATGCTGGGAAATGGAAACCGAGTAGAAAGCTGTGTGATACTGCTTTCCAGATGGGAGATGGATCATACTCCCAGCCTGAAATTGATCAGTGCATTTATTGCATGAAGTTATTGTTCTTTCAAACTTTGAAGCCTTTCAAGAGCAATGCCAGATTTTTCAGCTTCCTGTTCTACCAAATGCAGCGTTAATTTGAAGTGTTTCCCTTGATACAATGATCAAGATCAATCTGGAAGTGGTGGCCGTAACGCTTTCTGTCTTCCAATAGGTTACCTAAGATTAAGTGGTGTCATAAAACTGTTTTTACAGAAAGATCAATTTCTTAATGATAAAACAGTAATGGAAAATAATGCGCAAGGCTGGCATGGCATGAAGTTAGTTACAGTCTCAAAACACACACACCATTACTCTGTTCTGAGGCCAAATCTCATTTTAAGCAAAATGAGGTAAATTAATTCTTGAATTTAAGAAGTGTCTTGAAAAGATCTGACATACCTCATGTCTATATATATAACATTATAACATTGTTGAAAGAGTTGTTGAAGGTAGAACTTTGTGAATGCATATTTGTATCCTTATAACTGGACCAGCTGCTGAAATTTGAGGTTAAGTACTACTGATTTGAAGATGTGATAGAAGGGAAATAAAGCTGGTCTCTGATCTTGCTGTGGTGTATGAAAATGTATATCATCTTAGGAGTAATTGCAAAGTAAATACTCCCCCACCCCACTCCCCTGGTGACTTCTGTGTTGTTAAAATCCTTGTGTTTCTAATTTGTTTGAAAAGATTAAAGGATTGAGTAAAGGTGATATGATATATCAAATACAGAAAGACTAAAAATAAAAAATAATTAAGTATGTAGGATAGGAGTAGCAGGATCTTACGGAGGCTTTTCTGTTCCTACTCTCTGGAAACTTTTCCTTGCCATTTTGTTGCAAAACATTAATTGCTGAATTAGTGTTTTGGATTCCACTCAGGACACATGTAGTTCTCATTCTTTATAACTAAAATCCAGTGTGCATCATGGCAGCTGAAAACACTTAATGCGGTTAGTTGTACTCCCATATTTGGAAAAACTGTTTTTGTTTAAAATTACACTGATTGGTTTGGCAGCCCAGGGAGCTAGTATTTATTTTCAGGGACATGTTATCAGTGTGATTTGTAGTAAGAGGACAAGTGACTGTTAGTATGTAAATTATATGATTTAGTGTCTGAGATTCTGAAGGTCATACAAAACTGCAGTGAGTTTGTAGAAGGGTGCGGACACTTGCTCATTGAAGTATTCTCTCAACAAGCAGCACACTTTACAAATAGTATTATTATATTGCCCTTTAACTTTGGGTGACAAGTCCTACAAAACTGATGACTGTGAAGGGACTAAGTTTCAGTGTCAACAGAATCCCACTGGCATTCAGCATGTGGTTATTCTTTTTGCACTAAGCTATCGAATTTGGATTGCTTTCACACATGCCAAGAGATGGTGCATCCTCTTTTATAGTTCTTCTGTAAAGTTTCAAAAAGATCACATGCATCATTCTTCTCAGAGGTTACTTATATTCTCTCTCAATAATTGTACAGAAAGAAATATGTATAGCTGTTCTGCTCACTGCCCGCTGGCAGTGTGGGAAACTCTTTCAGAACAGACAGACGTATACTGACTGCTATTTCACAAAGTTTAAAAATAATTAAAACTGGACTTCATGAATCAACTTGTTCAGCTGGTAGATTAATCGGTAGTGAACCCATTTTAATCAGAAGGGCTGGCTTTGATGGACATGCAGGGAAAATTTGGTGGAAGAGAAGCTATTTTGACACTGATATTTCATTAATATAGAAATAGAAAATATTAAATCAAGGCTAAAATGCAGGTACTAATTCCCACTTGAGTTAGTCTGCCAAATCGTTGGGATTTATGTGAGTGCTGCTGGCTTATCATTCAGCAGTTGATTTGGTGGGCTGCCTCTGTCTGGTGCTAGCAATAGGATTTAGATCGTAACTTTTTCTTTTAACAATGCGATATTTTATTAAAGTGTACATTGAATTAAAACTTCTGACTGTGTCCTTGGAAACTTCCTATATTGAGATTTTGGTGATATGAAAGTATATCTTTAAACTTCAGTCAAGTATTTGATCAGAGAAAAAGAAAGAACAGCTAAATAAAGAATTAAGTTTGCAAACAAGTTAATATAAGGCAGCTTAACAGTGGCTTTTATTAAAATCTTTGTGCTTGCATAACAGAACTTGGTGACTACAAAATCATGTTGTCCCTTGAAAGTTAACCTAATAATACGTATCTCAGAGGAGCATTTTTATTAAACCATTTTGGTTTATACAGTACACATAAAAACTCATATTTAAAAAGAGCAACAACAGGTGAATAAATTTGTTTTTCCGTCCCTTGGGATTGGTTAAACAAACATTGAGCAACAAATGTGTGTTATCTGAAACTTTTCCCAGGTTAATATGCTTTAGCTGAACTTTTCCCTTGGGCCTGTCACGTGAGACTTGGATCTGGCAACTAATCAATGTTTGTTGGAAAAACGAGAGTAAGATACAATGCAAAATACATTGCCATCTGTCTCTTGATCTGTATGTAATTTCTTTTTAAAATTGATGTATAGTTTACATAAAGATCTCCAATGGCATGGGAATTATGTAGGATTTTCAGGTACATTTTTGACATTTGACCTGCAGTATTCATAAAGAGAAATGAATAGTGGGATCCCTCGTGGAGGTTTGACACTCACACCAGCAAATATTTCTGTGTAGATAGTATTGTGTATATATATTTGTTTGGAGAGCTTCAGGAAGCTAAGGCTTGGACTCCAAACTTTTAGCCATGGTGTTATGTGATTAACAGGGAGGAAGACATGGAATTGTCCAGTAAAGCTGGAGATGAAGTGATGCAGGGAGGGAGTATGTGAAAAATGGATTAATAAATGACTGCAAGATCTTCCACAACAAGAAGGCAAGTGGTTAAGCTCAGTATGTGCAGAAGATCTAAGCCCTGTTTGTGTATTCTGAAATCTAAGTGATACGCCCTTGGCAGCAAATACCAGGCAGCGTAGTAGGCTATACTTCAGAGGAAGGAACTAGCAAAACTACCTCTCTTGCCTAAGAAAGCCCTCTCAATAAGGTAACAGGTGGCTAGAAGGCGCACGCGCGCGCGCGCACACACACACACACACACACACACACACAGAAACTTGCGTGGATGCTGGTGATCTAGATAGAGCTCTGTTGTGTCTCTCTTTCTGTAGAGATAAGTCTGAAGAGGAGAGCTGGGAAGTACTCTAAGACAAATAATATATAGTGGAAGGGGTGGAACTGGTATGGTCACCTTTTTGTGTTTGACTAGATTACACAGTGCCTGAATAGGGTCCTAGATAAAAGGAAAGTGTATAATTCATATAACTTACATATTCTGGAAAGTGCATTTGTTCTCTTTTCTGTGTTGGAATACAATAAACCGGAGTAGGAAAAACATTACTGTTGTGTTGTGCTATGAGTATAATGACTGAGTCCTAGAGTCAGTTTGAAATTGCTATCTGTAGCTATACTGATACATTTGGAACTGCAGTTGTGACTTAATCTTTAATCTTTAGAAGCAAGCATTAAAATTGAAGAGCTTCCCCAGATCCAGCTTCTGCTTTCTACTGATGAGATGTGTGTGAAATACACATTAATATGACATTTATCTTGGTTCAAGTAACTTATTCAGGTGATTTGTGAAGTAACTAGAATTGTGGCCTGGCTGTCCCTTATACTCTTACATATTTGTAATGGGATGCTAAAACAATTTCTGGTAGCATTATTTTATTATTATTTGTTGTTCTGTTCTTAGTGCTAAGCGCTAAGCAGGTTATAACTTCCTTTAGCTGTACCTGTAATATAATACCCACATAAGAAGTGTTATAACTCTGGAATTATTTATTTGAGGAGTAAATGGCATTTAGCATTTACAATATGCATTCATATTTATGAGTACATATTGGACTCTTTTTCTTCTATCATCTTTTTCTGTTTTTCCTTCTCCAACTGGTTGAGAGGAACTTTATGTTGTGGCATATTCCTGAGGGTGGATGCCACAAGGGCTAGCCAACTGAACTGCAGACCTCTAGGTGGGAGTTTCCCTCTGTCTGCTCAGTCTTGGAATCTGGCTGTGGGATGATGCAGCGGGACATTGCCTCCTACATGACTTTGAATTGCAGCGTTCACCCTTAAATTGTCCTTATGAGATGAACTCTAGAATGGCATTATTTGGCATTGGCATAAATAACTGCATTCCATGATGCAGATTGGTTTAATTTAAAGAATATTAAGCTCATCTTTAATCTATTTTTTATTATTATATTTATAGTCATTACCATATTTATTTATATCCTTTCTCCCAAAGTTGGGATTCAGTTTTGTTGTACTGTCTTTGTTGCTTAGTAGTAGCAAGGGGTGTTTAGACTGTGGTTTCCTGTTATATCCTAGCTAGGCAAACTGTGGCTTGTGTGCAAATCCTAGGTGTCCCGTTTTTAATGTAATGACAAACCCTACATGAGAGGGTTTTTTTGAACATAAGTACATGTGGTACTCTTCAAAAAGTTATAATAGAACTTTCCAAAATAAACAACACAAAATACTAGTGAATAAATAGAAAAATAAAACAGGGACAACAGTGGTAATAACGCAGTTGGAATGTTGAAAGCCACCAGGTACTAAAAACCTTGGATTTTTAAAAAGAGATATTTTGCTTGTGCTGGGAATTAGTTAATAGAGACTTACCTGGTATTGACTTTTGACAGAATTCAACAGATGGGGCAGCACACATTTATGTAGATTCACATGACTATCTCCAGACAGTTCCGTGAGCACATTCAGCTGAGTACACTGACAAAATTCCTGCAGTTGGGAACTATGAACATGTGAAGATTCGGTGCATGGATATATGGAAGTAAAGGTTAGGTGCATACCCATATCGTTCCCATGCCCTGTTTACTGTTAACTCTGTGAAGGCAAGCTGGAATAACACTGAATCACTTCAGCTAATAGCCAACAGCCAAAATGAGCAGTGCCTGCTTACAAATATGGAAAAATGCCTGCATGTGTCTGGTGTGTTTACAGTGTTTATGACAGTAAGCTCTTCTCCAGTCAAATTGAAAACAACTTTTTAAATTCTGCTGTCTTTTCAAAAGGAAGATGTATCAAAACAAGAAGAAAACGACAAGGTTGCCAAAAAATTGTCAGAACAATCAGGTGTTGTGTTGAGGACGTGGACGTATGGCTGGTGTATTTAATAATGTGGCAAACATATTCTTGTTAAAGACCACCTCTATCCATAAATGTGTTTTGCATAGCTAGTGTGTATAGTGGCCCTTTTTATTTCTATTAAATAAAATAACTTGTGGTTTAGGAGTGTCTAAAGTGATCATTTTTAAAAAAGGTAGATGCTGACTAGGAAGGTTATTGTGAGGTTTTGCTAGTTCTTCAGCTGCTAGAGGCACACCTTTGACACACGAAGGGGGATTGGTGGCAGTTTGAATTTTCAAGAACACACACACACACACACACTTATAATGAGATTTAAAATATAAATATTAAAAGCCTCCCTGAACCCACAACATTAACATAAAATACATCATGGCCCTAGTTAATGAAGTTGGTTGACTAGTTAACAGTGAAGGGTCACATTTTTCAGTTTTATTTTGGCTGTCTGCTCTGATCTTTGTATTGAAGATCCTTTGGATCTTAATTTATAGCTCCTTATCTTGGGTGATTGAGATATGAGTCATGGTTATTCTTGCAATCCTATGCATGCAGAGTATATCCCACTATCTTGGGTGGGGCTCAGTCCTTAGATAGTAAAGTTGTTTAGGACTGCAGTTCAGCAAAGCAATCCTGAATGAGACGAGGTGGGTAGTTCATGGTGGATGATGTGCCAGTTCCAAAGCTTTGCTTGCTTACTCTGGATGTGAAGTGTTTTAGCTTTTGTACTTTTGTTTTTCACTTCTCGGCCTTCTCCCACCCTTTGTCAGGTATTGGTGTTTTCTTCCTCTCACTGAAAGCAACAGGGTGGTGGTGAATGCATGCTCCCACAATATTTGCAAATGGATCCAGCTACCTGTGGAAAGAATCAGTCTGTTAATTGTAGGAGTTAAGCAGTCATGCTTATTGAGTGGGTTGTGTTAATTCCTGATTGTTTGCATCTCTTAAGGATGGGTGTCAAGAGTAAGAACGCTTTCTCTAGAGTTAGACTGATGCTCATGTTTTCCTAATTCTCCTTTTTTTTTTTAAAAAAAGAAGGAACAAGAAGTGGACAAACACCTAATCAATGATTGAAACCTGTTCCTGCCACAGATGAAAAGTCTTTGTGAACAAGGTTTTACACTTGGAATGGAACTCTGAAGGTACTTTCAACTCTGAAAGGAGTTTCAATCGTGAGGATTTAGCAGACTGTTTTTATTATAACTTTTAACCACATTTTGTTTCATTAGAGCTTTCCTTTGGGTAATTAGTTTTTGCTAAGGGCTCAGGTTTTTGTTTTTGCCTTTTTTAAAAATACCATGTACTTGAAAATGATTCTCAACCTTGAATTTAACTTTCTTAGTTGAAGTGCTAATTTTGTAATCATTAAACTTCTGTATCTTTAAGCTAATTTGGCTTTGGCTTTTGAACAGTTCTTGATTCCTGGGTCTACTTGTTGGTTGTTGAGGTTTAGCAACCTTTGAACTCTTTGTGTCCTTCCTTTCACATGAGTGACCGTGTGGATTCCCCTTACTTCTTTTCAAAAGAGCTGAACAGATTACCAAGGCAGGTTGTCCTGTTAACAGAAAACCATGAAGAACTGTTGGCTTTCACCTCCTTGCTAGAAGGTTGATTCAACATGGTACCCTTTGTTCTATAGCGGTATTTTAGAGAGAATTTTGCTTTGATTAGAACTGATTGTAGTCAAAGTATAGAAAAGGAAGATAAAATAATATTGATATAGTCTACAGACAATGTCTTTAGTTATAATGCAGTCTTTCCTAGAAGAGATTACTTTAGACTTTAAAGTGCTTCACTTTTCATCTTTCCAGTGAACCCTGAAAACAAAACCGAAAGAAGTAAAAAAAAACTTGAAAATGAAAGCTCCCTCTTCACATAGTGCAGTCTTGTCATTCTTTTTGAACTTTTTTTTTTTAAATTCCAGAAACATCTTACTATGCATGAGGCAATCATTTCATTTTGGCAAAATTCCTGTGTCAATATTTTTCTCTTATAAAATGTTTATCATAACCATGACAGATTTTGGTCATTAAAGGTGCCTTGAAAAATCAGTATGATGAATTAGATTATGTTTATAGGAGTCATCTATAAAGTTAATAAACACATTGCTACCCCTATATTTCAAAGGTCAGTATTTTTGCTTTTCTTCCTTCTGTCAAATGCCAGAGTGAACTATCTGTGCAATTCCCTTGGTAGAACCCTTGAAGTCCTCTGTAAAATAATAGTTGAATTATGTGAAGCTTTCCTTCCCAGGTGCCACAAACACTGCTTCAGTGGGGGCCCTATCACACTATACTGTTATATCGTTATATTCCACTTGAACTACTATGGGAACATTTTGTGGAATTCTGGGGTTTATAGTTTTGTGAGGCCCAAGAGCTCTCTGAACGAGCATTCTAAATACCCCTGCCTAAAATGCAAGTCCCAGGATTCTGTACAATGTGGCCATGGCAATTAAAGTAGAATATAGAACTATAAGTGTAGTGTGATTGTCTTATATATCTTCTAGCCCCAGCTTGTCCAGGAAGAAAGTAAAGACTGATGGTTAATTGAACCAGGATTTTCCACAAGGGAATACAAACCATTATTAACAGACAATTGAGCTGGCCTGCAGGATTCCTTCTCTGTTTATGGAGTTGTTGCTTAACAAAGGAAAAACTGAACTTTGACTTTTTGGTTTTGGGTGACGGATTGCTTTGCTTCAGTATTGCTTCAAATCTAGCATAAATCAGGACAAAATATTACAACTTTAATTCTTTTAACTGTATAGATGGTATAGAGTCATCTCTTCATGGACAGTTTTTCTCTTTGTTGAATAGAAGGAGTTGAACACTTTTAGAAAAATATGACAGGACTGCAGAGCTAATGATGCCTAAGCTTAGCTTTTGTGAAAATACCAAGTACAGTTGATGCTGTCATTTCACATATTGCAGACTTTCTACAGCAGTTGTCCCCTCAGAGTCAATTCTGCCTTCTTTTACAGAGCTGTAAGGCACAGCTGAAAATAGTTTGCAGTGTCATTAAGACAGTTTCGTCGATACAATCTGTTTTCTTATCTTCAGCTCTGAACATTCAAAACAGAGACTTAGATCAGGTTTGTTGTCTTAACATAATGCCTTCAACTGAGCACTATATAAGGTTTGGTTGTTTTACTAGTGATCTTGATCTCTCTGTGACAAGATGTTAGAAACTTACAAATGACTTGATAACCATTTAATAATTAATCTATGTGATAATATAAACCTTTTTAAGTAAGGCCGCTATTGTATTAATCATGGTAATTTGGGACCCTTGCAATTGGTAGAGATCATATAGATGCCCTCCTTTTAGGAGCAGTTGAGTCACTTCCTCCTAGAAATAGGTTTTCAAAGCTTTTTATAGCTAACAAAGGTACTGTTAGTTTTGTCTGATTGGTGCTTCCAGTAAGTGACGCTAACAAGCTTATATAAGAATCAGGGCTTAGGAAGGGACTACACGTTTTAAGTAGGGTGATGTGGTCAGTCTGGTTGGAGCCCATATAGCCTGCTAGGGTTACATTTCTCCTGAATGAACTCCTGGACTCAGCTTTGAGTCTGAATATTTAAGTATTAACAATGTCAAGGAGTACATTTGCACAGTTAAAACTGGCGCACCAGCTGTACCTCTTTCCAGAGATGTCAGATCTGGCAACAGTTACATGTGCCTTTATTACACCCCATTTGGATTAGTGTAACATGCTGCCTTTAGAAACTGTCTAAAAACTCTGGTGGTTCCCAAAATGCTGTACCCAAAGCACTGTCAGGGGGTGGCCACATCTTTGTTAGCCATTTCACTTGCTACTGGTTTATTTCTGAGCACTATGCAAAGTGCTAGTAATGACCTAAGTAAGATCATCACAGCTTAGGTCCATACAGACCATATCTTCCTATATGAGCCTCTCCATCTCTTAAGATTTTTAGGAGAGCACTTTCACTTGGTCCCATCATTGTCACAGTCTTTTCTGGCGAGGACACAAGAAAGATCTCTTCCTTACCAGCTAGGCTGAATGTGGTGCCATACACGAAATAATGAAAATGATTGGGGGAGGGAGCCTGTGGACTTTTTTGTCCTGTAAAACAGTGTAGTTTTTTTTGTAATTTAAAAATAAGCAAATGTGGCAAGAAACTAAATACTGACATTATTACTCACACTTTTTGTTTTGATGGAAAAAAATGTTATAACTAAAAATAGGAGACAGATACTGCTTTGTTGCAACAAAAGCACACTTCTCTTTCAGTGATTCACACTTAGGCTTTCCCAGCCTTTCCCACCATATAATTGCAATTCTCCTACTATTGGCGCTGCCTGAGAAACTTGCCTCATTTTGCATTCTTATCCAACTTCTTTTGGCTTCAATGAAGTTCATTGGTTTAAGGATTTGAAGATCTGAATATAGGATTGGGAGGTGGGGGTGGGTTGGCGGCACATTATTGTCTTGTGTTCTTAACAGTGAAACTTTAAACATAGAGAAAGTTAGATTGGATTAGAAAAAAATGCTATTAATAAAGCTAGTTTTGTGTTACACCATCTGTTTTTTTTCCATTCTGTTTGGATGGATCAAACTACTTATATTGGTTTTGGATTTTCTTTTTTAAAGCTACTAATTCAATTCATAGCAGAAGAATTAACCTTTAAAAGCTGTTCAGGATTTTTTTTCTCCCTGTACAAAGTATGGTCAAAACAGGTATCTCCATCTGTTTTGCTTGTCTTTGAAAATGCTGGATGATATGCAATTTGTATAATGCAAATTCATGATTCTGATGAATGGAGCATGTCTAAGTGAGGGATGTATAGTTTTCAGAGATTCGTGGCAGGGATATAATTGACGTCTTTCTTTTTGGACTTTGTCTGGTAGTATTCCTCTCAATGGTAGCCAGCCATCCTGAGTTAGGAGAAGAGGCAACAGTGTACTGCTTTACTGTTTCATATAGGAGTGGTTGACAGTGCTAATCATATTGCACTATATGGGATAAAACTGTTCACAGATACCTCTGGGGCGAGAGCTGAACTATTTTTCTAATTTGAATAGGCTTATGCATTAAATCATCATCTCCTCTCTGTTCAGCTCCATTTTGAGATTTGTTTCTTGATGATATGCAGAAAATACTGATTTACGATATTTGTCTGTTTAGTTCTGTGAGTACTTGGCTGTGTGAGCTGGCCTCCAGATTTGTTTGGCAAAGAAGCAGCAGGACTTTTCTTTTCTTTTCTTGTACTTTTTTCTTTAATCAGGAACAGCAGATGGAGAGAGCAGAACACCTTGGGTTTGCTGTACAGATTGCCTAACACATTCTAGCTGAACCATGGAGAAAACCATGATCATTCAAGTGGCTACTATAATGCAGACATGAATCTTGAAGACAGTGCATATGCTACAGCAGGCATGGTCAGCCCGTCATCTGTGAGCTGCATGTGCTTGTCCTGTCTGCTTTTATGGCCCCTACCAAAATGTACCAGTGGCAAAAGCCTTGCATTTGCCAAATAAGTTGTTACGGACACTTCCCAGAAAGATGAATCCTCCTTAAGGGGAAAGAACATCAGGTAGTGGAAGTAGATTCCAATAGACTTGAGGACTTCAGTGTGACTTCCCCTACTCTGGAGGGTTCCCATAATTTTACTAGAGTGACAGTGCTGGTAGGATGAGGAAAATGTTGGGTATTAAGATTTTATATGTGTAGATTTTGTTGAACAAAAATAATTGTTAAGTGGGGAAATACTATGGCCCTTTTCGCACGGCGTTTCTAAAGCAAGAGGGCCCCTTGAGTGTCGCGTAAATGGGAGGAGCGGTCTGCATGACGCACTCCCATTCACGCGATGCTCAAGGGCCTGACGCAGACCGCGCACGCACCTTTTCATTTTCGACTTAAAGCCGAAAATGGTGTGCGGTCGCGCAGTGCTCCTGGGGCCCGTGCACACTTACCTGGTGTGCGGTGTGTCAGGAGCCGGGCTGGTTGCGCTTCCTGCCTCAGCGCAAGCCTGCAATTCCTAGGTTGCTCTGCGGTAGGAAGGGACGGGGCATTCGCGTGGCACTCATGTGACCAGGAAGTTGCTGCAGAACTGAAGCAGCAGGGAAGCGGCAGCGTTCCTGCTGAGGCTTCTCGCGTGAGCGCCGCCCCCACCTCTGTGAAAAGGTAAGGTGGATTGCACTTATATTCACTGCCTTCAAGGTTTAAAAGTGGCAAATAAATACTGACTGTGTATTTATAACACGTATATAGCCAGACAGTTTGTGTATTCAGTATTAAGGGCTGGTAGTTTAATTGGTAAGATGGACAATGTCGGGATTGACCCTTTGTAAACTAATGTGCATATTTGATTTGATCATGTGAGGGTTTGTGATTATATGATAAGAAAGGGATACCAGTTCTATTTGACAAGCATCTCGCACAAATAAAAAAAATCTCTTTCCCATTGGAAGAGGATGAACTCCAGGCATACATTTTAACTGAAAGCGTGGGTAAGTATGGTTGACTTCACTTTTTTGCCTTCAGTGTTACACCTGCAAGTGTAATAATACTTAGGTTTCATATTTTATTGTGGCATATTTTGTTCCAGAGGCATTGTGGGGAGGGAGAGACATTGGTTGAGATCTGTGGGGCACTACATTAATGCAACAGTGCATTACTTTAGTGGTTTTACCTTTATCACACAGGCTACTGCCCAAACCATTTCCTCACATATTTCCTTGGCTCCATGTATTCAGTGGAGATGTAGTATGGGGCCAGCTGCCTTCTCATCGCTCCTGTCTTTGTACTGCAGCTTTTTCCTTTTATTACTTTCATTGATACCTTTTGGTTATTAGTAGAACCAGTGGGAACTTGGGAGGTACCTGTGTATTTGTACTGCATAGACGGCAATTCCCATTGATATTTCTACTATAGAACAGTAATATTGGACAAGCCAAAGAACAAATACGAGAGAAGAGGACACTGGATGTGAGAAGAGTGGAAAGATATTAGTAAATCCTTAGTTCCTTGTTATAATACAATGTAGTTCAAGAAATTTACTCAAAATGCGTTGACTGATAGTCCTGTTTGAAGAAATCTGATAAAAAACTAACAATGTTCATGTCATAGCCTCTGATCTATTGCACCTTAAGCAATTTTTTTTATTTATTTGCCTCTATTTTAATGGATATTTTTTGAGTCCAATATATTTTAAACATTGCCATTTGTTGAATTAATTTCATATGCCTTTCTGTACTCCTTTCCAAATGTTCAAAATGTTTGCGACACATTTTGTTAGTAAACTTACAACAATCCATTTAAGTTGAGAGAATGGTCTTCTCCCTTATTAAGATATATCTATGTTACACGGACTCAGCTATTAACATATTTAACAACCCTAATTCTAAATGGTAGTTCTTTTTCGGGAAGGAGCATAATAGATCTCCAATAGAATTCAGGATATCTAAGATTCGTTCTGGGAAGCTGTAGTGGTCACAAAGGTGAAATTTTATTTATTTATTTATTTATTTATTTATAATATTTCTGTATTGCCTCCTAGTCCACAAGAGCTCCTAAGGCAGTGAACAAGTAAAAACTAATTAAATTAATACGAGGATAAAAACCATTTTAAAAACACATAAAACAATTACTCTTTAAAGCCCCCTAAAGTGTTCTAAAAACAGTTCTAGAAAAAAGGACCAAGAAGATTAACTTCTAACTATCTGTGCACAGTATTTCTTTCAACATTGTCATTTTTTTACAAAGTGCTGCTTATAGTATGCATATATACTGGGTTCCTCTGCTCTAGGTTGATTTATGATTCTCTGATGATAAACAAACAAAAATTTGATTCTCTGATCAGTAAATAGCATTTTTTTTTTTAAAAAAATTTTTTCCAGTCTTTTTTTGTTTGTTTATGAAGCCAGGGCTATGTTGGCCAGGCAGTTCTGGGAGCTGGCCTCCAAAAACTTTTCCTGTGTCCAAGATATTTTTTCAGTGTGTGACCCCAGAGAATGGCTCCACTGGGAACCATGGCTGGGAGCCAAGAACTTTTTGTTTTTTAATCATATGACATCCATGGTCAGAGCAGATTACAGGTCTCTTGGCCTGGGCGAGCACTGAAATGCTGGGGTTAAATATATTGTTAGAAAAAAATATAGTTTATAAACGTAATTGAACATATTTAAAATATTTCCTGTCAGAAGTGAAGCTGTTTGCTTGAGATGCTTTTGCAAACAAGAAGCTAAGGTGCAAGATAAAGGAAATAAGCTAGGGAAATTTTGTTAGCTCAGATTAAAACATACATACACACCTCCCTATTGGCTTGACAGGGAGGAAATATGGCTTAAAGCCCAAGAGTGTAATGCGAAATTGCAACAATCTAGTCATGATGTTTCACTTTCTGAATTGTGTTTTGGCTGTTCCATGGTCAGGACTCTGGTCAAGTATAGTCATACCCTTGAATCTGGGTATCATTGATAGGAATTTTGAAGGTAGATCAATGCGAAATGTGAAGAAGTGGGGCTTTTAATATAAAGCTTTTAAATGTTCTTGCAGTAAACTGGAGATTACATGAAATGACATGACTCATTGGGAAAGATACTAATGCTCTTTGAAGTGGAAGGCAGTAGGAAACAGGGAAGGGCACAATCCAGGTGGATAAGGTCGGTTAAAGGAGCCCTCAATGTTAGTCTGCAAGATTTGAGGAAGATAATTGTCGACTGGGGCTCTTTGAAGTCTTTCATTCATAGGGTTGCCGTAAGTCAAAGTTGACTTTATGGCAAATTACAATAGTATTAGTAAACAGTAGAATTATGAATGCTTTGGTAGATGTCTACTTTTAAAGCTGTTTTGTCTGAAACTTACTCTGGTGGAAAGCTGTGAGATAAATGAGTTTCTTTTTAACTCCAATGACAGCTGCACAGCCTGCTTGGGTTACTTTAGAGAAAGAGATCTTTTGTATATGTATATATATATATATGTGTGTGTGTGTGTGTGTGTGTGTGTGCGTGTGCGCGCGCGTGTGTGTGCATGCTTGTATGTATATATATACAGTCATCTCTCCACATTTGCTAGGGTTAGGGGCACAGGACCTCTGTGAAAGTGAAAAAGCCATGAATAATTCTAGGCCCTCCCAAACCATATTTAACATACACAAAAGTATGATCGCTGTATTCAACCCACCATGGAGTCCTTTGAGGCATCAGAGTTCCTTCACAAGACAGAAGTAGGTGGCTCGTGGCGCTTACTGCCACCTCCACTGCTGCCCCATACCATTTTTAATAGGGATTTGCAAGCTTTGTTTGCAGTTTCCTAGGCCCTTTCCGCATCTTACCTTTTTGCGGAGGTGGGGGGTGGCATTCGTGCGAGCAGCCTCTTGCACGAGGTGCTCACTTCGTTTCTCCTTCCTTACCGCAGCTGGCTTGCCGGTCGTGTGAGCGCCGTGCGAATGCCCCGCCCCTTCCTACCTCAGCGCAACCTGGGAATTGCAGGCTAGCGCTGAGGCAGGAAGCATGACCGGCCTGGCTCCTGATGTACCGCAGCGCAGGTAAGTGCATGCGGACCCCGGGAGCCTTGCGCGACCACGCACCATTTTCGGCTTTAACCCGAAAATGAAAAGGTGTGTGCGCGGTTTGCGTTAGGCTCGTGAGTGTCGCGTAAATGGGAGTGTGTCATACAGACCGCCGCTCCCATTTACGCGACGCTCAAGGGGCCTCTCGCAAAAGAAACTGCATGCGAAAAGGGCATTAGTCTCATGAGGCTTGCAGTCCCTATTAAAAATGGCATAGGGAGGCAGCTAAGCTAACAGCAAATAATCCATGAATAATCAAATCCACAAAGTGAAACCCACAAATGTGAAGGGCTGAATGTGTATATATTTGTATATGTATATGTAGTTACTGTTATTTAAAATCAGTCCTAGCGGTAGGCTAGGATAGCAGCATTCCATTCACATGGTTGTTTACAAAGAAGGAAGGTGTTTTTTTTTTAAGTAAAAGGAAGTTCTTTGCACTTTGCTACTTAGCATCATGTAGGTGCTGCAGAGGATGTACATGTACTTCCATTTCTTTATATAATATTGGTATTCTTTTTAACATGTTCAGCATGCATGTTTGGAATAGAGCACTATAGCAGTGGAACCACATGCACTTTCCAAGAAGTCTCAGGCCAATCCTTTCATGCCCAGAGTAGCTGCTGTCTACCAGTGAAATCAATAAGTGCTGATCTGTACGGACTTATTGACTGACCTTAAGCACAGGAAGGAAAATAGAATGCTGTCTCACTCTGAGTAAGACCTTTGGTCCACTTGGCTAGTATTGTCAACACTGATTGACAGTCGCCATTTGGGTTTTGAGGCAGGATTCTTTCTCAGTGCTATCTGGAGATCTCAAGGATTGAACCTACTATTTTCTGCACGTAAAAAATGATTTCTGCTACTAAACTGTGGCTTATCCCCACATAGCCATCTTTCTGTGTTTCTGACTGAGAGGAAAGCGCTGTGGGTCTGTAGTAAAGCACAACGTTTCCATGAAGAAGATACCAGGGTCAATCCCTGATGTACAGAAAGAGCTGGAAAAATTCCTGTCTAAAACAACAGAGATCCACTGTCATTCACTGTAACTGGCCTAGATAAATGCATTTTCTAACTTAGCCTTTAGAACCAAGTGTTTCTTCAGTTGTTAAGACCTATGTGAAATGAATTAAATCAGGAGAATCGAGTGTATGCAGTACACGTACAATATTTTGTCTGTCATCAGTGGTTCACTACCACTTCTTCAAAAGCGTGAAATATCCAACCTAACTTTGATCTTAAATGGGATTAAATTAACCTTGCTAGGTGATTTACATTTCACTATGTTCCAAAGTAACTTTACAGATATCTTTTTTGAGTTGAACTTTTTATCTCCTTAGCGAAGGGGTCTAACATGGGACTGTCTGCTCACCAGGGAATGTGGTAGGACTGAAGTGTATATATTTGACTGGTTCATTGTATGATTTTGGATTTGGATTTGGATGAAAAAGAATCCCAGTTCAGTTCATAAGTATTCTAGGAACAAAATGTCTTCCTCAAGGATTTCCAAATATTCATTCCATGCAGGCACTCTCTCTGTCTCTCTCTCTTTCTCTATATCTTGGAACAATATGTCTGGTAAAAGTGGAAGCCCTGTACAAAGAATCTTGGAGGTTTAAATGCACTAAGACTTGCTCCAGAGACACTGAACTAGGGGACAAAAAATTAAAGTTTATTGAAGTGATTTCCTCAACGTAACACTGAAGAAAAAATAATGCTCAAAACCAATATAGACCTTCTCCATTATGTCCTTGATGCTGTATGTCTTCTGTACAACTATATCTGAATAATAAATTTCAGCATGTTGTTCAGTAGCTGCAGGTGCTGGATAATGGTGAGCAAGCTAGAGGCCATTCACACTACAAAATTGTGGCACCAATATTCTATTTTAATTACCATCGTTCCATCCTGTGGAATCCTGGGGTTTGTAGTTTGGTGAAGCTCTAGAGTTCCTCTCCGGCTGAAAATTCTAAAAGCCTCTCTCTGCCTATCCTAGGATTTCATAGGATGGAACCATGGCAGTTAAACTGGAATAATAGCGCTATAATTCTAAACTGTGAAGGGTCCCCTAGAGTTCTGACCAGAATTAATTGAGAAGAATTCAAAGCCTGAAGGCAGAAACTGTAGACAAACCTTCTAGTTATAGAACCCATATTATGTTTAATATTAGCATAATAAAATGATTGGTTGATCATGAAATACTATGCATAATATGTATAGTTTGCATGGTTCCTTGCTTTTCCTACACACAAAGACATGCAAAATTAATATCATTATACTTCAGTACTGAAGACATGATCAGCACACTTGCAGAAATATTAAGTATAGAATGCAGAGGAGAAGTATGAAATGGCTGTTTTATGTTTGGATCTTCCTATGTTGAATCATAATTCTTATGCACTAATTTGTTTGCCATCATAAGCACGATAGACACGAAATTAAGCACTTTTAAGACACTGTTGGTTTTAGTGAAATTTAAATATGCTAAGTATGTTCTTCCCCTTTAGCATATTTCTTTGATATACTCCTTTTTTTAATAGTAAAAAGATGAATGTCACATTTGCGATTTTGCAGTCTACCACCAGGATTTTTTTTTTAAATAAAAAGAATATAAAGTGCACGTAAGTCATTTTAACAGCTTGGTTTCATATATCTTGGCTAGAAAGAACAGTCTGAATTAAACCTTGCTAAATCCCATAAGATTTAGATAAGCAGAACATTCTGTATTTGAAAGGCATATATGAAATGTAAATTAACATTCCATTTGTACTGCTTAACAGCCAGTCCTGCTGTAGTCTCCCAGTATTTGTGTGGCACTGCAAATTGTTACATGAAAATAATGTTTTGGGGGAAAAAATAAATGCATAAAATGCTATAGCTGCAGTTTCTTGCAAACTGCAGTTTCTTTAATGCTTACTCTTCTTACTGATTCCCAAAATACAAGTTGCTAGGGTTTCTTTTAAAAGGCTGAAAGTTGGCACCCAGCAGCGTCAAAATGAAAAGTGCTACAAAGACTTCTGATGCAAACAAGTCCTTTCATTTGCAAACTGTAACAATTTAGACGGCAGCCTATGGTTAGGCATGTTTTGTCCTAGTCTAATTTCTTGACAGTGCATAATAAGTGCTGAGTAATTTATAAGTCGTCTCAATGCCAGCACAGGAAGCCCTTAAGCCAGTACAAGAAGGCCTCCCTACACTGATACTGCAGACTTCCTGGGATTGCTGCCAGTATTAACACAGACATCAGTAAAGATCCCTAGATATCTTGCTCCTGTGCCAGGCAGGCCTCCTAGGGTGTGTGTGATTCTAATATTGCACAGAATTTTCCTTGCAGTAATGGCAATAGTATCCCAGGGGGTACCATAGGGAAGCACTTTTTCCTAAGTGTACCATCCTTTAAGTGACTAGGGCCTTTTACATGATTTTTTTCTCACTCTTGTGCTTGTTAATGAGATCTTGGTGAACAGATGTTAGCAGGGGAAACTTCATGCATCCAATTCAAATGTTACCACACGGCAGAGTCCATGGAAATTAGGGCAGAGGAAACAACAGCACTATGCTGCTGCAGGTTCTATGGCCCTTTTTGCATGTTACCCATTCGCGCTGCTGGGTGGGGGTTGTCACGCAAGAAGCCTCGGAAGGAAGGCTTCTTGCCGCTTCCCTGCTGCTTCCCTGCTGCCTGGGTTCCGCAGCTCCTTCCTGGTCATGCGAGCGCTCCGCCCGCACCCTGCCCCTTCCTTCCGCAGTGCAGCCTGGGAGTTGTAGGCTGCCCTGGGGCAGGAAGCGTGACCAGTGCGGCTCAGGAGGCTTTGCACGGCAGGTGAGTATGCCCCAGGCCCCTGACCGGTGTGTGAGCGCGCAGCATTTTTGGCTAAAAGTTGAAAATAAAAAAATGCGTATGTGCTGTGCGTCCGGCTCTTGAGAGTCACGTAAATGTGAGTGTGTCATGCATACTACTCCTCACATTTACGTCACGTAAAGGGGCCCTCTCGCTTGCAAAATGCCATGTGAAAAGGGCCTAGGAATTAGCACCTTCCTGAATGCCTGGTTCTCAGTCTTGAGAGCCACGTCTTGTGAAGGGGGCAAAAGGTGTCTAGGAAAATCATCTGGGACTTTAAGACCCTGAGCCAGGCATTCAGGAAGTTCCCAGCTCATTGAACGGGCAGTGGTGCAGGGGTTTGGCTGTTATTGCCTCTGGCCTTGCTGCTGTCGACTCTGCTGTTCTTTTTTCTCCCCCCCAGATGTATTTATTTATTTCATTTAGTACATTTTTATCCCACCATTCTTCCATCATTACATTTGTGAGGAAAAAAACAGAACATGGCTGTGCAGAAAAAGGAATTACAAGGAATTATAAGAAAAAAGGAATTTTCAACTCTGCTGTTCTTAGGTTTGCAGATTCAACCTTCCTTGTCCTCTAGTGGGGTGGAGTGTGGATGTCTGTTGGTGGTGTACTGTAACGAGGGTGGCCTTTTCCATTGCCTGAGGTGGGGCGATAGTGTAGGCTGCCCAGCCCTTGGTTCTACTACATATTGTAGCTCTAATGTGTTCCCATGAGAGTCATTATATATAAAAGTAATGGGCTGGTTTGGTGCGGTCCTCTATGAACGTACCTGTTGACTTTAGTGATGCTGCCTAAAGCAGAGGATGAAGCAATACAAAAGACTGCACTGTAAGAATATTAAGATTACACAAGTAAGATTATGTGCACACCATAGGGATGAAAGTGGTAGAGAAATATGTTTCTGATCTTGAGCGAGAGGCCTGAGATTTATATAGTTTGGGTTTCTTGAGTAGTAAATAACTAAAATAAAATGATAGTCCTTTCCTTGTATAATCTTTCTTTTTTGGATTTTTTTTCCTATAAGAAGGAGGGAAAAAATAAAGTTTGTTACTTGTTTTTCCTTTATAGATCTTTTAAGACCAACTTTTGCTCCTGCAATCCTCTTCCTGACTGTGGGTTTTGTCAGTGCATGGCCCTTTTTGCACGCCAGTTCTGTTGTGAAATGGCCTCGGGAGCACTGCAGGATTGTGAGGACAGTTCCACATGACATCCTCGCAATCGCGCGACGCTCCCGAGGGCATTCTGTGGCGATCACACAGTGTATCATTTTCGGCTCATTGCCAAAAATGATGCGCAATTGTGCATCTCTTCCATGCCCCATGCACCTACCTTGTGTGTGGAGCCTCCGGACGCGTGGCCATCACACTTCCTCTTCCAGCACAGCCTGGGAAAGTACCTGGCTACACTGCGGAAAGAATTGGCAGAGCCCCCACGCTTCCTTCTGCCTAGCACGGAGCTGGTGCGGAGGGGAAGCAGAGGGGATGCGAGTACCTCTCGCAAGAGGCTTCTCCCGTGATCCCCTTGCGATGACATTGGAATGAGGTAAGGTGCGAAAAGGGCCCATCTCAGGCAGACTGGAAATGATACAACATGACTTCTGGATATCACTTTGTTTTAAAAGAGTTGCAAGTCTCCTCCATTAAATTCCCATATTGCAGTAGGTTTTGGCACATATTGGGATGTTAAAGGGTGAAAAATTGTTCCAAAATTGGACCACAATTTTTTTTTTTAAAAAAATGGGTGATAGTGTTTCAGGGAGCTTCATTGGTCTCTGGAAGTGCTTCAGGGGCTACAAAAGTGGGGATAGCACTTTCTCCACCTCTAATCAGTAGATCAGATTCACATTCATTAAGGAAGAAATTTCATTAAGCTAATTACAGTCTGTCCTCCATGTCTGCAGATTCTGTATCTATGGATTCAATCAACCATGGTTTGAAAATATTCCAGAAAAATAAAATTCCAAAAAGCAAACTTTTACCGATTTATATAAAAGGTATCATTTTACTACACCATTGTACATAATGGGACTTGTGCATCCATGACTTTTGCTATCCACGGGTGGGTCCTGGAATCATACCCTAGCACATACTGATGTCCGACTGTATGATGTATTTTTTGAAACTAAAAGAAATAGGTTAGGGCAGCAAAGTTCTCAAATTTTCATGAGCATATGCTTATAAATGCACGTTTCTTGCGTTTTGAGGCTGGAGGTAGTTTGGCATCTACGAAAGTATCTGATGTACTGGACAGAGATAGAAGACCTGATAGACAAATATTGGTGCATTTAGTTAATTGTTAAGAAGGTTTAAAAAAATTGAGGTGGCTTTTCATTAGAAGGGGAAAATTTTAATAATTAATAAATCAAGCAAGCAAGCAAGCAAGCAAGCATGCTGAAAAATACCAAGCATGATTTTACACTTTTCCCTGTTACTCATGTTAGTTAAAAATAAATGTAAATTTCCAGTCTTGTTAGAAAATTGATAACTTAATTGATTCCAACTAGTGAGTCTCATCTCTGGTATTGTGGGCAGTTCAGTTTTAAAACCAGATCAGATGTCAAGCTGGTTCAGTTTAAGGAGTTTCCTGGCACTCTTCAACTATGTAGTCTGTGTCATTGTCCTGCTTAAAGGATAGAATTACAAATCTCAGGGGACTATCACAGGTCTTGTGCCTCTGCTGAGGTAGCAAAACTGTTCTAGTAATGACTTGGGCTGTTGTTTTGGCAACAGTTGCCTTTGCTAGGTCTGGTTGTGCTGACCTGTAGTGCTTCTGTAGAGTTCAGAAAGTGGGAAGCAGGTTGTGATAAGGGCTTTGTTTATTCAAGGGCATAGTAAAGACTAAGGCAGTGGTTCTCAACCTGTGGGTCCCCAGATGTTCGTGGACTTCAGCTCCCAGAAGCCCCAGCCACTATGGTCAGTGCTCAGGGCTTCTGGGAGCTGAAGTTCACAAACATCTGGGACCCACAGGTTGAGAACCACTGGACTAAGGGAACAGTACTTTTTCTTAGAGATAGTGAAAAGGGGTTGTGCTGGCCTGAAATAGAAGCCAGCTTCATTGGTCAGTTCTGTTTACACCAGTGCAGGTGCACTCTCTGGAAAAACAAATAATTTGGCTTTTAAGGAAATCTACCTCTCTCAGGCTGTGCTGTGTAGACCGTAGCAAGAGTCTGAGATAAAAATGAATCATTCTGATTTGGAATGATCTTGATTGGTCTAAAGTGATTCAGATTTCTCTGCTGCTCTAGATAGCAACTGGAGTGCAGCATGCCTTCACAAAGCAGCAAAACAGTACTGTGTGAAATAACAATACTGTGTAAGGAGAGGAGAATGGGAAAGAGGGGCGATGAACTTGGTCCACTGTTTTCTCTAGCTACCAAACTGGGGTGACATTTTTTGTGAGTTTTTTGGTTAGTATCAGGAAGGTTTTTGAAAGAGCTTTGTTTGAGTTTGCTAGCAGTTTTATGTTTACTGTAATTTATGCAAGCCAGCCTTCAGTCTTACTTTCCTACTAGTTTCCCAGTGCAGTCCTATTCTTCCCTACAATTTATATTTGCTGCTTATTTGAGTTTTTGTCTTGTTTTCCTTATCCTCATCTCTTAATTTTTGGCCCTATGTCAGATTAGGCTTGATTTTTTTATTTTTAGCCCAAGTTGTATATTTCATGAGCTGTTTTTACTCTCCCCCCCATGTGTCTGTAATGTGCTTCATCATAGGCGCCACCGAAGTGCATAAAAACAGCACATGTTAGAAAACTTTAATAGTAGCTGGTAGCTGGACATTCATATCTGAAATTTTGCATAGCTAATTTCATATGAACAGAACCAATGGTTTGAGTATTGGACTATGACCCTGGAAACCAGAGTTTGATTCTCCACTTGGTCATGAAAACCCACCAGGTGATCCTGGGCTTATCACATACTCTCAGCCCCAGAAAACCCCATGATAGGTTTGCCTTAGGGTTGCCATAAGTCAGAAATGACTTGAAGGCACACAACAACAAATCTCATATGAAGGGTCTACCATGTCTCTGAATGTGTGGGCGAAAAAAAAGGTTATAGCATTTTATTTTACAATATAAATCAATGGGGGAAGGCATAATGCTAGGTTTCCAAATTTAAATTTGGAATCAAGCCTGGCTCAGGCTGGATCAGATCTGAATTGGAATGAACTAAGTTGGGGCCCAATATGAATTGCCAAATCAGGCCCTTGAACTGAATCAAGAGGCCCTTGGAGAGCGCTAGTTGCAGTTCTGCATGAGAATGTCTGAACTAGTATCTATCTTTTGGGAGATGGCGGGCAAGCCAAGCTCCAGTTTTATATACTGTTTAACATTCCCAAGGAGATCTGGAAATAAAACAGCAACAAAGTGATGCTTTTGTGCTGTCATGACATCTGATGGACATTGCTAAAGCTGAATACATTCCAGTCACTTCAGGGGCCTCCTTTTAAGAGCTTTTTGTGTAACTCACTTTTGATGTCATAGGTGACATGCTGTTTTTATTCTTTTGCTTTCACCCTGTTTTCGCAATGATTACTATATGGATAACTATAGTAGAAATCACTATTAAAGGCTATTAATAATGATTGTTTTGAATATAAGCTATAATGTAAGACTTACAGATTTATGAGGATTGTGTCAATATAAGGAATGTGGGAATAAAATATTTGGAATAGCTGTGATCCTAACCGATATTTTATACATTTACACGAATGAAGCTTAATGGGGCTTCCTTTAAGGATTTTAATGAATAGAATTTTAATGCATTTATGGAGATGTACAAAAAGCTTGCATATCTTCTCATCTTTGAAGAAGATGAGTGTTGAAACATTGCTGTACTCAGAGAAAAAAATGTTTAACATCTAATGCATGAAAAATTTATTGGCATAAATTTTAGTTTTTGCGTGAAAAATATTTTGCACAAAAGTAGCATGCACACATTTTTCTGCACATAAAATGTTTTGTAAAAAACAAGTTCCTAGTGCGAATTATTATTTTTTTGCAAAAAATGTGAAAAATCATCAAAAATGCAAAAAAAAAAATATATCCTGTAATCTCCCCAGTAAGGAGAAAAGTTTTGAAATCATTCATTCTGATCTGCATCTATAGTCTTTGTAAGAACTTGTACTACTAGGAAAATTTGTTTGCTTATGAAATTTGAATAGAGGATAATGACATTGAGGAGAAGTTCACATGTGCCATGTCCTTCACTGAACATTTTGAAGGTATTCGTTGTGGAAGATCAAACATTGCACAGAGTTTTCATTCCCTGTACTGTATTATATTTCTCCTACCCCTGCTTTACATTGAATAACAACAACATATGTGTGATGCTATCTGTTGCTACTCCCTTCAAATCCTCCCTTAGCACACTTCCTTGTCTAGCTTTGAACACTATTTTATATTGCTGTTATAAAGGCTATGAAACTGTAATAAATGTAGATTACTACACTGTTCAGCTTTGTTTTTGCTTCTTTTCTTTCCCTCTGCCTCACTATGTCAAATCTTAGACTGTAAACCGCTGTGCTCAACAACATAAATGCAACGTTTTGCGAGCTGTGGAGCTGTAGAGAAATGATTGGTTACAGCTTGTTTTTGCAAGTCTAGAAATGAAGTTTAGAAAGACAAACCTAGGATATTTTATTGTAGTCCAGCTTGTGCAGTTTTTACCTCAATTCCAGTGCTGTGACAACTAAGCTGTAGACATGCTCACACAAAGCCATGTGGCATTACACTAAGGAAAAATTTTAAAATGGGATTTTGTTAAGTAACCAATTCAGCAAAATTCTCCGGGTCAGCCAGAAACGAATGTGCGTATGGCTGATTCTGCTATAAAACCTAGTAATGCAAAACAAAGTGAATTCTGAGTGCCTTCCCAGATGTAGAATGGTTTGAATTGGTGTTCTGATGTTGTCAGCCTACTGTTACACTCACATTTGTGTAAAAGAAACAAATGGAAAGTGGTGGAAGTGTATGTGTTTTAGTGGGCTGCAAATTTAAATTGGTTGCTTCAGGCTTGTGCAGAGTATGGCCCTTTCCACACGGGGGACGGGGAAACGGGGCAGCGCACGCAGGGACAGATCTTACCTGAAAACGGGTTGCTCCGTCCCTGCAGGGAGTGCGTGTTCGCCGCTCCACACGCTGGTGAATTTCGGCGGTGTTCGGCGGCGCCCAAAATGGCGGCCGGCGACTTCTGGCGGCACTCCGCCAATCAGGGCAGCGCGCCAGCTGGAAACCCGCCCCTGGGCAGCTCTGCCTGCAGTTTCAAACGGGGTGCTGCAACGGGTTAGCGCGCTCGCGTTTTTTAAAAACCACATGAAATGTGGTTTTTAAAAAACGTGCCGCGCCACCCCTTGCGGCCGTGCTAGGGTGGTTTGAGGTGTGGAACCTCCACTTTTCAAACCGCCCTAGCGCACCCCACGGTGTGGACGACCTCCGGATGAGGTCGCCCTAAGCTGTTTTTTTTACCCCGTGTGGAAAGGGCCTATGACAAACAACTGTTTATAGCCTTTTGGTGCTGCACTAAACTTTCCATTTGAAACATTATAATATATTGTATTGTGAAATGATCAGTCATCCAGCCAATATTGGCTTTGGTGGGGCAAAAACCCAAGAAAAATAATGTGATTAAAAATTAACTAGCAGTGGCAATACAGTTCTAAAGGCATTTTGATGGAGAGTTGATTAAATGGTTGGCTTCCTGAATCATCGCATCGTAGAGTTGGAAGGTGCTGCATGTACCATCGGGTCCAACCCGAGGGCATCCTCAGCAGGTAGTTCCCCAGCCTCTTTTTGAAACATCCGTGGAAGGAGACTCCACCACCTCTCTAGGCAATTGGTTCCATTGCCAAACTGCTCTCACTGTCAAGAAGTTCCTTCTAATGTTCAATAAAAAACTATTCTCCAGTAACTTAAAACCATTAGACCTAGTTCTACCCTCTGAGGCAGCAGAGAATAGGCTTGCACCCTCTTCTTTGTGGCAGCTTTGATGTATTTAAAGAGTGCAATCATGTTACCCCTCAGTCTTCTTTTCACAAAGCTGAACATGCCCAGTGCCTTCAGTTTCTCCTCGTATGTTTTGTTCTCCATACTTCTTATCATCGTTGTTGCCCTTTTCCGAACTTGCTCCAACTTGTCCAAATCCTTCTTAAAATGAGGCACTCAGAATTGAATACAGTACCCTAGATGAGGCCTGACCCACACAGAATGTAAGGGGACTGTTTCTTCCTTCGTCTTGGAAGCTATGCTTCTATTAATGGAGACGAAATAGCATTTTCATTCCTTGTTGCAGCATCTCGCTGCTGGCTCATGACCAACATATAATCCGAAAGTCTTTCTGACATGTAGCATCGCTGAGCCAATTATCCCATATCCTATGCCTATGTATTTGGTTTTTGTGTCCTAAAAGTAGAATTTTGAATTTGTAATTTCAGCCCACATTTCTAGTTTATCAAGATTCTTTTGAATTCTGTTCCTGTCTTCCCATGTGTTAGGAACAGAAAATCTATGTTTGGGGAGTCGTGGCTTCTTTGCACATGGAACATATTCGTGTATCTTCTGACATACAGAGAGTGACAAAGTAAACAGAACTCTTGGAAAAAATTTTCTAACAATGTCTTTTTCATATGGTTTATATGAGAAATTTGGTATAAACAGTGAGACATTAAGTTGTAGTGGTCATGTTGGAAGATTGCTTGCAGCCTTTGGAACCTCTCAGTGAAAAATAAATTAAATTCTGTAATGTAATAAGTGATTATAATCCTTGTTAGATGGGGAAAAATACTTGGTTAAAAAGCTTGTGAGTAAGATTTGTCTGTACCAGCTGAGCCATTCCTTTTGGATAATTTTGAGTGGAATCTGGTTATACCGGAGCAGAAAAACATTTAAAAATAGTACTAAATTTATTTGCTGGAAATAATTCGTACTTATCACCGTGCCATGTTGGTTCTACCTTTTCTATATAAAGTGTTTTAAATTCTTGTAATCTGGTAAAGGCATTTGCATAAACACCCAGTATATATGGGAAAACCTTTGTTTTCATAATCTGAGGTGCTATGTTGGAGTGATACTCTCCCAAGGACAGTAATCCTTGCAACTTGAGCTGTAAAGCTAATGTCAGTGCTTCTGCTGTACCTGACTACCTCTGTATCTGTAACTTTTTTTTTGTGGTTATAAAAGATGACTGAAGATATGAGCAGGTGAGAATTCAAATGGTTGCTATTTGATTTGCCACTTCTTAAAGTGAATTAGAACTCTAATTGGCCCTCCACATTTGCAGGTTTGACTTTCACGGATTTGATTATTTATGAGTTTCTCTAACCCTGCCCCCCCCCGAGACGCTTCTTTTCTGGGGGCAAACCTTCCCTCTCAGCATCTTCGATTAGGCTGCACAGCCTTTTCAAAACCCTCCTCTGGTCTTCCTCCTCCTCTACTAGTCACTGCGTGGCCAGCTAAGGAGGGCTCGCACCCCAGTTTCTCAGCATGACAAACCCTCTCCTGATGGCCTCCCCAGGCCTAAGGAAGGAGATGGGTGAGACAGGAAGTATAGGGCACTTATGATGACCCAACTCCTTTTCCCTCTCCTTTCCTTGACCTGATTTAGACCCTGGGTGCCTGTTCCCCCACCATACCTCAGCTCCCTTCCCACAGACACACATACATAAGCTGCTATTTGCTATTTTCCCACTTTTGCGAGGGCCTTGCACCCTTAACCCCAGCGAATGTGGAGGGATAGCTATAGTTTGGACTGCTCCTCATTGTCCCCTGCACTAGTATTTTGAAGCATGATTGGTTCAGGAAAGTAGCTTTTATTATCCTGATGTTGTAACTGTGTTTCTAATTTCCCTTTGGTGGGAAAATATTACAGCTCTGCAGTAATAATTACAGAGTGATCTTTCTTCTTGAAGAACATTTTTTTTTAAAAAAATTGCAGCTTTAATAAACAAAACTTTATTTTCATTTCTCATCTTCTTATGAGCAGAATCCTTTTTCTGGTCCTCCTGGGGACTGTGGAGGAGAAAGCCTGTTTAAAAATGAAGAGAGCAATTTCAAAGGTGGTGCTGTTGGACTACTTAATGTGTTTTACACTCAGATGTAATACCAACCTATACCTAGCTCATGTATACATTTGTCTTTTGAAGTTTCTTTAAAGTTGTTCAGGACTCAGAGTGATTATTGTCATTATTTCAATTGGAAATCTGACATCCCAAACAGAATAATGGTGAAAACATCTTGATCACTGTGATTTGCATGCAACAAAGAACTCAAATTTCAACACCAAGTTTGGTTACTGTGATAGTTTGCACAGAGCTCAAAGTTTACAGTTGAAAGGCATGGTGGTTTTGGAAAAGTCCAAAAGAGAGGCTGTGAAGCAATATGGAAAGAATATCACAGATCTTTACTGAATGTAACTTTTAGATAAAGATGAACAGAGCTGTGAATATCATTTTTTTGTGTACTGACCTGAAAGAGTCTTCTGTCACATTTTAAATCTGCACATTTCTTTTTTTTTTAATCCACCAAAAGTGTCATATTTAAATATATATTTAAATCAGTAGATTCCAAAGAAGTAGCTGTGTTAGTGGTATGCAGAATAAAAAAGAGGAAGGAAGCAGGAGGAAAAGAAAAAGAAATGTGGTAACACTTTTAAGCTGTCCTTGAGCCAGGAAAATGTAGAGGAAGAGTAGAAAAACAAATTGCTGAATTGAATTATTTTTACAAGTGTCAACCTTGTGAAAGGTTGTGAAACCTTGTGAAAGCAGAGATCTGAAAAAAGACAGTGGCTTCATGGCACACTACACCTGTTAATACAGGAGTTCTTGCTGCTCCATATATAACAAAGGGAATCTTCTTAGAGTTTTGAACACAGGGAAACTTGACTTTTGGTCAGCAGATTTATTGCTTTCACAGATCAACCCTAACTGACCACTGTAAAGATCTGAAATACATGTATCCTCTAACACAGCCCTTTGAAAGTTTAGGGCAAGGATCATTATTTGCATCTTTTTGGGTCTTACTGCATTCTATCCCACTTCCACAACTGTATATAAATATCCTTTATACCATTTGGTACTACATCTGAAACAGTGGGTTTATACCGATGAAAACTGAAGCTAAAATAAAAGCCAGTTAGTCTTACAGGTGCTGTCACATTTCTTTTTCCCCTCTCCCTTCCTTTCTCCATTTTTTAAAAAAGTACAGTAGGTCTCCTGTATCCACATAACTGGTATCCACAGTTTCACTTACCCACGTTGAAATGCAATCCAAAACTTTTTTGTTCCCACCTCTTTCTGGACCACACATTGTTGTTAATTTTTATGTTTTGATCAGTTGTGCACTGACTTTGAACTGCAAATAGTGGCTACAAAACCTTCTTTATCTTAGATTCTAAAGTTATGTAAAGCTTCAGAGCTTCCTTTCCAAGATACACACTTCTCTCGATAACAAAGTTGTTCATGTCATTGGAAAAAAAAAGTGGTTCATTATTCACATTTTTTTGTTATCCATGGTGAATCTGGGAATGTACTACCTGTGGGCATGGGGGACCTACTGTATATACGCTTTACCTCAAAATGCACATTTTCAAAGATCTTAAAGTAAGTTTTAAAATCTGAGAGTATTTGGAATTGGATGGATATTTAAGTTCTGATTCACATGTTATTTCAGGAAATTTGGATCATGTCAGTTCATATTGGAATTTATAGTGATTTATAAATTACTGGAGAGAAGCAGACAGCATAGTTCCACTAGAAAAAAAATCTTGGTAAGAGGTAAGGTCATTTCATGTATTTTCTCCAGCAGTTCCTTAGAAATGAAAAAAAGCAGAAAGGACATGCACACTTTTTAAATACCATACCCATGCTTATACCCATATACACATAATGAGGGCTGGAAGTTCTTTGTACGGGTAAGACCTGGTGTGCTTGCCTGTTGTCTGCTTCCCTATTGACTGCCATCTTGAATTTTGTATTTTTTTTAAAAAATGCCATCAAGTCAGCTTTGGCTTGTTGTGGTGACCCTAGGAATGAGAAAACTCCAAGCCACTTGTTATTAACATACCTATCTAAGGTCTTGCAGTCTCAGAGCTGTGGCTTTCTTGATTGAGTCTGTCCACCAGTAATGCAGTCTTCCTCTTTTCATATTGCCTTCAATTTTACCAAAACTTATTATCTTTTCCAGTGAGTCATGTTGTCTCATAATGTGTCCAAAGTATGATAGCCTCAGTTTAGTAATTTTGGCTTATATGGAGGATAAGGCTTAATTTGCTATCAGACCCATTTGTCTTTTTTGGCAGTTCATAGGATCTGTAGAAATCTTCTCTAGAACCTCATGGCAAATGAGTTGATCTTCCTGTAAGATTCCTTCACTGTCCAGCTTTCACAACCGTGTATAGAAACTAGAATACTGTGTGACAGATGATTCTGTCAGTGGGTATCCTATGTAGACTTACTAATTGCTGAGGTAAAGCACAATGCAAATTCAGTTCCTCAATATTTATAAAATCTTCGGAAACATAATTCTTGAATGGTGTGCAGATAAGAAAACGTACTACTTCTGAGAATGAAATAGCTGAAACAATGTTTCTAAACACTTTCATATATAATTCTGCACTAATTTGGATACGTATTAGCTGTACTTCTGAACTGGTAGTGAACCTGTGTAGGAGGGGAACAAAGGTTGATTAATATTCCTGACTGATTATAACCTAGGGTGAGAGGTTGAATGATTCTGGCTTCTACTTCACTTTCACACCACTAGATGTGTTGCTTGCTGCAAGTACAGTCTGATTTCTTTATTATGCTTCATTTTGTATTATATTTTTGTTTGGTTGGGGGGAATCTTTTCTTCAGCCAGACTGTTTACCAGAGCAGTTTGCAGTGCTGAAAATAAATCATTTTAAACAATTTAATTAGAGTAATACTGCTGGGAAAATGCATCTGTAAACTATGATTTTTTTTTAAATTGGTTGCTGAATTTAAAATAGTTTTTTTTTTTTTAAAGAAAGCACAGAAAAGAAGGACAGGAGTAAAGTGTTAAGAATTATTACAGGAACATCCACTTGTGTTATCTAAAAGGGAACATTTTTTCCCCCAAAAGGCTTGAATTTGTAATGGTGTAGTATCTACTTGGTACTGAAACTTCTGCATTTTCCTAAGGGGAAAAGGGTCACCGCTACAGAATGCTCAATCCCAGCTGGGAAAAGAGCAATGCTTTTAGATGTCTTATTTGTCCTGCGTAATTCTGCTTTCTTCTATGCTAGTGCTTCCCAGTAACCGCAATTATTCTCTTATAAAACCAGGCTTCTATATCCAGTGCCTCTGCTAAGTAATTTAATCAATATTTTTTCCTGTAAACACAATCCTTTCTATTTCCAGTTTTCTGAATTTGCATGCAAATGATAACAAAACTCTGAGTGAGCCTGGGCCTAATGCTCTTTTTGGAACGGTGTGTGGGTGTGTGGATTTGTCTTGGGGCTGAAGAGTAGTTGGATGAAAGGTGCTTAATACTGAAGATCTAAATAGATAAAGCAGAAATGTCTTTTTGTTTCCACTGCCCCCTTGTTTTGTAGATAGCTTATTTAACAAATGCACCATGGAAGAATTCTAAAACCAGTGGGATGGAATCTATTTTTGCCCCGATTTTCCTAATGGCTCTTTTGGCTGACTTAAATTTTTAGTTGGATCATTTTTGTGAATTGGAAAAATCCTAGCCTTCCTTGGAGAACCCTTTTGTGAGTACAGAAGCTAGCTACCTACTGAACAGGGTGCCAAGAATTAAATCAAACACTTGTTTTGCTGTATTGATACCCTACAGCAGAATACCAAAATATCTAAAGGCATGACATTAGAAGCTTTCCAGATCAGACATTAAATTACATTCATTTTCTGTAGTTTCTCCTTGTGGTCTGGGAATAGATCCATACTTTCTCTTAGATTTTTAGGCTTTATATAAACACACACACTTATATGCGTATATGTGTTCATTATAAAATGCTGACTTTGAAAAATTGCAACAGTGTTTATTATTCTTAACACATTTACTTCAGGTTGCCAAGATAGTGCAGTGAACACAGGGCTGCCATATTTCAGTCTGCCAGATCTCGGTCTCCTGATTTGCATATTATGCAAATTGTGTGGTACATTGAGAAAGAGTTTACTCATCTTCTGTTGCTCTTCTCTCACTCAGGTCACCTCTTTCACTGTTGCTTTATAGATCTAATTTTGACAGCCGACATAGCGTAATGGTTTGAACATTGGATTACAGCTCTGGAGACCAGGATGTGAATCCCTGATAAGCCATGGAAAACTACTGGGTGACCTTGGGCATGTCACACTTTCTCTAGGGCAAAGGCAAACTCCCCTATTAATAAATCCTGCCAGAAAACCCTGTGATAGATTTGTTTTAAGGTAGCCATAAGTTAGAAATGACTTGAAGGCACACAACAACAATTTTTGTTTTAATATAGTGATAAGATTTAAGACAAACATATATTTTCAAGTGACTGAATGTTCAAGCCTGTGTACATACCTTTCTTAGCATTAGCCCCATTGAATACTTTCTTTTTGAAGCTTTACTTTGAGTAAAATTGTTTTCAGTTGCCATGTTAACTCCACTCATTTGTTGATATTGCAGTATTGTTTTAAACTGTCCATGAGTAAGAAAATGTTGGACATTCTTTACTATATTCCAGTTTTTATGTATTTTTATGGTTTCTTTTACCATGGATGAGAAAATATATGAAGCTGATATGAAATGAAATAACCTCTATTGAAACAGAGGGCTGTTTAGGGCAGCAGAGTCTTTCATTGTAGCTGGGATGTGGCTGAGTTTTTGGTACATGGATGCAAGCCCCCACTCTTATTTTTTAAAAAAAATAAATTCAGAGCTTGCTTGTCTTTGGAGCTTTGGCGTTGCTCATTTGTGTATTATATGAACTTGGTCTGCTTGATCAAGTCAGTCCCGTGGCGCTGGTACTGGCATGGCTTTAACCTGTTCTTGGTCACTTTGTGTCCCTTCTTCAGCCTATTGGACTGCAAATCACCATGGCTGCAGCTGCTTTACTATAGAGATTGCACTGGAAGAAGAATGAAATTGAACGTATAAGCACTGATACAGGAGGAATGATTCATACTAGGCTGTTTTGATGACCAAAATACACCCCCAAGCAACTTCCTATTATCTCCCATGGGTGAGAAAGCAGCTATTAAACTTAACCACTCCCACTTAACTCCCCCCCCCACAAAGCAACACAACACAACATGCCAGGAGATCATATAACAATACCAGCCTACACTGTAGGGTTCTTTACATTGGCAGCATAATCTTAATGTGTGTAAACTTGGGAGAGGCACATTTTCTGCATAGAATTCTCCCAGCAGTACCAACAACAATAATCATGATGACTAAAAAAAAGTTTCAGTAACAGGCGACAGAAAAGCATGATAGTGGCCGGAATGTGAATAGTACAAGAATACTGTTCATACCACTTGGGCAGGAAGGACTAATTCCTATTTTAGTCCTACATAGAGTGTATTATTTTTCTATGCCATCAATAAATCTTGCCAAGAAAATTCTATGAAATGGCTACCATAAGTTGGAGTCAACTTATAGTGGCCATTTCATAGGATTTTTTTTGGCAAGATGTATTCAGAGGAAGTTTGCTGTTGCCGTCCTCTAAGGCTGAGAGTGTAACTTTTCCAGGTTTGCCCAGTGGGTTTCCATGGATGAGCTGGGATTTGAACCCTGTTCTCCCAGTATCCTTGTTTATCACTCAAACCAGCTAACCATGCTGCCTCTCAGAGCTGAAATGAATTAAACTTGTTAATGACAGCTGACTTAAGTGTGATTGATTTCAATGAATTCACTCTTAGCAGGACAAAACTCTGGATTTAGCCTAGAATGTTTATCTCTCCAGTGAACTGCCAAAATCTATGGAAGGCTGATCATGATTTATGGTGTAGATTACTCTTTGAGAGCCAATGAGATGTAGTGGTGAGTGCTGGAGTGTGATTCCTGAAGCCAGAGTCTGTATCCCTGCTTGGCCATGGAGACACACTGGGTGACTTAGGGCAAGTCCCACTCTTTCAGCCTCAGAATTCCCTCTGAACAAAACTTGCCAGATCTGGTGCTAGGTTCACCTTAGGGCTGCCATAAGTTGAAAACAACTTGAAGGCACTCAGTAATAGCAATTCCTTGATACAGTAGATAACAGTTTAGTTTAAGTCAGGATTTTAATTCTTCATGAACATTTTTTTTGGAAAAAAAAGTACAGAGTTCTTAAGGCAGAAAGTTTAGGTTTGGTTGCAGTTAGTTCATCTGAAATTTGTGAAAGGCCAATGGCTAGTACATTATAGGCCATTTCTGCACTAGCCTGTTATAGCACTCTTATTCCACTTTCCACATCCTATGGAATCCTGGGGTTTGCAGTTTAGGGAGGGGCCAGTCGGATGTGGAAAGTGGAATAAGAGCGCTATAACAGGCTAGTGCGGAAATGGCCCTAGCTGATGATAGTGGGCAATCTAAATTTGGATTAAATTTTGTCAAAAAATAAGATCTTTATGCTTTTGATAAAAATAACTAGGGCTATTTTTCTCCCTTTTCTTGAGGATGCTTTTACGTAATGGAAATGAAATAACCTCTACCTCTGAACCTAGAAAATGTGATTAACTGGCTAAGTCTCTGACTATTTATTTTGGTTGCAGTGTGCGTTCCCTGCTATGCTTCACACAGTGGAATTTTTATTAAACCTCATGGGTCAGCAGGCAAAAACCACTTAAGAAATATTTGGAGTAAATAACAAGGGTCTCATTTCTCCATCTCCCTTGAGCTGGCTGATGTATGTACAAAAAATATAGATCATTAAATGGTTACAGAACAAAATAGTTGTATCTTGTTTTTAGCAGAAATGTTTTCAGTGCCATGCACACACGCACACACACACACGTACATACATAAAGATAGTGCTAGTCTGAGAACTAGGTATACATTTGTGTCCTAGCAAAAGGCACAATTTCATTCTAAATGTTATCTATGGGAAGGACAGTAAGTGCATGAGCATTTTATAATATGGGGAGTTAGTAGATGAAATGTAAGCACAAGTTCTTACTATCAGTAGTCTGCTTCTAGCATTATTTCCATGATTTAGAACAAGAAGAATTCTATTCTTGTCAGGCAGGGATGGGGGAATAACAAAGAGACAGCTGGGAAAGGTGCTGAGTACTTATTTAATTGAGCATATGCATTTGCATGGATAGGCCATATGCCTATTTTGTTTTACATTTTACTACAGAGTCAGAAACTATTTCTGGACTAAATTTTCCATGAAAAACATTGAATTGGTACAGGCTTTTGCTTCCGGGGCACAAAGAACTGCAATAAATCACTTTAATTTGATCGACATGTTAGTTGTCTGAAAACTGCTGCTGATAAATCTTTAAGCCTCTATGATGATTATGAGAGACGTTCCCTGAGATCCAGAGAAGCTTTGATACTCACCAGCCATTTAAAAAGCAAAACTGCAAATGGTAGATTTCTTAAGGAGAAAAAAAAATGTAGGCCGTCCATAGTTGATACAATACTACACTGTGGCAGACCTCTTCTTCTCAGGAGATGGTAATCTGGGGGCTCTCCTTTCCTTCCAAGGTTGTGGTTTTCCTTTCACTCAAAGATGGAGTTTTCATTATCTCCGTTCATAGAAACTGACATGACTTAAGATGACACAAAGGGATATTCTCAAACCATATAATATATCAAAATGATTTCCAGCTATTCGTTCTTTTTATATGGTAGCATGCAGCTGCTTCTGTTTTTCTTTCTTACTGAAATATAGATGCAGACATCCAGTTGTTATTGAGCACTGCTGTCTATGTGTATACTAGGGATAGGGGCTGTAACTCTGACTATTTTGGATTGGGCCACTTCTGTGCCTCTGATTTGAACTGAGGAAAACAAACCTCCATTTCCTTCAGTGGAGGCTTTTTTTCTATGCAAATTGCAGGCAGATCTCCCTCAAGCCAGGTAATGACCATATTGGAAAACAAAGGATTAAAGACAACCCCACCTCACACTAGTCTGAAGCTTCAGACTGGGTCTTTCACACTTTCTCTTGAACTAAGGAAAAAAAAAAGAACAGAGATTGCTGCATGTTAAATTTTTACATTTGGTTTGACCCTAAATTGACTGGCGGTGGTGGTGGTAGGATCAGCTTTCTGTAAGCAATTCCTGTGAAAGAGTTTTTCAGTAACAAATTTGAGTTATGAAGAAGTCTTTATCTGTGCACCTTTGAGGGGATCTGGAATTGACAGTGGTCAAGAAAAAAGTTTCTCTTCAGTCATCTGGCCAATGATACTCCCACAGTAGTTTTATCCATAGAAAGCATGAAGTTAGAATGCAAACAGTCTTGCAATAATCATTTTTTTAAATTATGACTTATCTTGAAATTCACTCCATTTGTGAGGAATAACTAGATGAAGCTTGAACTGACATTCTGCTTTTGCATCTGAATGGTAAGTGTTGACCAGGCCAATAGGAATGTTTTTTGCCATTGATATGTATATTAAACTTGGTTTGTTAAACCGTTGCTATCTCTACTGCTTGGAAAGAGTAGTTTTCCAGTTCAAGGCACCTGCCAGTTTGATTCTTGCTTACTTGAAACCATTGCTAGCTTTAAGCTTATCTTCCATCTGGAGAAGATGGTGATATGGGTAGTAATGAGAGAATGACAGGATTGCAGTACTACCCAAGGAGCTATCCAGCTGTCCAAAAAGGGGAACTACAGAACCCACTGCCCTTTTTTTTGTTGCAGCAGCTGATCAGTGGCTGGAGTGCCTGAGACTAGAAGCATAACAGGAATTTGAGTAACTTCCTGGCAATCCCATGGCTACAGTTCACATTCAGCATTTCAAGGATATTCATGTACCAAACATTCAGCCAGTTACTGACTAAAATATGATTTGTAAAGAGTGGAGGTGGGCTCTCCATGTTTCAAGTTGGGACAAGAGCAATCTCTTTTTTGAAGGGGGAGTAGAGGACCCAGTAAGCTATTGAATCCTTGCATTATCTTCCATGTGAACTCTGCAGCAGATTGAGGATAAGCTGCATAGAGCTGAGATAGCTTCTGTCTCTGAATTGTTGGAGTCAGCCTGCATGATGGGTTAAGATGGGCCACATGTAGTTACAGTAATAACTGCTCAGCGCAGTCTTAGAATGGTGTGTTTCTGCAAAGTTCACCACTGCTTCTTGGTTAAAAGGCATTTAGCCTTCAGCAAGCTTCTACAATTATTTTTCCCTAGCCTTTTCTGAATTCCATCAATGTTTTAAGCAATGTTTTTCACCTTTTTAATATTTAAATAATTCCGAGATGCAGGACGCATAACAGCATTGTTTATGAAGCAATTCAAACTCTGAAGCTTGCTTTGTTTCCTTCCTCTTTCTCTGTATGTGTGCAAAAAAGCAAAAGCGTACACTACAAGAAAGAAATTCAGTGTTTCAAAATACAGCTTTTGAAGTGTTGGTTGATCCTAGTGCTCTCAAATTATGTGACAGGGTCAGAGTACAGGTGCCATACTTGGGCTTGATCTTGCTGAATATGTACACCAAACTTTCATTTTGCTATCTCAATCTCTAAAGAACATATTGTAGTATTACGTAGTATTGCAACCTTTTTTTCTGTGATTCCCTTTGAAATGGGTACAGGATTTGCAGCAAGGTTTGTATATGATACATACAATGTTCTGCCTGTGCCAAGTTGCATTTTTTAATTTAATTCCTTAAGGAACATATCACAAGATCTGCTGCTTGCTTTTCTTCCACCTTTTGAAATCTTGTGAGAAAGTTTAGCTGGTATTTGAAACAGAACTTGACTTTTCATATTGATTTTCATTTTCTAGCATTTTTTGTAAACTACTTCAGAAAATTAGCTGAAAGCATGAAATACAGATTTCAAATATAAACAAATAGCAAACTGTGTTCTTATTCAGTATGTAAAGACACCTTGTAGCACCTTTGAAAATAACTGAAAGAAATTGGTAGTATAAGCTTTCATAGACTTCTGATGCGTCTGATGAAGAAGACTTAAGTCTGTGAAAGCTTATGCTACCATCTTCTTTCTCTCAGTCTCAAAGGTACTACAAGATTCCTTTGCATACTGACCCAGACTAATGCAGCTCTGTCTTCATGTTGTTGTTATTATTATTACTTTTACCTTTATTTGTATCAATTTTTTTCCAGCATCTTTCCATTTAATATTCCATTTCCATTGTGTGTTTATGTGCCTTAAAGCTGCCTGTCAAATTATGGTGATCCCTTGAATTTCATAGGGGTTTCTTGGGTAAGGAATTACTCAGAGGTGATTTGCTACTTCCTTCCTCTTCCGCTACCATTACTAACAAACAATATGCAAACAGTTGTCCTGCACCAGAGCCCTCACTTGAATTGACAAAAAGTATTCAGGTTTGTCTTGTGACTTTTACAGCATGTTAATCCTCTAGATCTTACCCATTTTTATGTTCCATGATATGGATAATGTTCCCTTTGCTAATGGAGAACTTACAGATCACAACTCTTTTGGACATTTAGCAGCAGTCTCTCTTTTAAAAGACTTCCTTTCATGAACTCTGGTCACAGAATGTGCTTTTCCTTTTCCTTTAACTTCTATATCAACTGAGCAAATTGAACTATATCTTGTAGCAATGCACTTTTTTTTTGCTTAATTTAGATTTTATTTTTGCTTTTTTCCAGAGTTTTTGGTATATTGGTACCAGTCTTTTGTTGCATTAATAGTTTTCACTTGTCAAGAAGCAAAATATTTGATGAGCAAATATCTGTAGAATTTGGAGGAGAAACTTCAAGAAAGGCAAGAATAAAGTTGGAAGCTCAGTTTGGATGTAATGGTAAAACCTTCTAGAATTTTTATCATGCTTTTCAGTGGAGAAGGCTCTTAGTGAGGATTATATAAGACCAATAAAGGAATAGGCAATCAAATAATTGGAAGAGACACCAAGGGCAGTTTAGTTCAGTCTCATGCTAGTACATGAATCCACAGCTAAGGGATACCAGACAGGTTGACCATCTTCTCACCATCTTCCTTATGACATCCCTTCAAATATTTAAATATGGGATTCATATTCCCTTTCAATATTCTCTGAATGTAATCAAGTGCTTCAGCTATGCCTCTTAGGGCTTGGTTTGCAACCACATTACTGTTTTGGTTGGCCTATTGTGGATGCATTCCAGCTTGTTAGTATCTTTCTTAAGCTGTGGTTGCCCAGAACTGGACACAGTATGTAAGGTCTGACTGAAGCAGTTATTAATAGCTAGAAGATGAACCCCTTCCATGTGAAAATACCTAGGGTTTGAGATCTCCCATACAGTGGTGTGTCTTGCCACTCCAAAAGGCTAGGTTGATGAGTACACAAAACAGGATTTCCTCTCTTGTGAAACTCTCCCCCAAGGAACATAGGGATGGTTCCATCTCTACCAAGCATCTGGCAAGCAGCCAAGATGGCACATTTTTATGTTGTTTTTAGTCCTTAAAAATGGGCATTGCTGTTTGGATTGGTTTAACTGTGTGTCTGTGTGTGCACACATTTCTTAAAACCTGGGTTTTAAAATAATTTCACTATGTTTTGAAAGGATGCTTTTTTCCTTGCCTCAGGAACATGTCTTTCCTAAGCAAATACTTTTTTGTAAGTGAGTAAACCCAATACAAAATGTGCCCGTGGGTTCATGTAGTAGTTCGTCTGATTGGCTGCTTCTTCTCCTATATAGAATGGCCTCTCTGAGGAGCTGAGGGATCTTGTCAGCTGGTGGAATACTGGCAGATGGGTGATGGTGGTGGCTTATCTCACTGGAGGTTCTTTCTTCCTTTACTCTGTAGGCCTGTGAAGCACTGAGTGATGGAGATGGCGAAGATAGCTTTTTACCTTGCTGGCTGCTGCTATTCCATTTTGTGAGGCTTGATATTCTGTGTTCAAGATAAGAGCCTGCAATTGCTTTCCTTGCTATTCCTGTTCTCCTAGGTGCCTTGTTACCTTTTCTTTTATTGCTAATCCCACATTTTTCTCAGCTGGTTGTAAGCATTTTGTGCTGGCTGAATCAGCAGTTGGGAGGCTACTAACACAGTGTATGCCTAGGGAAGCAGCTTGAATCTAAGCAGCCTGGTCTTTCCCTCCTTTCTCTTCCTCTCTCCCCACATCTCGAGCATCTGGGTGTTACAAAGCTTGCCCTCCTTCCCTTCTCTGAAATGTTCAGAACTCCTGTGAGGGCCCCATTTTAATTTCAGTGGGAATTGCTGCTGTTTGGGCTCTTTTGAACAAAGCAGACTGTTGGCTGTCATCTGCTTTAGAAAGCTCCAGTGTTCAGCCCTCTTGCTGACTGTGTTGAGCCTTTGAAATTGATAGCTCTTGGAGGCAAGCCACTGTCACAGAGAGCAAAGTTACTTTTAAAATTGCCCCAGTAAAATATTTCATTTGGAGCTGATTTAGATGAAACACTGCTCTCAGAAGAGTGGCCTTTTAAAAAAGGTACAGCTGAACCAGCTTCTCTTATAGGCTATTAAATATCCATTACTTGTTAGTGAGAACACTGGTAAAGGCCCTATGGCAAAGAAATAGTTAATCTCTGTCGTGAGCCACTCACCTGATTCTACCCCTTTTTATATGTTTTCGCTACAAACATTGCAGGTTTTTTCTAGTTATGTAGCCTCTACTTGTTTCTGAGTCATTTCCATGAGAGATTTCTGAAAATTAGAGCAGAACTAGAAATAAGATGCCTTTGAGTTCCCCTTGAAAGTGCTGTTGTGCTGAGTAAGGGAGCAACCCTGCTAAAAGCAAACATCTGTTCGAAAAGTTCTGTTTGACCTGTGCCCTCCTGGATGTAACCAGTGAATTCCTTAAAACACACATATAAGGAAAGCCTTTCCAAATGTTAGCACAGTTTTCAGTACTTGCTTTCTTCATGACTGTCCTTGAAAGAGGTTTACCAGCATAAGCACTGGTGTAAGCTGTTGTTGCTTTCCCTGATTGCTCTTGAATGTGAATGTTATAAAAAGCAGTATTCAGAATTTGTGGAAAGAGGTAGCATCATCAGAAGCAAGACTGTGCTACTTTTGTCAGTATGGTCTATAGCACTTTTTTGTACTTACTTATCAGTAGTCTTATCCATGGATGTCGACTTTCTTTTCAGGGTAGGTTTTACAGCTTTTAATATAGTATATCATATTTTGCAGTTTGTTCAAAGTAGGTGTACAGACTGCAACAGCTGTTGTATTAAGCACCAGGATCCATAGTAAAACCTATAAGCTTCATTTCACAGAGATTTATGCTTGATGTGGAGACACTGAGTGCTCTACAGAACAGCATCGGGTTGTCATCTTTTGGGCTGTGTGGATGCTGGATTTAAATAAAGTAATATAATCTAGTCAATGCAGGAAACTTAAAGTTTGAAATATCCATCTTTTATCTGGAAAAGCCTTTCAAAATCCTTCCTTGCCAGCTGTCTATACTCATAACAGAAAAGCCCCATGATACTGTCCTCAAACGGCTTATAAATTGAATTGTATCTTAACTGTGGTTAGGATCACACAAGGGTTAATGGCTGGAGGGAACAGACTGATATAATAATCTCAGCTCTGTCCAGTTGTTGAGGAGATATTGTGCAAAAACAAAAGAAAAGTGAATTTAATGTGCTTTTAGTTATGTTATTTATTGGATTTATACCCATCTTTCTCCCTAAGAATGCAGCAAGTAAAATGTGGCTTTGCACACCATAATGACATCTATGTACCAGTTAACTGCTCATTTTACAGTATAATGTGTAGTCTGGTTACAGCTGATGGTAGTTTTGCAAGTATATTTTGTACAATGTGTTACCTAGTGCAGTTTTATTACCTGTACTTCACCAGTCCTGCAGAAGAAGAAATTTTGGCTTGAATGCTGTTTTTAAAAGTTATTGTGCAAATGATCATACTTTCTTAACAGTCAAATAAATATACACCATATATCAGTCAATCATTCTGGAAGTACACAGCTCTCTCTCACACTTTTACTTAGTAGATAAGTCGATTGTTGTGCAGCAGCTCATCTCAGTGCTGCAATGCGCATTATTTAATCATTACCACAAGTGTGGGATCTGCCATAATGACTATGGTGGTTTTTTATGCTATGCTCAAAGTATTTTGGATACCTGCCTCTGACATTTTTTTGGGGGGGAGGTGGCGGGGACTAGGAGTACCTTCTTAATTGTTGCTTAGAGTCATATTATAACCTTGTAAGGGGGTAGGAGGAAAGTACTTGCTATGTTCACCCCCATAATTGAGGTCCCTGACATCTCGAGCTGTTGCACATAGTAGAAACGAAGTGAACAAAGTAACATAAAGCCAAGAACCTCTTAAAACACTTGTATTGCTTTTCTGTTTTCTTACAGTGGGTGATTGCCAGTGGTTCTAGGTACACGATGTTCAGGTCGTTTTCTCAAAAGGAGCAGCACTTGATGGCACCCTTCTTTTCGGTTTTCAAAAGACAATTGAGTCTAAAACAGCGTGTGACATATTCTTTCTTTCTGTTACCTTCATGTATTCGAACAATAAAGATTGCCAGAATGATTAGTCTGAATTGTAGTAGTAGTAACAACAACAACAACAACAACACTCCTCTCCCCAAGGCTCAAGGCAGGGTACAACAGAGATTAAAATACAACTAAAAGCATATCATAGATTGAAATACACTAAAAATACATAAAATCATTTAAATACATCAATCTAAAATTCATAGTTAAAAATTGACTGGGTAAGCTTGCCAGAAGAGATAGATCTTTAATCCTTTTATAAATTCAGACAGCCTATTTTTCTGTTGAATCTCGTTGGGCAGGTCATTCTACAGTCTAGAGGTAGCAGACGAAAAGATCATCTGAATGGTCCTTGCCAATCTATCCTGACTGGTTTAAGTAAATGCTCCCCAGGGGGCATGAATGTATGGGGCAGATTATATGGGGAATATATTGGAACCCACATTCAACTGGGTCTTTCAGCTCTTGTTGTTCAGTATGCAACTTTGAACTGGCAACTGCAGAGATTGCCTTTTAAAATAGCTGGGAAAATTACCTGTCTTTACCAGCATAAGAAATGCCAATCAGATGCTTCAAAAGGCCCAAACAGTGTTGGGTTACATGTGCTTTCAAGGTGGAGTTGTGTCAGCCTACCATAGCTGCAAGCTGAGAAGCCAGGAGAAAGGAGGGATTATCTCACACCTTCCCTGGATGCCTTGTCAGATTGCTTCAATATAGAAGAAGCATGGTTAATTTGCCACTTAAGTCTTGATGACAGAAGCAATACGTCTTTCAGAAAGTACTGATGACTGTATTATTGTAATGTTCCTCCAAGAGTCTCCAAAAGATATTAGGGTGAGTCCTGCACCATCATACTGACAGAGGTAACAGAGATGACAAAGGTGATTCAATACTAGCCTGTCCCAGAAATGTGAGATGGTATAATGCTCAGTATGTTCACTTTTCAAGGGTTCTCTCACTGGCAACAATCTTGATAGATGGTGCTATAGCATAACTTTGACAACGGCAAGCAGGAGTAACATCTGAAACTTTTGGTCTTGTAGACTTAACAGATGTTAGTTGCCTTGCTTAAAGCTGGCAGGCACCCAGCTGAGTGCTCCTACAGTCAGCAAGGGCTGCCAGGGGAAAACCAAGCCAGTCCCAGGTTTTACATAGGGTTACATTGTTAGCAGAAGTCCATGCAATCTGAGGTCCAGATGAGAAAAGCTGTCTTGTACAGAGACCAAAGCTGAGAGAGAGGTTGCCAGAATGATTAGTCTGAAGCGTACTCCAAAGGGCAAAGCCAGAGATGTCAGACAAGGTTGTGAGGAAATTTTGGAGCTGTTTGCCTGAAGCAAAGGAATGACCTGGGCTGAAGTAATTGATAGTCCAGTTAACTCAGTGTCCTATATTGAAAAAGGAGAAGGAAGTTTCCTGACCCTTTGCTCCAGGCATTTTAATTTATGATACTCTATAGAGCCTGTGTATTCTCCTACTCCTGCAGCTGCTGCATGGGATGGCCTGGGCTCTCTTTCTTCCAGTGCCAAGACAAGAACTTCCAGGATCCTCTGGGCTTGTTATCTTGGCATTCCTCTTCCGTTCTTTGTCTGAGGAGGCCTTTTCGGGTAGGACATGACAGTTACTGTGGCATAAACTTGAACATACTGCAGCTCACTTTGAAGCATCTACCACTGCTGCATTTGGGAAGTCTTACCACACTGTTACAAAGATTTGCAGTTGTGTTACAGGAATTAACTGCCTGGAAACGATACCACTGCATTAGTAGTGACACTGGTGATAGTGCCTGCCTGTCCTTAAAGATCTTGAAAGGCAAGAAATCTCCCTCTCTGCACTGTGATTAGCATTGCCTAATGTTCTGACAAATGATATCTATAAAAGAAGATGTTTGCTAACTAGAATAGGGGGAGTACAGCTATCTGCTGCCTGATGCATTTGCAGTAAAAATGCTCAATTTGTGTAAACACAGTTGAATCCTCATTCCAGTGCTTGTAGTGTTTTCAGGTTTCTTTTCCTGTATAGGAGACCTTAGCCACTTAATATGGAAACAGTTTTGCTTTGTGACATGCTGATTATTATTTGTACCTGAGAACATGTACGCGTGTGTGTGTGTGTGTGTGTGTGTGTGTATGAAAACTGCAAACAGCTCTCTGTTCCTTGGTCTAAATGTTTCATAGTAATGGATTTTTATGATTTCTCAACTCTGTATGTGGCTTCGAGTTTCTTGTGTGTGTGTTTTGCTTTTCAATGAAACCAGGAATTTTATGCATCCAATATTACATTTTTTGTGTGCTACTGTTGCATGAATATAGCTGTCCAGAATCTTTGTGGTAATGGTAGTTGAAGTGGAAGTACTGTTTTCCCAGAGTGTAGCAGAAGGACTTCCTTGAACCTCCAGGATGTTCCTTTTTTTAGGACTGAATAGGTAGAGGCAATCAAAAGGTTGTATCTTGCTAGTGGCTTTTTTCTTTCCTGGGCAGCTTTTGTTATAATAGTAAGGTCTCTTACTCAGCTCAGTTTGAAGTACTGTTTTTTTTACCTTTAAAGCCTCAAATAGTTTGGGACAGATTTTGCAGAGAACAGGGTTGCCAGGTGAAATAAGGTACAGGTCTTCTGTCCCTCTGATGGCTGTGTAGAAGAAGAAGTTTTACCAGGTATTGCTTGTCACCTGGCAGCCCTACTACAGAACCATACTTTTTCAGTATTCTGTTCAGCTTTTTTGGTGTGTTTCCATGTACTTTTATCTTTTAGTTGCAGATTTTCTCATTAGTATATTGATTTTCTCTTTAATGTTTTATCTTTTGACATATTATATTTGTAAAATATTGTAAGCCACCTTTTAAAGATCTTACCCCTGCAAGTGAAATACACGCATATAAAGCAAATAGCATTTTTGTAGGCTGCATTTTATGTCTGTGCCTTTGTTTGTATTTCATGTATAGTATATTCAGAAGAATTTACAAGTAGTACAATCCAAAGAAGAAAAATTGGATTTGTGAACTAGAACTCTCCACATTCCCTGATAGCCATGTGAATCTGGTAAACTCTGGAAGTTGTAGTCCAAATGTAATTTTCCCAAGCTCTGAAAAAATAAATCCCAGCCCCTGTTAATGAAAGAAATCCCTGCTGTTGAAAGTAAAGTGTATCAATATCCAAACAATGAATTATTCTTATACCAGCAAAAGTAATGGGAATAATACAATTATACAAGACAATTATACAATGTGTTAGACAGCATCAGCAGTAGAATAGCTGGAGGCGAGGGTGGGTGTCCACTCCCAATGGTAACAGAAACAGGGCAGAATATCCTCTGTTCCTTGACGGTGAGTAAAAGATAGAAAAGCTCTCTCTTTTGGGGATCATGGAGAAAAACAATGTAGTAGGAGTAATTTGCAAGCACTACAAAAAGAAGTGAGGCCAGTCCTGTGTGTTGCTGGGAACAGGGTGAAACACCCTCTGGCCTGGATAGGAAGCAGCAGGTGGCAGAATTTTTTCTTTGGTGATGGGGAAAAGACAGGCAGGAAGCCAGGATAATGATCTCTTCTTTGGCCAGGAAGCCTAGATAATTATATTTCACCAACCATGTTCTAATGAATGTTGAGAATATAGCATAATCAGCAGGTCGAGAATTTTGACAAGAGCACTTCTGATTAATACAATAGCCAGCACTTTTACTCCTGTAAATAGTTTTGAATACTGTAAGTGGCTTTGATTGGATGTGTGAGTAAAGTAAGTAAAACATTGTGTGTCTCTGGCTGTGTGAAACATGACCAGCTGGATGTACTGTCAGAGGAAATCCTTTGACATAGTTTCTGAAGGAGTTGGTTATAGCAAAGGATATCCTCCCACAATGAAGGATAAGGGTGGAAAGGCTTACGACATAGGAAAAACAAGTGCAGAATGAATGTTTTGTAGCATGTTGGCAGGATGAAAGTAGAATCTCTCAACTGGAGTTTCATTCCTTTTGTCAGCAGCAAAAAGGTGCTAAATGATGATATGAATCTAATCTAAGTCTGACTTAGTGAGAATCTGGAGTCTAGACACTGTGGCAGCACTGTACACAAGCAAACCATCTGTCTAAAACAATGTGTTTTTAGCTTTCTTTGAGAGCTGCAAAGAGGAAAACACTGATTTTTCAGCATTTTTAATGCATACAACCTATTGTTGGGTGTTGACTGAGTTGATTCTTCCTATCTTGTCTTGTAGAAATCTATATATAAAATTTGTATTCGACATATTGGTCCCCTCTTCAGTTCTCATTCTCTCTGAATCTTTTATTTATTTAATTTATACTCTGCCCTTGTGCCAGTAAGGGACTCAAAGCTGCTTATGAAAGTGGAGCAAAAACCTTATTCTACAACAGATTAGTAATTAATCAAACAGTTATGTTGGGAAAAGACAGGTTTAAACAGCTTAAAACACTTTTAAACATAAAGATAAAAAGATAAAAGCACAGGACACCACATTCAAAAACACCATTCTGCCGCATAATTTAAGCATCAAAAGTTTGCCCAGTTAAAAAACTCTTTGACTGCTGGCAGAAAGAAAACAGAGGGGGTACTAATTAGACCTCCAGTGAAAGGGAGTTCAACAGGCTGGGACCAGCCAGTGGGAAGGCGCCCATGTCCTTGCCAAAAATGCCTGTGATGATGATGGGACTGAGAGAAAACCCTCCTCTGAAGATCTTAACAATTGGATTTGCAGTTTAGGGAGCAGCATTCAGAATTCTCAGCCAGAAAGCTCATCGGCCTCACTAAAGTATACATCCTGGAATTCCACAGGAAATTGAAAGTGGAATAATAGGACTAGAACAGTGTAGGGTGGAAAGGCCCATAGAAATCAGAAATACCATGATATGATTGATTCTTTTGTATTTAGTGATATATCTTTCCATTATGAGAATCATATCTAGGTCCTTCATAGCTGTCATTCCAAGCCTTTTTTCTTCTGATTTCTTGTCTAAACTGCCCAGTTTGTTTGTTTGAGCCAAGGTATAGAAGATCTTCCATCTCTTCATTACTTATTTTAAAGTTATGAGCCTGGAGACCAGGGTTTGATTCTCCGCTTGGCCATGGAAAGACACTAGGTGATCTTGGGCATGTCACACACTCTTGGCCTCAGAAAACCCTATGATAGGATCACTGTAAGTCAGAAATGACTTGAAGGCATACAATGATAGCAACAAATGATTTTGGCTGTAATTTTTGTTACTTTAATAATGAGCTATAATTCTGCTTTTGTATTTTTTTCCTTAACTTTCACCATATCCTAAATTCTTGATGATAACTCCCTCAGTGTTCGTGCCTCCTTCCTCTGCTTTCCATATGATATGTTCCGCATACAAATTAAAGAGATAAGGTGATAGAATGCAGCCTTGTCTGAGTCCCTTGCCAATAGGAAATCATTCTGTTTCTCTACATTGCATCTTATCTGGAGTATAAGTTACATGTCAGACAGTCACGTGTTTTGGCACACCCATTTCTCTTAATTGTTGTTGTGTGCCTTCAAGTCGTTTCCAATTTACGGTGACCCTAAGGTGAACTTATGGGGTTTTCTTGACAGAATTTGTTCAGGAGGGTTTGCCTTTGCCTTCCCCTGACATGATGCCCAATAGGTTTCCATGGCCAAATGGTGATTCGAGCTCTTTCTCCCAGGATACAAAACTTGACAATCTTTCAGTGGAAAATTAAAATGAAATGTGTCCTGCTGGCCAGCTGAATTGCTGAGGTGTAGTATTTTCCTAAATATTAATGAAATCAAAGAATTGGTTTGTTTTTGGTGTACTCTATGTGTACTCATTATGGAAAGGAGATAAATTTATTAATGTCCTTTGTTGTTAGTTGTCTGACAGTTGGCCTGCATCAGCACTTCTATGTGTATATTTCAGTTTCCCAAAGGGAACTTTATTCCATACTAGCCTACAGAATTTCATTGTTTTTTTGTTTCCCCCGGTGGCTAAATGTCTTAGCAGTGAACAGTCTTTTGATATGCTTATTAAAATGAAAAATAACAGGTGGGCAGGGAAAGTGGGCATCTGTTAGCACATTACCTTCTTTCTGGCTATTAAGATGGGAAGAGATTGCAGTACTTGCCTACACAGACCTGATGAAGGAAGAGCCTGCTACAGACCTGATGAAGGAAGACCTACTGCAGGAAGCTGGGGCTAGAATGTAGTCTTTCAGCATGCAATTGCCTTGATTGTCAGTGTTTCCAAGCAGAGTCCTAGTTTAAAGTGTTATGGTAAACTGTATGTGCAGAGCTTCCCAGAAGAAAATAGAAGACTGACTACTGAGGCTTTTTTTTTTTTTTGGTGACACTTTAAAACTTTTGAACTTGGATCTATTTTAGTCTAGCTATTTCTTGTCTTGAAGCAATCTACGTTTTTTAAGCATGTCTTCTGGCCAAATCTTATAAATATAAACCACAACTAGTGTCACTAAATGCTAATCCAGGGCTTGTGGCAGAACATAGTTTTGGGCTGCTCCTCATTCATCTCTCCGTACGTTCTCAGTAAGCCATATAATATATTTTTGTATGTGCAAGTCTTAGAGTGGAAGAATATGCAATTCTGAGGTGGTATGCTGTGCTACATAACAGTCTGTTATGCTAGCAATTGCTCTTTTTGCAGGATTACATAGTAGTGGCAGGAGAGTGCAGAGGAATACTGTTATAGGGAAGGAAGGCTGTTTCCTACAAGCAGTCTGTAGTGTTAAATTTTTGGGTGGGTCCTCAAAGCCCAGAAAACTCTGAGGAGATTGACTCAGAAAGTCACCTTTGTCACAGGAAGGCAATTTTCCAAGCCGTTCTTTCCAGACCATTTTGGCTTTGAGGACCTTCCCAGAAATTGAGCATTTCAGAAAGGGCTGGCCAGATTTGGCAGCCTTCCTGTTTAAACATGGGAATGATGAGTGCTTTGATCTGTGCATCAGAAAACTACTTGGCATGACTTCAAAATCTAGAAAGAATTGTCAAATGAGGTTTTTAATCTATGAATATGTTTTTTTTAAAATAATTCTTGTTGTTTAGAATCTGGACCTGACGCTTTACCACCTGTCAGTCCTCCAGAAAATCTGATGGTAACCAGTTCATAAGATGAGATAAGAAGATGAATGTGTTGTTTTAAAAAATATAGACAGGCAACTTTTCTGCATGTAAGCTGGAATTCAGGTGAGCCTGTCCTGTTTTAAAAACTACCTGTGACTAAAGACCAACAGAATTTTTGTTTGTAAACCAAAATTACTTGTTTGTTATCTTGCCAGCATGGTATAATGGTTTGAGTGTTGGATTATGGTTCTGGAGCTTAGGGTTTGAATCCCTGCTCAGCCATGGAAACTCGTTGGGTGCCCTGGGGAAAGTAACTTTCTCTCAGCCTCAGAGGAAGGCAAAGGCAAACCACCTCTGAACAAGAAAGTAAGAGAGAGAAGTTTCAGTGTGACCAGCAGAAGCAACCTCAGAAAAAAAAGTCTTTGTGAGTATATCCTACTCCAAACTCTAACTTTCTTTATATTTTAAAAGAGTGTAAGAAAATGGTTTTATATTTGAGTGTAGTTGTAGCTGTCGTTTTGTTAACATAGGTTGTTCTCTTCCTTTTTTGTAAAAAAATCACCAAGTTATCTTGGAGTATTCTAATATCTGTGGTATTCTTCTGCCATTCTATTATTCTATTGCTTTGGGAAGGGACTAGTATTGTAATAGTGTGTGTGTGTGCACGTGCACGTGCATGCATGTGTGCCACAGCTAGCAATTGTCATTAAGAGGTAAAGACACCGATAGCTAAAGAAACAAACTAAGCTTCATTATAAGAAGTCCATTGGCTACTAACACGGAGCTAAGCTAATTTCCCTTTTGGTAGAAGAAAAAATAAAGAGTTGGGAAGAGAAGAGGTAGAAAGATCCCTAACAGTATTGGTTTACACCTCAGAGAGGTTAGGATAGGGAAATAAAAAATGAGAAGACTTTGGGTCACTGAAAACTCCTCAACTCTGTCACTCTGCTCTAAGATATCTTTAACTCTTTAAACACTGGGAATTGTTGCAGTTCCGGTATTTTTAAGTAGATGAGCATGAAGGTCGGCGTACAATGAACCAAATTAGTTCTTTGTGCCCAGGTGGGCTTTTGGCTTATATTGCAGGAACAGCAGTGTCAGGCAAAACAGTGTAGAAACTCAGGCTATCAGGTTGTGGTGTTGGTGATAGGTAGCGTCTAATAAACAAGGGGAGAACAGTAAAGAGAATAACATCCTCCCCTCATCAGTGGTTATGCTAATAGTCTACCAGTCTCAACTAGGCTCATTATTTATGTTTGCAACTGAGTATTTTTTAAAAAAATACTTACGGCAAAGTTAGTGATCTGTGAAACAGATAATGCTGTTCTAAAGCAGAAGTGAGTATCTATCTGACATCCAAAGGCTCTAAAACCCCATGTACCCCATTGGAAATGTAAGGGATAGGGCAGTTTTTCAAACCAATTTTTTGAGGGGATAGGGTTAGGCCTTGGAGTACTACATTTTCTACATCCTCATTTTAAAGCAAAGAAGAATGATTGTTTCTATGTGAAATTGGGCTCCTTTGTTTTAAACAGCTAATTTTATTACGTGCTACAAATGTATGGAGACAGCAGGGCTGTTCTTGATGGGAGAGTCATCTCCCTGGTGTTGACACAAAATCTTATCCTCTGCCCAGGCTTTCTCCATGCTGGTCTGGTAGATTCTTACTGCTTTTTAAATCTGTTAATGATAATGCTATGGGAGTTTCTCTGTGTTTTAAGATGTTTTGGGTTATAGTCACAAGCAGACTTACTGTGGGCTAAGTTCCATTTGAACTCAGTGGGATTTCTGAATAAACCTACTTAAGACAGCACATTATGGAACAACTGGGGACTTCGTTTAAAATGTTCTGTGGTTATGTGCTGACACTGTTTTATGCTGTTTTTAATTCTGCTAAGCTTTTGGCAAACTTGTCCCCCTGTTTTAAGTTTGCTCTCGAAGCTTTGTAATTCTCCTGGAATAATTTAGTTTAAACCTTGTGAACACTAGCTATGTATTGACATAAAAACCTAAAATGAAGTATTTAGCATTTGAACACTGGAAAGAATGCAGAAATACAAACAGTTTTCTCATTATCTACACTACACTGTATAGAGTTCACATTATCTAATGCTCTGTCCATGGACTGTAAGAGAAGCTGTACGTTAGGCTTTAGATAATTAGCTTTTCACAGCTGTTCTCCTTTCTGTACTGGGAGGCTTCAGACAAATCTTCTCTTGTTTCCTTTTGTATAAAGTACATTTTTTTGTTAATTTCTGGCATGAAATATGATAGTACGTATGGTCTGAATAAATCCCTCAGATAAAGCACATGTAACCTTTTTATGTTGGTTCAGTGATAAAAAATTAGCAGTTAATGGGGTAAAATCTAGAAGTACCTGTCTCCTGCATTTATACACCACTGTAGCAAAATGGCCTCTCTGTTTTCTTGTGGTTACTGTGACTGCGGCCCTTTCCGCAACTCACCTTTTTGCAGAGCTGGGGTGCGGGGATTGCGCGAGCAGCCTCTAGGGAGAGGCTCTTGCATCCTGGTTCCTTTAGCTCTGCAACTGCTGCCTGTTCGCGCAAGAGCCCCTCTTCTTCCTTCCGCTTTAAAAAGTTAAATCTCCCAGTTTCCCCTAGACATAATTCTGCCTGAAGGATCCCAGGAGTTTTAGTAAAAAGTAACCTTTTCAACCTGGGCGGGGGAGAAATTAAGCCAACTGTTCTTTGGGATTTCCTTGCAAGTGAGTTTTCAGGTGCACCTACAAGCAATATTATATTATTTCTTTATGTTCCACTTTTTGTTGCAGTCTAACCGTTTCCTGATGGGTAGGAGAGAGGCTAGCTCTCTTGATTTGGTGAACTGAGCAGAAATTAGGAGGTAATAATGTGTATAATAAGATCCAGTGTGGTGTAGTGGTTTGTGGTCTGGACTGTTACTGCAGACCAGTATCCTTGTATCCTTGCTTAGCTGTGGAAATTGTTGGGTGACCTTGGACAAGTCACGCTCTCTGAGCTTCAGGGGAAGGCAAAGGCAAAACCTCCTTTGAACAGATCTTGTCAAGAAAACCCCTGATATGTTTGCGTCAGGGTAGTTTTAAGTCAGAAACGACTTAAAGGTACACAACAACAAAATGTATACTCCAAAAGGCACTTTTCCATTCATCATGGCCTTTCAGGGAATCACACCTTTCATGAAATCCCCAAGTGCATGTTTCAAACCTCCAAGGAGACATCTTGTTACAGTAGTTTTTAACTCTTGACTTGTAGATTACTCTTCTATGTTTCTTTGTTGTGGTCTTAGATTGTAGCTAGCTAGGCCCTGCTAGGTTTTTACTGGACTGATTCTTATTGTCAATGCTTCGGAAGCATCAGAAGGGTGGCTACATCATTCAGTGGCCACACATCATGAAGGCTGCTTTCCATCTGGTGTGTTCTGGACCTTCACATGTTCCCACTGATCAGTGTCAGGCAGTGTTACGGGAGGCTCTCTAAAAAATGTTAGTGGCCTGCAAGAGCAGTAGGTCTCTTGTACTTAGTATGGCATGGTAAAAGGCTGCCTTGCGGAAGCCTTATGAACAACAGCAGCTATGCCTTTAGTGTTACAATTACAAAATCAGCTTGAATTTTATAAATCTGTAGGCTTTCTCTTTTTAAAATGCAGAAGGGCAGAAAGTGAAAATGTGCCAATATCTGTTTGGTAATGTTCTGGGGGGAAAAACACCTCTTTGCTATAAATATTTAAATAGAGTAGAAGTATGCAAGTTTGGCAGGTGCCTTTTTCACCATCCACCAACTTCACAAAGCTGCACTTGCCTATTTTCTGAAACCCAACTGATGTTGTTATTCTTTTTGTTGTTGTATGCCTTCAAGTCATTTCTGACTTATGGTGACGCTAAGGCATACTTATCACACAGTTTTCTTGGCCAGAAAGGGGGTTTGCCATTGCCTTCCTCTGAGGCTGAGACAGTGGGACTTGCTCAAGGTCATCCACTGGGTTGTCCATTTTCCAAAACTTGTAAGTCTGTGCCAATTATTCTTTTTGCAAAAATGGCCAATGGCAGTTACCATTGGCAATGGTCGCTGAGGGAAACTGGGGAACTATGGTTTAGAAATAACTATTATAAACCCTGTCTATAGTTGCCTCTTGCATCACTGAGAAGGTGGCAATAGCTGACCTATAATGTCTCTTCCATTCATTTTGTCCTGTGCTCACGATCTACTTAACAGTTTCAAGGCACAAATGTTTTATATCAGAGTAGACAAAATGTGGCCCTCCAGATGTTGGACTGGACCTGTCATGAGACCTAGGCAGCATAGCCAATGGTGAGAAATCCTGGAAGTTACAATCTATCAACATTGGAATGCCTGCACTCCCTTCCACCTTGATTCTTATGGCTAAGGTCAAATTACATGGTATTTTTGCTGCATAGCATCTGCAGTTTTCTTCTTACTTCAAAGCAAGCTTGGGGACTCGAAGTTCTAGATCAGAAATATAGTACAGAGGGAAGTTCTTATTTCTAACTGCTACACTGGAGGGAGTTGGTTTGGGGAGCCTCTCTGCTGGAAGGGGTAGGATTAAGCCTACCCTTTCTGATCCCTGCCCCCATGCTTATTCTGGACTATGAAAAACAGTTCTCAGACAAAGCTGCATACTTTGACAACAGAGTGCTGGTAGGATAAAAATCAGAATGCTGGCTTTCATCCAGAAGCGGTCAGAGGTGCCTCTGTTTTTGCTTTATATTTCTGATCTTGATTTGTTTACTTCCATGTTTGTTGCTTATTCTTAGTTAAGATTTTGGTTTGTGCCTAGGGCCATGAAATACTGAAAACTCAAATGCTCTGTGGTTGCACGGGGATATCTTATTTTGGAATGGCAAAATATTGATTGCATATATTGTATAATACTACTGTGATTGTGGTAGCAGAAATTGATTGTGGTTGATGAAGCAAATCCAACCCCCCACATTCAGTCTCAGGCATCATGAAGCCCTTTGGATTAACTTCTGTGTTCATTCTCATTTAATACGAAATTATGGAAATAGGTTTCTCATCTTGTTGTTTTCAAGTAGGATGTGTGTTCTATGGGAGTCTGAAAGGCAAAGAATAGTTAAAAGTTGTTTTAAAATGTCAGTGACAATAATGGTGGTATGTGAAATATAGTAGATAATGTTCAACTCTTCTGATTACTGGAATCATACACCACCTACATGCCACCTGTTTGAAATTTTCTTTCCACTTAACCCTCCTAAAATGGTGGAATAACTGTCTTTGTATCTATTGTGCTGTTGTATTTATTGATACTATATTAAACTATCAGCAACCAGTGTGGTGTAGTAACCTGAGTGTTGGACTAGAACTCTGACTTTGAATCCTTACATGGAATTCCACTGATTGACCTTGGATAAGTCACACTCTCTCAGCTTCAAAGGAAGGCAAAGACAAACTTCCAGTAAAAGAAAAAATGTTTCAAAACCCTGAAGAGTTAGTAAAAGGTGAAAGATTGATATGATATGAAGAGAAACCTATGATAGTTTTGTCTTAGAGTCTCCCTAAGTTGGAAATGACTTAAAAGCATACAACAACAAACACACAAACTATATAGGATTTGGTTGTGTTCAAGCATTGATATAAATAGATTTTAAGGAATAATATCCTTTTTTTTGAAATACAAATACCTGGAAAATAAACTTTATTTTCATATATCTTATTAGGATCTTTCATAGTGTGCAGAAGGTAGTCTTGGTTTGATGTATTGGCAGAAAGGAATATTAGATGGTTCCTCGTTTAGTGTTGTTCTCTTTCTTTGTTTGATTATTTTAATCCTCTTCATTTAGGAAGCAGGGAGAAGAGCTTTAGTTTAATAATGCAGTTCACTATTTCTAATGAGGTTGGCAATAAGGGAATTTGCATGCTATAATGAGGTATTTGTGTACTGTATTTTTTTTGTTTTCTTGTTTAAAGAGATTTCTGTAGTAGAACAGGGGTACGATACAGGTCAAGAACTACATTCTTAAGCGAGTATATTTTACTTAATGGTAAGTCCGACCAAATTTCAATGAGAACATCTCTTGTTCTCTACTCTTCTTTCCCCAGCTGAGACCTATGATGGCAAAAGGGGGAAGAGATGTAAGATTTTGTTGATATGCCTTCTGATACTTATAAAGAAAAAAACCATGTGCCATGCAGAGAATGTTGTTATTCATAGTTGTTCAGAGTGACTTCTAGTGCTTTCATTTACAGCTGGGAGGCAAGAAAAAAAATTAACCCCAAATCTTAGACTGAGTTTTCATAATCTGTCCTTTATAAACAGTAACAAAATGCTGACATTGAGCATTTTGCCTGTTTAGAACTGTGTGCTTTTGTGTGGGCAAGAAGAGGCGGCTGGGACCAAGTGGTACCAATTCAAATGTTAACTTTTGCTAGCCTTTCTAGACCTTGAAGATGCAAAGGGTGAGAAAATTCTCTTTCAGTCTTAGAAGTGGTAACAAAATGGGAATGATAAGAGGTTGAAAAAATGATTCCATTCTAAGCCAGTAAACAGCTATAAAACAATAGTTATTATGCCATTGGAGTCCTTATTTGTATGTTTTTAATTTGAATCAATTCTAGAATAACTTAAGTGCCAAATTTGGTGTGCATGACAAATGTTCCCTTCACCACGTCCAACTGGTGACGTATGAGCTATTCAGACAGCATGCATGTTGGAATCAAGCGTGACCAGAGATAAAGGATTTATGTTTTTTTGAACTGAATTAGTTATGTCAAGATAATGCTGATTATTCTATAAGTGATACATTAGAATTTCTGAGGAATATTGGCTGTGCTTCTGTTTTGGTTAGTGGTGATGGCTTTGACTGCTCAACAAATGCGCATCCAGCACGGGGTGTGAGTTGAAGATTAATTTAAATTATTGTTATGTTATTAAAATGTGCTTAAAAATAGAAGAATGGTTAAAAAAATAAAGAGCCCCAGTCCTTCAAAAGAAACCTCACAAATCTTTTAGAAGTAACAGATAAAATACCCCTAGTTATGCTGAGAAAGAAACACCGTGTTCAGTTAAGTTGTTTTATGAAAAGTAATACTGTCATACCCTCAAAAGGAATCTCCAAAAGGTAATATGGTTACTTGTAACACATTACTTTCAAGCTCTGACAGTATTATTTTCTAGATGGGTTCATCTAGACCAATCTTACACATTCTGGTGGGACTTACTTTCTGATATAAGTAAGGGAGTATTAAGAAAAGGGAAAGAAGGAAGGAAGGAAGGAAGGAATGGAGGGGCATACTTGTTTATCCCTGTTTATAGGGACCACTTCATCTCAGCCCAGATGTTACCTTGGTGAACTGCTCAGGTAAGAGTAGCATGCCACACTTTATTGCTTTTTTTTTTATTACTGTAATTTAGTAGTTAATATAATTTGGCTGTGTTTAAGAAAACCCTTAAAGAATTCAATAATAAAAGAGGGCACAAAAGCAGACCTGAATATATTTGTGGAAGTACATTTGTGTATCTGCATTTGCATGTACAATGTTGGTTAGCAGTAATGGAATAAAGTTTGCCCCCCCCTTTTTTTTTGCTGCGTCTGTTTAGGATTTAACTGTTCTTTCAGTTATCTTTCTTCCTCATGTCCTAGTTTTCTATATGACTTCTCAGTTTCCGTTTTTATTTTTGCTCCCATTATGGTTCTTCTCTCTCCCCCCCCCCGCCTGCTTTCAACCTCCTTTACAGTGTTTCTCTCTCCTCCCTATGGAAATATCAACTTGGTTGAAGTGAGAGTCAAGCTTATTTCCTCCCTAGGGCCTATTTTGTGCTGAATATTCTTAGTGCTCTCTTAGTTAAAATTTATTTGTGGGTTAACTCTTTCTTTACCTGGTATGGACCTCATGCTCTCCTATCATTAAATAATGAGAGAAACATGCCAGTTCTGGAATTTTAAGTGAGTTTGGTTCCCTAAGAGTAGATAACATCTGGCTACATTAGGTTCTTATCTGTCATTATACAGGCATACCTCGGTTAACAAAACCTTTGACATAGAAGCTCCTTTTTACAAAGTCTTTTTAGGGAACCCAGCTCAGCTTGGACCCCATCCCTTTTCTTGTCTTCTGTCTATCTAAAAAGTTTTTTTAATTTTTTTTTTTAAGCAGCATTGTCATTGGGAAGATACTGAAGGAGGACCAGTGGAATCCTTTCAGCATTGGTTGCAGCTGTCTGTTCATAGTAAACAATGCAATAAGCATGACCTGGGAAAGAATGGAATTCTGCTCTAGGTGATTCTACTTGTGGCTATGTCTGCTTATGTGCAAGATCACTAGCCACCTCCAGAATCACTTACTAAGCATGTGTGAAGAGCAAAACAGAAAGAAAAAGGGAAAGGAGAGTAGCCTCCTCCTCTAGCTACCCAGGCAAGTTGAAAAAGCTTAGATCATTTCTCTGCCAAAGTGGAAATCATAAGAAAAGTGGAGGCTGTTGAAAGAAAAATAAAAGCCATCCTAGGATGCATTTCAGAAGAAACTTTCTAAAATGGTCTCTAGAAGATTCAGAACTTTTTTGTTTACTTATGCAAGACTTATCTAATCTAGTTTTATTTCACACGGGCTTCTTGGCCTTTTGGCTAAAATCAAGTGTAGTATTTCACAAGAGCATAATGCTAGTTTTTTTGCTGAAACATGTGGAACTGCTCTTTTCTTCTGTGATGGAGGAAATCTATCCCTGTTCTTTCCATGTTATTTCTACATCTGGTACCAACGTTTCTATTAAAGAAGTGTTCCGATAGATCTGTTGATTTGTGAATGACAGTACACTTGAGACTCGCCTACCTTCTTCTAATGAAACCTTTTCTTAGTCTGAGTCCAGATGAGCACTATGTTTCTCTTCTGTTCCTTGCCTCTGGAATGTTTCTTTGCTCCTCTTTGCTTCTTCTTAAGGCAATATATTTGAGAGCCATCATGGTATAGCAATTTGAGCATTGGATTAGGACTCTGACAACCAGGATTTGAATCCCTGTTTGGCCATGGCAAGCCACTGGTTGACCAAGTCACATTCTCTCAACCTCAGGTAAACCCCCTCTGATCAAATCTTGTCAAGAAAACCCTGTGATAGAGTCACCATAAGTTGGAAACAACTTGAAAGCACATCACCACCACCACCAAGAACAATAAAAAGTACTGTATTTATCCAGGAAAAACAAAGTGCACAAATATATGATGGGTGACACCTTACTTGAAAGCAGTACATGTCTTAGTTGATCACAAATTAAACATGAATCAGCGGTGTAATTTATTTATTTTATTTCATTGATTTGCCACCTTTCACCTAGAGTGTGACTCAATGTGACTCACAAAAAATCTTGTACACAATTAAAACCTTCATGTTAAAATAGTGTAAAATCATTAAAAGGTTCACAAAAGTTGGAAAATAAAGCAGACAGTCTCCCATAAGAAGCCTCCTTGCAAATCATTAAATGTAGTGACAGGCTCAAAAGCCAATGCAATTCGAGGCAACGTCAGTAGGAGCATAGTGTTCAGATCGAGGGAAGTAATCATACCATTCTGTTCTGCTTTGGTCATATCTCAGCTAGAATACTGTGCCAAGTTTTGGGCACCACAGTTCAGGAAGGATGTTGTAAGCTGGAATGTGGAATGTACAGCAACCAAATGGTAAAAGTTCTGGAAACCACACTGTATGGGGAAGAGCTTAGGTAGCTGGTCATGTTTAGCTTAGAGAAGAGAAGATTGAAGTATGATGTAATTAAAGCATGAGACGCATGATAGCCTTTAAATATATGAAGGAGTGTCATGGGGAAACAAGGTGAGCTTGTTTGATGCTGCACTGGATACTAGAACGCAAGCCAATAGATTCAAATTACAAGAACAGAGATTCTGCCTAAACTTTAAGAGGAGCTTTTTGACAATTTGAGAGGGTAGTGGACTCTCCATGTTTGGACATCTTTAAACAGGGGTTGGATGAGCATATTTCAGAATTGTTTTAGTTGTGTATTCCTGCATGGCAAGAGGTTGGAATAGAAGCAAGTCTGTGCATCTTTTATTCTAAAGACTTGTTTTCTGTTCTCCTTGCAGTGGTGGATGGTTATCTTCATTAGTAAATTCCTTTGCCAGCTGCCATTGCTTGTTACATCTGTCCAGACAAGGCAGAGAACATTGATGAGGGACATAACCTCCCTTCAGTGTTTAAGTGGTTTCCTTGCAGCAAAACCTGGGTGTGGAGGCCTAACCAGTGGATTCCATTGTAGATGAGATGCTGGCTGTTATGGGATGGTATCTTGGGAGATACAGCTGAGACAGATATGGCCTGAAGAATAAGTATGTGAAATATTTCGCTGCTCAAAGAGTAAACAAACTAATCTGGCATACAAATTGATTATGCCAAAGAGCCTTTCATTCCTGCTTGTTTCAAATTGCTTTGACTGCTCTAATATCTCCGCTTTTGATTTTGGCATAGTGTCTCATGGGATCAGAATATTTTTATGTTTGGAGGAGAAGGCATATCTAGGAACAGTGAGTCAACTTGCTTCTTCAGCATCTAAAGTCACTGTTAGGTTGAAATCCTATGTTCACTTGTCTAGAAATAAGCCTTATTAAAGTTTGTGGGTCTTTCACTTGAGTAGACATAAATGATACAGAACGGTGTAATTTAGGCCTATTGTGTTCTATTTGCTACTTGAAGCAGAATAATTTGAAAACTGGCCGCCTAGTTGAGTGTCAATTTCTACAGCCTTTTCCCTTTCAGCTCTACTACCTGTGTGTGTGTGTGTGTGTGTGTGTGTGTGTGTGTGTTTTCAAATTTCCCTGCCTTATGGAAACTCCATGAATTTCATTAAGACTTTTTTAGAAAAACTCAGAGATAGCTTTGCCAGTTCCTTCCTCTGAAATATAGCATGTGTCACCTGCTATTCTTTGGCAATCTCCCATCCATGTACTAACCAGGACCGACCCTGCTTAACTTCCAAGATCAGATGGGATTTGGTGTCTTTAGGTTATTTAGGTCCCTGTCATCTGAGTTCTTCTATATGTTTTGAATCATTTAGTCTGGTGCAGCCTTATCGTGTAGGAGGATACCTTTGCTGTGGCCAAGTAGTGATAACTCAAAGAAAGCATGTGACTACTGAGGTGGACTTTTATCGAAGTCACAGTGCAGAAAAACAGATGTGTCTATGTAATTGCCATACAGAGAAATAAGTGATTAACAGTGTAGCTTTCCTGGTATTCTCTTGGTTTCCTGGTTGGGACTAGCTGATAATTATTGCCTCACCATCTATCTATGGGTTTTTAAATGTAAACTTTCAATTTTTAACTGGCTTCTTGAGACTTTTCTAATCTATCTTTGTGTCAGGAGACTGCTTGAAGTAAACCTTCAGCTATAAATAAATTAAGCTTATTTCTGAACACATCAAGAAATGATTTAGTATATGTTGTTATATTGGTATCTCATTAAAAATGAATTCCTCAGATGCTTGATGTCAGTAAATATAAGTGCATAGGTTACTGCCAAAGAAATTTCAGCAGTAGTTTCAGTCACAAGGTTTCCAAACCTTAACTTGCAATTCTCAAGGAATTTTCTCCAAAATTACAGGTATTCTCTTTCTCTGTATGTACACGGACCTCATTTTTAAAAAGAGCTCTGGGTAATTTATTATTTAACTGTTAATAAAATGCACCATTAAAAGTCCAACTGTGACTTTAACTTCTGTTCTTCTAGGAAGCAATAAACCTTTCAGCCTCTTGAAGTTTCACACAATGTAATATATAGTGCCAAAAAAACCCAGCCATGGTAATTAATATATATATATATGTGCCAGCTTGTTGTTGTTGTTATCATTATTGTTGCAACCAGAATTAGTCAATTGTGTATTTACTTACATTGTAGGCTAACTGTAGCAATGAATAGCTATTAGAAGTGACTTTTCCCTAGCTAAGTTCATTAAATAATAAGTTAAGGAAAAATGTACTATGCTTTCAGTAATGCATTGATGAAATTTTATAGGAAGGTTTTGAAGACATTACAAGCATATATCTTGAAAAGCAGAAGATAGGTGGGGAAAGATTGTTGCTGTTGACTCCAAAATCAGTGTTCAATTTTAATGTTACATTTCTAAAACATTTTTTTTTTATAAATGTTAGACCTCCTACTGCTCTGTTTGAGTGCTGGAAGTTGAATATTTATCATTCACTTGACTCAGACTTGTGAGACTCTCATATGCCGGTAGATTTTGCAGAACCATTTTGTGGTTTTGTGGTTTTGTGGTGTGGAACACTTTATTTTATAGAGTTTGAGCAGAGGCCAACAAATTTGTTTAAACTTCAACCAGAGGCTACTCCAAGCCAATTGCTTTTGAGAATGAATTCTAGTGCTAAGAATGGCTAAGTGCACACCATTATAGTAACCCTACTCTGTATCAGATACAAATATTAGCTGTTGTATGACTTAAATATTGGCACAGTGTGGATGTTAGATTTTTTTTTTTAAGTTTGGGAAAAGAATCTAAACATGAATTCTTTGCTTGGGAAAGGCTGAATTTCTTAAACTCATGTGATTTCAAATTCTTATTCATACACACCCTTTTATGATTCTGTGTCATTCTTCATATCCTGGATTTCAGATGTGTTTGTATTTTTTCCCTAATTTTTCTTTTTCCAGGTGTGAGAAAATTATAGTTTTGTTAAAGTAACATTTTGTTAACCGTTAGTAAATTAAGTTTTCTGTGTAAACATTGGCTTTGTCTACTATATAAAAGACAATTTTTGTCTGCACATTTGTCTGTTTGTCTGCGTCAGCATATGATTGGCTGTGTGAGGTGAGAAGACCTAATATGATTGGCTGGCTGTGAAGATTCCATGGAATCCTGAGGTTGGCAGTTCAGGGAGGGGCCTTTAGAATTCTCAGCCAGAGAGCTCTTGGGCCTCAGGCTGGTTGCCATGGAGACGAGGCCTACCATCAATAAGGATGCCAGAAAACTTCTGGGAGGCATGTGTGAGAAAGTTAAAATGACATACACAACATAGCCCATTTCCACACTATACTATAATAGTGCTATTATTCCACTTTCAACATCCTATGGCATCCCGGGGTTTGTGGCTTAAGGAGGGACATTTAAGAATTCTCAGCTAGAGCTCTTTGGCCACAGTAAACTACAAACCCCAGAATTCCACAGGTTGTTGAAAGTGGAATAATAGCACTATAACAGCATAGTGCAGAAATGGCCATAGTTACAAGGTCTTCTTGCCTCACACAGTAGATTGTATGGGTTCTATATATGAATCTTAAAATTAAGAGTCAGAACAAAAAATGCTTCCAGAAAAATGTAAAGCCATTGCCCAAATTCAACAGAAAGAAAAAAAGAAGCCAGTACATCAACGTCACCAGAGAACACAGATAGGATTGGGGAATATGGGGAAAAATTACAGGTACTGGAATAGGCCAGTTGCTATGGACACAAGGCCTAGCAGCAAGCAGGAGGACAGTGTATTCCTCAGGAACCCAAACTGTGTATGTAAATAACTCTGTATACAGATTGCATTGGGAAATATGGAGCAAAGTTACAGGAAATGGAGAAGACAGTTTGTTGAATTCTTAAGAGGTAAATAAAAACCCTGGGCAATGCCGGGTAAATATATGAAGGTGAACCTGGATGCATACCTTATCATATAGGAGCATTGTCTTTTGGCCTCTTGTTCAGTTGATCTTACTTGGCTTCTTACGCCAGGAGAACAGAAGCAGGAACTAAGAAGAAGCAAACGCTTAGTGTGAAGTGAAATGTCCAAGTTTTTGCTTCAAAGGAAGCCAGGAATTAGAAGCAATCACAAATACTAGGATCGAATTTTGTTTTTTTCAGAAGGCCCACAAACCAGGAATACTGTTTCAGACAGAAGGCTAAGCTTGTGATCCTGGTTAATTTCTGCCTGCTTTATCTGCTTCTGCTTGTGGGGGAAGCCACATGGCTAGAGCCTCCAGACAGCATGCACCAAAATGCTTCATTTCCATGATAAGCCGGGATTCTCTGACATTTTGATCTGTTACTTTGAGCATTCTCATCTACTGTCTACTGTACTCAAAAATGACTAAATAAATAAAACTAGACTGAGTGATTTGAAAAATATGCATTTATGATCTGCAGTTTATCTCAAATCTCTTTTGAGATTTCTCAGAATCTGAGTTGTTGTTGTGATGGTGTGGCAACAGATGTACTGTCGTAGCCAAAAAATGTGACAGGTTCTAAATAACAGGCACCTTTGATGCATTATGGTGCTTCTGACCGTAAAAGTATGTAGCACAAGTCAACATCTTTTTAATTGCCTGAATATTGATTGATACAGTGAATATGTGGGTTTGACTATTTTATCCACACACAGAATTTATATTGATTCCGGTGTGCGGGAGAAATGATATGTTAACCCAGTTGTTGCATGATGTCCTTTAAGAAAATGTAGCTCATTTGACTGAGAAAAAATTGTTTTCTTTGTTTCATAATGCTGTTGCTTTCTTTACTTTCCCTGTGGATATTCCTTTGGGGACTGTGGAGACTGTTCTTTAGCACTGAGAAGAGAGGGACAGTTCTTGTCTGCTTGGTATTCTTTGTGAACACTGGGAGGCTTGTGTAAACCTTAAGGCAATAGTGGGAATCATGAGGCCTCCCCAGTGTTATTTCTTATTGACTGTGCTGGTCAGGGCTTCTGAGAGTTGCAATCCAACAATAGCTGGAAGGCCATATGATTCCTATCCCTGTGTTAGAGCTTACAGAGCAATGCAAATTGCTTCTTGTTAAGAAAGGCAATAACAACAAACATTTTCTGAAACTATTTTTTTTAAAGCAAATGGTTTTATCATTTTTATTTTTCAAAGAATAACCGGAGACAGCTAATCCTTGCAAATTTGAATGAATTTGTGCAGACAAATGTTGTCATAGAAGATATCAGACAAATGTTTTTTTCTTCTTCAGTGTGGCAGCTCCCTCTCAGATTCTTTGTTCGTTGCTGCTGAAAAATTTAAAATACCATAAAATACCATTCAAAATGCATGGCTGGTTTCAAGGTTTGTTCAGGCTGTTCTGAGTTGAGATAGTTTGAGATCTGTGACAGAGCCTTCACTCTAGTAATGGCTTATTGGAATCACAGAACTGGAAAAGACCACAAGGGCCGTTGAGTCCAACCCCCTGCCATGCAGGAATACATAATCAAAATGTTCCTTACAGATGGTCATCTAGCCTCTGTTTAAAAACCCCTAAAGAGGGAGACTCCACCACACTCCGAGGCAGCACTTTCCACTGTCGAACAGCTCTTACTGTCAAGAAATTCTTCCTAATGTTTAGATGAAATCTCTTTTCCTGAAGTTTGAAGCCATTGCTCCTAGTCTCTGGAGCAAGAGAAAACAAGGTAGATCCATTCTCCACGTGACATCCCTTCAGATACGTAAAGATGGCTATCATATTGCCTCTTAAACTTCTCTTCTCCAGGTTCAACATACCCAGCTCCGTAAGCCTCTCCTCAAATGGCATGGTTTCCAGGCTTTTTACCATTTTGGTTGCCATCCTGTGGACATAATCCAGCTTTTCAATATTCTTCTGGAACCATGGTGCCCAGAAATAGACACAATATTCCAGGTGTGGTCTGTCCAAAAGAGAATAAAGTGGTAATATTGCTCCCCTTGACCACTATACTCTTATTGATGCAAGCTGGTTTTTGAATTAATTCCCCTTATGTACTTGCATGACATCAACCTTACTCCATGTTGGGTCTCCTATTAATACATTTGCTTTGGCATACATTTGATTATTTCTTTTAAGAAGAGCCCTTTGTTTCATTAGTGCCTGTTAGGTTCTGTGTTCTTGTTTATATTTTAGTATCAGTGATAATTAAAATTTCTAGCCTAAATTCAGTTGATAGTCTCAGGTGGATCAGACTTAGAATTTAGAAAGTCAACACATATCTAACTCAACAGATTGATCAGGAATGCACTGATTTGGACTTGGACCTCTCTAACATATTTTTTTTTTTTTTTAAAAAAAAGCTAGAGAATGGGTTTAATTTTTAAAATTTTTACAAATTCTAAATTCTTATTATAAATAAGAAATGCAACTTTTTTCTTTTTTTTTCTTAAAAAAGAAACCTTAGATTGTGATAAGATGTTCTTGTTTGGTGTGTTTAAAGTGCGTGTATTTTAGACCACTTACAGTTCCTGAAGATTTGATTTTGGTTTTGACTTGAAGAATGCTTCTCTGACTTTTATAGACCTTTCTGTTTGGGAGTTCTAAATTAGTGACGTGAAATGACAATATTCTCGAGACAATGTTTGCCAAGAGCAAGAATATTCTCATAATATTGCTCAAAAGATTATTCTCTATGAATTTTTGAGAATGTCCTAATTTTCATTATTTCTTTAAAAAATGAGCCTTCTGACACCATGATGTTACACTTCACGCACTATTGCATTGCAGGGTTGTTGAAAATGTGTTTGCTTTTCACAGTAGGAACAATCCAGTAATGACCCCCTTTCCTGCAACAATTCAGCAACCAGTTTGGGTGCGGCTGTGTCATAGTGCTTTCTTCCACCAATGATCCATTAGTGGGGTGTGGGGTGACCAGGTTATCACTCCTTCAAGTGCTGTAACATCATGACATCATACTGTTATGGTGCTGCTATTACAACTAAAGGAACCAATTGAGAAGTGAGGGCAGGATAAAGGAGTCAATAATGATGTTTTGACACAGATGAACAAACCATATGAATGATGATATTACAGTACAATGCTGCAAGAGTGTGAAAGAAACTGTGTACAAGCAGTTGCCCTCATGAGAATGAGTGGAGTGGATTTCAAGTGGAATAATGTGGCAAATAAAGGAGCAGTGTGATAAGGCTCAATATGTTGTATATAGATTATTCTACTTTTAGATGATGAACAGGAATTCCAGGGGAAGGGAGAAGAAGGGAGAAACTTAATAACTGTCACCAGAGAGGATTCTAATGAGCTGCCCATTTCCAGCCTGTGGATCTTCTGAATCTGGAGAGCGTTGATGTGGGAAATCACCTGTTCTGTGGAGCATGCAGGTGTATTTTGGTTGTAGATTCACAAATTACTTGATCTGATAAATCCTGTTGTTGAATGAAGTATGCCACTTGAATTTGATTAGCCAAGAATAATCAAAAGTTCTGAATGTTTTAGAGAAGGAATCATTTTGAGGGGTTACTTCTCATCAGTCTTCTTATCAAACAGAACCAAACAGGATACATATGCAAATGAAAAAACTAGAAGCTTCCTTTAAAAGTTATAGTGAAGAAATACATTAATGAATAGCACAATTGTTTAAAATATGTTTAACAAATGTTAAAAAGAAAATTCTAAAACATTCTGAGCTTGGAGAATACTCCTGAGAAAGGCCTCTGAAAGTTTATTCTGGGAAATTTTGTTCTGGATATTGTGGTCATCAATAAAATGAATAGTAGTGAACAATGTTTTCTTGCTTCTAGGCAAGGATAACAAAGCCCTTCTTAACTAAGTACAGTAACTGTTAATTTTCTCTTGGCTGCCTGTGGGTGGAGCTTGCCCTCTGCTTGTTGTGTTCATAGCAGAATAATTGCTAATTAGTGATAACACTACATTGAAGTAATTTGTTTGTCTCCTCTTTAGAAATGAGAAGGGGGAAGAAAGAGGGTGAACAAGGTTAAGGGATCTCAGTGTGGTTGGTTTCTGTTTGCATGGGATGGGTCCTTTCTTTAGAGAGAGACTGTGCATTGTCCCTTAGTGTTTTGCTAACTTGACCCTATCCTGAATCTACTGACCCTTGTCTCTTTGTTCAGGCCTTGGTTTGTCTAATGCTAATTAGAGCATGGTTTACCAATGTATGCCTTTTGAAATGAGGCCCCCACCAAAGACTACACTGGTGGTCCTTTACAGAGCCAATGCAATGAGATTTTCTTTAGCACTTCTTTCTGAGTGGCTTCCTGCTATCATTTCAAGATATTTCCAGATAGTCCCAGATCTGGAAGATGCATACTAGGGGAGTAATGTTGTACTGAGATATGTGGGTGAAGACATATAAGCAGTTCAGTAAAATTGGTTCCTGGCTGAACAAACACATTCACAATAGCTGTCCAGGTTTTGTCCAGTACCAACATATGGACTGTCATGCATTTCTTTACTTCTGGCATTCTTGCCTTTTCTCTGGGTTCTCCAAATGATGTTTAACAAAGTTCTGCATTAATTAGTTGTCACCCACACCCCTACAAATTAAACTTGTATCATAGTTTGGGAAATTTTGTAGGGATTACTTTCTTATTTTTTAGAAGTAGAAGGAGTGAAGTAGAAGATGATGAGAATAGACTTTAGTTTGCAAGTTCCTGTATAGGAACAGGTTTCAGATTACTTACACTCATGTCAACTTTATATACCAATTATTTGTTGGACAGAAAGTGTTTTAGCTAAAAAAGGTAAATCATGCGTGACTTTGGATGTCATGGCATTCCCACTGAGGCCCAGGTGCTTTTGCAGATGAAATGTGAGAGTACATGGAACTACACACCAGGAACATTCCAAAATTCCCTTTATTTTCCTTTTTAATTGGGAGCTGTGGGCTTTATTATGTACAATATGTCTCAGTGCGAAAAAGCTGATGAGCTGAGAGAAGAAATGTCCTTAGTTGCAAAATGTGTCAGCCTAACAGTCTATGTCTGATTAAATAAAAGTGCTATCATTATTTTTCTGAGCACTGTAGGCATTTGGTGTTATTCTAAAAGCATGTGACATTGGTGTGTAAATTTTCAAGTCACGCTTCTTAGCATGGAACAATGTAAGAAGTGAGGGAAAAAGAGGAGACTATTCTCTTTCTTTTGAATTGGTCTGCTCCTTTCTCGGCTGCTGAGAAGAGGATGGATGACTTATTTGGTTGACTTATTCCTCGTGGCAGGCAGAAAACAGACATACCTGTTTGATGGAAGCTTACTATAGTAACATTATATTATGTAAAGTTGTACTTTACTTGTGGTTTTGAAAAGAGATTTGTCTTGAGAATTTCAGTTCTTAAGACAGATAGTTAGTAGTCTTTCCTGAACTAACTTTAAAAACAAAATACCAGTGTCTTCTTCTGCCTAAAACTGATTTAATATTCTCTGGATTTTACCCTTCCTGAATGTGGTCCATAGCCCTCAGAGTTATGATGGTGTTCTGAGAAAATAAGGAAATCGTTGAGTGGGAGTTATTCTGCCAAGATTTATTATGCTTTTTGTTTTGTTTTTTAAAAGGAATGCATGGTTGCCTCTGTATGCTAGGGGTCTTAAGCTAATACAGTTTTCTGGCTCCAAACATTCTAAAAAGTTGTATTTCCCATTGCTTTGTAAATCATTTTGGAGCCCTAATGATTAAAAATAAATAAATTAAGAGTGCATGATATTGGACTGAGTGTCTGTTGACTTGTCACAGTCAACATGGTATCTTCTGCGTCAAAGTGAGACTGCTAATAGACCAGTGGTTCTCAACCTGTGGGTCCCCAGATGTTTGTGGAGTTCAGCTCCTAGAAGCCGCAGCCACTATGGTCAATGCTCAGGGCTTCTGAGAGCTGAAGTCCAAAAACATCTGGGGACCCACAGGTTGAGAACCACTGTAATAGACTGACATTGGGTTTATCTGCTTCTTTAGTCTTTTAGTGGTTGTCAGTGGCAAAAGCTGAAACATTTGTAAGCAAACCATATTAACTCGAATTATTATTCAGTCAGTATAGAATTTATAGATTTCTTCAAAGTGGTGTTTAAGATAGAAGAATAATGAAATAAATTGCAACCTAGTAGGACTATATGTATAGTCTTTATTTATGTTGTTATGTATTTCTTACTTCTCTGAGTAGTGCCTCCCAGTGTTTGGTTTCCTTTGAAAAGGTGATTGAAACCTATAGGGTCTTTTGGTATTTGAATTTATTTACAAATACACAGGATAGCCCATTAGTGGAGACAAACAGCACAGCATTCCTTCAAATAGCAGAAGCACTGTTCCAGAAGGAGGTAGTTCCAGAAGGTTCCAGAAGGGTAGCATCTGCACTCCCAGATGCTTTTATTTTGTGGTTTTATTTATTCAAAAATTCATATTCTACCCTAAATAAATTGAGAGTTGGCACCAATCAGGCCTCCAGTGAGAAGGCATTCCACGAAGCAGATTGACTCCAGTTCATTTCTGTCTTTGTGTTTTTCTGGTTACAGTGAGGTTTGATGCTAAACCATAGTTTGGCATGGTGAGAATAAGATACAGCTACATTAAAGTTCTTGTGTGGCCTCCTTTTGCAAGGAGAAAATTAGAACCTTTCAATTCTGATTTAATTGAACTGCAATTTACAGTCCTCTCTCCACATTTGTGGATTTGACCTTCATGAATTTGATTATTCGTGAGGCAGGTGCTTGCCTCCTCCATTTTCCTCCTCCCAATCTTGCATTCCTCACCCCAGGTTTGCGAGGCTTGTGTTTAAAATGGACTTTTTTCCCTTTTGGGTGAGCAAAGCCCCCTCCCACTTCTGAAGGCATGACTTTTCTGCCATGTGGCTGCACATTCTGCAGTGTGTTGGCTGCTGGTTGGTCAGATGCTCCTTTCTTAAGATGGCTGCCAAAAGTAATTAGAACTCCAGAACTCCGCTCTTCTCTGTCTGAGGGGAAAGTACTGGTAAGCCTTTTAGGTCCATCCCCCCCCCAACACTGGGGTCAGAGGCAAAGGAATGGGAGGGGGCAAGCTCCAGATGAGAATGGGAGAAGAATTGTGGCGAGGGGGAGTTATTTGCGTTTTTTCCACTTTTGCGAGGGTTCTGTGGTTAATGTCAACTATGGTTTGTTTACAAGTGAATTTCCAACCTATCAGTTGTGTTTAGGTAATTTTAAACAAGCTACAGCTACTATTGGCAATGTTTTGTCAGAACAAAATATAGTTAATTTAAACTAGAAGTAAAAGCTTCTGAACTCCTTATCATGTCTGTGCTGAAGGAAAATGGGTATGCATTTGAAGTGAAGTCTCACAGCAGCTGAAGGCTTCTATTTTCAGACTAACCTATGGTTTACCATAGGAGTGGAGACCATGTAGCCCTCTAGATCTTCATCTATTCCCATATTCTCTTAGTATAACTGTATTTCAGGGGCCCTTCTCTGTGTCTCTTCAGTCAAGAAACATACAGTGGGAGAACATGGAAGACAGCCATCTCTGCTGTAGCAACCTGCTTATGGAACAATCTTTCCTTAGAAGTCCGATTGGTGCCAACTGCTGTCATTTCAGTGCCAAATAGTAACATGGTTGATTACTGAAGCCTATGAGACCTAATTGGTTGTACACAAATCATAAAATGCATAAGGTTTGAAATGATTTTAAACCATTTTAACCAGTTTTGATATTTCTACTTTGAACTTGTTAAAATTGTTGAACATGTTTTTGGCATATTAAAACCATTTTTGAAATTTTTTTTACATTGTTTTAAAGTGGTCAAATGAAGAGGATTTGCCTTTGCATTCCTCTGAGGCTGAGAGAATGTGACTTGCCCAAAGTTACCCAGTGTTTGAGTGGAGATATGAATCCTAGAGTCCAGAAGTCTTTAATAAATATATAGGTATTGGAATATTTCAATCTTGAGTTAAGTCTTGGTTGTCCCTAGCAACAAATAATATTTATAGGTGGTCCTCAGTAAAGAAAGTTTAATTTCAGTGGTATGATCTTAGACACATATTGTTGGAATTTGCCTCCAAATTCTTTCTTTCTTTCCTTCTTTCTTTCCTTCCTTCTTTCTTTCTTTCTTTCTTTCTTTCTTTCTTTCTTTCTTTCTTTCTTTCTTTCTTCTTGTTGAAGGAAATCACTATTCTATTTTTCCAAGAGTATTTTCAAAATACCATTTCTTTTGCTTCCTGTTTGTCTGTTACCTACCCATCCTTTCCTTCCTACTGATTTTTTGAAACGCTAACATCTGTTTAAATACATGAAATGACATCATTTGATAGACTTCAAGGAAGTTTACAATTGACAGTCCTAACATAGTTTCCAAATAATACCTTTGGACAGGAAAGTAAGCAAAAGTTTTTGTTTATGTATAGAATATCTGCTTATCAAAGGTAGACTGTGACTTCATTTGTGTGTTTATGAACATGTGTTTGAGAGAACAGTGAAGGACATTGGTAATAGCACTTACTTCAAGGCTATTGTAGTATTTCAGATAGGTCAGAAATAGTTAAGGGGAGGTATTTATTTTAAACTACACCTTCAGAATGTAGTAGCATTTCGAATAAAAAATTGTTATACCTTAGCACATCTTAGTTAGCACCTAAGTGCATTCTTTCCCTTTAAATTCTGAAGAAGCTGACCTCTGTTGCATGGTGGTTTATTCAGATGATTACAGAAGTTTTGATTCAACTAAATTTTAACAAGCAAAAAATAGCTGTATACATGCCTCCTCTCAAAGACGTTAATGCCATATACAGTCCACATGTAATGGTTGGGATGAATAGTTTAATTTCTGCTTGTCATTTCAAAACAAAACTACATAAATAATAATCATGATAGATGCACATTCCAGTTCTGCAGATAAAGCACATCCACACCTCTCAAAGCCCTATGAACACTTTTTAATGAGCTCTACAAATGATGAGGCACTGCTGCAAGGTAGTCTGTGAAGAACAGGGAATGCTCAGTGTTTGATGTCTGATCTGAGGGACTGACACCTCCTTGCTCCATAGGAAGGTGAAGACCCTTTTGTTTCTTTGGGGCTAACAACTAAAGTGGAAAGAGCCTTTCATATGCTGCATTGTTTATATTTGTTGTTTTCCTCTTTAATGGTGACACTTTTTATTTTATTGATAGCTTAATTATGTTTTTAAATCTTTTGTATGGTGTAAATCCTTTCACTGGTATCTGTTTTAGTTTGGTAAGCCGCCTTGACTCCCAGACTGGGAAGAAGGTGGGGTGGTGGTGGTGGTGGTGGTGGTGGTGATGATGATGATGATGATGGTTAAAAGATGGAATGATAATGGTGATGTTGGTAGTGGTGGTGGTGGTGAAAAAGGTAGAATGGTGATTATGATGATGGTGGAAGCAGCGGTAATAATAATTATGAGTTCACTGAGTTTTTACCCTCTCACCCTTTTAAAAACCAAATTACTTTATTCTAAACAGGAAGTGACTTTTCAGAAAGTGACCAAGTGTGACAGCAGTGGAAAAATGCAAAGTCCATGTTGGACATCTTTAGGAGTTCCAGAGTGTAGCCTTATTTGAAATATCACATAAAATTTTGTTTATCACAGCTGAGGAAGGATATTGTAGAACTGGAGAAGGTGCTGTAAAGGGCAACCAAAATGATCAAGAGGTTAGTGATGGATTTTTCTGCTATCATACGTACTGATGATTTCCAGTTGGGCAATCTAAAGATGGCTTCTAGTACCAGGAAATAGTTAGTCAGGATGGCTGTAATTTCCTCCAATAACAGAGGCAGTAGGCTGCCATGTTTGTGAGGCTCCAGTAGATATCTACTTTGATACCTTGGAAGGAGAATCTTGGACTGTGTAAGCCTGATCTAGTCAGACCTAACACAGTTCTTCCATTGTTCATATGGGTGTCTTTTTGGAGGGTGTCTGAAGTATGTCTGTTGTTGAAGCAATTATTATTTTTAAAATAGCTGATTTTAAATGATAAAACTGTATCATATTCCAGCCTACAGAAGCAAACAATTCAAAATGAAGGAGATGGGGAGGGGAGAAAAACTTTTTAGATAATCATGGGTTCAGAAGGGTGGTGGGAAAGGCTAAAATAAAAGGGCTACTTTAAGCAAAATACATCTGCAATTTTAGGAATCAGAAACTGTAATTTGCTAAATTACAGTGCTGAAAGCCAATGCATGCTATTACAGTACTGAATATTGTGTATGAATGGACCATTTATAATAGGAAAAATGCTACTTAATATTGGAGTCCTACTGAAGATGTAATTATTCTTTTCATATTATCTTGGTACATTCAGAAAATACCTTACAGTCAGTTAATGGGACACCAATCAAATAAAGTAATCTTATGAAATTAATGTACAGGATATATTGGCAAGTCTGCCTTTAATCCCTTCAAAATCCATATACTCTGTTATTTTTCTCAGTTTTTGTACTACAGATTTAAGACTCCTAGAGTTCAGTTGTGCTGTTTTTAGTTCTCCTTTGGCCAGTGTCTCTCTTTGATGGAAGAAAGTGGAGTAGCTGTATTTTTCCCAGATGTATACAGATGTATAGAGCACAGCTCAGAAACTAAGTTTCGTTTCACTTCTTTTCTTTTCTTTTCTTTTCTTTTCTTTTCTTTTCTTTTTGTATTACAAGTTACAAGTCTCCAAATCCCTCAGCTAGAATGACCACTTTTCTAAGTGGCTTTTCCAGGCTCTGGTGCAGGGCTGGTTAATTATAGCAGAAGAGAGAATTTTAAAATATTCTGTATTAAAGTAAAATATCAAATTTCTGCTGTGTTCTCACAAAGAAGTCCGCAGAAGGGGGAAGTCCATAGAAAGGGGTAGTCCACCAATACTTTACTAGACTAAAAAAGTATGAAGGTGCGTAGAGAAAAGGGAAACAGTTTTCCTTCTCATTTGAAAAATGTTTCTGTTGGTTTGTGATAGAATTTTTAGACCTCCAGTTGCGAGAGAATCACTAGAAACCTTTGCAGGACAGGGTGAAGGAGGTGGAAGTGGCTTGGAAGGGGAAGTGGCTTGGAAGGGGAAGTTACAAGAGAAAAACTTGGTGGCATACAACATGATAGCTCTTTGCTCTTGTAAAGTCTGCTAATTCAATGGCTAAAAGTGGGGGAATGGTATGCCCCAAGCTCTGCCCCAGTGTTTTAGACCTTCTCATATTTAGTGGAAAGATCTATATGGAGGTGTCTGGTTACATTTCCATGAATGCAAACAGACCCTTCTTTGCAATTGGGAAGCCCAAAAAAGATGGTGTGGACAGCCACGTTAAGGCCAAGGTGTGTATGTACTCCTGCCCCCTCCCCACTTTTAGACCTTATGTAAGCAGGCTGACCCAGAACTTGAAAGGAATGAGTTTATTATGTCCTGTTCTGAGGGTTACTTGTGTGGGAGGTGGGACAGAACAGGGCATAATAAAATTACATTTAAAAATTATTGGGAATCACATACATCGATAGGTTTAAAAGAGAACATTTTCTAGTTATTTTAAAGTTACTCTTAAAGGACATTCTTACAATATCAATAGTACTGAATGGTAATCTGTAATGATTTACACATGGATTGCTTTTAAAAGTTACTTTCCAGCACTGGATTCAATATTGTATAGGGTAAAAATGTGCTAATATTTTCTGATGATGCTTAGGAGGAGAGACAAATTCCATCTGCTGTATGTGTAGCTTTACCCTACACAAGAGTAAATGAAGGAATAAGCTCTTTTGAAACCTGCCCTGATTCACTGCTCAGCTCCACAATCTTTAATGGTCCTTTACATGAAAAATTAAGCAGAAAAAATTATTCACTTAATTTATAAAACAGGTATACAGATTTGAGATTTGTTTCCATTTCTGTTCCAAATAGCCATTCAAGAATTCAGTAAGCTCTTTATTAGTTTTATGTTATGTTTTAAAATATGTGTTTTATGTTTTAAAATGTAGAGAGCAGAGATCTCTTTCTGTTATTTCCCTTTTGACCATTACATTAAGTTTGAAGTATGGTGTATAAGGCTTCTTTTACTCGTATGGCATATAAAGAGTGTATAAAGTTCTTTTTACTTGTATGAAAAAGAGGTTTGGAACTTATATTAAGTGAGAAATAGAGGGAAGATAATTTCATAGAATAGGAGTAATTGCGAAGGAAACCAAAAAAAAAAAAAGGACTAATGATAATTAATGGTATCCTACAAAACTGTTCTGTGAGCAATTTACATAAATTCTCATCAAGATAGATACCGTAATATATTTTCTCAAAGACCTATTAAACATGCTTTAGTTTCCTGAACTTGAAAATGCTATCATGAAACTTCAGTTGTCAGGTCATTATACAGTGCTTGAAATAGGTTTTTGAAAAATTACATAAACATTTTCAGGAGACACCAGCATCCTTCAAATGAAAGGTCTGTGTAAATAAATGCCTCCAGGTGTTGGAGTGGGTCACCCTTGTTAAATTCGGCTGAAACTCCTAGGCAGAACTCATCTCATTACAAATAAAAGTGAGACAGACTAAGGATTACAGTATAGTGTAACTGCTTAGCTAGGGTATGAGTTATTTGTTGTCTGAACCAGATGGATGCAGCTAGAAGCCTCTTAGATCAAGGATGCAGAATTGGTACTCTCCAGATGTTGTTTGATCTGGATTTCCCTTTGGTCTTCACAGCTGCTGGCTGAAGCTGATGGGCGTTTACAGTCCAATAAGATTGTAAAGCTGCACAATTCCTTCCGTCGTCTCATTTTATTGTCTGATGTAGAGAGTTGATTTTGTCTTTCACTAGTGATTTGGTGATTCACCAGACGTTAATAACTTTGGTAGGAGAACAAACTAATTTCGGAAGAGAGTGGAGACCAATGCCATGTCCTTACATTTCACATCTGGAGTCGCCCTAAGTGTCCGAAGAGTGGTTTCAAAGATGGCAAAATGTTTCTGAAAGAACCAATTTCCTCCAGACCATATGAACAAATACGCAAAAAGTGATTGCTTTCATTTTATTTCTGGAACTTCAGGAAACAAACATTCAGTTTAATGCAATTAATACTTGTTTGTCCATTTGGACCTCTGTTTCAGAATCATGATTGCTAGAGAAGATTTCTAACATGGTACTTTTATCCTTCCCTCCCTCTCACATGTTATATCCATTCTTCAGAGCTTTTTCTGCTTAATCTTCTGTATGATCTGGGCTTCCACATCACAGTTACATAAATGGTAGACTAGTTCCACTTGTGATTTGGTCAGATTCATGCTGGTCACCTGGCATGCTTTGCAGAGACCTGGCTGGAAGACGATAGTGGTACAATCTGGATCCAGACCTTGCCAGCCGGATACTCTGTCAGTGAGCAGATAAGGGGAAGTGGGCAGGGGGGCGGAGTAGCCTTGGTTTACAAACACAATCTTATACTGACCAGGATGCCTGTCTGGAAAACAGACCACTTTGAGTGTATATACCTGAGCCTGAAGGCAAGGGATAGTCTAGGGATTCTGTTAGTGTACCGACCACCCTGCTACCTATCAGACTCCCTGCCCAAGCTGACAGAGCTGGTGTTGGAGTTGGTGTTGGAGTCGCCCAGACTTTTGGTTCTGGGCGACTTCAATATCCCATTTTAGACCAGTTTGACAGGTGCGGCTTGGGAGTTCATGGCATCCATGACAAACGTGGGCCTATCCCAATTAGCCTCTGGGCCAACACATTGTGTAGGTCATACCCTCGATGTGGTCTTTAGTACGGAACAGGCACAGCCGTGGGTGGAGATAATGTTACCACCTTGTCATGGACGGATCGTTTCCTGGTCAGGGTTAGACTAATGGCTACTATCCGCCCCTGCAGGGGTGGTGGGCCTATTAGAATGGTCTGCCCTCGAAGGTTAATGGAACCTATTGGATTCCAGAAAGCCCTGGAGGGTCTTATGGTTGGTATCGCCGGTGATCCTGTGGAAGCCCTAGTTAATACCTGGAATTGTGATCTTACCAGGGCTATCGACACAATTGCTCCCAAGTGTCCTTTCCACCTTCAAATCGCAATCCTTGGTATACAGTAGAACTCAGAATATGAAGCAGGTCGGACAACGACTAGAGTACAACTGGCAGAAATCTCGACTTTTATCTGATAAGACATACTATAGAGAATTCCTTCATTCCTATAGAGTGGCAATAGATGCAATGAAGAAGACTTTCTTCTCTGCACATATTGTGTCTGCGACTTCCTGTCCTGCAGAGCTGTTCAGGGTGGTAAGGGATCTGACTCAGCTACCTACTCCCCCGAATTCATTGTTAGAACCTAACGTAGCTTACTGTGGTGCTTTGAATAATCATTTCGCAGAAAAAAATCTCTCAGATAAGAGCCGACTTGGATGCCAGTATTATGGCAGAGGCTACAAATGGAGTGTCCGGCGACTCCGTCAACAGGATTATACTGGATCAGTTTCAGTCAGTGACTACTGAGGACGTAGACAAGCTCCTTGGAAAGGTAAGAAAGACAACTTGCCCTCTCGATCCCTGCCCTTCACAGCTGGTTGTCCAGGGAGGAGTTGCTATTAAGACTCATTTAAGACATATTATTAATGCATCTTTCAGGGAGGGCAATTTTCCACCTTGTTTGAAAGAAGCAATTGTACGGCTGCTTCTAAAAAAGCCCTCCCTAGATCCCCTAGATATGAATAATTATAGACCAGTCTCCCATCTTCCATTTTTAAGCAAGGTGATTGAGAGGGCTGTTGGTCCTCAGCTCCAAGCTGTCTTGGATGAAACAGATTATCTAGATCCATTTCAAACTGGCTTCAGGGTGGAATATGGAGTCGAGACTGCCGAAGTCGCCTTAGTGGATGATCTTTGCCTAGGTATCGACAGGGGAAGTGTGACCCTGCTGGTACTCTTGGACCTCTCAGCGGCTTTCGATACCATAGACTATGGTGTCCTTCTGCAACGCCTGAGAGAGTTGGGGATCGGAAGAACCGCACTTAAGTGGTTCTGGTCCTATCTCTCAGGTAGATACCAGATGGTGATGCTTGGGGACAGCTGCTCCATGAAAAAGGAGCTTAAATCTGGCATCCCTCAGGGTGCTGTCCTGTCCTCAGTGCTGTTTAACATCTACATGAAACTGCTGGGAGAGATCATCAGGAGGCATGGAGCAAGGTGCTATCAGTATGCTGATGACACTTAGATATATCTCTCCATGCCTCAGATAATAGCATCAACTAAGGGTGGCATCTCACCTCTAAATGAATGCCTTGAAGCAGTAATGGACTGGATGAGGAAAAACAGACTGAAGCTGAATCCAGATAAGACGGAGGTACTCGCTGTTAAGGGCCCTAGCCCAGGTATGGAGGTTTGTCAACCAGTCTTAGACGGGGTCACACTTCCCCTGAAAGACTCTGTCTGCAGCTTAGGGGTACTCCTGGACTCACCGCTTCAGATGACAGCCCAAATTAATGCGGCGGCCAGGAGTGCCTGTTATCAGCTTCGGCTGATACGCCAGCTGTGCCCCTTCCTGGACCTGGAACACCTAAAACCAGTGGTGCATGCGCTGGTAACTTCACGGTTTGACTTCTGCAATGCGCTCTACATAGGGCTACCCATGTGCTTAGTCCAGAAACTTCAATTAGTTCAGAATATGGCAGCCAGGTTGGTCACGGGAAGATCCAAAACTGACTATATAACACCAATTCTGAAGTCCTTACATTAGCTGCCTATTGGTTTCCGGGCACAGTACAAGGTGTTGGTTCTTACCTTTAAAGCTCTTCATGGCTTGGGGCCAGCCTACCTGTGGGATCACCTTCTCCCATATAATCCGCCCCGTACATTAAGGTCCTCTGGGAGGAATTTACTGCAGCCGGTCAGAACTAGGTTGGCTGCAGTTACCCAGAGGACCTTCTCTTCTATCACCCCCAAGTTATGGAATGACCTGCCGGAAGAGACCTGGCATATTACCAGTCTTGACTGCTTTAAAAAAGCGGTCAAGACTGTTCTCTTCCGACAGGCCTTCCCAGACTAGTGCTCCACCGCCTTCCACCAACTGTCTTCTTGTTTTTAATAGTTAATGTGTTTTAGAGGGTTTAGATGGGTTGGTGAGTGGGGAGGATGAGTTATGTTTTAATTGCTTTTAATGTATTTATATACTGTTGTAGTACCGCCTCAATCCGTTAGGAGAGGTGGGATATTAATAATAATAATAATGATAATAACAACAACAACAACAACAACTATTATTCTTGTACCAATACCAAAACTCGTCTATTATTGGTGGTGAGGTAACTATATACATGACTTAGCCAAACCGTGTGAATGATAGATACTTGCATCCATTTCAATTTTGCATATGTCATCCTAGAGGTTTCTTTCTTCCCACTTTTCAAATAAGCTATCTTTAAAAAAGAAAATGTTTCTGCATAGCAGAGGGTTGGAGTGGATGGCCGCTGTGGTCTCTTCCAACTCTAGGATTCTATGATTCTGTGCTTGACAAATTGTAGCAATTACCATTAGGGTTAACAATTACCACTGGGGTTCATTCTTGTTCCCAGAATTAAATTTCTACTCACAATATTCATATATCTCTCTGTGATGGCTACAGTTTATTGTGCATGAAGTTAGTGCTAGGTGCAGTGGTCACCAGAGAGATGCAAAAGAATCCTCTGCTTAAAGATAGGAATGCAAAGAATATTCAGGAATATTCTGATCTTCTGTAAGAAAATATGTCTGAACGGATCAAGACCTCTCAATGAAAAATGTCAACTTCCGTTTGCTCCTACCTAAGAGCAAAAGGGCCAGAGCTTTTCTTGTTCATGGTAGCCAGAATTTGTGCAAGAAACTTCTCTATAAAACTATTGTCTTTCCTCGCTTTGTTAAGTAAAATACATGCAGCAAGAAGAGAAGGATAGGATTATTCATCAGAAAGAGGCAAATGACCCATAACAGAGTAGCTGTGATATCTTATGGTATTATTTGTGCGCGCGCACACACACACACATGCACACACACACACAAAATCCTTGTCTTAAAAATATGAAAAGAAAATGTTAATTTTTTAAAAAAAAGACCCTTTTTTTTGGCAGTCTTACCCAACAAGGAGAAAATGGTTGAACCCCCCCCCTTTTTTTTTGAATCTCTTAAAAAGACCTTTAAAACCAAGTGCTTCTAGGAGGTGATTCCTATTCCTGATTATTGCTCAATGGTGGACAATGCAGTGAGGCTTGAAATGGAATGAAAATTTGGCTTAATGATGTGTGATTTTTAGAGAGGCTCCAACAGTAAAACAGCTGAAGCGCTTCCTGCTTTGTTTTTATCCCTAGAGGTCATGTTTTAGGGAACTGTGGTCCTTTTTATAGAAATAGCTATTCTGAATCTGCAAGTGTAGTGTTTGCAAATGTAGTGTTAGTTGTGAAGAGGAAGAATTTAAGAGACAGTTATCCATTGAAACCAAAAATAGGTTGCCTGTTTCCCATTTTAATCATGCATATTAAATAAATACTGATCTCCAGTAGGAAACAGTGTAACTCTTCAAAGCTGTTCTTATTTTATTATGTGCGCTTGTTATTCTGGCTTTAGCAGCTGTATGGAATCAGTGCTGAAATGTGTTATGTCATGGAGAAACATCCAAGAAGATACCCTTTTCTCCTTCCTCTCCAGTGCTGTCTAATTCATGAATTTTATAAGGTTTTAGTTCTGATTTTTTGTCTTGTCTCCTTGCTACTTTATGATGAAATTTATGGTTGAGTGTTGAGAGTACTGATCAGTGTCTTAATCTATTGCGGCCTTTTGTGATAGTTGGATGCTTTTACAGCTGGAGATGGAAACAGTCACTGCTGCTGTGCAAGAAGTAGATGGACTTTTAATATTCCACTGGGGAGAGGAGGAAAGTGGTTTACCAGTGGCTTTGGTTTTTAGTAGGATTGTAAAAGAGCTTCATGTTTCACCCACATGATCCTTAGGAAAGCTAAACCTCCTGGAAAATAGCTGTTAATTTTTGCTCAGCATCCAAGTTAGTACCAAAGAGAAGGTGATAACTGCTAACTGAAGGTTGGCCCTTAAGTTGTTACGGGCATTCGGCAGGTAAAATATTAAGAGGAGAATTTTATTATTCTGGAAGCTACTGATTGAATTCAGTAGAAGCAATTAAAATTTTAATGTGCTTGCCGTTACAGATTTGGCAAGAAAGAATGACAACTGCTTTGAAACATATTCAAACAGAAGTGTTCCATGTAACTCAGATTTTTTTTGTTACAGAGAAGTGCATGGGAAATGTTACCCGAAATTAGTTCCCTGTGCCACTCATTGTAACTATGCCAGATATGCCAATATAGTTTCTTGCTTGCAATCTGAAGAGCCAGACAATTTCAAGAATTAGACAATTTTGAGAGTTAATCCCTTACGTTTCCAAGTTTGAGGGACTGAGACACAACTTTCTTCTGTCCATTTTCTGAACAGTTACTGCTGTCTTCTACCTTCCCTTCCCCTGCTTCATACAGGACGTATGAGCAAGCAAGCTGTGATAGTTACACTCACTATTATTGTCTGATTTTTATTTCAGTCAATAGAAGGCATACTGATAGCCAATGAAGACAGAAACAACTTATCTACATGGTCATACTATATGGTTACTCAATTAGCTGTAAATCCACCATCTGCTGACATCAGTGTCCTTTAGTAATTCTGAAACAGTCAAAATAGTTGTTTGTTTTGAAGTGCATATACTAGGACATATATAGGATGATTAAGTTGTTTTTGCATGCTTCATAAAGTGGACGTAATTCATGAGGTTGCTGTCCTTTAACTTCGTTAAACTATCCTCTTAAAATTTAGCTGCCTATTTCTTATGATATCTTTTCTTCAAGACTTCTAACCATTTTGCTTGATGTTGTGTAGATATTTTAAAAAGTATTCTATCCCATCATTTGCTGATTTATAGTATCTTTCTTTGAAAGACTGAAAAGAGTAGATTGGAACAAAGTTGAAATCCATAAAGCCCATAATTATGCAGAACATTTCCCTGGTTTCCTTCAAATCATTGTGCATCCTTGGAGGACCAGAGAACATTTTTACATATGAAGGCAATATTCATGAGAAATGGTTTCAAACTGATTTTAACAGTAGTCTCTACAGCGAGTTCCACTTAATCTGCAGAAAGGAAAAACTCAAAAGAATTTGTCTTTGCAGTTGTCTGACATTTCTGTGGATAATGAAGTCCACCTTTGGCCCTTGGTGAAATAAATTTATTAGGTCAGATCACTCGTTGAGTATTTTGTTACTTTCTGAGGAAGGAAAAAATAATCAAGTATGCTACTAAAGTAGTGAGCTTTTAAGGTGCCTTTCTGTTTTCTTATAGACTTGTTTTATATTATGTGAAACCAATTTTTATTAACTACATTCTAGTTAAGAATAGGCAGTAAGCTGATATTGAGACTTTGCCATGTCAGGCTTCAGGTAGAGACTGTTTTCAGTAACTGTTCTCCTATGGGTGGATAATTATTCCCCAAATGTTAGAATACAGAAAAAATAAGCTTCCACCTGACACAGAATTTTCTGTGTACAGTTGGCCCTCCACATCTGCAGGTTTGACTTTCACTGATTTGTCTATTTGTGAGTTTCTCCAACCGCTGCCCTCACCACCTCAGGCGCTTCTTTTCCAAGGGAATCTTCCCTCTCGGTAGCTCTGATCAGGCCACACAGCTCTTTAAAAACCTGTCTCTGTTCCTCCTCCTCCTTCAGAACCAGCTGCTGCCTGGTCCGCTAAGGATGGCTTGCGACCTGATTTCTCAGCACCACAAACCTTTTCCTGATGCCACCACACAAAAAAAGATGGATGAGAGAGGAAATATAGGGCTACCATTATGACCCACTCCCTTTCCATCTCTTTTCCTTGACCTTATTTGGATCCTGGGTACTTGTTCCTCCATCGTGACTCAGCCCCCTTCCCACAGATACACAAACACATTTTGTTATTTGTGATTTTTTCCACTTTTGAGAGGGTCCTGCACTCCTAGTCCTAGTGAATGTGGAGGGCCAACTGTATAGGATTCAGACGTTGCATGAATAAATACAGTAGGACCCCCATATCTGTGGATTCATTATCCGTTGATTCAGTTATCGGCAGTTGGCTCCCTGCCGCTGCCACCATAGTGCCAGTGGCAGGCGGGAGAGAAGCAATGAGCACGGGATTGCTCCCATCACCACCTCCTGCACCTCGCCCTAGGCCTGATTGTGCCAGCGGTGGGCAGGAGAGCAGCAATGACCGCAGGATTGTGCTTGTTGCTGCCTTCTACCCCTCGCCCTAGGCCCGATCACGGTGGCGGCTGGCGAGAAAATAGTGGAGATTGAGGGATCATACTCCTTGCTGTTTTCCCACCCCCTGCCTCAGGCCCCAGGCCAATTGTGGTGGCGGCCAGTGGAAAAACAGCAGAGATTGGGGGATCCCATGCTCCCTGCTGTTTTCCCACTGGCTGCCGCTGTGATCAGGCCTGGGACAGGCAGTGGGACAGGTCGTTTGGTACTATCCGTGGATTTCAGTATCCATGGGGGGGGGCAGAACCAATCCCCCCCTGGATACAGGGGTCCTACTGTATTCCATCATGTGAATAACTTACCCCTGCCTCTTGACTGTAGTGGTATGGCTGTTACAGGCTTACCACTCCAAAGAGAATGAAGCCTATGTTACACACTGATGCATGTTTACTTTATATTTCTACTGGCAAATGACATCACATTATACTGAACACAGTTTTCTATGGATGATTAATTGTAATCCCTCAAGATATTTTGTCAATAACCTCTCCATTGTATGAAAATACAGTATTTTGGTTTTTATGAGTGCCACTTTCCAGCAGTGATCAAGAATCATTAAATCATAATTGACCACCATTTTACTTATTTTGAAAAAGCCACACAACATATAACATTTTGCTTTGAGAAAACAAAACAAAACATAAATTCTGCTTTACAGCGCTGAATGCCTGAGTGCTTCTCCGGGCTCCAGTTGCATGTATTTGATTTGGATCCAGAAAACCTCCAATCTTGCACTAGTCTAGTGAAAAATAAGGACCTGTCACATGGTTTAAAAATTCTCTGATCCATAGCTTTTCTTTTTTTTAATGAAGAATAAGTGGCTGTACTTCTCCTGTGTCAAGATGGTAGAAACACCCCATGACAGAAGAAATATCCTACTAAATCCCAATCATGGTTAATAGTTAAGAGTATAGAAAAGGTATATCAGAGAAACCATTTCTGGTACTTGCCAATGTTTGTGGTAGAGAGGAAACCTGCCATTTTGGTTTTTCTTTTTTCATATTGCTAATCATAATTTGTATTTTAATGTATGCTAAGATTTGGGACAAAAGCTGAATGATCAAAAAATCTGACAAATCTGTTTGTTGTTATTAGCAGTGGTAATAGGAAAGTGGAGAATAATTTGTGTAATATTCAGTATCCAAAGAAAAGTACTGTGGATTGTTAATAACGTAAACCTTTGGATGTCTTTTGGTAGGATTCAGTATTGCTCTTCAATAACAGCTAGACGGCTCCTGAATGAGTTAGATGTTTTAAATGAATCTATCATTCTTTTACTTTCTGATATGTCAGAGTATAGATAGACTTTCAAATGTTGGCATATGACCTGAGACTAGTTGTTAATAGGTTTTCGATTTTGCATTTTTACAGTGGGCTCTTGATTCACAGCTGTATCTCCATCCATTAGCAGAATTCCAGTCACCAAGAAGACTGGAAATATTGAAAGGGTCAGATAAATAGTGTTGCTGAAACATGACATGCCCCATTAAAATAAAGGCTTTATATTTAACATATTATAGTGTTTCCTTTTTCCTTTTTTGTAACTCTGTTAATATAATGATTTGTATAAACTGGAAATACTGTTTCCACTGAATTGTTGAGGACCCATAGTGCATAGAAGGGACATGGAACACTCCGTAACCTGAGATTTGGCTGAGGTGAAATTACACAGCCTGAAAACATAACCTTGGATAGTAATTCAGTTAGATAAATATGTCCAAGGTGATGTTTCAGCTGTATAATTTCACCACTAGGATATATATTTATTTTCTTGCTCATAAACAAATTATGCATGTGAGACGTATTGTCTGCCTCTTCATGCTTACTTCACTGTATTGTTCCGTCATGCCTGAGGCTTGAAACCTGCTTCAGGTTTTGAAGAGGAATGGATGTTTGGATGGTCCCTTAAATGCGAATATTTAAGTAGCTCTTGAAAGCTAAACAGATCTTAGCAGTTCCCTAGTTACTGAGCATAACATGGCATATTTAATGGGAAAATCACATCATTGATTTTCCATAGTTGTCAAATTCTACATTTGAATGCAAATATTGCAGTTGATAGATTACCTCTCATAAGATGTGCTGTGGTAGAAGAACGTTATTTTGTTCTTCATTTTGCAGACGCTCAGTTGTATGCAAAATGTCAGTCCTGTAGTCCTGTAGATGATGTATGTGCCAGTTGCCTATTGCATACTGATATTCCTGTGCTCTCTTTTTAAACCAGAAATAAGAAAAGTGCACTCTGGCTCAAGTTTTTGTTTGTCATGTCATCCTAAATATTTCCATATTTCTTCAAAACTGTACGCATGGGTTTTAAATATCAGCATAGATGCTAATGTTTTATAATTCCTGCTAAATTGTAGGTTGATCGTAATTCAGAAGGCACTGGAAACAGCTTCTCTGTAATAAGATTTCCACTGGTATGCAGCACCATATGAAGCAAGGCTGAAAAGATATGATCTCAGTCATGCAAAGACTTCTGGTTGTGACCCCACCCCATCTCATTCTTACCAAATAGTGCTTACTCCTCCCCTTCTTCCTCCTTGGAAGAATTTCTAGACAGAGTTGAATAAAGTCAGTTTTGACCATGTAAGTAGAGTCAGCTCTCCACATTTGCAGTCATGAGTTGATTCAGTATGCCATTTATTGTTAAGTCCATGTCAAATTACTGAAGTAACTTAAGTCTGATTTGAGTCTGAATCAGTCCACTCGAGTCTGCATCACTGGTTCATACTCTAAGAAGTCTATCTATGCCACATTATTAATCAAAGTATCATAAATCACTGATAGTTCTAAGGGGGTGTGAGGGGACTGGTTATTTTTCTCCACTGGGCCAGGGGCTGGTGCCATATTTGTACCTATTTGTTACAGTAGTTTTTTTCTTTCCTGGTAATTCTCCAGAGACCAGCAACGAATCGCACATGGACTGTCACTGGTTGAGGGATCACCACTTGGAGTTGCACTGTCATAAAATATCAGATATTAGCAATAACAAGGCACAGTGGTTCCTTCAAAGACAGCTAGAACAGTTATAAATTGTGGCTGTAAAAATGCTTCCATAATGCCATGACAAATTCCAGTGCAGCCATCTGGTTTGCATGCCAAAGTTTTTGTTTCATGGGCTTCATGCACAGAAGAAAGTAAGGGTGATATAATAAATTGTGCAGCATTAGCACAGTCATTTTCTGTATGGGTTTCTCTTGAATGAAAAATGTGTGCCCACTTCCGAAGTGAAGGATGTGGAAATGCATTGTGAGATGTTCAAAAGTTGTTTAGATTTTGATTTTGCAAAGAAATGTCATATAGTGATTTTAAATATAGACATATATCAGTTAATAAAGCTTCTGACAGAGAAACTCTATTTACAAAAGGCTTTTCATGTGTGCCCAGTCCCCTTTTTCCTACTTGTCTTCTGTCTAGATGGAACTTTTTTTTAGCAGCATCAGCACTGGGGGGAGTCTCTGTTGGGTTGCAGCAGTGTGTCTGTAGTAAATAAAACTATAAAACTGCTTTGAGTCCTAACCTGGGAAAAAGTGAGGTGTAAATAAATAAATAAAGAAAGAAGAAGAAGAAGAAGGAGAAAAATGGTAATATAAACACAGCTTGAGTTTGGAAAGAGCTGATTTCTAGGCAGTCCTGTTGTATATGCACCTCCCTACAACAGGCAAGCTAAAAAGCAGTTGCCTCCGGAATTCCTCACTGAGCACGGGTGAACAGCAGAACCAAGAGCAAAGGAGAGAACAGGTAAGCCTGCCTCTCCAGCTACCCTCACCATGTTCAAAAAAAGAAAAAAAGAAAAAAAGAAAGTGGAGGCTGGTGAGCGGTCAAGTAGTCTCCCTAAAGTTCAAAATGTTTCTGCTTGCTTCACCTGATTGTTTCATTGCACATGTGCGTATTACTCTGAGTGAATTGTTTCTTGAAACTGGTAGAACTATTCTTCTTTTTTATGGTGTAGGAACCTATCTGTATTACTTCCATGTTGCTTCTGTCTCAGTTGCAAGTTTTCTATTAAAGAAGTAATGCCTAGAGACATATCATTCACAGAAGTATCTGAGACAAATTTTACCAAACATCTCTCTCTCTCTATTGTTCTAAAATATAATATGCACACTTGTACACATACAGGACTTGGCAAATTGCTTTTTTTTTTTTTTTTTGAAAAGATAATGATTGAGATCCTGCATTATACAATTTGTCTGTCTGGGCATGCAAGCCTGCTTAAAAAAGCAGGTATGGACTCTTTTGCCCATTTAGGTCAGGGTGCTCAGAAATTATCTGGCTGCTCTTCTCCAGATGAGAGCAAACAGTAGCTGTGCCCCATGCCCTCCCCAGCCACTAAAAGGAGCTCACATTTATCCTTTATTGTAGGCTTGTAAGGCAGGGAGGAGGCATTGTACAAGGAGATATTCAACAGCTACTTTTGCAACTATCTTAAAAGGACATCCACACATGTATTTTTCACCAACAGAATTCCAGCTCACATCTTTACTCTCAAAAATATCAGAGCAAAGGAAGAGGTTTTTGCACACTATAACTTTCATATTCTTACTATAAAGGGAGATAATCAGATCAAAACCCTTTCAGTGAGGAATGCTGGGGAGTTGCAGTTGAGCAACATCTGGAAAGTTTCTAGTGATATTATTTTGATAAATTTAGTAATCATACATAGTTTATCATTCCTTATCAATTATCATTGTCATCATCTCTCCCCTCAGTCACCAAACAGCTTCGTCTCCATCACTTTAGGGGATGGTGGGAAGTCACTTTTCCTTCTGATTAATAGGAGGTATGGATTCTTATACACAGATTGTGTTAACGCTCACCACTGAGTCAGGAAGAAAGATATGTTCTAAGCCAAACAATGGATGAAGGGCAGAGAGTGAATGTAGCAGTTTTTGCCACATTTTCAATCTTGACTTGGATGTTCTGGGACTTGTAGTTCAAAAATGCAACTTATCTAGGGTCTGCTGGAAGCACCAGTAGTAAATGTTTGTATTACCTTTACTTGAGGCCCAACTGAGGCATGATTTTACCAGTTTCACTAGGAAGATTTTTCTGTGGCTTCATTGTTCTTCTAGTTTTTAGCAGTTTCACCCTGTGAAACTACAGAAGAAAGGGAGAGGAAAGTGCTCAGAATTGCTACAACTCCAGATAGTACATCCAAACATTGTCAGCCTGCATAGCAATCATGGGTTTGTCATGGTTTTCTGGTTTGCATATAGAAATAGACCAAAGACATCTGCCCTGCTAACTGACAGCCAAATTCCTACTTGTGCCCATCCCTGTTTGAATTTTTTTTCTTTAAAAAAGAGCCAGCTGCATGCAGTGTGCACAAATACAGGCATTTCCAAAACATGTGTTTTCTTATTTTGGTGGGGAAATGATGAAGTCCTTTGCCATGATTTTCAGCCTTTAACAAGCATCTTAGTCATTTAAGACATTTTGATAATTCACTGTGTTGTCGTTCTTTTTTAAAATAGCAATCCATTAGTGTTATTATGAGTAATCCACACTTTCCTCTTGAGACGCATGAAAATGGACAGCCATTAAAAGTTGCTTATTGAGCCAGCAAATGTTATCTCTGGTTGACAGAAAATAAAAGTGCCAGTTGTGCTGGAACATTGACAAATGACTTTCTTTCTTACACTTTTGCCTTTCAGATAGGACAGAGCTTGGAATGAGTCTGTTACTGGATGGCCCATGGAGAATTTCTTTTATTATGCCCATTAGCAACACTAGTCTAATGAGCAGACTATAGCCAGAAGATAAATTCTTTTCAAGGGGAACTAGCAGGTGGTATTAACCTGACATTCCTTGAATCCAGAATTTCTTCCTGGAAATGTTAACTACCTGGATATTGTGCTGAGTGTGTCTGTAGCACTTGTCAAGGTGTGGAAAATCTTGCTTTAAACAATGCTTCTGGAGTGGGTAGAGAGCATTAGCAAATGATGCAAATCTGCTCACTCTTCTTTCTTTTAACCTGTTTCAGGATTTTTATTTGGGGCAGAAGGAGAAATTAATCACAGAAGCACAGCTGTAAGGTGCAGGTGTAACAAACACCCTCATGGTTGAGACACTAGTGTTGACCTTTAAAACTGTGGTTTTTCAGCCTCCAAGGCTCTGTGAGCAACTACTTGGAGGAACAGCTATTCTAGCTTGCGTTACTTTAAAACATAAATAACCCAGTACCTTTGATTTCAAACTGGAATCAATTTAGAGTTCTGACCTCCTTCTTTCTGACTCCTACAGGAGTATGTTTTGCTTCCCTGAAGCCTTACTTTTTCAGCTATAAGTAACAGCTGCATTTGTGTCAGCATTCCTCATCTACTGTGTTTGCAAATTGTCTCACGTATTGCCCTACTGCTTTCCCCACTTTTGTTAGTGATTTACAGAATTTGGGAAAAGTACAGGTTTGGATTACAGCCCTTAGAACCTCTTAGTCAGTATGCCTTTTTAGTTTAGAGATTCTGGGAAGCACAGTCCAAAAAAGTAACTTTTCTATGCATTTATGCTTAAGAGATGACTAAAATTCTTAGGAAACAAGACAAATACCACATATGGTTGGTCACATGAGTTCTGGTGCTTAGAAGAATAGAGTTCTTAGGACCCAAGATATGGCTGGTCAAATGAGAGCTAGTTATCAGAAGACTAAAGTCGCAATAAATGCTCTAGAGTCAAGGAAATGAGGGTGGTGAAAAGTTGTCTTATTGGCCAGCTGGAAAGCAAGAGAAACAATCCTTGAAAATATAAACTCAACAGGATACTTTACAGATGAACCCCAACTTTTCTACATACCTTGACTACATAACTTCTACATAACATGACTGAAAATATTTCCCTACTTTTAAAATTTGTTTAAAAACACATTTCTTTCTGCTATTAGGACAGCAAGAAATATCAGCCATAATCCATCCACAATTAAACATGCTTAAGTTCTACTGAGTCTATACTCCTGTTGAAATCAGGAGTACATAAAAGAGTTTAATATTTTCTGGAAAGTGACTGTTGGCTTAATTCAGTTTTGAAACACTTCAGGATCCTAGTAAGAGCTTGAAAGAATTAACAAAAGTACTCTGCCCTACATCTTGTGTCATATATATTCATAACTCCTGAGCTTGCTAGTTGTCACTTAATTTCTTGGAATGCATTTACAACAGTTGATAATTTTCCCTTACATAGTTATAGAAATCCTAAATCTTTCAACATGGGAAAAATAATCCTCTTAAATATAGTGAAAATGATCCTAATATATTCTTTTGTAATATACGTCTTCATTATATTTATATGGAGTATATGTTATCTTGTCCTGATTCTCCATTTCCAGTTCCTGAAAATTACCCTTCTGTTTCAGTTCAGCTTTCAAGATGTAAAGGATGTTCATTTCCATTTTGCCTCCTTTGTTTCCACTTGTAAGCACAATATAATAGGAAAAACCTGTTAGAAAATTAAAAAAGAAGAGGTTGTGTGTGTGTCTGATTCAGTACATTTGCTTTTGTTATTGATCTTCAAACTATTTTATTTGTTACACATTTGCTTCCACGAAGGTCATGATATGAAAGTGAACAATCTTCATGGCTATAGTGAAAATGATTCTCTTCTGTTCCGTATGTAATAAAGACCTTTTTGTATGTATTTACATATTCAAAATAGGAAGGAATATGTGGCTGTCTCCCTGCTACAACGTACTGTTCTCTCTTCAGTGGCACAAATTTCCCGACTGAACTGTCCTGGATTCTCCTTTCGGTTGTTACTGGGAAAGGAGGAGGCCTTTGGACGGTGATTTCAAAGGATCAGAGCAAAACAGAAGCTATGTCAAGCTGTTGTCAGATCCAGAACAATAGAGTTCCAAAGGCATGATGACAGGTACATAGCCAAGGTGAAATGAATGGACAGAAGATGTGGAAGCTAGACAGAGTACAGGAGTCTCCAGCTTGGCTTGCTCAAATAATGGTGGCTGTGGTGGTGGGGGGAGGACAAGAAAGCAGATTTTTCATTCTCACATTCAAGAATGAAATCAGTGAAGATTTGCATTTCTAGTAGTTATGTTCTGGCTGTGGAAGAGAACACACTGATAAGTTATGTTGTCACAACTCTCAGCTGCATCATGACATCCCTTTGTACAGGGGTGGATATGGTCTTTTATCCTCCAGTTGCTTTGAATAATTTCTCCATGGTGTCATACTGTCAGCCATTGTGGGCCAAAGGGTCTCTCCATCTCTGTCTTAGAAAGAAAGAAGCTAACTGTAGAATCTCGGTAGCAGGGTCCCACTGCAAAGGAGTATTTCTCTCTCTGTCTCTCTCTCTGTGTCTCTCTCTGTCTCTCTCTCTCTCTTTCCCTCCATACCTATACATATACACTCCCTCTGTGTGTTTATGTGTTTGTAAAGAAACAATATTCAATATTTCATATTTCTTTATAAAGACTCCAAAATTCTGAAGTAAGGAACTTGACTGAGATAATATTTAAGAAACTATAAAACTCCTCTTTGTATGATTTTTCAGTCCTTTTCGATTTGTGTTGCCTCACTGTAGCCCTGTTTGATGGTCAAATCTCCCATCACTAGAGCCCACATTTATTTGGCTATGGCAGTGAGCTGGCAGTAACTTTTGATAGTCTTTCACATTCCATACATTGGCCTTTTTGCAGAGCTGGGGGGCGGGGATCGCACGAGCAGCCTCTAGCGAGAGGCTCTCACAGCCCGGTTCCTTCAGCTCCACAGCCGCTGCCTGCTCGCGCAAGAGCCCCTCCTCTTCCTTCCGCAGTGCAGCCTGGGAGTTTCCCAGGCTGCACTTTGGCATCAAGTGCGAGCTCTGTGGCTCTGGAGCTCCACACACACGGCAAGTGTGTGCGGAGCCTTGGAGTGATGTGCGATTGTGCACCATTTTTGGCTCACAGCCAAAAATGAAAAAGTGCATAATTGGCACCTGCCAGACCCTGGAACGTTGTGCGATTGCAAGTGCATCGTGTGGACCGCTCCTCACAGTTGTGGAATGTTCCAGGGGCCCTTTCGCATGGCAAATGCCATGTGGAAAGGACCATTATCTCTTGCCCTGGAGTCTTATGTTTCAGGATACACACAAAGGGAAGATTCTGATTTGAAATTAAAAGTAAGTGGTAATAAATGTGCAAAAGATGAAGATTTTGTTTCCTTGGTGTGTCCTAATAACAGTTAAGGAAAGCTAGAAATGAAAGCAAAATCTATAAAAATGGCCAAAGTAAAAATCGAAATGAATGCTTTTACTGACCTTCTCCTAACCTCAGACTATGTGAAAACAAAAGGGATATAGAGGAGAGCAAATGTGCTTAAAATCATGTGGCAATGAATTTTTGACAATGGAACTGCTGAGCTTAGTATGTATTACTATGTATTTGTAGAATAAGTATATTTGGAGTGTCAGCAATTTAAATAACACTGCCATTTTTTTCCCTTTTATAGCAAATCCACTGAGAGCAGTTTAGTGTTCTTCTTTAAAATAAAAACAGACGAGGATGAATAGTAATGTGTAAGAATATCTGAGAGCCCCCCCCATTACATTGTCTCTAATGCAGGATTGACATCTAATAAAAGGTACATTCATATCTGAATTTTGATTAAACGCTTGTTTTTATTCCGTCTATTCTGTTTGAGTGAAGGGATGAGTCATTTGTTTTTATGTCTTCTATGCTACCCTAAACTCAACATCAATCAAGATTGTTGATGAAAGGTTCATTTTGGGGACACCTCAGGCATTTAAATAGTGTTTGTTTCATGGTGTCTTCAGTGAAATGTTTTGCAAATAGTATCTATTGTAAACTTAAAGTATTATTCTTCACCTGTTTCACATTTGTCCAGTGTTTGCCTGTGGGAAGCTGTTGTTACACATTTGTACAGCCTGGTAGGATCTATTTTCACTCTAAGGATAGCTGCAGTGTGCCCAGGGTAACACTTGGCTCTACTGAGGACAGGGTGGTAATTACCACATGCCATTTCAGTAACTTATTTATGTCCATTTATAGAAAGATACTTGCAGCAACTGGGAAGCCAAACCTACAATTAACAACTTTGTATATATCCCAGGCTGTAAAGATGATGTAGGCACATAAACTCTCTGAAAGGATGGATTCCTTTCATGCTAAATGAAACAATGAATACAGAAGGATATAAAACTCATGTTTTATTTTTGAACCAGTAAAGTGTAATGGCTATTGAGCAGGGAAAGTAAGGTTTTGGTTTAGCCTGTGCCTCAGGTTTACAATTTGAGGATGGAAAGGACAAGATACTCTTTCTTTGGCCATTTCCAGACCAGGCTGTTATCATGCTATTACTCCATTTTCAACATCCTGTGGAATCCTGGGGTTTGCGGTTTCGGGAGGGGCCTCAGTCTAGTGCAGAAATGGCCTTTGTGAAACATGAGTTCAGGTCTCTGTTACAGCCAGGATCTTCTGACCACCAAACTTTTTTAAACATGGGCTGCAGAGGTGCCTTCATTATATAGCTATGTGTGCCTGTTGAGGAATTCGTTAAATAAAAATTTGTATACATCTGGTAACTTTGTCAAATTAGGACTAATTCATGCCAGCAAGATGAATTCTATCCATACAGATTAAAGTAGTTGTGCAAAAGGCCAGTAGGGCTTTAGTTTGGAATTGCTAACAAATCATAAGTTTGAGCCACAATGTTTGTCAGTTACTCATATTTCTTTTACATTTTAATTATAACCCATCAACTCATAAGTGATTACTTCTAGGTTAGACTCAGATGAATGTCATTGAAGGGTGTTTTAATTTAATGGATGCAACAGAGCATCTGTTTCTAGGGTTTAAAAGCCAATTTATATGGAAATTTATTGTAGCAAAAAGTACACAGAAGAAATAGTTCTAACGCTACTTGTACTGTGGAATTTAAAATTGAAGAGGTAATGCAGCTGTGATACTATATCCTTTTGTGTTAATTCAATAATACATTTTAAAAAAATAAAATAAAAAGACCACACATAATAAATTCACTGGGACTGCTTTAGTGATCTCATTTGAAGTGGTCACATAATTTGATTCTTTCTTTCTCTGTTTATTTTTGTTTGTAGCCGAGCTATCAAGACAAACCAGGATCTTCTTCCTGAAACGCCATGGACTCAGATATTTTATAATGACTTTTGGGGCACTCTCCTTACCCACAGTGGGAGCCATAAGTCATATCGACCTCTCTGCACACTTTCTTTTCGCATTAACCATGCCATTGGAGGAATGGACCCTTGGAGTTACCACCTTGTAAATGTCCTCTTACATGCTGCAGTCACAGGCCTTTTCACCAATTTTTCCCGAATACTTTTTGGCGATGGTTACTGGACCCTACTTGCTGGCCTGCTGTTTGCTTCCCATCCCATCCATACTGAAGCAGTGGCAGGAATTGTGGGAAGAGCTGATATTGGAGCTTGCCTTTTCTTTCTGCTCTCCTTAGTGTGTTACATTAAACACTGCTGGACAAGAAGCTACTCAGAAGGTACCTGGGGCTGGATCTTGGGTTCAGGACTCTGTGCCACTTGCAGCATGCTGTGGAAAGAGCAAGGAGTGACTGTTCTAGCAGTTTCAGCAGTTTATGATGTCTTTGTATTTCACAGACTAAAAATGCACCAAATCATACCTGCTGTCTATAAGGTAAGTGAGATTTACTGCTCATAAATATTAGTTTGTTGAGGTAGGGAGCATTTAAACAGGCCCTCCTACTTCAACCGTACCCAAAACATTTTGTGGTAGAAGTATAGGTGAATCCATTCAGTAGTATTTTTTCTTAAGCATGATATTTTGGCAATTAAACCTATAGTTTGCTTAGGGTACCTTTCAAAGGGTATGTCTAACTAACATGTATAAACATGTTTCCCTTTAGCAAAGACTTACTTCTACGTGCATGCTTTGACATGTGTCTGCTTCCTTTATGCCAAGGCTGATAGATTTCTTTGGCCTAGATTCTTGTGCATTGTATGACAGCTGCACCATGAGCAAGAATCGGGGTGCTGTATAGAGCTTCAGCACACCCTAATGTGAACTGAGGGATCATGCAGTGAATCCTGATATTGCTGGAGCTCTTTGCCATGAGCATTCCTGAAGCAGACTGATGAAAAATATTAAGCTGGTTATAGAACAAAACAGGTGGCTGTAGGCTTAGGTGTGTAGTTGGAAAATCTGTCATGTGGACTAAAGATCTCAGAATCCCCTAGCCAGAATGACTGTTGGCTTTGGATTATTGTAGTCCCCAAAGGCAACTTTTCAAAGCTTTTGAATTCATCTTTAAACTACATGGCTTTAAAAAAGGCTGATGGCCTTATCAATATGTGAAATTATATTTGTGTTTTAAATTATGTTGCTTTAGTTAATATTATTTATTTTATTTTATTCATATTCCATCATTCTTCCAGCACAGGACTGAAAGTGGCTTACAGGAAATTAAAACAAAAGTTAACTATTAATAATGAATTCATAGCATAATACTGTGACAGCATGGTTGTGAGGGTGTAGTGCAAAGCTTTCCAAATGGTGTGCAGCGACCCATTAGTGTGTCGCCTGAAGTGTGTAGCTGTGTCTCCTACAATCTTGGAAATTTACCATATTTGCTGGTGTAAAAAAAATCCTAAAAAATATCCTCTGAAAATGAGGTGCATCTTATACACCAGCAAATACAGTAAGGCTAAGAACATAGAGAAGGGAAAAGAGGGGGAGTTTTCCCTGCCCAGGCAAAACAGGAAGGGAGGGGGTAGTGGAAGCCTTGATCTATAGGAACATAGATAGATGTTTCTACAGTTTTTCCTTATCTTCCTGTCCTCTCCTGTGCATTTTGACTCTGCTGGGAGTTTCTGTCCAAGCAAATCAGGAAGGGAGGGCCGGTGGTGCAACACTCTTTTCATTCCCCTCTTCTTCTGTGCATTTTGACTCTGCCAGAAGTTTCTACCCAAGCAAACAGGAAGAGAGGGATAGTGGTGCAGCACTCTTTTCATTCCTCTCCTCTCCTGGTGCAACACTCCTTTCCTTCCCTTCCTTTCCTGTGCATTTTGCTTACCAGAGAACTAAAAATTTTTTTTCCTGAAAAATACCCCTTGAAAAGTGGAGTGCGTCTTATATGCTGATGCATCTAATATGCCAGTAAATACAATATGTTATTATTTATAAATCATATATTTTAAAAATATATGAAAGATTTTCATGAGGTATGTTGTGTCCCCATACATTTTGTTATTACGATTTATATATGTGTCTGTATCTTTTACAAGGGGTTAGTTTAACCTCCGGTTTGCTAGTGAAACTGAATTACTGTGTTGTGAAATGATGTATGTCTAAAAAGTGTGTCACCAACATGAAAAGTTTGGAAAGCTCTGGTGTAGTGTAGTGTATCTGTTTTTTTCAGTTTTCAAAAATTCAATTGCAAATACTCAATGTTAAGTATTTAGACTGGGTCTAAAAATGCAAGTGTAGCTAGAAAGTTTTGGAGGATCTGTGTATCTATCCCGTGTATCTCATGATATTACGTGACAGCAGAAAGACTATTCTAATTCTAATTCTAAATTCTAAGGCTATGTCAGAATGAAGGAAAAATTCAGCAAGCAAATGAGCTTTGAAGATAGTTCTAATTTTAAAAACTACATAAATTTAGAGTCCTAATTCTTTACTGTTGTAATAACTAGCATGAGAACAGGCATTAATCAACTTTGCTGTATTCTGTCTAATTAGAACCACAAAGCTAATTTAAGTCTTCGTGTTCTGTGTTTGCCTCACCACTCTCTCCCCTCTGCTTTTTCAAATGGGGCAGAAGCCATGGCAATATTTTGATTCAAAATGCATTCTGACTGGCTCTTTTATTGCATATCGTATTAATTCAGCACTATTAAATCCCTGGCTTTTACATATTATATGTGGAAACCATTGTTATAAGAAATCACTGAACTGAATATGCACCTCAGAATTTGATAAAATGTCACTAAATAACTTGACATGGTAGCATAGGGATATTCTTTAACAAGTTAAAAAGAGCTACAATGTTTCTTCTTTTATTATAAAGTCAGAAATCTGTTTTTCATAGGAAATTAGAACCTAGTTATCTGTAGCATGAAATGTGTCACACATGTTAAAAAAAATTAATCTGGTGCTATACACTGTGTATCTTTAATGAAAAGGATGGAATCTCATTTTCACTTTAAGACAACAAAGGAAACCTAATGACATGTTTAACACTTTACCTTTAATTTTATCTTTTTTTGAAAAACCACAAGTCCCCTCATACTTACTACAAGATTACTTGATGTATGTAGAGCTCATGTTGCTGCTTGTCCAAAAGTTTGTATTTCTCAAAGGATATAAGAGTTTGGGAGTGTGGAGCCAACCATACGTAATGAAAGAAAATTTAATTACTTTAAATATGCGTAAGAAGAATAATCTAAAAATATAACAGCTAATCTTAAAATACGGGCTCTAACTGTAAGTTTTTTTAACAGCAAGAGTTAATTGCTTGGAGTGGAGCAATCAGTCCAAACAATTGCAATAAAACAACCGAAAAGTTTAAAATTATCTGCTCACTTTTTTGTATCAGTTATCAGATCTATCACTTTTCAGTTCAGCTTTTCCAACTGTTTTTCTTGTTGTATCTCAAATCACTCGCAGCATAACAACTACAAATGCTAACACATCATTGTATAAAATTCCGCAGACTGAATTAGAAAGTACCTTTCAGAAAATTATCTTTTTAAGAGGGTCACTGGGGAGTTTTGATCTTCATTTGCGATTCTACCAGTAGATGCTCAGGAGCTTATAAGGATCCCATTGCAACACTTAGGACAACGGTGTGTAATCATGATTAGAAAATGACTCATTGCTAGCAATGTGGCCTGACCTCTTGCCAATTTGACTATCTAGACATAAGTGTTTTGAGACAGATCTATGCACACAAGTGCACTAAACTGTTAAACATGGCTTTTGTGTGTGTTGTGGATTTTTACACTTTGAAGAGATTAATAAAGAGTTAGGAGCACAACTGATTACTCCCTTGTGAAGTCCTTCTATTCAGGGTTATTTGACTGAGAATTAATTTCCCCAGCATTTATATCTCATTATAAAACGTGTGAAAGTCTGAACAAATATTTGCATTTATTTGCGCCCTGCAGCTTCTTTTCTTCTAGAGGACAACAGGTGCTGTTTCCTTTTAATTAAAAAGGAACCATGTAACTGCTATGCTTGGTGGACAGGTCAAATGTCTAGGGAGATTTATGTCAAGATTATCCACCTTTTATATGGCATATTGCCATACAATGTGAGTGTCAGTTTCTTTTTGGAAGGCCTTATGCCAAAAGTTAGAGAGGAAGAGTGAGAACTAGAACATTGAAAGGAAGGGAGTTGTTCCTACAGACATCTGTCATTCCAGTCCAAATGTAACTTGGCTCTTAACCTGAAGCAATCAAGGGAAAGTTTCAGTCTTATGTGCTCTCCTTGCTTTCTCCCCCTCATTTTAGCATTATGTCTGTACCATTGATAACCATGGATAATCCAAAATAAACTGTGAGGTAACCACTTTTTTTTTTTTGAGATTTTATTGTTTCGTTGACTTAGGGTGACCCTGTCCTTGGATTTTATTGACAAGATTTATTCAAGAAGGGTTGCTGTTGTCTTCTTCTTGATGAAAGAGTATGATTTGCCTGAGGTCATTCAATGGTTTTCCGTGGCTTAGTAGAGATCAAAACCTGGACTTGTCCGAGAGTCCTAGTCCTTTGCTCAAACTATTATTCCACACTGGCTCTATTTTATGTTTTATTGTTATGCTATTTCTCTACTTTATGCAGGATTTGATTTCACTGGGTTTATAGTTGGTCATTTTATTGCCCTTCAGTAACTCTGTATGCATGTGTTTTTAGGCTGCCAGGCATTTTTTAAAAGAAATTAAAACAGGTTTGTAAAATGGTTGGTTCTCCAGTTGCTTTTTGCCTGCAACTCCCATCAGTCATCTCCAGCCAGTGGTGAAGGATTGTGTGATTCGTAGTTCAAATCATCTGAAGGACCAACAGTTGCCCACTCCCATATTAAAAACTGTGGTAAAAGTATTTTAAATGAATAGATATTATTTTTTCCTGCTGTTTGAAAACTTCTGTTTTTTTTTAGCAGCTGTTCAGTCTTATTGTGTTAGCTTTAGATTGTGCTCGTATTCTGTTCTGTATATTTTATTGATGTTTTATGTAAGCCATTTTATGTAGTTTTATGTGGTTGAGAATTGGCTATAAATGGATAACAATAATTTATTTTCTAATATATTTTTCTTTTTTGTAAACATCCTTTTAGCTAGTATTGTAAAAATGACAAATTCTGTCTTCTTTTTTAACAGGAATGATAGTATATACTGTTTTTTTAGTAAGTAGTAATCAAATCTATAAATTTCTTAAGAAGTGTCAAGTGGATATGAAGATGGGTAAACTGGTCAGTTTATTCTGAAAAGTAATGTAGTTACAGTATTTATATTTTATGTTACATCTGGATCTTTGATATCAAGACATAAGGCTAACATTGGCAAAGATTCACTCTTAAATGACAGCAAAGAAAAGTAAACAATTGAATGTATTTTAGAGTTCCCCTGGAGTTCAGCTGCACTCTGAGGCTTGAGGTGAGAATATAAATTTTCTTTACAAGGTGATGCTGAGATTGAGCGTGGTGTGGTGGTTTGCATGTTGGATTATGACCCTAGGGATCCAAATTCATGCTCAGGCATGGAAACCTACTGGGTGACCTTTTCATCACACACTCTCAGTCCCAGAAAACCCAGTAATAGATTCATCTTAGGGTCACCTTCAGTCAGAAATGACTTGAAGGTACAAAACAATAATAGGTGTGCTAGCTCTTCCATGTCATGTTGATGTTACATACCAGTTGCCAACTTTACAAATAGTGTGGGTTTTATTTTCTGTATTGTTTTAATTTTCAAGGTGTTCATTCAGATGGATTCCTCTCCTGTACAATAGACTATGGGTTACCTTTATGTTAGTGGCAAAAAATATTGTAGGACTGAGGAACACAGGAAAACCCATATTTTAGGGAACTGTTATTTTGTTCTAATTACTGCCAATAGGTAAGCCTCAAGTATTCAGGGAGCTACTATTTTAACTAAAACATATTAGTTAACATGTAGGAATGATTTCCTGGAAGTATACAACTAAAACCATTGTTTATGACCACCATTGCAACATAATTTCTTCCCTTTCCTTTCACCTTTAGTGGTCTAGGTTACCTAAGCCTGGCTTTGGGGGTTTCATTGTCTGCCATGAGCTGCACATGGCAGACCAGATTTTCCTCCCAGTACTGCTAACAGAACCACCCTGTTATATTTTTCAGATTTTTTTTTATGACTGTGCAAGAAATTTTCAATGCAAAGTTTCATATCAGCTCAGTGCTTTGAAAACTGGGCTTCCTAAGCATTGTTTCAAACCAGTGTGTAATAAAATATTAGCAGACATTGCAAGTTGTAGTTTGCTTTTGTTTGAGATAATGAGACTGGCCTATAAACATACTAGTTTATGAAGAAAGTAACGTGAGGTGATAGAGAAGTGTGAAGAGGAGGAGTAAGAGGAACTAAAATCAACCACAATTTATAAATTGAAAATTGTTATGTCTGAAATAGGAAATGAAGGATTGTAGACAAGACAAATAGAATGTCATGGAAGCTTTAAAAATGCAGATTTGTTTTGCTTCATTTTTCACTTTGCACAGTTCAGAAGGCTTTCTCAGGATTATGCTTCTTGACTGCACTTTCTGAGTTCTTGTCATGGCACAGTAGTCTGTGGCAGGGAAAGTGAGAATGCATTCACAAAATATCATGGAGTGTATAGCTGAGAAAAGTGCACCTAAGTGTGGTTGATTTGAGTGCCATGGGCACTTTGTATTTGAGTGGCAGAGAGGCAATCAGTGGCAAGCAACAGTAAGCCTCCTCTACTCCATTTGCAAACATCCTTTTAATTTATTGATGTGTGAGATCACCAGCATGGAAATACAGATTCAGAAATATCCATTTTCTGTAGTGTTAAATACCTGCAACTCTTTCTTTTCCTTACAACAGTACCCTAACATTTAGAACATCTGTCCCCGTCTTGCGTTGCACTTGTATGCCAGACAGTCCTATCTTTGCTGTCCTGTATCTACATACTGTCAGTAAGGAAGACTGAATGAATATCGTGCAGTATCTAAAATACAGTACAAAAGTCTTATTGGTTTCCTTTAATAGTAGGAACTGTGTGGCCCTTCAGGTGTTGCTGAGCTGCACCTGTCAGCATTCCTCACAACTGGCAATACTGGCTGGGGCTGCTGGAAGTTGCAGTCTAATAACATCAGGATGGCCACACAGTTTTTACCCCTAACGTTAAAGACTTGCTGTGAGGGGAGACAGAGATGATAATGATTCCCTAACTGCTGTCTCTTGTTAGAGTCCTCCATGATGTCCGGGGATAGGCTCTTACTAAGGCCATTTCTGTACTGGACTATTATAGTGCTGTTATTCCACTTCCAACATCCTATGGAATCCTGAGATTTGCAGTTTAGGGACAGGCATTTAGAATTCTCAGCCACAGAGCTCTTTGACTTCAGTAAACTATGAACCCTTGAAATTCCACAGGATGTTGAAATAGAATAATAGCACTATAACAGTATAGTACAGAAATGGCCTAAGAGAACAATATTGACATTTGCTATTATATGACTGAACTGTGGAAATAAACAGGATACAGAGCTACATATGCTGACTGATGGTCAGTTGCTTTAATTTTTTTAAAAGCCTAGCATGTTTTGGCCTCTACCAAAGTTGGCCTTTCTTAGGGGCTACACTTTACAAAGAAATTTCTGGAGTTGTTAGTACACTCTCCATAGAATTAGACCACTGAGCAAATTATGTGAATGATCCCCAAATGTTTCCTCCTCTTCTCTTCCTCTGGCAAAGTTGCTTGGAGGAGAGTAGAAATGTAAACTTCCATTTTTGTTAACTGTAATTTAGTGTTATATCCAACTACTAAGACAGAAATCAGAAAGGAGATTCAGATCTTTGGGTGATCTATAATAAATCACCAAAGTTTTTCATCTTCTACCGTTTAACATTAATTACAATGAAAGGCCTTGCTTTCCTTCCGCATCGGGCTGCTATTAATCAACATGGCTTAGAGAAAAGAAAGGTGTGTAAAAGATTTGTCTGTAAGCCCCATTTCTGATATTACAAATAAAATTCTGTAGTGAGTATGTGCTCAGACGTACCTTGTCCTATAATTCTATATCTGCCTTTGTGAACTGGTTTTGTGTATCTGGCTTTGGCTTGTGGACCTTAGGATTGTAGTGGAGAACAAAGCTAATTCTGCAAATCTAAGCTCTTCCCATCCCTATAATAAAATACAGGTAGTCATACCTATAGTTATTGAAGCGTTCCAGTATATAGACCATGATTTGATGTAGGCTTGCTTTGGTAACACTAACCATAGTTTGTCTGGGTTGGAAAAGCAAGTGCAAATTTCTGATCTCTTCTCATGGCTGTGCAGGAGGAGAGGAAGGAGGGAGCTGTTAAACTCAGGAATCACAGAAATCACAATCCATCCAACTTCAGTGAGTATGAGATATGATATCATGCTGCTCATTTTACCACTAGTGCTTGTGCATTGGCTGCTGCTTATGGGGGAATGGAGATTGGACCACACATTAAATACCCTTATGTATTACAGAGGACACAAGACAGCCAGACATGGTGTGGTTTTGGCTAACAAACCTATGTTATTTTTATGCAACTTATGTTACAGATTTCTGTTTTTTCCAGCATATAACAAATCCAACAAGTCTTTCTTATGGAACTTCTGTTTTAAAAGCTGCACACTTTGGATGCAGAATCCTCATTCAGAATAGCGAGGCTTCTGAGAGTGCGAATAAGTAGGGCCTTTTGGCTTGCAGATTCAAGTCTCCTTCAAAACATGGTATATATCCTGGATTGTTTTAATAAATTATAGGTATGATTACTTTAGTGTACGGATGATGTAAAGTGGCCCTCCTTCACAGATCTGGTAGTTCTCCAAGCTCTTGTCTTTCAGGTGCCAGTTTTAAGCATATTACTTTATATGAACTTTTGTGGAATGGGCAAGTGATTTCTTTTATTTTCGTCATTTCTTTTGCATTTTATTAGATATTTGCATTTTATGATTTTAGATATTTGTAATTTTTTAATTCTAACAATGTGCTTTTATGTAGACTAAATTAGCCACCTTCAGCTTCTTTGAGAAAGAATGTAAATGAAACATTGAGAAATAACTAAGGTTCTTCACATAACACATTTTTTCTGCACTTCTAAAAAAGAAAAAATGTATTTGAAGGTGACAAGTGAAAAAGAATAGGTCTGTATATTATGGTCCACAAAATACTAAGCACTTAAAGAATTAATTTTTATTTTCATCCCGGAGTGACAGATAGAGTTGTAAGGAATTTTAGGTTAACAAGTGGGTAAGGAAAAAGCAGGATATCGATTAGAAGGACGGAACGAACTAAATGTGCTAAGAAAATTAAAGATAGGATATAGGTAACAATGCCAATAAGAGAATTCTAGATATAAAATGGAAGTCATATGTTTTTCTTTGTTGTACGGAATGGGGTTACTAGGGTTATTTGTAAAGTATGTTTTATGTATGATTGTTTTGTCATGTATGTTTTGATGATGAGGTGATAGATGAGAAGTAATGTAACAGTATTTTTGTGGAAAATCCAGTAAAAAAAAAAAGAAAAATAATAGGTCACAATTCAGAAACACACTTTTAAATTTGCTTTCAGTTGCCTTGTTGAATAACAAAGGAAAGCTTTTTAGTATTGATCTTTCACATGTATCTTTGACCCCACCCCATTCCACAATAAACATTATAGTAGCACACCCTTCCTTCTTGCTTTTTGGACTTCCATATTATTTTGAATTTGTGTGTGTGTGTGTTTTAAATAATACCTACAATATCCTGGCTACGTTCAGATTCTTAATTTAGGTCGGAAATAATTATATCTTGTGCTGCTGATTTGAATTTAATTCAGTAGGGAAGTTACTTCACTCTTAGCTAAGGTCTGTCTGAGTGGTAATGAGTGTTGCACTGGTGGTTTGTACCTTCATAGGGGCAGGAAGGTACATGTCACCTTTTTCCCTGAGGTCTATGGCTCCCCAGTGTGCCTTGCAGTTTCTCTGTGCTCCATTAAGTTTATTAGTCTTGCTGTGAAGTAAAAGGACACCATGAAATCCCTGCATTAATATCTGTTCACATCTTGGATGTAGCTTATTTGCCATTTTTGTTGAGCTTCGATGTGGATTCCTCTCACGGTCTTTCTGATTCTGCCTTCTAGAAAACAAGCTAAACATCAAACTGCTGTAAAGTAGCATGTTTCCAACCATGTGTGCAAATTTGTCAATTTTCTTTAATTGTAATTTACTTGGAAGTAACTGCTATCTTTACATTTTTTTTAAAAAAAAATATAATGCATGTTATACCAACAAATTTGTTATAGCATCAGCTGTTGGCACAAGCTTCTTAACTGTTCAAGGATGAGATGAATGCACTCTGACAATGCAATGAAAAAACCTCAAGCCTATATACAGTTGCCTTACCAGCAATTAGCAGCAGGAAGTTTATTGTTATTGTGTATCTTCAAGTCGTTTCCAGCTTCTGGCAAACCCAAGGTGAATCTATCATGGGGATTTCTTACCAAGATATGTTCAGAGGGATTTGCCTTCCCTTCCTCTGAGGTTGAGAGAGTGTGACTAGCCTAAGGTCACTCACTGGTTTCTGTGGCTGAGTGGGGATTGTTCCCATTGTCGTCAGTCCAGTGCTCAAACCATTGCACTGTGCTGGCTCCCAGCAGCAAAAGAGTACACTTTAACAAAAATTAAAAATAATAGGGAAGACATTCTCAGTGGCTGTCACACATCTAGGAAGTAACCACTTTCTGGTCATTTAGTTAAGCTAGGAAATAGTTATTTTCCAGTTGAATAAAACTGCTTAAACTTTGAAGTTACTTTAAGCAGTTAAGATAATATGCAGGTCAGGCTGAAATGTTTCATTGACAATCTTCTTTAAAATGGTTTATCTACCTCAAGCTTATGAGATTTGGTATTCCAGAAATAAGCACACTGATTCCTTAAATTGTGGTGGAATTAATTCAGTAGGATACCTCTGCTTGCACAGCAGGACTTCTCTCTTGTTGGCTTTGGTAACTAAAGAGTTCTTACACTTAGCCAATAATGGGAGCCCTGCATCCATAAAATCACATTTATAAAGAAGTGCGGGTTCAAGCCTTCAAGCCTTGATGGGCTTCACCTCTGCCTTAATCTTTGAGCTGTGTAAGTAAGGAAGTATCCAATCTGACAGAAGAAACATAGGCCAAGCTACATTCACTGGAACTAAGAAAGCATACTGAACAGGTTCACTGATGTCAGGACAGATCTGTGAAATTTTATTTGCAAAGTATTATTTATATCGGTCACAATGATCTGTTGAGTGGTCTATGCATTGTTCTGCTGGGCCAAGATATAATTGGTCTGCCTCCCCTCAAACAAACCCTGATTTCGATGATTCTGTGCAAATGCAAGGATGGAAGATAAGAATTAATTATTTGCTACTGTTACTGCTACAGAATAGGCAGTCCGGTAGACTTAGTGCTAGTTTAGTTAAACTCTGAATTTTTCCACCAAAATTAAGCTTCCCCACTCATTCTAAGATCTCTGTCTTCCATCCTAGAAAGTCAGTGGAAGATAACACTAAGCAGCAGTTATGTCAACTGCCCCAAATGTTTTCTCTTTCAAAAGTCAGCCAGAGAATTGATAGAATTGCTGGCCATCAGAAAATCATCCAAATTGTTTTTTGCTTAGCACAGGCTTGGTAAGTCTAAACCCCACCAGGTAGTGAACTGTGTGTGACAATGGAACAATAGATATCTGGATTCTTCACATCTAGGTCAGTATCATCCCATTGTTAGTTCAGAACACGCCCAGCAGAACTGATTGGGGTGAGATCCCAAATTAGACAGACCTGTGGTTGCCATCATGACCATGAAATCCTGAGCATGGATTTTGGAAGTCCCCCAATATATCAAGGCAAGGGGACTCCATCAACAGTTTTTAAAACAATCCTGGCTAACTCAGGATAGGAAACTATTGGCCAACATGGTGTCTCTTGGTGCCAAGAGAATTCAGTTTCTGTTTCAGAACCTATCTTTGAACATATATGCTCACACTGGAAGGCAGCAGGATAGAGACCTTAGTCAGCATGATGGGTCACTGCTTCTCTGTTTTCTAGGTGTCATATGTTACTGACTAACCAGGTGGCAAGTGTCAGGAAGGATTTGCCTTGAAACCGCCTCAGCCTTATTCAATCAGGGCTCTGTAAAACAAGCCCTGTCAGTATGTATCACAGGAACAAGTCCCAGATGGCTGTTGTTTTCCTTTCATTGACATTTTGAATTTTAAGAGTAATTTTTACCAATTGTACCAGATGTGTGGCCACCAGGAACTGTACTGAATGTGTAAAATACACAAAATATATTTTACAGAAATGCATAAGTTGTCACTTGGGATGAATTTGTATTGAGATGAATCACCTCTAGCAGTAGCAGTTGGATTTCAGTGATGCACTAAGCAACTTCCTTGCTGGCCTTTTCTGAGTTTGACCTGCAAAAGCTGGAACATCTGATAAAACACCACTCATCTCTTCTCAGCAGGCTTGGAAATGTTGAAAGCCAATCCAGGGAATGAGTGACAGCTTGACGAAAGTTCTTCAGCTGGAGCGTGATGGCTAAATGAGACAGAATTCCCATTAGACACATACCTTTAGGAGCTTATACTATTACTGCAATCTACAGTATGAGTTGTCTAATCTCATGAGTTTGGCTATTAGCAAAACAGCAGTGGATGCGTGATATCTCTTAAGAGTGGCAGAATTGTCAGCACAATTTAGCACACATCAATGAGCTGCAGTAATTACAAAAGACCATGTCAGGTCAGAGGATTGCTCCAGATCATTAAAACAAGTTGCTCTTACACTAGCCATCCTTTAACTTATTACAGAATATAATGATTACAGAAAACTGGAGCAGAGGCAGATGTAGCAGTTCTGAATTAACTAAAGATAAAGTGAACCAAGGTTAAATTGTCCTCCATATGTATCATGTTATGACAAATGTAACAAGATGAATTATAGTAAGGCTTGTAGATTTCATACGCGCACACGCACGCACACACACACACACACACACACACAGAGAGAGAGAGAGGATTCAGGCTTTAAATTCCCTGTTGCAAAAGAATTGTTCAAGATGTTAATGTGACAACCTGCTCCATGAATTATATGAGATTTTGTCCTACATGGATAACATTTGGGTGAAATTTTTTGGCACATGCTATCGTGAGTAAACAAGACATGCTTTATTCAGGTTGTGATTTTGTGTCTAAGTTGATGCTGAAGACAAGTTTGGATTCAATGAGTCTTTGAGGTTAGGGAGCTACAGTTTATTTGGTGGAGTCTTTTTTTTTTTTTTTTGATGCAATGGAAAATGCTTTGGGAATTGCACATCTTTGAAAGATCAATGTTTAAAACTCTACCATATTTGAAAGGCTAATCTTGCTTTCCTTTCCAAAGCCAGATTTTGACAAAAATGACAATAAGTAGCTTTAATATTTTGATTATTTACATAAGCAAATTGCTGAATGCTAGAAAGAAGCCTGCCTGTGCATGAATTTGGAGTACAAAGATGTCCACACACAGTGCCTTCCAGAGATATTCTCCCCTGTCTTTGACTTTTCCACATTTTGTCATGTTACAATCTGGAAATGAAGTAGATTGAATTGGCATTGTTAATACTAGACAGGTGCAATATGCTCAATACAGTAAAGATGCAGAATATTTTTAAGGGAGACTTTTTTTAGTCTTGCTTACAAGATCTGTTTACAAGGAATCTCTCTTGTTAATGAAGATAATTTTTCCGGGTGTTTTTCATTAGGTATTTCAGAAAGAGAAATAGGTTGGCGTGGATGTTTTTTCGGGTGGAAAGGTAATTTTAAGAAATAAGTCTTACAACGATAATTAGAAAGCTTTCCTGAAAAGCCATTGCAAAGAGATACTAGGGAGTAGTGTGTGATGCAGGATGGGATATGCAGTTACTAGAGGTGAACCTCTTGTATGTTGTATGCATGGAAGTGCCTACTGTCTCACCCAAAGAGTAGTAGGGATTCTAGCCATAATTTGCTATCCTCAAAATAGGAAACCATAGAATCATACAGCTGGAAGAGACCACAGGGGCCATCAGGTCCAACCCCCTGCCAAGTTTGAGGTGGTTCATGAGACTTACAGTCTAGATTGTTCTATACAATGTGCATTTCTCCATTTGTGTTCATGGATTTTTCCAATTACTTGTTGTATGGGTTGCCCATTATTTGTGATATATGTGTCCTTCTGTGTTTATGTGTAGCGCATTTTCTATGTTGTGTAAAATTTGAACTTTTTAAAAAACTTTTTAAACCTTTTTTTAAAAGAAAAGGCATTCATCTTTTGAAGAAGGATGCCAGTGGGTCAATATTAAAAATATTTCTTTAATCTTATTGCAATGGTATTTTTGAAAGTGCTGTTCATGGAAATTTTTCTTTAAAAAGCCTTAACAGTTGAAGCCACCTAATGTTGTAGCCGTAAGCTGCTGAAGCTTCTCTTGACTGGAAATCAAGATTTGTGCATGATGGTGGGTATTGAGGTCTTACCCTTTTTAGCTGAGAAGTTGAAATGGTGGTTGGACAAATCTTTTACTTGAATCAAACTATAGTTTGAGGATTCTTCAGAGCAAAGTATTTGACCTGAAATAAATCTGAATTGGATTATACAAACTTTTAGTCACAGCTGCATTAGCAGAATAGATTTGGGATTCCTAATTTATGTAACAGTACCTGAGGGTCAAAACTATCATGGCATAGTGGTTTGATTGTTCAGCTAACACTCTGGAAGACCACGGTTCAAATCCCCATTCATTCATGAAAACCCACTGGGTGACCCTGGGGAAGTCACACTCTCATAGCCTCAGAGGAAGCCAACAACTAGCCACCTTTGAACAAATCTTGCACAAAAAAAAAAAAATTCACTTCAGAGTCATCATACATTAGAAGCAACAGGAAGACACAAAATAATAACACAACAACAGCATGGAGGTCACTTCCCCATGGTACACGTCTGTGCAGTCACATGAGGAATGTGGATGATGAAGCCATCTGTGTGGGGGACTACAGTTGAGTCCCGGTTATCCGACCCAAACGGGCGGCCGCAGGGTCAGATAACCGAAAGGTCGGATTACCCGGACGCCCGTGGCGGCCGCCATTTTGGGGGCGTGTCAGGGCGGGCCTGGGGGCATGTCAGGGCATTTCTGGGGGCGCGGAAATGCCCACAGCCACGCCCCCAGGCCACTGTGACGTCGGTTGATCCGGATGGTCAGATAACCGAACGTCGGATAACCGGGACTCTACTGTAATTGCAATTGATATCGATAATATGTACTTACATGCGTCTTCTCTGGTGACAGTGAGAATGGCTAGAAGCATATGTTAGAACTGTAAAATACAAGACAAGCAGTTAAAGACAAAACAGATTAAACTGCAAGTTTTCTGCAAGGCCGGACAGAAGGATGGATATCTGGTGCAAAAAGACCCAGCTAACTGTGGTTTTGTTGTTCATATGCAGCCTACATCTGTGGGAGGTTGCATCATAGGAGAACAGTGGGGCACAGTAACACAATTCCCTCCTCCTCCTCCTCCCCTGGTTTTCTGTATTAGAACTTATGAGAAGTTTCTGTAACAATATTTTTGTTGTCATTCCTTTATAAACATGTACATATACATTGTGGTGGTATATGCAGTAGAAACAGTTGCTTACTATTCTAGGTTTTTGTTTTTATTTTGCTTGCATGGGTGAAATCTAAATTAGGATGGTCGTCATATTCACCCTATAGGCTTGAAAGCCATATGATGCTGTCTTCAGAAAGGTACAGGATTTATTAAACCAGGTTGCTGAATCAAAGTAAACTATTTCCCATTATAGTTTGGCCTTGGGGAGGGAACAAAATGCATTAAAAGTTATAGCAGTGGGAGTAGCAGCACCTCATACATAGCAAATGCACCACAAATGTTGTAAAGCAAAAAAACAAAACAAAAACAAAAAACCAAGAAAATAAGGTTAGAATTTCCTGGAGCACATTTAGAACCGTCTTTGTTTTAAATCTTGCTTTGCACTCAGAATCATAAATAGTAGCTAAAACTATAAGCTTCCAAATGTCCTTATTTTGTAACATCCACTGTATTTCTGCGTCATTGGGGCAGTATGGATAATTTTCAGTTCTATACCTGTAAAGAACCTCTTGGGGGTGAAATGGCCTATATTTGGACATGCCAGCCACCAAAAAAGATACCTAGAAGTTTGCCAGCATTGACATTATTCACTTAGTAGTGGGGTTTTTTGGACCATTCTTCGTCTATGGAGAAAGTAGGGACTAAACAGAGCTAAGCAGTATTTGTTTAAATTCTTATCTGGCTCTTTCCTTTGTTCTTTCCAGGGATGGGGGGGTTAGGTGATGCTGTGTTCAAAGCAAACAAACACATTTCTTGTCTTAATGAGGGAGGGAAAGAGGCAAGGTATAATGTTCCTTTGGCAGATGCAGGGCTGAATCCAGCTGTGGACCCAGCGCAGATAGCAGGAGAAATGTCTGGGAAGTGAGCCAAGCTACATGGTTTTGGGGTGGAGAAGGTCTTTAATCTATATGAGCTTAGATAAGCATGTAAAAATGGGTACATATTTGTGGGTTTGAAATGAAAACATGGGAGTGTCTTTTTTTGTGTCAAATGTCATGACCTCCCTACCAACTTGCCTGCTAACTTATTTTCAGCATCACAAGTAATAGAAATAATCTTCTCTTTCCCCCAGCTGGTTCTCAGCTTGGTCCTTTAACCTTTTGTTTCCTATGCAAGGTTTCTAGCAAAGTCCTGTGTTCAGCAATACAAAACTCCTTTGTAATAAAATTCAGTGCACCAAACTTCTCAGCTTGTCATTTCCTTTTGAGCTGCATGATTACCCTTTCGCTGTACCTTAAGCTCTACCCTAATTCCCTTTGGAAATCCAAGCCAGTGCAACAGAGTGTTGGCTGTCCCATCTGAGTTCATATTTTTCAGACAGACACATTGGAACAGTAGTGCAGTCAGCCAGGAAGTCTGAGTGAGGATGATATGTGTTTGTTTTCTAAAGTTAGGCTTGGCGGCTTTCTTTTATTGTACTTTCCCAACTGCAATTTCTGCTATTATGTTTCTGATGCTTTTTGAATGTTTTCAGTAAGAATGCATTTAGATGCCTACTGAAGTATGATTAGAATCCAAAGTAAATATGTAGCACAAAAAAAAAAAAAATACTGTTGTTCAAGGGAAATATAAATGCCAGTGTTTAGCTTCTAAATTTTTGAGATCTATTTCTGTATTTTCTTTTTCTGGAAACCCCTGCTGGTTGCAAGAATGGAAGATGCTGGCATTTTTAGTGACTTGGAGAACAACGAACATGCCCTCTGGCTGACTGTTGGCAACTTAGCAGCTATCCTCTCACCTTTTTATTTCCTCTCAGGCCAACATATTTTGATCTATTTGTGAACTTCCTGAAGGAGGATGTTGCCTTGGTACGAGATAGAGTTTAAACATTGGAAGACTGTAAACAAATTTACACATGATGTCAGTGGTACAGTATTATGGTTAGAAATGTGTGTAGTTTTGCATTATGGGATGTCAAATTCTCAAAAGCAAATTATTATTTGAAACAAAAACAATCATCTACTCACCCTATCCCATACAACATACCTAAAGCTGCAGCTCTTAAAAACGGATGACAGAAGAAAATAGTACCATTTTAGACAGATAGCAACATTAATCGTTGTTCTACTCTGTTAGAAAAAAATGGATGAGAACTTCCATGTAATTACAAATGTGGCACAGGAATGAAAAGGCCCTGAAGTTTGAAAGCCTTCATCTGATGCTGAGAGTGTGTGACTTGTCCAAGGTCACCCAGTGAGTTTTCATGGCTGAACAGGGATTTGAACCCTGGTCTCCCAGTGTCCTAATCCAGCACTCAAACCACTATGCCATGCTGGTTCATTGTCTGTCATATCTTACTCAAAATATACATGGGGTCTCTGTATTACCAACAGAAACCTTTGAAAAAAGGCATGCGATTCATGAGTAGAAACAAAATGCAGATTTGTATAATCAAATCTCTATAACATTACAGTGTTATAAGGCGTACAGAAGCTTTGTTTGCCTTCAGTCATAAGTAAGCAGCACCACTGCACAATACTCACAAGGTCTATTGGTACATACAGGACCCATGAGATTGTGTGACTCAATGGAGCATACAGTCTTTCCTCTACATTTACAGGTTTGACCTTTGTGGATGTGATTATTTGTGAGATGTGGATATGCCTCCCTGCATTTTCTCATTCCTTTGCTTTTTGCGGGGCATAGAGATGGTAAGCAAGCACACCGAGGCAAAAGGCAAGGGAATGTAGGGGTGGGGAAGGCACGTACAAACCTTCCTTGTTCCCTTTGGAGCTACCCGCTCCCATTCCTTTGCCTCTGGCCAAGTATGGAGAAGGAAAGCTTATATGCTGGGGCAAAAGGAAAGAGAGTAGAAGAGGGGAGCTCCAGAGGGGAGAAGAAAGATTTGTGGGTGCCTTCCTCCCCCTATTCCTTTGCCTGTAGAGCCCTGGAAGAGAATGGGAGGGGGAGCACAGGGGGGAGATTTTCCACTTTCACAAGATTTCTACATCCCAAGCCCTCATGAAGGTGGTAAGGCCACTGTACTTTTGGTAACCTTCAGTAAAATAGAACTGGTTTGAACTGTCCATATGCAAAGATATCTTGAAGCTAAGCTCTTGTACACTATGTGTGCACTAACCATGTTTCAGTGTAGTTTGCCACAACCATTATTTCATCTGTTGACCAGTGATCTGTCAGTTCTCCACGTTACTTCTCTCTGTGTCCTTGCAAAATGATGGGCTGAGTGTGTGGTGCCTAACATGATCACAGCAAAAAAGGTTTTTAGAAACACGGAAACTGGCCTTGTCCCAGATCAGACTGTTTTACTAACCTCTTGTGTGACAGGAAGCAGGTCTTTAATGTGTTAGAGGGAAACCCTTCTTATCACCTGCTGCTTGATCCTTTCAACTAGAAGTGCCAGGGACTTACATTTGGTACCTCTTGTAATCAAAGGATATGTTGTATCATAAACTTGTAGTCTCTGTATTTCTTTTAAACCAGTCTCAGATAATTTGGGGAATCATATTATACATAAGTAGAACATATTCAGTATTTGAGGGCACCATACAGCAGAGAGCACAGAAGTGGCAGAAGTTCATTCACGTGTTCATTACAACCCAAAAAGAAACTCTTAGAATCTGGGTGCCTGCCTGTATTACTGTAATATTGCCTTGTCAGTACCATGATGCAAGGTTTGCAGCTGTGTAAGCAGAAATTAAAGGCACTGTGATTAAAGGTGAAGATCTGTGCTAGTCCTTATAGAGGTCTTGGTGAAGCCAGAGAACAGACCATGTGAAAGACTACATGAACAGCTCCAAGGCAGGAAACATTTTTGCAGTTGCTAGGATAGTGGTGAGTCCTACATATTAGTGCTGAAAAGAGCATATTTCTTTGATTTCAAGGTCCAGCTTGAAGGCTATCTTCCTTTCACTGCTTTGTATATGATCTTTGAGTATATAGTGATGACAAATTGGGAGGGCTCTGGTAGACACTTTGGTAGTTTGGATTGGTTTTTTTGGATCACCATTGGATGGGAGAGTCCTCACAGTGTTTATTCCTACTTAAATTTGGCTTCATCTTTACATTTGGGATTTCTGTGAGCTAACTGATGTCACATCCTTAAAGATCATATTTCGGTCCTACCTAAGCCTGGGAATATTAAGCATTCTTCTTGGAGCCTTTTTAGGTAGTACCATGGCAGTTTTTATGTTATTTATGTGTAGTTGTTGTGCAGCTATTTTCTTTTGAGATAGTTAAAAATCTGGTACTGTGAACAGAGTGCACTTTTCGCATGACATTGTAGCACCTTCGTCACTCTAGACCTTTGCTGTGTTTTCTTTTAATTCATCAATATGAATTGATCTTGAAACTCTCCAGAGTGCCAAACATGATGTGTTGGTGACTTCATCTTGAACCGCAGTTCTATTATCATATGAGCACTTCATGTACCTTGAGGCATGTGAGACTTGATACGCGTAATGATCGATGATTCTTCTTTCCACCCTGCCCGTTGGAAGTGTGAGAAAATTTCTGCTCCATCACTGTCATTTTCCAGCTGCCATCTTGCCTTGAAGCCTAATAGTCCTCTTAACATTTTGAGGCAATGAACTGGAGCTTTTCTGCTCAGGAGGCTTTGCATCTCCCCCCCCGCTCTCCTCCGGTTTATGTAAATCTGACACCAGTTTGACCAAAATGCCTAAGAAGGCACAAAAGTGCCTTCAGTTTAGCTGAAACCTAGCAAGGTGGGCATGTATGTAACATAATACATCCTCTTCATACACAGGGTGTTTTTAGAGCACTTGAAGAAGGCCTCTCACTTGTAAAAGTGTTTTCTATTATGATAACTTTGAGGGAAGGCTGCCCTCCTCAGCCTTCCCACTGAGCTGAAGTCTCATTATAAATTGTCTCTTTATGTTTCCAAAATGCTGGGTTCCCAAGCTTAGCTCATTAATGAGACAGGAATGTATTCCATAATGGCTGGCTTGTTGCACCAGAACCACACAGAGTAAAAAGACTGTTGCAATTTAATTCATTGGTGCTGGAAACACATTTTCACTTCAGCAAGCCTGCTAAAGAGAAAGCAATGGAGATTAATTCCAACTTTTCCCCCAAAATTCAATTACTTTTGTTCTTCCTTTATTTAATCTGCATCTCTGCTTTAAAAATTGCTTTCTTTTGCAGGAATATGTATAAAAAACTTATTCATTACAATCAACCATTTAAAAAAATGAAGAGAAGTTGTAGGATGCATGCTGTTTTCCAAAAGAAACAAAGAATAATACTTTCACCCTTAGAGACTGAACTGTTTCACAGCTAAACTAGTTCAGACGTAGTGTGCTCCCTGATGGGAAGGGCTAAATCTCTTATTTTAAAGCTAAACAAGATTACTCCAAAAGCTGGCATTCAAATAGCTTTTTGCGTAATGGCATAATAGGTTAGGGGTTCCAACAGTCTCCCATGCAGATCCAGCAGTTGAACTCTTTAGGTGCTTCAGCTTCGAAAAGTTTGCTTTAGAATTAGCTTGCTGTTAGAAGGCAAGAGATTGCTAACTATTTGATTTTCAGACATTAGGTGAACAGAGAAGAATGAGTCGCCATGTCAACTACAGTACCGTGAAATGGAATGAAACTGCCTTTTTAGTTGTACACATTCAACAGCAATCTTAGTTCCCTGCTTTACTCCACAGAGTCTGTCATCCCCCCCCCATTTTTTAACTTTACCATAGCTTAGCTATGGGTGCTATGAGAAGTCGATCAAACCCTAATTAAGAGTATTATGAATTTCAAAATGCATTCACTTATATTGGAGGAGACGTTCTTCTTTAAAACAATTCACATTGAGGAAATAGCATGCTTTGGAAAACATTCTTTCTCTGACCACTACTAATCAAATCATTGCATACTCTTTGTCATTGTTCACAGTTTTAAAGATTTTGCCCCTTTAATACTGAGTTTGCCACGTTCAAATTAGTGGATCATCCAGTATTCATTACCCATAGCAAGAAAATGGCATTTGCTGCTGATAAATTTAATTTGTTCTCTTCATTTTTCCTATAATAGCATTTCATTTCTATTTCCACTTAGTACAATAAATAAGAAATGAGTGAAACAGCAGAAAAGAAAAGAAAAGAAAAACATTGCTAATGGTGGAAACCTGCCTTTCATCAAATTGATCTACCGAAATGCATATACCTGAAGAAATTAACCTAAATTATATTACAAATAACATTAACTCCTCATCTGAGTATGATTAGACTGTGCTTGTCAATTACACATCTTTTGTTTTGTTTTTGTGTTAGCTTTCTTCAAATTAACCAATTGTATGAGCTGTTTCAAAGTTTAGAAAATTGTTAGTACAGCATTCTCTCCTCTAGACATTGTAGTCCAGTTTGCACTGAGATCATCACATGTAACAGTATTGCTCGTTGACTTATTGACAGTATATGAAAATAATGGCTGAAATGTATGGATATATGATTTTGTGGCGTGTATAGGCACCCAAAAATGCTCCCATGAAAAGGACAAAAGGAAAACTAAAGTGACCACAAGTCCACTTCTGAGTTTGAAAAATAAATGGTATTTTTTTTTTAATGTTGAACAGTTCAGGAAAGACTTGCAACCTATGTAAAGTGAATAATGACCCCTGAGGCTGCATTGTGCCTGCACCTGATGGAGGACAATGATGGGAACAGTAAAAAAAATTGTTTCAAAACAACTTGTAGAAGTCTGTGCTGATACTCAGTCCCTTCCTTTACAAAGCAGGAGAGGCTAACCAAGCCATAGATTTCCTTTGCATGTTTTGTTTGTTCTGGTGCTTGTTGTCATTGGTGTATCTCTTCATAGGCAAATCAAAGTCATCAGTCAAGAACAAATGATTCCTTGTAACTCTGGCTTGTTTGAGCAGAGATAAGTCAGAATTGCTGGTCTACACATCTTGGTAAACAAACCACAGGCAAATTAGTTAGTCCAATAGGAATATGTACTATTAGGCCTATACATTCAGTTGCTAGTTTGGAATAGACCCATTCAATCAATGCAGCTTACAAAAGTAATGACTTGCCATTCAGCAGTTGATTCAGTGGGTCTACTTTAGCAATTAGGTTTAGTCTAGGATCAGAATCATTCAGGTCTCCAGATGTAGTTGGACCGTAATTCTCAGCTGCTCTAACCAACATATCCAATTATTTTTTTTAAAAAAAAATACTTTGAGTTACAGTCCAGCAACATCTGGAGGGCTGCATGTTTCCCACCATGATTTCCTTGACTAAAGATCATGTACAAGTGGGGTTTAATGTAATTCAAAAGTGCATCCATTTCTGAATAGGCAATTTGGGGATAGGTCTCTAAGATCTGTTGGACACAGTGCATGATTATGAACCATAGCCTGTCTCCACAGTAGGTGGAAAAATAGTGAGAGATCTGGAAAAATAGAGAGTTAGAATCCATCACAATACCTCAAAATATGTCATCTGGAAGCCATTTCCAGCTTCTTCTATGTGGCAAAAGTAATGTGTAGAGGTTGAAACAGTTTATCATGTCCCTTCCTCTGGATCTTCTCATTGTGAAGATAACTGAAGAGAAATCCATATACATCAGCATGTAAAAAGGGGAAACATAGATACTGCTGACTCAGTTGATGACTGGCAGGTACTTCAGTTGATTGGATTTCAGTTACATCTGGATAGCTTTTTCTGTCAACCTCAGAGCCAACTTGCTATTTATACTACAAATAGAATTCAGTATTGGAAGGTTTTTCACTGCTGGATTGTTAAAGCTGCTTAGACCTTCCAGCGGCTTAATTTGGGATTAAATGACATTTTGCTCATAAAATCCATTTAGTTAATTCTCTGCAAAGTGTGTCCCCTACTGCAGTTTTAATGTATTGCATATTTTTTTTCTCTTTTGGAAAGAAAACATACTTCTTGGCTTGAGTTTTCCTTCATCAAGGCACTGTTAGGTATTATTAATACTGCAAACAAATGTAAGTTTTGGCATAATAGTTTGGACACATTTTATGAGTCTTCAAATTCTTGTAGCTACAGTGTTTTGTACATTTCTGATTTAATTTTATTACAACCATCACAGAAGATGTCAGATCAGAATCTTTGGCTTCCATTGCAACTCCAGTAGTGTAGAGAGTGAGTTTATCAGACAAAGATTAACTGTTCTAAAATCTGGAATGTATAGGTATTTGAGGTTTTCTTTCTATTTTCCTGTGGTGGAAGTTGCTATCCAGTGGAAATTGCTACCAGTTAACTTCTTTGTATGTCTCCACCTCTTCCCAATGTTTTCAAAACTTACTTCATCCACATATTTATCTGAGCACCAAGTACTTTCCCTATTTTAAAAGCTATTGGATAAAATCTGTTTTTGAAAAGTATAAATTTTCCAGTTTTAAACTAGTTAAAAGATGGCACAACTATTCTACATACATGAACTTTACCTACTCATGCAATTAGATACATGAAAGCAGAGCAAGTAAGAAAATTTTACAATGCTCCTGAAAGCTAGTTGCATTCAGGTTTGGAGGTAGAGTTGTCTCCACTGTCCTGGATGTACCACTTAAGATGCACAGTTAGTTTCCCATCCTGTTTGCTCATGTCGCATAGATTTGAGTGCTTCTGACATGGCATATGAGGATGAGCATTTTGGGGATCCATAAAATTAATTGTAAAGCTGTCACCAAAATCCAGCTGCCTGTCCCAGCTACAGCAGACCCAATTAATCACATAAATGTTCATTTTTCAAGTTCCAGTTTATTTAAATGGGTCTCCTCTAGTTTGGATTAACAGGGGCATTTAAGCTCAGAATGGGAATTGTACAGCCTAGCAGATGTTGTTGGACTGCAACCCCCAGCACCCCTCACTATTGGCTAGAACTGCTAAGAGGTATAACTCAACAACATCTGGAGGTTCACACAATTTCCACTCCTGATTTAAGCCTTTGTCTGAAATCAGATTTGAATCATAGAGTTGGAAGAGACCACAAGGGCCATGCAGTCCATGTAGCAATGCACAATCAATGCACTCTTGACAGATGACCAGACCATTTACCAGACCATTAAAACTTTCAAAGATGTAGACTCTTTCTTTGATAACCAAGGTAACAAAGGTTTCACTTGTAAACTGCCTGCTTCTTTAAGCTGTCAGTTAAGACTTGAGTTTTAAATCTAAAAAGAAATAGTTTAAAGAGCCTGTCTTTTAGGGTCTTTTGATATGTTAACATTTTAGTTTTCACCTGAATTGTTAAGTACACAAATCATGTACACAGGAGATCTAAAGGAATCATGTACACGGAAAATGTAATATGGTGCTTTAAGCACATGTTTTTGTTGGATATGACTCCTTCTGGTACTACAGGGTCACTAGCTGTTGTATATAGTGCCCCTTAGATACATCAAACTGAATTGCTGATGGCTCTAAGATTGAAGACCTGGCCAAAAGATTATAGGGTGTGAAAGAAAGTCCTTTTCTCATTCTACTCCTCCATTCCTGAGCATCATTTTAATGTTCTTCTAATAGCTTATACCTTCTGGAAGTTCTTTACCTGCCACAATCTGCAAAAGCTAATTTGAGGAATTTGTTAAGAGCTGCTTGATATAAAATAGTAAGAGGCCTGAATCTAATACTATTTTTTCTCGGCCATTTGTCCTAACATGTCTGGAAGGATTTTTTTTCTTTTCTCTTTGCTTTTAAAACTGGGATATGCACTTCTTCTGTGAGTTTTGAGAGTTGGCCTGTTTCATACAGCCCTGTCAAATCTGTTTCTTTGATTTTTGTTCCTCGAGGGATAAGAAGAGAGCAAAAGGGAAATCATGGTTGCCTTCTGGATGTACCATATGCCATGGGATAAATGAGGGCTTTGCAATGACAAGGGTTATAGGGTGGGGCAATCTGCTGAGGAATTTAATTCAGCAGTGTTTATTGTCAAGTTATGCAGCAGCAATCCATTGCTACATACTGTTGCATAGTGCCTGGTATGAAGGGGTTGGCCTTGGTGAAGCCCTACAGAATTTTCCCTAATGAAAAATACAGCAATCATGAATGACGGTTTCAATCATCTTACGTTCACTTATTCTCTTTCCCAGACAAGAATTGTAAGTGATGAAGGGCAGAGGATTTATAAGGGTGTCAAAGCATATGGCAGATGGACTGGATTAGGATTCAAGACTACTGTAATCCAAATCCTGGCTGCCAGTCATTATGATGGATTCTGCCTCCTGCTGGGCTTTTCTAAATTTACAGCCACAAAGAAGAGATGGCAAATGCTTTTGATAACGAGAATTATTATTTAAAATGTTTTTTTTTCCCTTGACATCATGTATATATTGGAGGTGGGGGTTGGAAGAAGCTTTCTTTCTTAAATCTCCATGAAAATGTAGTATATTCCCCCCCACCAGTTGAATGACTTCAGTGCATTCAAAATATTTAATATTTTGCTTCATTGTTTTGTCTATATGTCAGTCTCTCCTTTTTGCTCCCTGTCATATAAATTCTCATATATTGAAGAGTGTGATTTAAAAAAAAATAATAAAAAAAATTCTTGTAGCTCTTAATGGGACTGTTCCAGGGTTGCATGCTGAGAGAAAAGCCATGATTTGTTAACAAATGTATACATGTCTAGGCGAGTTGAGCAGTGAAATGAAAGGCCTCCCTACTGAGCTATCACAAGATATCATATCACTAGTTGCCAGGAGCAGTGACAGTGCTGATCAGTGGCTTTTAGTATTGGTTTTTTTTTACTGTGCTTGTTCTAAGGAATTCAGGAGGCATGTTTCTGTGAAGTTAGCAGAGCTGAGAGACAGTGACTGACCCAAGAAGTTCCAGTGCATTCATTACTAAGCATTGATTTGACCCTCCGTATTCTTGGTTTCTCTGATGTAAATTTGACCCATAGGAACTCTACTTCAAACCAGCTAGCCTTGAAAACTGAGTTTAAACAAAAAATGATAATAGGGCAAAATGGAAAAAGAAATATAGAAGACTCCACTAACAATGGCAGTCAGTAATCTGGGAGAGAGGAGCAGGCGGACAGGTGATAGCTTACTTATCCTGAGCCTTGCAGTAAGGACAAGATCTACTTTATGTAGGTGAAACTTTAATAAGGCAGTGTTGCTCTGGCCAAATCTAGCCAAGTTTTTATGAATTTAATTTTTAACGACTGAAATAAATAAATATTTTAAAAGAAAAAGAATCCATTTTGTGTGTATGTGTGTGTATAATGATAATCCAGATTGTGCTTGGTTGAATTCTGATTTATGATTGTGTCCAAAAACCATCCATGTAAGCAAACCATGATTTGTTAGCTAGCCACAATCCACAATTAAAAGCCATGGGTATTTTTTATCAGCCCTTGCTAGCTCCTGGTTTCTTCTTCTGTCCAAAACCAGGACTATAGATTATTTCAAACGTATTATTCCATCCTGACCTGACCAAATGGGTGGTGCAGAAACAGACCAGACATGGAGAAGACAAGCTATGACTTCCTTTGTTGCCTGGGGGACAATATAGAGCTAGCATAGTGGACTATATAGACAACATAGAACTAATATAAAGAACTGCTTAGCATTACATGCAAATGTGGCCTTTATTTGGGTTATTGTTGGCACATTAATGATTGCTCAGAAGACTTATGACTTAAACTTTTCTGTTCTCAATGAATGTGATGTGAACACTAGGGATGGTAAAGAAATATTATAAAATAATTTCTGTGTAGGTGCCTGAAAACCAAATGGAAGAGGATTCATAATATAGCGATCATATGTTATATAGCATATACATGATATAGTTCAAAGAAATGTCTAAGCCATTACAGCCCACCAAAAATAAACTGAAAGAGTGCTTTAAAGTGCACTTGTTGTGCTTAGTTTGCTCATGTGCTTAATTCTTGCATCCCACAGAGCAGGTCAGTTGTGTAGATTAAATTGCAATTTTAAATAGAACTTCTACTCTTCCCCTCACAGAAAGATTTTTTAAAAAGTACAAGGTAACACTCTTACTATTTTTAAATGAGATAAATAATTCCATCGTTGTGCTGAATGTTCAGGGCTAAACACAAATTAGTCCTGATGAATGTATGGTGATGACATATGCTCGATATGCTGATTGCAACTGTATTAGTGTATCTGTGGATTTAAATTGCTCTTCTGTGAAATTGATATGAGTCAGAAGGGGAAGTGGGTTCTATGCAGTGAATTAAGATAAAGGAGGACTGCTATGTGATGAAATAAGACTGAAATTTATTTATAGGATTATTATTGCTGAAAGAATGATCTTTTCCCATAAAACGGACAGTTTGGAAGGAACCCCAATATATATCGTTTATGTATGTATGCATTTGTCCCTTCAGGTCACTTGTAGACTTATGATAGCCTCATGAATTTCATAGAGTTTTCTTAGGCAGGGAATATTCTGGGGTAGTTTGCTAGTGCCTTTCTTGCTTCCAAATTCTGATCAGACCTGACCCTGCTTAACTTCCAAGATCAGATGGGATTTGGGGCCTTCAGGGTATTTAAGCTTCTATATATCTCATACTTGGGAGTCAGTGTTATATAATGGTTTGAGTATTCAATCAGGACTCCAGGACACCAGAATTCAAATCCCTTCTCATCCATAGAAGCCAACAAATGTCTTTGGACAAGTCACACAGTTTCAGCCTTAGGGGAAGGCAATGGCAAACCTCTGAACAAATTTTGCCAAGAAAATCCCATAATAATTCTGCCTTAGGGTTGCTGTAAGCCAGATATTACTTGAAACCATAAACAACACAAGATCTTCTGTAGTGCTGCCATTTTCTATTTCACAAAGAAGGTTTACAGATGACAGACAATTCTATAGATGCATATGGTAAAACATTTTGGATTTGAATAAAAGGAACAGGAGAGATAGCCCTGAAAAAGCTGAACAGGAAAATAGGAAAGGTTCTGTAGGCTAGGATTTTAAAAGTTGGAATGTACAGCTAATTTTTTTATACAGCGAATTTCAGCAGTTTAAATATACCTTTTCTTGTTTATTCTCTTTTCCTTTCCAGAGAAAGAATTTGCCTCTTCTTTTGAGCACTGGTTTATTAATCTTCTGGGGAGCTTTGCTGCTAGGTCTTCGCTTCTACTGGATGGGGAACAAACCTCCCAGCTTTTCCAATTCTGACAACCCAGCAGCTGACTCAGACAGTTTTCTAACACGAACTCTGACCTTTTTTTACTTGCCAACCAAAAACCTTTGGCTGTTGCTGTGCCCAGACACCCTTAGTTTTGACTGGTCCATGGATGCTGTGCCTCTTCTTAAAACAGTCAGTGACTGGAGGAACTTACACACAGTGGCCTTTTATGCTGGACTTCTCCTTCTTGCTTATACTAGTTTGAAAAGCTCCAGCAAGGAAAGAGAATGCAATGGGAAAAATGTGACAAATGGTAAGCCAAACACCAATGGACATAACTTCCCCTCTGAAATGGAGTATAAAAGTATGGAACTGAAGTCCTGTTTTATATCTAAAGAAGAAAATGGCATTAACAAACACTTGCGGCAGAGGCTGCAACTTCCTTCAACTGAGCACATTGTAGTACTGTCTCTATCTTTATTAATTGTTCCCTTTATTCCTGCCACAAACTTCTTTTTCTATGTAGGCTTTGTGATAGCAGAGCGTGTCTTGTATATACCTAGTATGGGCTTCTGCCTTCTGATCACTGTGGGCACCAGAGCCCTATACATCAAAGCCCAAAAGCGCTTTTTGAAGAACTTGATTTTTTTTGCCACTGCTGCATTAATTTTTTTCTATGGACTCAAGACATTTGTCAGGAATGGGGACTGGCAGAATGAAGAGATGCTGTACAAGTCAGGGATAAAAGTAAATCCAGCAAAAGGTAATTTTCTTCATTGAGGTTTGTTATTTTGTTTATTTGTGATAAATGCTGCTGTATATATTTTTGGCTTTCTTTATCTGAATTCAACATTTATCATTGAAAAAGATGTCAATGTACATTTACAGACAGTTTTAAATACACTGGTGTATAGTAAATGGAATACAAATTCTTATTGTTTACATATTTGGAGGAATTAGATCATACACAGTAAAGGCAAGTGGAGAATCACTGAAAAGGTTTTGTTACTGTATTGTACTTTAGAGATTTTTGTATTGGTATTTATTAAACCATATAAGCATGTTTTAACTGTGCTTGGCACAGATTCAAATATTTGAATATCTTATGTAGATATGTCTGAGGAACAAGATCATTTGAGGATGTGTACGTTAAAATGTTAGTTAAAAATATGTGGATGTTTTGCATGTGCAGATTCTCCATTCCCTCTTTAATTTTTTTTTATGTGCCTCACCATTTTGTTGTCTGTTTTTGTTGTCTGACAGTTGTTGTCATTGTGGTGTGCTTTCAGCTAGTTTCTGATTTAAGACAGCCTTAAGGTGACCCTATCATAGGGTTTTCTGGGGCTGAGACTATGTGACACATCCATGGTCACCCAGTGGGTTTCCATGGCCAAGTGGGGAATAGTCCAGCACTCAAACCACTACAAATCTCTTCTGTGTTAAAGCTGTTCTCTCAGTATTAGTGATCTAACAACATGTGAATACTCCTACAAACATGGTGATTTTTCACATTGAATATTGAAAATTTAGGTTGGGTTTAGGCAAAATCAAAGTGGTTTGTGTGGGAAACAGTGGTATTTACAGAACTTTAGATATGCTGAGTAACATGAGTAGCAGAAAAAGATATATACTAGGAGTACTGGTAAATCTTTCCAGTTTTATTAATTGCAGCATTAAAAAAAATTCAGGGAGTGGGAAAATGAGAATCAAATACATGTTGGCATAATCTTCTGCTTAAAAAGAAAAGGTTCAGTACTTCACATACAAACAGGAATATTTGTAACTGCATGGCTTGCCTCCAAAAGCTCTTTTCCTCTGACAAAAGTAGATCATCTGCTGGAACTGTTAATATCCATTCTACCACATTTAGAAATTGTCTTTTTGATTAAGAAAGAAATGCCTAAAAGTGTTCTGATTTTTGTAGTGTTAAAATTTTCTGGCAGAATTTCCTGTCACATTTGATAACATTAGGGAATGAATCAGTGTTAACGCAATGACAGCTACCAAACAGCAGAAGGATTAGAGTAAGAAAAACTGGAGAAGGTGGAGCTTCTGTTTAGCTGTCATACATTCTTGCTTATACTTCTATATCTACCTCCTTTCTGATTCTTTTAGTAGAACAATAGTGATGAACCCTATTCAGATGTTCAAAATAGACTCCTGTGCAGGTAAAATGTACTAGCCTTGTCTTTTGTCATTGCTCCCTATACGTGGTGAGCAACAGTTTGATGAGAACCTGGAATCCTAAAAATCTCTACCTGGAGATGTTGAGGATTGAATCTAAGATGCTTTACATACAAAACCTGAGCACTGCAATCAGAGTTAAAGAACTGCTATCTGTAAGGCATGGAGCACTTCTCACTCTCCAATTACAGTTACCTTGATTGAAATAAGGAGTCAGAGATTTTTAATTTTTTTTTTAAGTTTTCAGAGCTAAGGAAGGAACTTTGGTTCAGTTTCAAAGGCAGCAAACAGAGCTAAGCCCACTAATTCCCACTAAAGAATTTTTGTGCACCATTGCTAGCTGAAGTTGTTTCAGAAAGAAGAAAGCAAAAGAAATATGAAAAACACTGGTTGTGTAGAGATAGCATAGCAGAGGGCACCTATACTACAGGTTTTTAAGTCCTCTTTCTTCCCCAAGGAATAGCTTGCCATGGACTATATTTAATACCTTTAATAGCTGATTCAAAGAGACTGAGACAAAGAGAAGAGAGGGGACAGTTTTAAGAATGCTGTGATTAAGCTAGAAGAAACACGGAACATACATTATTGCAGTTGTTGAATAAGGATTAAAACAGAAGATATCCTATAGGAGTCATGCACAGAGATAAATTCTCCTACATATGTGGTTGTACTGTTTTGGCTGTTGTGCAATTGATGTATTCAGTTCATGATTGTGGAATTTTTGTGTAAGAGTTTCACAAGTGTGACCATTTCATATGGACCTGTATCCTGTTGTTAATCCTGACTAGAGCAGGGTCATTGAATCAGCTGGATTTACCTGTGTGTTCACTCACCATTTAACAGTTGATGCCATGTGTCTGCTCTAGTTGGGAGTAAACAACAGGATTCCAGCCACGTAGTTGCTCATTCTTGGATGGTGTATAACTGTTAACTGCTTTATTTTTACTTTATTTATTGGGATTGCAGAAACAACAGCTGTTCATTCCCTATCAAGAAATGGGACAGTAAGGAGGCAGATAGACAATTGATTACACAGTGCAGGAGGAGAGTGGTATCGTACTGCCAAAATGTAGACTAAGTGTACACTAAATAAGCACAATGCAGAACTTGGAATGTAACGTTTACTATTTAACTTTGAGAGCCTACATAACCATCATGCTTTGCTATCATATGTTTTAGCCATCCAGCCATAATTTTCAGTTCCTGTGTTTTGTAGAGTTACTCCTTTTTATTTTCTTATTGCCTAGCCATTAGGGAGGTTGGCCATTCCTTTTTTGTAGGCAGTGGTCCCTGTTAGTCCAAGTACTGAGTCTTTACCCAGCTAGAGTGTTTTTATACTATAGGGATTAATGGAGGTCCAACAGGAAAGAACTTGTGAATTAAAGGTGATAAAAGGGTTAAATTTAAAGAGATATTCAGGGAAACTACAGAAATACCTACAAACTACTGTTGTACTGTTGAGTGAACAAGTACTTAATAATAGCAATATAGCCCTTACCCATCAGCATTGCAGCATCTGTAGAGTGCAATTTAATATTGTGTATGTCATTCTTGAGTACAGTGAAATGAGTGAAATGAGCTAGACACACTTTCACTCAGTGTCAGGGAAAAATATGCGCAGGAGAACCAACTGAAAGGACTGTTGAACTGCTGCCTTAAAAACTGTCATATGGAAAGGCCATTCTCTTTGACCCTAAGCTTAGCAGGCAACCTGCCAGTCATTAGCTGGGAAACTGCATTGGGAATTGAGACACCACCTCTTAATCATTTGTCATGCCTGTCCATTTCCTATTTTGATATATTCAGGGCATTTTGTGCATTGCTTTATGTTTTTGATGGCATTTTTGATAGCTTTGTGACTCAAATGTGGATGCACTGAATTATGTGGATGTGGTTAATTAAAACAACTTAAGGAGTCAGAAAGAAAGTGGTAGTGGAACAAAGTGTATAATCACCACAGTGTCACAAGCAATTATCGGATGTACAATCATGATAGTAAAAAAGACTTTCAGACTTGTGAGGCAAGTGACTCATGTGTTGTTAACTCCTTTAGGTTGTGATTCCTAAATTGTTGGAATAAATTGATCCATGATAGGCTGAACAAACCATAGTAAAGATGCTTCTAATGACAAAAAGGGATAATTGAAAATTCTTAGAAGAATAACAGAACTGAGCTAGTAAGAACATTGGCAATATATGCTTTTATGCAGAATCAATATATAAAGGAGATTAATTTTAAAAATTGAATATATAGAAGCCATTTATTTATTAAGAAATGAGTTACAGCACATTTATTTTTGCAAGTTAAAGACAGGTTCAGCATTTTGGTAACAGAATTAATCTAAAAGATGCTGACAGATTTCCTAGTTCCAGATATTGATAACATTCAACCATATATTAGATAGCTTTACAGAGTTTCATAACTCCTGCTGTGTAACACACAATAAAAACTCAGGAGTTTTGTTGTCTTAGCACTTTTAAATATGATCTAGGCTTTTTCAAGTTTCCCACACTTACCTTCATGGAAACTCTTAATGTCAAATGTTTCTGCTTTTGTCTGGCTTGTGTGCAAAGCATAACACAGATGTTTTACTCCTCTCCCCCAGCATGGAGTTTGATCTTACATCATAAATATACAGAGGCTTCCAATGGAACAAACAATATTTAAACTTGTATATGGCAATATTTGTCCAGGTCCAAATAAAGAACTGATAGACTAGTAGCCGTCGGCTTAATATAAGACCAGAAGGCAACAGAAAGAGCCAGTATGCTGTTTCAGAATTGAGCAACAGTAATTAATCAGAACTTTGAAACAGGATAACTGTGAAATGGCTAGGGAGATTATGAGCAAGCAGCAAAATGAGAATAAAGAGGACATAGAGGGGGCTGGTTTGGTTAATGTCTGGATGGGAAAATATGATCTTCTCTAGGGATCTTCAGGTAGGGCTAGGAAAGAGTCCTGGCTGATTCCTGTAAAGTGGCTACCATTCAGAGATGATAATAGTGGGTTAGATATATCAAGTGTCTGACTCAGTGAAGGCAGCTCACTATGTTACTAGATAAAAATATATGTTTTTAAATCAACTCTTTAAAAAGGACAAGCCATCTACAAGCTGCTATCCAATAAAATGTTAAAAACACCAGAAACACAGCATAACTAAAACTGTTGTTAATTGGATAACTTGAGCAAAATAGCAGAGAAAGAAACTCTGGTGGATAAACCCAGAAACCTGTTCTTAAAGCCAAGAAATAACATAATGGACCACCTTCTGAGATGAGGCCAGACAAACCAGCTTGGAAAGAGAGTTCTACTGAATTGGTGCCATAATGAAAAGATCTACCCCAACATACTGTTTGAAAGAACACAGAACAACACCTCTACTGATTAGAGTTTCCTCATGCCCATCCTGGCAAAGCCACACAGATGGATACCATAGTGGGATACCTCTGAAGATAACTTATTTCCTGGACAATCTTTACTTGATTTTTTTTTTAAATCAAGCAAGAATGGCTATGGGCATTTTGTAACATGAAAGAATCATGGAGTCGTTTTTTTTTCTTTTTAAAGAAAGTAGTTCACCAACACTACACATTTTGGGTGGCCATATTAACGAATCAAAATTTGTGCTTTCTTATATTAGGATGCCCCCCCACAAAATTCATTCAAGAAATACTGGGGAGAATGGGAAGTTATAAAATTAGATGGCCAATTTCCAATCTACATTACAGCAGATGTTCTGTAAATAATGAGAAGACTGTTCACACATCTGCAGTAGAGTGTGACTGCTTGGCACAATTTTACTTCCCCTATCATTATATGAATTGAAGGAAGCCACAGTTCTGAATTTACAAGACCCAACTTGGATGTCTCTCATTTATAGGGTTATGGTAAGTCAAAGTTGGAGAAGCAACTTGATGGCAATTAACAACAAATAACATCAATATATGAAGAGTCCTAGTCTGAACAGAGGATCCAGAATGGTGTAGTGGTTTGAGCATTGAACTATGATTCTGAAGACCAGAATTTAGATCCTCCCACAGCTGTGTAAACCCACTGCTGATCTTGGCCAAGTCACACAAGTCTCAGAGGAAGGCAAAAATAACCTCCTCTGAATGAATCTTTCAGATAAAACTCTGTAATAGGTTCACCTTAGGGTCACTGTAAGTTAGAAATGACTTGAAGGCTTGGAAGAACAGTAACAATGATCTGGGCAGTACACTTTCCTTGAAAAGATAATGGATGAAATCTAGTCTCTGACATTATTATCTGTCTCTAAGTTGCTCAGGGTAGCTTCAGAGTATTGTGTTACTTTGGGGATGAGCCATATGATAAGCTTCAGAAGTACTTTATGTACTTCTAGATCTGAGCTAAATCAGCGTGAGGCTTTGCCACCTAGCCTTATCTTCACTGGTAAAAAGAGGAAGCATTCATCTGGACAACTGGGGCCTAATTTGTAGGTAGGTGATATGCAGATACATTCCAAAATTTCAAAGCTTGCTGCTTCTGGACTTGCAAAATTTTGTGATTATATGTAAAATTATCTTAGATTACAGTGAATGTATTTTAATAATTTATTAAGGCATGCCAGTGTGAAATAATAATTTATCCCAAAGCTTTTACTGGTTAGCTAGTGAATAGACGAGTAGAAAAAAGGGGGGGTTTGCTTGTGGTTGGGCACTTAAAAACGAAACATTGACTTCCAATCTTTTGAGATATTGCTTTGTTGCCAAAAATCGAAAAACAGGTAAGATTCAGTACTTAACAGAAGTGCTATGATTATTAAAATATTAGTTAGTGCTCATGACAAGATAAGAGGCTTACAAGTAATTTGACAGAGAACAGAAGCAGCTGATGTTTTTCCCCAAAAAAACTGAGTTCTTCTTGGGTCCGGGCCTTACACACTAGGAGCTTTCGCGCATGCGCGGTACCTTTTGGGAAAAATTTTAGAGCTTAGTAGCTTGGCGGGAACCCCCCCCCCCATGTATCTACTGACAGCCGGGCCACCAAAAGGGCCTCCTCAGTTCTTTCTCACCCGCCGTCGGTACGGAGGTTCTGAGCTTAGAGCGTTTTTTTTTCCTTCTTTTTGCAAGTTTTTTGTTTTCACCCGAGATCGGGATCGCCCGGGCAGGGGAGCGGGGATGGTGCATCCCCCCCCAACCATCTTTACCCCCCCTGCACCAGGGGGACCGCCGTAAATATGGTGATCCCCCCCCAAGACGTTGGGAGGACTATCCAGGATGGTCTCATCCACCCCGGGATTGCCCCCGGCCCCCAACCCAGGTATACCCGGGGAAACATGTCTGGAGGGAAACCTGGTCATAAGAAACTCCCCCTAGGGGCCCCACCCCAGCTGGCCCGGGCCCCCCACGCCCCCAGATCGCCTTCCAGGGGACCCCAACTTCACCCGCGCCAGTGTGCCCCGTTGCGCTCCCCAGACGAGTGCCTTCACACCGCCAGTCCCGGGGTTCCCTTACCCCGTTTTCTCCACCTCCACGGGTGACGCTACGGTGTCCCATCCAACGTCGAGGCTGCTCCCCAGCCTCCCCACTGATCCCCCACCACTGTTTTCCGCGCCCGGTGCCTTTTTTGGGTTTCCTCCACCGACTGCTCACCGCCCGGGTAAACGGATCGCGCCGGACCGCCGTCCCCATTGCCTGAACACCACTGGGACCGTTCTCCTACAGGCCTCCACGGGCCCTCCCAGGATTACGATTCGGAGACGGACTCAAGGACTCTACACCGGCCTCCCCAAGTCCCCTCCCTTGGGTTCGGCGATCCAGCTCCTGAGTCGGCCCCTGAGGATGTCCAAAGTTCCGGACATTCTCCTCCGGATGTCGAAGGCCCTGGGCCTGAAGGTGGCGGACCCAGCCCCAGTGGTGCAATTTTTTTCCATATGGGGATCCCGCCCTCCGGGCACCCCCGACCGTTCCTGCCCGCCTTGATGGAGGCTCTCAAACACCCTTGGCCTCAGCCCCAGCCCCCCTTACCACACAGGCTGGAACACCTTTATCCCACCCAGAAGAAGGATGCTGAGTTCTTTTTTAACACCCAGCCCAACTCAGTAGTAGTCGAATCAAGGGGGGTTTCCCAAACCCCCCTGCACCACCGGACAAGGAGGGGCGTCGCTTGGACACCTTTTGGGGGTTCTATTCTGCCTCCCCCCTGGTGGCGAGGGGTCAACCCCCTTGCATGGCCACCTACCTCCGCAGTCTCCTAAAAGGGTCCCCTCTCTCCACTGTTCCCGGAGGAAAATAGGGCAAGCGCTAACCAATTCTACAATGAAGCGGAGTGCTCCAAACCACAGATCATCTTTTCGAAATCTGTGGGGTGGAGTCCAGTCATGGCCGGCTCTGTCGCCCTCAGGAGATATGCCTGGCTACGATCCTCAGGCCTCCAGGAGGACACCCGGAAGCGCATCGAGGACCTCCCTTTGATGGCAAGGGGCTCTTCAATGCGTCGATGGATGAGGCGATGGACCACATCGTAAAGGCCCGTCTGACAGCCAAAAAGATGGGGATCCGTCAGCCTCCGCAGACCCGCCTTTCCCGCGGCCTACGTGACGTCATTCGTCCTCTGAAACCTTCCACCTCGCTTGCCCAGGTCCGGGTCCTCTGGACTCCCGCCACATCCTCCTCCAACGATTTGCACGGGGCCGGGCAGTTTCCCAAAAAAGTCTTCATCGGATCCAAATCCCGGTTTTGATGGGATTTGCAGGACGCACCTCAGCCTACCTTCCGCCTACCATCAGCCCTCACCAACCATCCCACGCTGGCCAAACACCTCGCCCGGGGTTTGATAGTGGCTCTTGGGTGTCACCATTGTTGGCTTGGTTACGCCATCGAGTTTAAGTATTCCACCTCGGGCGTTTTCTACTCCACCCAGGCCAGCCCGGCCCTGCTGGAAGAGATCCAGTCGGATGGGGGCGCATTCAATACCCCCGGAGTCCGGGGCCGATGGACGGCCGAAGCCTCCATAAACGTACTCCCCCCAAAAAAAAAGTCGAGAGCCTGCAATCGGGTTACGGAAGGGGGTCTGACCTGCCCACAACACCCCGCGGGGCAATCCGAAAAGGAGGGCCCTTCTACCAGTCCTGCCTCGCCCTTCAACCGGGGGCCGGTGTTTCCCCCGGTCCCCCTGTTGCAGTCCACCTGGCAGGGCGGAGTCGCAGCAACGCCCTGAGCAACACTTCTCCCCCCGGGTGGCCCCTTCGGAAAGGTTCCCCTGAAGGGTGCTCTGGGGGACCCAAACTGATCTTTTCACCAAAGGGCAACGCCAAGTGTCGCCGGTTTTTCGAGACCGCGGGAGAACTCCCCACGACGCGTTCCAGTACTGATGGCAGAGGGTCTCCTGAGCCTTCCCACCGTTCCCCCTGCTGGGGAGGGTGGTAGCCAAGATCCTGGGGATACCCACGCAACCGTTGCCCTGACTGGGCCCAAGCAGCATTGGGTTTACCCCGCTGCCGGGCCCCCGGGGAGGGGGCCCGGTTTCCAAAAAACCCCAACCCCGTCTTATTCTGCCGGTCGCGTTCTCCCTCCCATGGCCGGACCTCCACGCGTGGAGGAACAGCCCTGACGATCCCCCCACCAGGACGCCTTTCCGCGGCCAGAAGGAAACGACCCCCCGAATATGCCACAAGTGGCGGCGGTTTGTGACTTTTGCGGGGGAGCGAGGAGAACGGTATCGCCAGTTGCTCTCGGTACCATGCTCCGCTTCCCGCTTTATTAAAAAAGGGCTCCGTTTTCCTCGTTGAAATTTGTCTGCCATTGTGGCCTACCAGCCCCGGGGGTCTCCTTTGGCAGCGCTCTTCCACGCCACAATAAAAGCCTAAAACCCCCCCAAACCCCCCGGTATCGCTGCCGTTGCCTCCCCGGTCCCATTCTGGGCTCCTTTCTTACGAGACCACCTTTTGAGCCTATGGCCACTGTTGATGATAGGCTCTTGACTCTCAAGACTGCTTTCCTGGTGGCTGTCACCTCTGCCAGGGTGCCAGCGAACTGACAGCGCTACACGTCGATGACCCCTTCCGGTTTTTCCCCCGGGATAAGGTGGTTCTCCCCCGAATTTCTTTCCTCCCAAGGGTGCCCATTTCCACCTTAACCAGGATATATCCTTCCACCTTCTACCAACCCGCACCCCTCTGGAGAGGTCTTTGACACCCTGGACGTTCAAGGGCCCGCCTTTTCCCCCAAAAGGGTGCGGCCAAGGCAACCCCTACCTGTTTGTCTGCCACCCCTCGTCGCAGGGGCCGCAAGGTGCCACCCAAAATCTCCAAATGGGTGGCCCCTTCTCTGCTTATGAAATGGCCAAACAGCCTCCTCCTGACTTGCTTCGGCCGCATCCACCAGAGCTGTGGCATCCTCAGCAGCCCTCTTGCGAGGCGTGGACCTTCATGAACTTTGTCGAGTGGCGCCGGCCAGGCCCCCACTTTTTATCTGGGACCACCCACCGTCCTTCTGGGAAATCTCTCCAGGGGAAGGCACAGAGACCACGGAGAAGAAAAGGTTGCTTACCTTTAAAGTGGCTTTAGTGGATCTGTGCCCTTTCACACACCCGCCCAACCGTCCCCTCACTCTCAGGTCCCCTTTTCGGGGACATAGAACTGAGGAGAGACCGTTCTTGGGGGTCTGAGCATGCTCAGTGGATACATGGGGGGGGGGGTTCCCGCAAGCAACTAAGCTCTAAATTTTTCCAACGGACCGCGATGCCCGGGAAAACTCCTAGTGTGTAGGGACAAAACCACTGAAGAAACATTAAGGAAGAACCTGTTCATTGTTACAGTATTATTAATCTGTTTTTCTTCTGACAACATATCCCTTAAAAAAATGCTTAGCCCCTGGTGTTGGGGGGGTCAGCTTAACCTCAAAATAACAGAAAATTTTGCTGCAGTAGTGCCTAGTCAATTTGTGTTTACATTTTTATTTCTGTTTTACTGCTGTAATTTATAGCATATATGAAAAAGGGGTTTAAAAAGGTAGCACAAGTTGGTGTATACTAGAGGCCTAATCTGTCATGGTCTAGGAATCTGGGACTCATAAAAATTTTAAAGGGGGAAAAAAAAAAATAAGATTGACTGCTTATCTAGATTGTCCTTTTATACCTGTAAAATTTTAATAATGGTGCTCCAGATAATTGTATAACACAGAGGCTTACAAATGAGTGATTGTTTTTATTACATCCTCCCTCCCGTAGTAAGCTGTTTGTTTTTTTTATGAAAAGTGCTTCCCCTACAGTCCTCATTTCAATTGGGTTTCTTAAATTTTATTTATTAGATTGATTTAAATAGTTTTTACCCTTTTCTGTTTTTTTAAAAGCAGCTTACCAAATTTGGCGAAACCCTTTTATTGTGAAACCAGGGGGGAAGATGCATGGGGGCATGACCAAAATTTTTTTTAATAACCTTTAATGCAAGCTTCTAATAAGTAATTTAAGTTATGAATAGTATAATTTTTTTAAGTGTGTTAGCAAACATGGCTGATAAAGGGAACTAAATTAACCATAGTTACTAACAACACTTGATTTAGATCAAAGTAGCATGGACAAGAGTGGAAGCAGGAGACTTCAGAGGCATGACATGTGAAAGGGTGGAATCATATGTTTTTTCCAGAGCAGACAAAAGGCATGATTTGTTGCATGTAAGAAAAGGGGGAGCTAAATTTGCTTCTCCTTTAAGCTTTCAGCCAAGGCCCTTTTGTAGTGAACTTTATGCCAGTATAGTAAATTTGCTCTGGATTTTAATTCAGACCTTAAAGACATCCAATTGCTGAATCCTGTCTCTGAGATAGATCTGGCCCTTGGATAACTTCTTTTCAGTCTAAAACAGCATTTATCCTGTGGTCGCACCCCCTTTGGGGGGAACGACCCTTTCACAGGGGTCACCTGAGACCATCAGAAAATACGTATTATAAAATAAAAGGAAGGTGAAAGGAAAATTACCTGGTAATGCAGTTAAGTCTGTTAAGGTCAGGGAAGGGCTCCCAACTGCTCCTTTAACTTCCAGTGGTCATGTTGAAAAGAAGCTTTCAGAAAGCAAGGAAGGGGGCTATGAGAGGAAAGAGCTCTCCTGACCAATTCAAGCTCACCAGCAACACAACCAATCACTCTCAAGCACGAGAGCAGCCTCTGGTAGGAGAAATGGAAGCCTCTCAGTCAGCAGTAAGTAAGATTTGATCCTCCTATGTCGTTAATGTCTTCCCAGGGGAATGTGTCTGAGTGTAGTAGGGAGGTGATAAGACAAATGATTGCTGAAGAAATGGAGGTACATGTTAATAGGCAAACAATATTAGTGAAATGATTTCACAAAATACACAACAAGTTTAAAAAATGTATTGCAAGTTGGACAATTCATTGAATTTGAATGTAATGTCATTACTAAGCAGTCAACAAACTACTTCCATTAATCCTTCATTTTCACATGATTTTCCTGATGATACAAAAGTTATTCAAGCTGAATCAAATGATGCTGGTGCGTGTTTACCAAAAAAGTCTACCTGTAGGTCCAAAGTGACTAGAGTTGAGGAATCTGCTTTGTCACACTCTGAACAAATCCACACTGAATCTGAAAGTGATGAGGAACCAGATTTGGCAGATACTCATGGGGATAATGACTCTAAATCAGATGGTTCTATTTCCGAGGAGGAGGATACAGAAGATGGTAATAAAGTGAGATTATTTTCCTCAGATTCTTTTAAAAATTTGCTGAAAAAGATGTTGGTAGCTCTGGGACTGGACAGTCTGGAGAGTGACACTTCAGATATTGATAAAAACAAGAATGTTGCATCAATTGTAAGAAATAAACCTACAAAATCTAGTGTTATTCCCATGCCAGATTTATTTTTGGATTTAATTCAGTCTGAATGCAGTGAAACCAAATCTTCAAACTTTATATCATTTATGGTGGACTAAATATCAGATATTTACATTACGATTCATAACAGTAGCAAAATTACAGTTATGAAGTAGCAACGAAAATAATTTTATGGTTGGGGGTCACCACAACATGAGGAACTACATTAAAGGGTCGCGGCATTAGGAAGGTTGAGAACCACTGGTCTAAAAGTTTTTGTAGACTTTTTCTTAAAAAGATTTTAAGGTGGCTCATGATAAGATTGCCTATGGAATATATTCCATTTTTTTTTTTGTATATTTAAAAAATATTTGTATCCTGACCTCTTATCTTAGGGTAGTGTAAAACAAAACCAACATGACCTATTTAAAACAATGTAAAAATGATCTTAAAAACATATTAAAAATTCAACAAGCTAAAAGAAGATGGACTAAAACTAAATTATTTTAAAACAGTTCAAAACCAAGCATACTTATACGTATGTATACATATCTCCTTGTGCCCTTCCCCGCTTTTCATGTCTTGTGGGATAGAAAAAAATGTCCCTACTGCATTGACTTTGATCATGGTAAATAATTTTCATGGTAAATATAGTTAACTGGTAAGGGCCAGTTTCTGTCTCATGCATTTGTATATCTATGCTGATAATTGGTTTAAGGAAAATGGACCTATAGATGAAGACTTGAAAAAAACTAATTTAAAAAAACCCTTAGGAAAAACGGATAGCTTTTCTCATTTTTTTTTCCAAAGGGCAGTTTTTCAGAGGAATTTTTGTCTGGTGGAAAACTTATAAACAGGGAATCAGAAAAAAATAATATAGAATGAATGAAATGTTTTGTAAGACTATGCTTTACTCAGCCAAAATGGCAAGAACTGCATATTATGACAGTTTGAAAGAAAGGGCCCATCCAGACAGAGTAGAAAAACCAGAAGGTCCCTTGTTTTGTCCCTGCATCCTTTTAAGATCTACATGCCATTTTGTTCCTATTCTGAAGTATTCCTAGTGAACTCCCAGCACTTAGAAGGACTTTTTATTAGCACATTCCAGATCAATTCAAATTAATCTAGTATTTCCCTGAATGAAATAAACCTCTCCATGGCAAAGTGTGTATCGGTTAGCCCAGAACTACCTAAGATGACTGCCTTCAAGAAGTATGGCAACTATTCTCAGGACAGCAAATTCAACAGAGATCAAGCATGGGAGAAAGGAACACTGGCAATAGAAGAAAATGATCCCAGTGCTTTATTTAGTGTAATACTGCTCAAAACACTTTAATGCTTTTGGCTATAACTCCTGAATAATATTTAGAAGATCTCAGTGGAAATTAGTAAAAGGCAATTTCTGAATGTTGCCCCGAGTCTAGATGTGACATATTATCAATGGAAGAGGGAGGAGAAAGAATGCAAAGGAAGGGGGAGTGAGGAAAACATGATATATTTCATGAATATGCAAGAACTGGAAAGGCCTGTTAATTTCAGAGACTTTTTACCTATCTGGATAAGCCCAGAGTCTACAGAACGAGAGACTAATGGTTCCTGTGTATACTACAGATATATGCATCATTCAGATCCTATGTGCTTTTCACACCAAGTGAGTGCCACCACTTTCACATGAGGAACATATGGGAGAAAGTCATCATTGGTTGTGATAATTTGAATTTCATAAACAAGGAAAGCATTTTCTAAATATGTTATCATTGCAGAATTTTATGTTGCAAAAAATGTCTTTTTTTTCTCTTAAGAAAAAATAGTGGAAAAAAAATCCCCTTCACAGTTGTAAAATAATCAGAAAAAATTATTTCTCTAGTGACCTACTTACTATAAATAAGTTTACAAACACAAATAACTAATGTTATGGACAATTTAGTAAGTTTGGTTGAGACATAGTAGGCGAACCATAGATCAGGCTAAAGACTTCAAATTCAGGTCCTGTGATGATTTCCAGATCTTCATTCTTAAATCTGAGCTAACCATAGTTTGTTGTGATGTTAAAGTTGGAGAAACTATGCTTTTATGGGAACTACATTTTACCCCTAGACCAGCACTAGAAACCCAAAGTCATTGCCAAGTCTGTTCCACAAAAGCAGTTTGCCTGGTTTGGATTGTAACAGCATACCTCAGGGAAGAAACAGGATTTAGTGAAGAGAAAGACTACGTACTTAAATCTGAATTCCGTTCATGATGGCCAAATATGATCAAACCTTTGAACCAAGTCTGCTAACAAGTAACTGTGCATCAGCTGCTCCTCCTCCTGCTCTTACCACTTCTACTACTAACCATTATTCTTCTTTGTGGTCTCTGTGCCTTACACACTAGGAGCTTTCGCGCATGCGCGGTACTGTTCGGAAAATTCTAGAGCTTAGTAGCTTGGCGGGAATCCCTCCCCCATGCATGCACTGAGCCTGCTCAGCCCGCCGAGCAACGGTCGCTCTTCAGTTCTTTCTCGTCCACCGTCGTGGAATTAATTTTCAGTTTTATTCAGTTAGCCTACGGTGTTTCCTAGCTACATGCAAAGTCAATTTTGAAAGCAGTTATACTTCAGCTGAGGGCTCAATCTGAACTAAAATGGATTGAAAAAGAGCCAGAGTAGTAAAGATTGCCTCTGAACAATAGAAGCAAAGAATTTCAAGGAGAAAGGATTGGACTGTTCCAGACTTGAGATGGTCAGTGAATATATGAAACAAGAGCCAAAACTGTTCCCTAATCTTAGAAGCATGTTTTTGTAAATGGAACCATTTTAAAGAGGAAATTTTATGTTGTCACAAGGGCATATTTGTTGTTTTAAACTTGATAATTTATGGCAACTATAGAGTTAGTGCTGAGTCCTGTATTTATATATGGAACAAAACCCAGTTAAATTCCAACTTGAAGCATACATTAATAACAATATATCATCTATACCTAAAAGGTTTAGCAGTTGTCTTGCTTAGTAAGCATTTTATTATACTAAATGAAGACTACTAAGAATCTAAACTATATCAAAATGGTATTACCATGGTTTAATTAGCTCAGCAGTTTCTGAGTATGTTTCATCAGTGTTACTTAGGCATGTATCCAGAATGTAGTGGGAAGCATTTTCTTTTCTTTTTTTTTCTTTTTGTCCTAACAGTGCAAATGTGTGAGACCCAGTGCAGCGTTGTGGTTTGAGTACTGGACTACAACTCTGGAGATAAGAGTTTGAATCACCGCTTGAACATGGAATCCCACTGGGCAATGTTAGGCATATCACACTCTCTCAGCCTCAGAGAGAGGCAAAGGCAAACCTCCTCCGAATAACTAATGCCAAGAAAACTCTGAGATAGGTTTACCTTAGTGTCACCATAAGACAGAAACAACTTGAAGGCGTACAACAACAAAGTGCAAATATACTTCATTCATGGAATGTGTAGCCATAAAGGAAGAACAATCATCACAAAATGATTGTGTTACAATTGGCCTCTCTGTATAATATTTTATTTCTCAGTTTCTGATGCCCAACAGAAAAAAATGTAAGTGAAAAAGAAAGAGATTTAACATTTTGAGTATTATGGAAGAAATCAAAGAATGTATCACTTTAATATTTGAAATTTTCTGCTCCTTGTTTTTTTGGTAAAAGCTTCTTGTACTCTTATCTATAGTCAATATTTTAAACCACATTAACTTATCTTTTTCACTTAGGTGTGAAAACCACAGGCTATGGTTATATTTTGGTGACTGAGACTATTTTTGAGTGAAGAAGAGAAAGTTGCAATTTTGTTAGCTGTGTGTCCTTCTATGGAGAAAAAGTGAAGAAAATAATGAAGTGTCACATATATGAAATAGCTGGGGGCTGCAGAGTTTATAAAACTTAATAAATTCCATGTCACTTAATGTTCTGCTTTGGGCAACAGGTGTATATTAACTTAGAAAATATAGCTTGCTGTTACCAGTATTGTTTAGGATCCAAACAGCTACCTCCAGCAAGCCCAAGGCTTTACCCAGGCCTACTTATGTCTTTCCTTCATCTCTGAATAAATGATCCGTAGGTCATAACTGGAACTGCTTTTGATATACTCCTCTCTTTCAAAAACGGCTTGTTGGATGGGAAGGAGGTGTGCTATTCACAGAAGAGAAGACCAAATACTCCCCTTTAAGTATCGAAAGCTAGCTGTGGGATTCTTTGAATCCTATCCATTTTAAATAATGTGTGATGTCAGGCATGTTAAATTTAATATGCATTAGTGAAAGCACCTGATATTACACAGGGCTAGAATAGCGCTTACTTTGTTACACCAAACCTTCTGGAAATGTTACAAAAGGTCAGGGGTGGCTATGCCCCCTCTAAGTGATCCCTAGGATTTTGGCACTTCTAGGCAAGTCCCCTCTAGCCCTTGATCTGCTCCACTGGAGGCTTCTTGACATGAAAAGGTTGTTTTCCACCACAGAATCTTCTCTTTAGACTTTGCTTTGATACAGGGAAAGTTTTCAGGAAAAGGGTCGTTATCTTTACACCTTCTGAATGAAACCACAGCCTCTGACACCACTAGTCATGCTAGCTGCCTCCCTTTGAGATGAGTGTCTTCACAACAGCTGTATACTGAAACCCTTAGTTTGCTATGCCCAAGACGCTTTTTGCTTTTACAATTTCACCTGCAGAAATGATTTCCTCCCACTGAAGGTAACATTGCTATTTTATAAAATACAGGAGGATACACTGTGTGCCTGGCACTGGTGGGGTGCTGTGTCAGGAAGGGCAATTCCTCTCCTTGTGTTACCTGGATCCTGAGTACATAGAACAGCAACAGCACTGTAATTGCTTCACCTCTTGTTTTACCTCATCCTTTAGGGTTCAGGAGGTCTTTCAAAGCAATCATGCAATAGCTGTCTTTTGCCAATATGTTTTTGCCCTTGGAACGAAACCAAAGACTGTTTTGTGCTATGCATACTCTTGCTGCTAGTATAAGAAACAGTACAATGTAATAAAAAGGTGGGATTTTTTTTCCTTTAGATTTGAGGAAAAGTTGGTGTGGGTTTCATTCCCTAAGGATCTTCTTGATGTTCAGATACTGTGTTACATATAATTGGATTGTAGATCTTTCTGAATACTGCTTTCTGCTCCTGACAGCATGGGGTAACCTTGGAAATGTTCTGAAGAGCCAGAGCAAGATTTCGGAAGCTGAGAGCGCTTACAGAAATGCCTTGTACTACCGCAGCAACATGGCTGATATGCTTTATAATTTGTAAGTCTTTTAATATATATATATATATATAGTGGTTCATCTGTTAACACTGTTGTGAATGAAGCCATTTAGTCGAAGATGATCTTAAGTCTTTTCCCCTGTGTCCACACTCCCCCAGTCTTTCATTAATCGTATTTCAAACTTTGAAATAGACAAGGTTCTTTTTGTTCTCCAAGTTTATCAGATCACCATGAATTTCAACTCTGTTCTGCACTGCACAGTAACAGCTGATTTCTCTAAAGATCTGGCATGGTGTTGTGTCTTTGAATATGCCCTTATAGGCATCTTAGCCCCTCCCTAAAAAGATTAGTTTTGCTGGAACTTCTCAGCAAGTCCAAAAGCAGTACTGCAAAGTTTCCTTTATAAGTTGAATCAGTTGTGGTCCTTTCTCTTTAACAAGGTTTAGCTACCAGTTTCCATGTTCTGGACAAGCTAAGCTATGTTGCATTGTCGTCTATTTAGCCTATCTCTGGAAGACAGCCTGAATGGTGCAAACTGTAGCCTGCTCAAATGGAACATGGAGATAATGAGGGAATATTTTTAGCTTACCTGTGTTGCTTGTGAGTCCAATTTATCAAGCTAGTCTTAATTGGCCTGGGTCTCACATACCCCTCTGACAAATACCTTTTTTATCATTCCTTCCTGCTTCTCAGTGAGAACTGGTGGACACCACAGCTTGCTTAGGGTTACTTCCCTTACATAGGGTGAATTAACAATCTATTTGTATTACTAACACTATGGAGCTTTTTTCCTATTGTGGATTTTTTTTAAAAAATTGTGTGTTTTTTTAAATAGTCCGCCTACATAGTCAGTTCACATTGACAAATGGGGAGTTTTCTTTTTATGGATATCTGTAAAACAGTTTTGGGTAGAATAGCCAAATAGTGTGGTGTGTGAAGTGAATGAAGTAAATGATGACAAGGGTGATGCTGCCAGCTTCAAAAGGTCCAGCTCATCACACCTGTACCCAAAGTTATCCATGTGTCAGTTCTTAATCTGTCCCCTACACACCTCCACCTATCATTTTTGGTTACTGACATGTATGTAATTTCATTCAAGGAGACTAGAATACAGCTGTAAAATATAGCTCTCTCCATGGCAACCATAAATGCTACGAAAAGGTTGTCTGTGGCAGTAGTGGGTAATTGATAAATTAATCTTCACAGCAACACCTGTGTTTTTACGCAGAAGCTCATTTTCTAATACATTGTGGAGATCAAACTGTGGCTCATGCTACATATGTAATGAAGAGAGGGCTTTGCAATACAGAAACAAAAGACAAAACATTTTTTTTATTAAAATAATCTTTAAAAAGCAGACTTGTCGAAGCAATTGTAAGTAAGTTTAGCATCTGAAGCCTGGCACAACGCAAAAGTAAAAACTGAAACATGGGTGGATGCCTGACATCTTGGCAGTGAAAACTAAGCATTAGTGTGACTCTTGGCAAACTTTCAGATGGATGGCTCCTAATGCTAATAATCAAAAAGCATTGTGTAGCCATTTGTTCTTTTCCTTCTTACCTTGTTCATTTATCTGTTTGTGTGCGGGAAGAAAAAAAGATTAAAGAAATGGTGGCAATGTTGCAAGTGTGAAACATGATATTCTCTGGACTCCAAATAAAATACCATCATGAGGCAAGGAGATGGCATAACAAGGGTATCACCTGGAAGCACCTCTGCTTGTATTCGTAATATTAGGTCAATGGGGCTCACACCACGTCTGTCAGTTTCTGCACCGTCACTGCCATGCAACATCTGATGACGATCAATCATGCAAATACCCTGAGAAACCTATATGTGTGCCTAGACGCAGGAACACATGTTTAATCCCATAAGAAAGAAAAATGAGCAGTGTGGAATATTAATAAAAGTTTTCTTCATAAGTTGTTGGGCTGGAGCTTGCATCATCGCTTCCCATTGGCTTTGTAGGGTAGACATAGTGAGGATTGCAGTCCAACAACTTCTAGAAGACCATACATTCCAAGCCCCTCATTTGTTGTCACCTTCATATTCAAGTGCCTTCAAACCCATTCCTTCCCTAATGCCATACATGATTACTGATACATTCTGAGTGGTAGTATTTGCTATCTTGCCTTATAGTGAATTAAGGATGACTAACCCTTGTGTTTCAACATCATCTCTGGAGAATTCTAAAAGGTGGTTAATATCCTGCCTTGTTCTCCTGTGACATGCAGGTTGATTATCAGAGGGAGGCTAAATTAACAATATCACGGTTATATTTTTTCAGAATTCTTGGCTGAATGACATCTAAGAAGATGTCAGTGATTTACCATCTAATCTGTCATATAGCTTTCATGAACTGCCTCTATGGACACACTGTTTCACAACAGTGCTTCTGATTTGTTATCTGGACAAGCAAAGTTCAGGGAATGGCATCAGAGAAGGCAGAAGAGAAGAGCCATTAGCTTCTCTGCAACTTTTCTGTAGTTTTGTAGCATTATCTTACCTGCCAGCAGCCAGCCAGTTTCATGGTGGTCCTTTCTTTTGCTGTTATTTTTATATATTTTAATAACATCTTTGTATCTTTTGTTGCAGGAGTGCTTCCTTGTGTGATCTCAAATTTTCTTCATGTAAATTACACTTCTGCTTTTTTTTAAAGGATACATTTTAAAAGCATCTGTGGCAACCTTTGTATCCCTGGCTATTCCCACAGGTCAGGTAGACATATTTGGTTTATAAAACAGTCATAAAACTGCCATGGGCAAATGTTTGATGGTAAGTTCCTAGGGGAGAAAAAACAATTACAGGTTGCTAACATATGTAACTTTTCAGTGCATATGTTTATCAAGAACTATGTAAATTAAATATTCTGGGAAGACTGTGAACATTTCTCTGCATACAGAAAGAACCACAAATAGAGTTAGCGATAACTTTGTATTTTCTACTGCAGCAGTCGCCAGTGTTCTAGTGGAAGAAACTTGCAATATATTTCTAGTTGTATATGCAGTGTTCTTGTCTTTGTTCATACAGTTGTATGGTAGATAGCATCCTCTAGGCTTAAATGATTGCCTTCCTTGTTTGGGAGTATTCTAGTATGTTACTTGTATCCTATGGTCTGCTAAATTCGTGATATGTACTATTTATTTCTCTAAAAGCATTTATACTTTTGAACATGTAACTTAAAATTGTATTGTGGAAATCTGCATATAGTACATATTTGATCTTTTTACAGCAGTCTAAACATGGAAACCATTCACAAAATAGAACAGTTAACTAGGAAGTACAGCTTCTGGCCTACAAAGGTTTTTGCAAATTTGGCATATATAATACTTTGATTTAATAGATAGAATGATAATTGGAGCTAAAAGGAAAATAATTACTGTATGCCCATATCATATTGTGGACTGGTTATAGCAAATCACTTCATCAGGCAGTTCAAGCAGAAAACAGCCGATTATTAACCCTCTTCTTTTTAAGTATGATTTCTTTCCTTTTTACTGCCAGCCTTTTCCATGTTTATGTGACAATACTGCCATTTTTTTCTGAACAGAATGTATTTAGAATGATCCTCACATTGAAAACAGAGAGGTGACTTTCAGTTCTTGAGTCATGGCTGTTGTCAGTACATTGGTTCAGGTAGTTGTATCTTGGATTACCAAAACATTGATCAGGTTTGCTCTTCTTCCCATCTTCCACAAGTGAATGAAGTCAACAATGTCTAAACATTGTTTCCAGTTTCACTCGAATGCCAAAATATGGTTAGCAGCTTCTGAACAAGCTATGATCTTTACCCAGTGTTTTGTGACTGTGGCTTGTTCCAAAGATGGTAACCATATATTTCTGGGCTTGGAAGAGATCGGAAAATGCTTAATTAAAAGCCTCTTCATCTAATTGTTGCTTGTTTGAAGGGGCAAAATGCTTGTACATATCTAAGTTTAGTAAGCTGAGACACTGTTATCTAAATATGGTTATTATATCTCACCATGGCGAGTTTCACATTCCTAAATACTGCCTTCCAGTATGGCAGGACTGTTCGTCTATTTGAAAGAAATGAACTGTTCCTTTGTTCTACAGTTTAAGAGCCAGTGAGGTTCCTCCAAAACAGAGAATCAGCAAAAGCGTCAAGGGTGACGATGGAAACTGTCAGTTGAGCAGATAAGTGCATAGGAGTTTATGTTGCCACGTGTGGCATGCATATATCTAAAAGCATCAAAATATTTTACCTTTAAAATATGGAAGTAAGATGGCAGAAGTTGCGTCATTTTTTTGTTTGTTTGTTTCAGACACCTTTGAGAAAGGAACAAAGGTCAGTGCAGAGGCAATTTCATTTTTGGAAGATTTTCTTATTTTGCTCAAGACTCTGTAGGTCATGTGTATCACTGTATTCCAATGACGTTTATAAAACAGTATTAAACAAGACTTTAATTATTTACCAGAATTCAATATTCACTCTTGCATCTGCTCTTCATTTTGCATCTATATAAATTTTAAATAACTAGAAAAACAACTGTAAAACAGTCTGTGTTCAGAAACAGAAGGGAAAAATAAATCTGAATAGCCTTAGCGAATGCCAATATTAAAGCTGCTAATAAAAGCAGAAAATTAGTTCTGAGGTCCTCTAATGAAGAGCACAGAATATTTTAAAATACTTTAAAAATCCAAGTGACATAAACATAATACAAAAGCAATGAATTATACTGAGTGCTACAAAAACAATACTTAATTGTTTCAATATGGACAAGTAATTAATCTAAAGTTCATAACAATAGATCCTTTCCAGAACTGAAGGATTATAAAGTAAATGTATCAAAGAAAAATTGAATAAGCATGGCACAGAGCAACTGGAAAGTTAGTTCAATGCGTGCCTTCTTTGGTATTCTTTGTTATAGTGTGTTGCTATGAGTTGCAAGTGTTCTCGTGTACCTCTTGTTTTTATGTGCCCTGCGCTGTATTATGTCATCCTGTGTGGTAACTCTGGGCCAAAAAAGCATATACATTGGCCCATTCCAGATATAGCAATAAGCCCATATTTGTTATTACATGCATGTGTATTGGACACATGGATTTTCCCCTTTCTTTTCTATACAACGAAATTTCAACCTTCTGTTTCTGGTTAGCAGCAGATCTGTGTTTGCAGTGAAATTAAGGGAAATGTTTATAAATCTTCCATTTTATTCAGGCGTGTGTTTTTCACTTTTTTCACATCTAATCACTTCAATTTCACGTCCTATTAAATTTTCTTATAGTTATTTTGTTTTCTGTCTTTATCTGGTTAAGATTTTCAAGCTTTACTTGTAACTTGGTCTTTCATTGTGTCTCAGCCTTGTAATGTTCCAGTGACATCAGTGAAGGGGGAAAAGCTACAGCAGCTGTAGGAAGGAGGCTCAAATTTGGAATCTATTGTTATTTGGGTTATCATTATTAACTGTTCGGCTGCAGGGTCTGGTGCAAATGTGCAGAGACTAGATGCAGAAGCACTGCTGCAGCCATACAGTAAATATGTATGGTGTCTGGATAAGTTGTTCTTCAGGATCCTGCTAGGAATACTGCTTAATGCTAGGACAACTGCTTAGGCCAGTGGTTCCCAAACTACAGTCCTCTAGGTATTTTTGAACTGTAACTGCCAAAAGCTTCAGTCAGCTTGGCCAACAGTCAGGAATTCTGGAAGCTGAAGTTCAACACACCCGTAGCACCAAAATTTGGGATACAGTGGCTTAAACTAATCCTATCACTCAGTTCTTGAGATCAACAGCAAATAGAATTATCCAATTGGCTTGTCCCAAATAATTTGCCATGCCCTCTATAATAAACTTAATCCCATCTCCTGCTCCTGAGTAGAAGAGGGGTTCCTCCTGAAATTTATCACCTGCCACCAACCACAAATATGCCCCCCCCGATTCAGTATCTTACTGCAAGATTGCTGAGGGGTTTGACTTGGATATTTTTCATCCTCTGATTCTGTGGAGACTTTCTCTCTCCCTCCTGTGTGAAATGAGAATCCTATGCATACTAGTGCACACAGTGAGCAAAGGCACATGAACAGACAGTGGAGAAGAGATTGTTTAAGGAAAGCTTTCATTTTAAGTAAGAAATCTTACAGTAGCAAAAGGTGGTTTGTGCATGAAGGCACCTTCCTTCAGGCGTTACTTCAGAGTGGTTACAAAATAATCCTGTTTGGTCAAGAGTAGAAATTGCACATAGGTTCTAACACTACTGGTTGAACATTCCTATTCTACATGATATAGATGGGGTTCTGGCTCTTTGGATGTTCATGGAAAGTTGGGAGGCTGGACCTCTTTGTCTTCCTTAGGGATAGTGAAGCAGGCAGCACCTATCCTACTTCTCCATCACTAGTTTCTTAAGTTTCTCTTGTGTTTTGTATTGCCATGATTTTATAGCCTCTTATCTTGGAAGCATCTTGAAGCTTTCACACTTTTCTCAAACTAGTCACCCAGTTTGGAGAATTGTCTGTCATAATCTCTGTTGCTGCTTCATGATGCTGACTCGCAATAAGTGTAAACTAAACCATCATATTATCAATCCTTTGTTTACCTGGTGGAGAGGTAAACACATGTGTAAAATAAAAATATTATTGAGATCATCTGTCCGTTCCATGTTGGTACCTTGAGTACATTAATCTCCAGCACACATTCAGTGAGATGGGGCATTTTAATTGTACAGAATGACATTTGGTTGCAGAATTACAAGAGAATTACAGGATAGGCATTCAATGATATTGTCACCTGAAGAGTTGTAAATAGTGTTCCCAAGTTTCAGCCACCTGCTATGTGAAGACATTATTAACAGACAAAAATAATAGCCTTTTTAGGACATTGAAACTGTGGCAGTACATTTTTATTGTATTTTAATTATTTTATATTTTTGCCAGAAAGGAAGGCTGACAGCTATGCAAAACAAGCATTCTGCCTCATGTGCTTTCTGGCTCTAGGTGTTTGGTTATTATTGATTTTTCACTCAGAAATATTCCTGAGCACATGGACATTTTTGTACTTTGGGATCAGAAAATACCCCAGATTAAGTCACTCAGTGAAACATTTAAAAAATACACGTGCCTGAATGAGGGTTAAAGAGAGGGTAAACAGGTGTTATCTTATACTGGTCAACATTCTTAATGAATCTTAGTTGACCCTCAAACCAAATTAGCTGCAGCATGTAGCTACTTATATCTTCATCTGCTTAACTCAATCATTACAATCCTCCTACAATTCAAAACAATTAGTGTATATCCCTGTTTTTGGATTTGCTGTAGGGAGTGAATAAATAACTTCTGTTATTCTTGCGTGTCTCATTTTTCTTGTAAAGTAGATTTAATATATTGGTTTTTCAGCAATATTAAACATTCTAATTTAGAATTATTTTAGGATTAGGATGGCATAAAAATGTGACATTTTACAAAATAAACAGGTGAGGGCATGGGTTTTTGTTTTGTTTTTTTGCAAATTCTGTCAGCTTTACATAAGTTTTAACATTAAAACATTGAACTACTTATAAATTTGAAAACAGGATTGAACTCATTCTGATTTATAAAGGCATTTGTGATACTTCTACACTTACAGCAAACCAAGTATTTCAACATATTTTAACAAACATTTCTTTTTCTAAAGGAAAAAAAATGAAAAGCAGTGGGTAGGCTCAGTATATTTGCATCTGTTTTGTTGCTTTCATTCCTTGATAGCATTCTTCCTCTAAATTTTGTGTTTTATTGGGGAATAACGACTACTGATTCCAATTTTTTTTAAAAAAAATCAATATAAATTCAATCTTAGTAGAGTTCATATTATGTAGCAAAATTTGGTTTTGAGGGCTTCTCTGAAATAATAGGAATTCAATGGAAATAGTAATTCAGTCTATGAGATTGGGATCTGTGCACCACTTTCAGCAAACCACTCAGCTTTTTTGTGCTTCCACTACCACCATCTGTAAAAGCCAATGCATTCTGAAAATGGCTGCTTTAATCACTTTGAGAAAGACAAGGCATACCAATATGTGGATCTCTTCCTTCTCTTGTTCCTCATATTACTCTCCATTGTAGTTTTACAGCCTTTAAAGTGGTGTAGTTCTCATATTATGCACCACAGTATAATCCTTCTTCCCTTTTCTTCAGAAGATTGTCAGAAAGGTAAGGTGAACAGTTTTGCCCCTGTCTAGATCTCTTCTTTAAAGAAGATCAAAACTGGGTTGTTCTGGTTGTTGTTATTACAATATTTATATTTATTTATGTGCTGTCTTTTTCCCAGACTGGGACTCAAGGTAGCTTAGAAAAGTTAGAAGAGATAGAGCTTTTTTTAAAAAAAAAAATCACATTATTCAAAAATTAAAAGTATAACTAAACCAGAAATAGAACTAAAACAGTTGCATGTGTGACAATTACAAAGAAAAGCAACAAATATAAATAATGCCACACATTGTTCAAGTTCCTTTTTCCCTGAGCAGTTAGACCTCAAGGTCTGCTGAAAATAAAAGGTCCTCACCTACATCTGGAAATATAGCAAGGAAGGCATCAGTCTAACCTCTCTAAGAAGGGAATTCCAAAGTCTGGAAGCAGCCATCAAGAAAAGCCTCTCCTGTGTTCCCACTGGATGTACCTGTTACGGTGGTGAGATAGAGAGAAGAAATTTTCTTCAGAAACTTCAGAATTTCTCAACAAAATATTCCAACTTACATGAGAGAATACAGTTTTTCAGATAATCTGGACCTGAGCTACATAGGGCTTTAAAATTCATAACTAGCACTTTAAATTGTGCCTAAAAATGTACTGGGAGCCAATGAAGCTATTGCAACAAGGGAGATATGTGCTACATATGACCAACCCCAGTTAACATTTTGGGTATAGCTCTTTAACCAACTGAAGTTTCTGAATGTTCTTCCAGGATTGCCCCTTGTTGATCATATTACAATAATCCATACAGCATGTATCTAATGCATCCTTTACTGTGGCTAGATCTGACATGCATAGAAATAGGCATAACTGACTCAAATGCACTCATGGCCACTGTGAGAACCTGAACTTCCAGGCTTAGAATTGAATCCTAGAGTATATCAAGATGCAAACCTGCATCTTCAGGGGAATATAGCCCCAACCAGCAAAAGCTGAATCCCTGTTCCTTGATCTGGCTTTCAACAGATGAGGAATGGTTCTATCTTGTCTGTGTTATATTTTCCTTTGTCTCCCATTATGCCGTCTATTACTCATGACAAGCACTGCTTGTAAACTAAGTCAGCTTTGTTGGATTGAAATGGAATATTGCTGGGTGTCATTAGCTCAGTCATGGCATTGTGGCCCCAAACTCTGAACAGCCTCTCATAGCAGTTTCATGTATATGTTCAGTATCATGGAGGACAACATTGAACCTTGAGGGACCCTACAGGCTAAAGGGACAAATACAGTCCCTGTGTAAAATAGTGCCTCCAAGTCCCATCCCAGCAAGACGAACCAGAAGGTTACCTTGATATCTAAAGCCACTGAAAGGTCTGCCAGAATCAAATGGAACTCATTGTCCAGTTCATAATGTAGGCCAGCCACCAACACAAATAAAAGCTGCGTCTGTTCCATAGCCAGGTCTGAAACCAGTTTATGGTTTCAATGTTATGAACTGTGACATATTACTTTTAGCTTTTCTTGGTATTCTTGTTACTGATTATGGTTTAGGTTCTATTTTTACTGAGAGAACAAAGAATTCAGTTTTCAATGGTGCAACCAAAAACACACCACCAGAGAACACGCACAGTTATTGCCTATTTATAAAAAAAAGCACCCAACCATTTCCAAGACCTGTTCCCATGCAACACTGGTTGCCAATTGTGTAATGATGAAATGTGTAGCCACATAAGAAGCATATTGCAGGAAAAATAAACATAAAATATTGGCATGTTAGTGTTGCCATGCTATGGTCCAGATGACTAAAATAAATGATTGTACTAAATAACATAAAGAGCTACAGAAAAATGTGTGCCTTGGTAACCCCATGAATTTCCTAGGGTTTTGTTAGGTAAGGAATATTCATGGGTGGTTTGGCCAGTTTCTTCCTCTGAAATATAGTCTACAGCACCTTGTATTTGTCGTTGGTTTGTCCAAGTACTAACTGGGGCTAGCCCTGCTTGGCTTCCAAGATCAGATGGGATCTGGTGCCTAAAGGGTATTTAGACCTTACTACAGAAATGCTTGCCCTATATTCTCTGCGTATTGAAATATTTTAACCTGGTTTCTTAGGAAACTGCTTTTGCTTTTCTGCTTTAAATAAGCTCATAGCAAAGTTTGTAAGAATTCACCTGTACTTGTCTTCTTTTTTGTTGATAAACATTTGTATAATACATTGCTAGTACATAGAACAGCAGATTTTCTTCTTGCTCCTTTATTTTTCATAATTAAATTCCTCCTTGCTATACAATTATCTTTTGTCTCCATTTTTCTTCTAAATGCAGAGGATTGCTGCTTCAGGAAAACAGCAGGTTTTCGGAAGCACTACATTACTATAAATTGGCTATTGGAAGCAGACCTACTTTAGCCTGTAAGTAAAACTACATGTTCATTTGTGTTTAAGTGATGTTTTTTTCTCAGGCTGTGTTGTAAACACCACTGTTAGAAGAGTCAATTGTATTTGCCTTAAATTAATTCCATTGTATTTAGGAAAGAAGATCTGCTTGTATGAAGGTATTTCCTATTATACTTACTAAGATGTGGGCTTGCCCTGTCATTAAGGGGAGTGAGGTGAATGCCTCAGAGAGCTTATATTGGATGTCATAGAAAGGCAGCAAAGTTATTTAATTTTTTTTCCATTTTAATTGTGAGGGAGGGGAAGAGGTATATGTAAGGCTTTCTATCTCAGGCACCAAAATAACTTGCCTGATCTTGGTTATCATGCCCCTCTACTTACAATGGGTAACGGTGTCATTTACTGGTTCACCCAAGGCAACAGATTGTTTTAGACTAGTTCTGTACCATTAAATACCCAAGTCAGAATCATCCATGCTGTAGTATTTCCTATTTCTGTAAATGGTTGTGGAAGCTGAATAGTGAAGAAAACTGATAGGAAGAAAACTAGCTCATCTAAAATGTGGTGGTAAGAGGAGACCTTTGTGGATATCACAGACTGCTGAAAAGACAAATGTATGGGTACTAGAACAAATTAGGCCACAATATAACTAAACTGAGGCTGTTGTACTTTGAATATGTCATGAGATGTTGTGACTCACTGGAAGAGACAATAATGCTTGATAAAGTGCAAGCCAGTACAAAAATAGGAAGACCGTACTACAGATTGATTTAGTTAAAGAAAACACTATTGCTCTGAGTTTGAAAGCCCTGGGGAGGACAGGTGATGACAGGGACTGTTGGAAGTCTTGCATTCATAGGGTCTCCATAGTTCAAAGTTGACAATGAAGTTCTAAATCCAACTCTTGATTCAGAAACAAAAAGGCCTTTTGCTTCTAAAGTTCCCTATTCACTTGAAGATGAACTAACCTTTCTGTTGATCTGGATGGCAAGAGCTTTGTTCATTCTTCAGAATCTCATCCTTCACTAGTTTGGAGCTTAGTTGCTCCTCTTTCTGCAGAGTAGGATACTTCATCATTTAGCATCATCTTCAGACAAGTGGGTTTTATTTTGTTTTAGAAAGCAAGTCAGCGTGTTTGACATCTCAGATCCATCCTAGTGGAACTCCAATTCCAATTTGCCAAATTGTTTTGACAAAGAAACAAGTGCTGAAAATGGCTTTCTCTAATTTAAACAAAGTTGTTGAGCTTCTTATGTGTTTGCCTCATTTCCAGCGGCAGCAGTTAAGCTGTGTCAGGATTTTCTGGTCAGCAAAGTTGATTGCTGTGGAAATAACTGTTCATGTTAACAGTACAGTACAGAACTGCTATTATAACCTGGCTGTGATAATAAGAAATTTAATCAATTATGATAAATGGCCATTCTAAGTTGGAAGAAGAAGCACAGTTTTCCTTTTAAACAAGTATAACTATAATACAATCGTATATTGATGTATTTAATATCTTCATTTTCCCTCTCTCACAGCTGCCTATTTAAACACTGGTATTATCTTAATGAACCAAGGCAAGGCCGAGGAAGCCAAGAAGACATTCTTGAAATGTTCTGAAATTCCTGATGAGAACTTAAAAGATCCTCATGCTCATAAGAGTTCTGTTACCAGCTGCCTTTACAATTTGGGAAAACTCTACCATGAACAGGGACAATATGAGGTGAGAATTTCCTCTTCTGCAATAAAATTGCATAATTACACAAATATCATTATGAGCTAATTAAATTATTTATTTAAGTTAGATATTTTAAAAAAAGAATTAAGTTAGATACCAGCATTAAGTGGGAAGCGCTTAAAAATTACTTGTGAAGAACATTTGTTTTTGTGCACCGTATTTGTTTCAAATAGATTTTATATTTATTTTGTCAATTCATCTGATCCCTCACTAGTTTAACACCCAGCATGCTGAGAGATTTTAAAAAGCAGATCCACACACACCACTTTAAGTGTGAATAGGAGGATACACAAATCAACCAGTGTTCCTTGCTCCATCTCATGTAGTTGCATAATTCAGTGAAGGGATCTAAAACATTATATGCATAGTGCACAGGTAGATTTGACATGTCTTTAGATGTAAGTGTTTTGGGGTAGATCTGTTATATCTAAGTGTTCTGGGGTAAATAAAATTGTGAATTCCTGAGGTGAGGTAATTGCACTTTGGGGGGAATGGGGGAGAGTAGGAGGGTTGCAAGGTTACCGCTTTGTGCTAGGTATTGTGCTTGTAAAGACCTGCAGAACATAAAAAAGAATGTCATACAGAAATATGAAAATGGACGTAAATGTCAAACTCTTGGTGAACAATTATGAAATGTGCCAATTTATGTGTTTATGCATGGCCTAAGGAAACCCAGCTGAGTAAACCTTCATGCAGACATTCGTATGCTTTATGGAGTTCTCTTGTTCACATTTTTCTAACCTTTTCTAACAAGGTATATTGTATTTTTTCCAACAATATATACTATAATTGTGATTTGTGCTTTTATGGTACTCTGAGAGCTATCATTGTCACTGTTAGAATTTCATGGTAAAGTTAAAATACTCATCTATAGTAAAATGCTGATTTGTATACTACATCTCTCTACGAATTTTAAATGGAGGGCTAATGAGCCTTTCTGAGTTCTCAGATGTTCCATTTTCATATCCTCAAGTGAGGAGGGCAAAGAGGGAAATTATTCTGTATTGCATTGAGGAGAATCATCTCGTTTATTTACTTCTTTAGATAAGTGGGAAGTATGATTAGCAAAGGCACCTCTTCATTCCACCTCTCCATACCAGTTTGCATGTAAAATTTACTTCCAGATCCAGCGCTTATATATTATCTAGTGCTTACATGTTTCTCAATGTTTCCTCTCCCTATAGGATGCTCTCACAGTTTACAGAGAAGCAATACAGAAAATGCCAAGGCAGTTCACACCACAGAGCTTGTATAATATGATGGGTGAGTCAACAGCAAACATCTGAGATAAAAACACAATATACCCCCAATCAAGGTTACTAAGTCCATTTGCACAAGCTTGAATAAGTTACCTTTTTTCCCCATCAGAGTTTCTGGGAGCTTTATTCTGAAGAAGTAGCTTTTCCAAACTCTGCTCATTTGGAGTTTCTTTTATCATGATTGTCAATATTAGGCATTGTCTACTGAAATACCTTTTCTTTAAAAAAAAAAAAAAGGAAGGAGGTGAATTAAATGTACAGATTGGGGCTGGAGATGCCACTCTTGGTCACCTGTATGATTGGAAGGTGTAATCAGAGCTGCACACAAGTAAGCAGCTAGATGTGTGGTCTCTTAGAGGTTCTAGTATGATTCCACAGAAATAGAAACCTTGAATAAGAATCAGGTCCCCGGTTACACTGAGAGACCTCTACCTGTCTATTATGTGTATTTATTTCATGCTTTTTATATGCCACATCTCTGTACAAGTATATCAAAAACATGTGCATCCAAAGTGGTATAAATTTAAAATCAATAATGTGTCACTATTTATGTGACAAAAAGAATCAATAAAACTAATAGCTCAGCAACAGAACATGGCAAGATGATTCTGAAACTATAAATACTTGTTCAAGTAAAGACATCTGAAGAGCACATACAGAAGTAAGTAAATAAGAGGCATGCCAGATCTTCCCAGGAAAGAAGCTGTGTGGTTGTAGCTTGTGATCTGGAACATTTTCAGGGAAGAATGCAAAAAGGGACTATTTGTAGCCCATCTCCCCTGAAACCGAAAAAAAAAAAAAGAGAGAGAGAGAGAGAGAGAAAGAGAGAGAGAGAGAGAATTGAAAAGCTTCACTGGGTTACAGATGAAACTCTTCGAATGATTATGGACAGATGAGAAGCAAAACCCAATGGTGACAGAAACAGATTCAGAACCCTGGATGCCTCTGTTCAGCTATTTCTATGTAGGGAAAAAGAGAACTATTGTAATAACTGTAGCAAAGAAATAGAAAAAAACAGCACAAACAACAAAAAGGTAGAACAATGATCAGTGGGCTATATATTTTATGATCAGGCTGAAATAAAAAGGTGATAGAAGCAGTGCCCCGAAGAACTATGTAACAGAGATGAAAGGATAACAGAGATCACCAGGGAAGAACCTTTTGATGAAAAGCCCATAATTTTAGTAGGTGAAGTGGAAGAACCTCTCAAAGTACTTGGGAAAAATAAATCACAATGAACGGATGGCAGCTTAAAAGAGACAGAATCCATTTGAACTGTAGCAGATTTGCTAACAAATATAGAGAACACAGCAAGCCATAGACTGGAAATGCTCAATATACATTTCACTCACCAAGAAAGAAGACATCAGGCATTGTAGTAAGCATCAGACCATTGCATTAGTTTCCCATGCAAGCAAAATCATGCTAAAGGTTTTACCATGAAGGCTTCTACTACATATGGAATGAGAAAAATCAGACATCCCATCCTTTTCAGATTCAAAAAGGAAGAGGCATTAAACATCATACTGCAAATGTACAATGGGCCATGAAATATATCAAAGAATGATAGAAGAAATTCTGTCTGTGCTTTATAGATTACCACAAAGCTTTTGATTGTCCAGATGATGAAACTAGTAATAACTGTAAAAGTAATGGCTGCGCCATAATATTTTATTGTCGTGATGTGTAACTTATACTCTGGGCAAACATGGACAGTCAGAGTGGTTTCCAGTTGACAAGGTGATAAGACAAGGCTGGATTTTTTCATCCCATCTATTCAACTTGTATGCAGAACATATCATATGACTAAAAACACAAAAACATTAAAAATACAAATACATCATGATTAAAACATAATTAAAAATACAATTAAAGTACAAATACAATTAAAAGTACAAGTAAAAGTACAATTAAAAGTATAATTAAAAATAGACCTTGGTGGGCCTGCTGGAAGAGATACATATTCGGTATTTTTTTTTTAATTCGGATATCAAACTTTGCTGTCGGATCTGTTCTGGCAGGTTGTTCCACAGTCTAGGAGCAGCCAACGAGAAGCTCCTCTGGGTGACCATTGCCAGTGTAGTCCTGGCTGGTTTAAGTAAATGGCCCCCAGAGGACCTGAGTGTATGGGCAGATTGTACTCTTTAAGAACTGAGCAAGGCAGTTAATGGCTAGAGCTCCTTGACAAGTCTCATTTGTAAGGTTCCCAAAAAATCAAAGCTGACTTAATGGCAAATAACAACAAAAGCGTCACCACTGAAAAGTTGCTGCATGTGATGTTACTAATCAAAATTGTACAGGTAGACATCCGTTGCAGCTGATTGAAGAATGTAAGTCCATGCTGATGCAAGCAGTTTTCTGGGTTATCTGGACTTGGTTCATTGGGGGCCTTAAATGTTAAAATTGGCACTTTGAATTGTCATGAATAAGCAGCACCTAGTGCAAGTTGATTAACAGTCAGTGTAATGTACTCTGCGTGCACCCCTCAGCATCCCGATTATGACATGGATTTGTCTACGTCTTCTACTGTACATGTTTAGGTTCAAGACAGGCATACCACTTTGCTGTTGTGATCTTCCCCATCCATCATGCAGTCAAGTTAATGTCTGCAAAGTGCTTCCGTTGTGCAGTATTTCTACACTATCATAGGATTTTTTTTTTCTTGTCCTCTGGTAACTTAGGTCTAGATGTGTTTGAGAATGTTGGTTTTTAGTCCTCAAACAACAGAATCAATAGCAAACTGTAAAAGTGCAAAGATGTTTAGTATGACTGAATAGTTTATTTTAAGCTAGCAGTGATCTTTAAAAGCTATACTTTAAGGTTCATTTTTATGAATAGAGAAGAGACAACTATGCAAGAGATTGTAGGCGACTGTTTGTTCCAACAGAAGAACGAATGAGGAATGAAGCTAATGTCGTATGCCTAGTCTTCTTCCTCTGCTCAGGCTGTAGCAACTTCAGGTACCTCTCTGTTGGGAATTTTAATTTTAATAAACATCTGATAGAAGAGAGATACTTTATGTCTAAAATATAAAAACTACAACACACACACAATATCTCTCTTCTTTCAAGTATTTAGAAGCGTTAAAATAGTGTACTTGTTTAACTTCAGAATGGTCAATGTTCATTATATTTTTTAACAGTTTAGTAGTTTAAAGTAATATTTCTAGGACACCAAACTTTTTCTCTTTCCTATGTTTATAAAAGGCTTATACTGTGGTCATATGGATATTTTCCTAAGTGTAAGATCTGATGAAAAAGTGGAACTGCTTTCTGAGTATACAGGGTTGGACTGTCAGTGTGATATTTCACATCACAAAGCGTTAAAAAGTAGCAAATGACAATAAGAATAAAAATAAATAAAATAAAATTATTTTACATTAATGAAATCCAGGGGGAAAAAGAAAAAAAACCCTCTGTACTTTTTTTTTTCTTGGCTGATTCAGGCAGAGTTTCACAAACATACTGTTTGAGTTGTGTTTAGACTGGAGAATTTTTAACATCTTTTTGCGCAACTACTTTACTTGGTGGGTGTTTTTTATTCCACTGGATACATCAAAGAGAGCATTTAAAGAAGTATCACGAGTACATTTTATTCCTCAACCTGTTGCCTTCCACATGTTTTGGGCTACAGTTCCCATTAGTCCCGACAAACGGACAATGGTCATTTGGGGATACCTGACTGGCAACGGCTGGTGCAGATTTGCTGTTGCGCTCCAGATTACCCAACAATGATTAACATTAGCACTTCAGCCATGTAAATCTTTTGAATCACTGTTTTCTTTGATTTCCTGAAGAACTAGTCTTTGCCTCACTCATGTGGCCAGCTGGTACCTACTTCAAAATCTAGCTACTGATTTACTGTCGACATAAAATACTATTTTTGGCCTGCAGCTTTTAAGTGTAGCAGTTTAATTCTGCCATGTACTCCTAGGCTGGTATCATGGTATTTCTTACGTTATCTATTGAAAAACTGCGTTGTGGGAAAAGTGTGCAGTAAATTTTGTCTGTAGCATTGGTGTGATTTATTTCGCCAGGTGTGCTTTTAACCAAGCTGAGGAAATCATATGTTTTGGCCCTTTACCAAAGGAAAATATTTTATCAGCATTTTTTTAAAGAAAAATTCTTCAAAGAAGAGCAAAGCTATAAAAGGATATATTTTAAAATGGTCCTCAGACTTATTTTGCAAGATTCCATATAGTATTGCATTAGTATGTCTTTTATTTTTTGGCATTCAGCTTCCAAGTAGTAAGCATGAGAAGTAAAACAGATTAATTGGTTTGGTGCTGGGGCATGCCATACGATGGATAGAGTCCAGCTCAAGTGCATTAAATAGGTAATCTATTTTGTTTTAAAGGTTCAATTAAATTTTGGGGTCAAAAGCAATAATGATCCCCATGGGACACTGAGTAGTTTCGTGCTAAAATTAGGCCAGCCTGGCGATCATTCTTGGTATAGATGTCTTTTGCTGTCCTGGAAACATGATACTAGGCAGTTGATTGTATTGCATTGCTCTTGAAACCACACAAACCCACCTGCTAGAATAATTCATATGTAAGCTAGCTTAGTGGTATAAATGTAAGTTGGAGCATAGGGTCTATATTTTAATATTGGAAAGTAATAGGAAAGAAAGTAAGATTGATCTACTCAAGTTTCAGATCATAGTTAGTTTAGTCAGGAGGTTTTTTCTAATTGCATCTTCCAAGAACAGCTTACAGCTGTTCTTCAGGTATAATTTTGATAAATAAGCTACATGATATGTCGACAGTTGTTTGTCCCTAAAATTATTGGCCACAGTCCAGCAAGCCTCTTCAAATGCACAGAACAGGCTATTTGCATACACTATGGCTGAAATGCCAAACAGTTACACTTTAATGACATGATGGCTTATCTGTTTCCATGTAGTTTAAGAATATGCACAGAAATTCATCATTAGGCCTGTTGTGTGCACTAAATTTTATTGGCCTTATACCTGTGGGACAGAGGTGTGAGTCCAGTTATGCAGCCCAGCAAGTACAGTTCCTAGCATTCTCACTATTGGCTCTGCTAGTTAGAGCTAGAGGGATCTGTTGCCCAACAGCATCCAGAGGGCCACATGATTCCCATTCCAACAGCAGGCGTATGCTAGGTCTGAAGAGTCTGAAGAGTGTGAACAGAAATAGTATGGTTTCGAGCACTTAGGATCATAGGAAGTTGCTTATCCTGAGTCAGTATTGCCAACTCTGACAGGAGGTGTCTCTTCAAGGTCTGAAACAAGGTTATCGCCTAGCCCTACCTGGAGATCCCTGGTTTTTGCTGGTGGTTAGCCATCCAGATATTAACTCAAATTAACTCTGCTTAGCTTCCAAAATCAGATAATATCACGTGAGTTTAGTATGATGCAGTAGGTTGTTGTATAGCACTGTTTGCATAATAGAAATAGACTTGGTATAAGTGGGTCTGCAAAAGAAGAGCTAATTCAGATATGTAAACAGCATCCCTGAAGTTTTTTTTTTTCTTTTTCTTTGTGTATGTGTGGCTAGCTGGGGAACAAGGCAGATCAGTGGCATAACTGAGAGTATATACCCAACTGATAGTAATGCAGGTAGTCTGGTCTGTGAGAGTGAAAGCAATTTATTACTGTTTCAGTTTAATGAATTAAAATCTATAAAATATTTTCTAAACTGTGTAATATGAGCAACTTTCAGAGTAACTTAGTTGCAGTAGATAAGTTTGCTTGCTTGCAGATACGAGACTTCTTCAGAAAGAAATGAAAGTCTTTGAAGCTTAACATAGACTTACAGAGTCATAGAGTCATAGAATCACAGAATTGGAAGGACCTCATGGACCACTGAGCTTAAACCCCTGCAGCATCACCAGCTGAAGTATTCCCAGCAGTTGGCTGTCCAGCCACTTTTTGAAGACAGCCAGTGAAGGAGACCTCACCAACTCTATAGGCAGTTTTTTCCACTGTTGTGCCACTCTCACTGTCAAGGAGTTCCTTCTAATATTCAGTTGAAATCTACCCTCCTGTAACTTCAGTCCATTATACCTGGCCTTGCCCTCTGGGGCAGCAGGAAATAGCCCTCCCTCTTCCTCTCTGTCACAGTCTTGAGGTATTTAAAGAGTTCAGTCATGTCACCCCATAGTCTTATCTTCACCAAGCTGAACATGCCCAGCTCCTTCAACCTTTCCTCATATGTTTGATTCTCCATACCTTTTTATCATCCTTCTTGCCCTTCTCTGAACCTGGTCCAACTTGTCTATATCCTTGTTAAGATGAAGCCCCCAGAACTGAATACAGTAGTCCAAATGGGGCTTGACCAGTGTAGAATATATTGAGACTATTATTTTCCCTCAGCATGAAAACTATGCTTCTGTTAATGGAAACTAAAATAGTATTTGCCTTCTTTGCTGAAGAATTCACTGCTGGGTCATGTTCAACTTATGATCAACAATAATCCCAAGTCTTTTTTGTATGCAGTACTACTGAGCAATGTGTCCCCCACCCTACACCTATCAATTTGGTTTTTGTAGCCCAAATGTAGAATTTTGCATTTGTCTGTTGAATTTCATTTTATTAGTATCCTCCCAATTTTCTGGTTTATCTAAGTGCTTTTGGATTCTGTGTTTGCTACCCCTTCCAGTTTTGTTTAATGTGCAAACATGATAAGGATTCCCTTCACCCCATCATCTAGGTCACAAAAATGTTGAAGAGTAATGATAGAACTCTAGGATAGACCCCTAAGGCACGCTACATGAGATCTCCTCCTCTTTTGAAGTACAACCATTAACTCTTTGAGCATGCTCTGACAGTGTTCCCATCTATTCTATATTTAATCAGTTTGCTATTCAAAATACCCAGATAAATGACATACAGCCACCATCTGCTAAACTAGTGACTTGTTTGGAAAAAAAAAAGATGTGAGATTAATTTGACAAGATTTGTTCTTGACAAACCCATAGTGGCTCCTAGTAATCACTGCATTGTTGTCAAGATACTTGCAGACAGGCTTCTGTATCATCTGGAAGATTCTCTCACTGAAGATTTTCTTGACGCTCTGTAATTAGGTTGTGTTAGAAGGTAGTTAAATATAATTTGGGCAATCTTGAATTGTGTGCTTATAAGGCAACTGTACTTGGGCACAGCCATATGATGACACATTCCTACAAAACAGCTTGCCATATGGTTGCAACACAGTTTTGCTGAGCAACTGCAAAGCCTGTTTAACCACAGTTTGTAGCATAGTTAGAAATCACTGAAACCAAATGCCAGGCACCTTCCCAGGTGAAACAGTCTCCATTCACTTCCAGTAGTTCCCAGTGCCTATTTTGCATGTGTGAACTGGTCCAGATTATAATGCTCTTATATCTCCAAAGGCTTTTTATATTTCCCAGATGTAGCAGCTTCGCATGTTGAGAAACCAAGTGCATATTGTTTTTTTATCTCATAGCATACTGAAAATAAACTAACTGTTCTCTGTTTGCCATGGCTTATTTATTTATTTCATTTGTATGCTGCCTTTCTTCCACAGTTGGACCCAAAGTGGCTTACAAAAAGAATAAATTAAAACCCTAACAATAACATTTTAAAAAACAATTAAAAATCACATTAAAACAGTATAAAATCATTTAAAAAGCATACAAAAGTTTTTTTTAAAAAAAAATAAAGAACACTCCTCCATAAGAAGTGTCATTGCTTGCACATTAAAAACCCATTTATACAAAACACTCTTTGCTAGCTGGCAAAATGAGATCAGAGGGGGGCCTGACCAGCTATTTTCAGAAAGGAATTCCAGAGGGTGGGAGTAGTCATTGTGAAGGCTCTTTCCCATGTCCTCACCAAGTGAGCCTGTGATGGTGGCAAATGTAGTGGTACTAATAGCAACTTTTTAGTCAGTATGTGTACAAACAGAAAAAAAAGTACTGGTTCACTCAGTCTTAATAACTATGTGTTCTTCCTTATTTATTATAAAACGGATTATTTATCTAAAACAGATAATTCAATGTCTCCAGACTGGGTTTAGTACTTCCATTTAGTTCATGGTTAGTTTCTGCTCTTCGAGTACAGAAATCCTATATGGTCTAACAATTATTTTCTTACTTGTTGAAACCAATTAATTTCATGTTTCTTTTTTATTTCCTATTTCAGCTGTTGAGTCATGTTTATATTTTTGTAAAGCCAATTAAGTAAGCGCCATGTTGATGGGGTGTCTGAGTCCACAAGTAGCTATTCAACACAAATAAATGAAAACTGACACTGTTAAAAATACATAGAGCAGGAGGCTCCAAACTTAACAGTGGAAGGTGTTCTTAGGATAGTAAAGGATAGTACATTATGTATTGTTATCTATTTAATCTGGGCTTTATTATGAGATAAACTACACATTACACTTTCTGCATAGTTCTTGCCTTAAGTCTAGGGTCTGGGTGTGTGTTTGCCAGTGCATGGGATCCAATCCAGATCAGGAATCTAGTATGGTAACAGCAAGGGGTCTTTGACCCCCTTGACCCTTTCTCTGGTAGCAGGCCTGTTCTAACCAGGGATCTCAGCACTTGCAGCTCTCAGTGCCAAAAAAGTATCCATTAAAATGAATTTTTAACAGCTTTAGAACGTTGCAAAAATTCCATAGTTATTTCCAGCCATCAGCATTTTCTTTCTCATTTTTAATATAGGTACATACTACTCACAGATCAAGATGTGTGCACAGTTATTAGGGCTGTGCTGAATGTGCATGAGTTAACATTTTTGGTGTGAAAAATGTATCCTGGGTTTTCTTATCACGTGTTTGTTGTCCTCTGGACAATTATTCCAGAAATGTTTTCTTCGTCAGAGCTGCTATTTTCTCACAACATGATTCCAGCTAATAAGAGATTGGAATGGAACTGCTCTGATTTACTACACAATCCCATTTGTATCATTTTTAGTAGTCAATGAATCTTTTGCTGCTTCCACTACTGCAGTCTTGCGCATTATGCCACAATGGTTTAATTCACAAAAATGGCTTCATTTGGTCACTAGCTATATGAAATCAGCAGGGAGTCTTGTGGCATTTTAAGGACTAATAGGCTCATTATGATACAGGCAGATATGAACCACACTGCATTTCTTCAGATGCTTTAAATCTGTTATAAGTTATGGTTATAAATACATATAGTAGTGGCTGGGTGTGTAGAGAGGAGAATATAAACACTGAAATCGGAAGGGAATGAAATGCAGAAAGTCCAGACAGTGACAGTTAACACTGACCATTCATATCCTGGCTTTGGATAAGCCTATTAACACATGTAGGTTTTTCAAATTATTAATTAATTAATTAATTAATTAATTTTAATTCACCATCATCTCAGCTGATTCTCCATTTGAAGTTACTTTGCTAAGAACTGGCCGCTTTAACGTCAGTGATAGAATGTCCTGGGAAGTTAAGATGCAGTCCCACTAGTTGTTGAATATTGTTATTTCAGGGGTCAGACTTGTCTTCTTTCATTTTATTGCCTAGAGACATGGCCTGGTGGTCCTATGTAGAGTTCAGTGAGGCTTTGCTGGCAGATGATGACACATGTGATATTGAAAGGTGACCAGATAATGGCATGATGAAGTTTTGTAATGGGGTTGCCAGAGTCAACATGGCTTAACATTTGGGATTGTTACAGGGTCTGACACAATCTGTTTTTATCTTTGTTGTGATACCTGTTGTTTCTCATTAGTGACCATTTCAGGGTAAGCTACACATATGGTTGTCCCTGTTTGCACATTCTATAATGTGGAGTGGAACAGCCGCTTTGCAAAACGTTTCATGCAAAATCACTTCTTTTAGTATTGCTTTGTAGATGGGAAACAGGAGGGTTTTTTTTCTTTCACACACACGTTTTTTCACATATAATGCAGAGAAGTACAACCTGTGGTATGTGAGCCTCACCAAAGATGCTTTGTGTGCTCTTCCCTTTGTGGGTACCTTCTTATTACCCTTCCTCCTTACAGTATCAGCTGTTCATGCATGGTCAAGCAATAGCAACAATAACAATGCCACTCAGCTCAGAGTAGATGTTTGATACACAGAGGGTTGTATCGTGTCCCGGGCACAGAGTGTGCAAGCAGTTCAACCAGGAAAGAGTTGCAAAACCCTTCTGAACGAGTGAAGTAATTTCCTTTAACAACTATAGACCCCACCCACTGATACGAAGTGTACAGTTATCTAACTGCACCTGTGGTCAGCACTAAGACCATATCTACAAAATTGACAATCTTATTGGCATTACTCAGGATTATGATTACCGACAGCCTAAATACCTGAAAGGCACCAGATCTCATCTGATCTTGGAATCTAAGTAGGGTCAGTTCTGGTTAGTACTTGGATGGGAGACCACCAATGAATACTAGTTACTTTTAAAAGTAATTTATAAGAGCAGATATGGTTGTGTCTAATGAGAGTTGATGTCGATGGGCTTACTTTTGAATAAATGGGTAGAAGGTAGATTGCAATCTAAAAGACAAAGGAAGTATTTCAGTCTGATTTTTTTTTAATCCACTAGAATGAACAGATATGTACTTTCATACACCTATCAGAGCCAACACTAGGTATACTTACAATGCAGGGACCAATGAATCACCATGTACTCACAGCCAAGGTCTTAATCACTCAGAACAATGCTTTTAATTGTAAATTATAGTTATAATATGATCATAATAAATTACTCTAAATAATAATGATCAGTTATTCCGTATATGTAATAAAGAACATGTCACAAAAGTTGAAGTAATTTTTGATAAGTACAATATAACAGAATTTAGTGATTAGGTATGCTGTACCACCATCTGGAATTAGATTAATCTTGGTTTAATCTTAATTAATAGTGGCTTATGTTCTCTCTGCATGGATCAAGGGTTGTTGGTAGTATGAGAATGAAGGAAACACAAAATTTGCTTGTTTACTTGATCACAGGGACACACTTTTTATTTGCCGGAAATGGCCACTTGGTATCTATTTTCGGGCCTCACCATTGTGATTTTTCTTGTTAATGTTTGTATAGAATGCTCCTGGTTTGTTTATAAACCACTGAAACTGACATAATTTTGCTCTTATTCTTACCTTCATTACATGTAATAGGCTTATGCTTTAAGAATATTTTTAAGGGCAAATACGTTGGTTTGAGTATTCTGTGAGCCAATGTTATTTGCAGAATATTTTCATGTGCATTAAAAATGCTTGAAGCTAACCTTAAAGCACAAGCCATTCTGTTAACTGGGAATAAACTAGGAGAAGACCTTATAGGCATAATCTTTTATATCTGGGGCTGAATGCATACTTCCTGCATTCAGATTAGGTAAATCCAGTTTTTAGAGCTTTTTTTTCCTCCACTGAGAAATACATTAAAATATAATTGCTTCTTTCCCCCTTGTCCCCTTAAATACTAAGATGACATTCAATTAATATGTTAAACAAGGTGTCTCATTGTAGCCGTTGCTTGCATGTATTAAATATAACCAATTTTTCACTTCCTAGAACAATTTTAGTCTGGTGTAATTAAGACTTTGGAATTCTCTTGAGGAATAAATGAATTTCTCGTACAACCTTTTTTTTTTATGGCATGATTTTAGTTCTGAACAATTCTATTTTCATGATGTACACTCTGGGCATATTTTGTTAAGTCATCTGATTTCTTTTGGGAGAGTAATAGAAGCCTCACAATTGATCTTGCTCTGTTATGTATATCACTTAAAGATCAAAGCAATCATCAATTTCAGTATTTTTATTGATGCAGAGCTAGTACAAAGCTCTGCTCCATCCACTATTCCTGTATTTCTACTTAGATATTAAATTGTGAAAGCTAGTAATGGAGAGTAAAAAAGAAATTACTCCACATGAAAATGTAAAAATTTTTGCTTCATGCTTTTACTCTCATCCAGCTTGGCTTCCTTTGCTGGGAAAAGGAGTTCTGTTCGCTTCCACATGCTACACATTAAATTCCCGTTTCCAGGCCACTACCTGGGACTAGACACTTGAAGGTCTGTTTTAAGAATTGAAACCCCAAGTATTGGCTATTTGGGAGGGAAGAAAGGAGTTGAGTTCATTCCTCAACCTGCTGAATGAAGCCTGAGGCTCTTCAGCTTAAGGACTGATCTCTTCCTTTACCCTGTATTATTGCAGGCATATGCAGTTCTTTCAAACATTAATTCAAAGAAATGGCTGTCCAGAGAAACCTTTGAGGTGACTCTTGACCTCTTGCAACCTTTGAAGTGATTTCTTGCCAAATCCAGATTTAAGGACAGCTTCTCATTGCTCCTTTCCTCCCCTTTCTTTAGTGATTGAAAGAATAAAATAGGTTTATAGCTTAGTTCCAGAAATACAGTAGCTAAGTGTTGCTTTTGATTCTTTCAGTGTTATATGCTAAAAAACAGGCAAAGAAAAATGCAGTCATTATAATAAAGTGAAGGGTTTGTGTCTTCTTCCCCTCACTCTAGCTGTTTACTTTCAACTAGGTTTTAGATATTTTAACTTGTTATTTTTAAGTGTCAGTATGTCCAAGTACCGTACAATAATTTGCTGTTTCTTATAACTTTGTCATGTAATTTTTATGATAAATGTTCTGATGGGGAATCCTTTTAGCTCAGAGGCCAAATTCTATTTCAAAGAATTTATCGGGTGGGCCTGCAATTTGCAGTATGCTTTAGGTTAAACCTCTTGTTGCTGGTTATAGAATCTTAAGAAGCACAACATTTTAGAATGAAAAAAAGATGGTGCCATGTGGAAAGCTTCTGGACATTCTTAGAGGGCTGGATTTAGCCCAAAGGCAGCAAACTGCACCATAGGGCCTCGGGTTCCCAACATTGGGCTAAACAGAGATTTTTTTAAAAAAAAAATGTCCGTATCTTTCATCTCTCTTAATTTTAACAAGTGAAATCATGATTTCTTTATTGTTCCACCTGTCACTGTGTTTCTCCTCTGAGCCAATGGCTCACGTTAACTTATTTTTTATTATTTTCCGTATATATCAGAGCTGACAAGCTTTCCAGATGCTGGTGGACTACAATATCCCTCGTCCCCCCACTATTAGCTCTGCTGACTCCTGTTGTTGTACTCCAACAACCTTTCAAAGGCCACAGATTACCCATCCCATTTTAGATATAAGTATCAACAATTAATAGTTGGAGCTCTCTTTGTAATTGCCTTTTCATCAGCAAATCACATCTTCTTTTTTCCATGTAAGATACAGATTTGCATTGTGACATTTAACAGTGCCTACATGTTTTGCAGAGGTTTACTCATATTTCAGTAAATGAGTTAAAGTGGAGTCTCTGACAAATTATATGTGTCTAAAATTCTATTGTGTAGATTTTTTTTTGAATGTTACATATAGTTTAAAGAAATTTAAATCTGTTAGTGCTCATGTGTTTGACAAAATGAATGTATTAATTTAGGGTTCCTGGAGAGGTGAGATTTGCTGTGTGAGAAAGCTGGATTCCTGCCATTCCTAGCGGTGATATGGTCCCCTGAGGATATTTGGCCATTCTGACTTGCAGTCACCACCAGGGGTGTATCCACACTATTCAGTTATAGTACTTTAATGCTGCTTTAGCTGTCATGGCTCCATTTTGTGGAACCCTGAGGATGCAACATGCATGTATCTGTGCCAGTATAAGCATGTGGCCGGTGCATCCATTGACAATAATTAGACATGAAGCTTCTTGTGACCTCACATTCATGTGTGCTGAAGTCATGTCAGCAGAGGGTGCATGGTAGATAGACAGACAGACAGACACAGAGAGAAAGAGAGAATGCACAGTGAGGAACTCTTTGCTAAATTCTCTGCTAGATAACTCTAGTATTATAGTTTAATGCTTTGTGCATTACAGCTGTCTAGCAGAGAGTCCTAAGTGACCACTCAACAAATCTCAGATTCCATGAGATGGAACCATGGCATTTAAAGTGGACTCAGTTATCTGTAGTTGTGAAGGGTGTGTATACCCCAAAGATCTTGGAGGAACTTATTGAGTCCCCTCAAATCCTCCACACTATGGTGTATCTATGGAAAGGTTAGAGGAAAGTAACAGATTTGGATGTTGATGTGTAAATGGAGGAGTAGATCACGGAACTTGAATGCTCCACACAAGACTGAATTAAAAAATCAGTTTTGCTTCCCAGCATCTGATTTCTCATGACCTAACTCTTTGATTCAAGAAAAGCTAGTACAGTGGGCCCTCCTCTCATGTGACCTCTGCACACATGAGTGTGAGGTAACACAAAGTGTTGCTTCCTATCAAGTGTCAATGGATGCAGCAAATGTGTGCCTGCAGTACTTCAGGTGCACAGACATTGTGTCCATTGACTATAATGAGATGCAACATTTAGTGTTTTTTGTTTTACGTAGGAGTTCCTGGTGGGTGCACTGTATTTTGAATCTATTGGACATTTCAGCATTTTACTTTGTAGCATTTATTGATCTCCTAATGATGTTAATGAGCCTAGTGAAACTTGTTGCTTTATATTCTTACCAAGTGGTGGTCACCTTCTGATTAGAAGTTATTGTCAGGATTAATTTTACTTTGGAAACATCCCTGCAAATCTCAGCTCATGAAGTTTGCAGGATATACATTCAATATTTTTTTAAAAAAAAATCATTGGCTATGTCTTAGAATTAAAAGCACTTCTTTCATTGTTGGATACATTTTTGAATGCATACTTCAAAGCACTTTTTCAATGACTGCGTGAGGGCCTTAAAGCACATTCAGCAAATACACCCCACACAAATGGACAGTATAAGAAGATAGGTTTATATTTTTTTAGCAAACTGTAAGACATCACAGACCTTAATATTTTGAATCTTTTGCTTCAAAATAACTGTGTGCTTCAAGTTGCCAAAAAGCCTCCAGAGTCATAAAAATTGATTTACTTTAACAAAAATGAGTAATTCACCGAGGTAAAATGTTTCAGTTGAGCTCTTATTTCAGATTTTAACCTTTCTTTTTTTTTGTATTTTACAAAATATGATGCTGTTTGTATGTATGTGCATACAGGTAGGTATTTGTAGATATTGCACTATCTACAAACATATGCAGGTATACAGAAGGACACAGACATTGGCACACTTCTCTGTTGAAAAGCTTATTTCTCTACTTAAATGGCAAAGTACCTGTTGCCTAGGGGTTTTTTTAGTCTTTTTAGCGTGGTACTACAACTGTTGGTATCAGCATAGAGAGCAATGCCCATATTTACAAACAGTTAATAATAATCACACATAGTCATAGAGGTTCAGAGATCAGTTGCAGAATTTCTAGCTGCATGGCCCAAAACAGCGGTGGGCAAAGTATGGCCTATGAGTTTCATGTGGCTCACAGGGCCCCATTTTACAGCCCCCCAGAGGCCCCCCAAAATAAAATTTTCTGTGGCAAATTTCAGCCAAAACACTGCCAGAACCAGTTCAAAATTGTAGTGAGTTGAAATCCTTCCCAGCTGTTCCAAGTCCCCCTAATGCTGAACACTCCCCCCCACCAAAAAAAATTGGCCAAAACTCACCCAGAATTGGAAGTGAAGTGATCACTTCTGACTGTGTCAGGCCTGCCAGTGCAGCCCTCTGGGTAGGATGTAGGGCTGAAAAATGACCCACACTCCCTTTGGAATGGCAGATCCCTCCCTGGTCTAGGATAAATTTCAGGAGCAGTCATATTCCGTAGACAATCTAAATGTTTATAATTAGGTGCCATCAGTATGCAGATGACAGCCAGCTGTATATTTGGTTAACAAGTGTTCTGGAACATCTGTTTGGAGGCTTTCTGTAGAAGGAAAAAGGGACATAAAAGATATCTTTCCATAGGGTTTTTTTTCCACAGAAACTTAATGTGGTCTAACTGCCTCCATTATGAATTCTTAAGAGATCTGTATTTATATTTTATTGTTTCTTTTCATCTTTGTTGTAAGTCATCCCAAGCTTTGGAAAGATGAGGGGGGGGGTTTAATTACTGTTTTTAATAAATAAATAAATGTAGTAAATAGTTAAATGCCATCAAATGAACTAAGGCCATTCCCACACTACACTGTTATAGTGCTATTATTCCACTTTCAACATTCCTGTGGAATCCTGTGGAATTTTGGGGTTTGTCGTTTACTGAGGCCCAAGAGCTCTCTGGCTGAGAATTCTAAATGGCCCCCCACAAACTGCAAACCCCAGGATTCGATAGGATGTTGAAAGTGGAATAATAACACCATAATGTCTTATTTCCTTGAATGTATTTCATTAAGCTTCCCTGCTTCCTAACAGGGTCTAATTGGTCTATAATTTTTCTCTGCAGGAGAAGCCTACATGAGACTCAGCAGATTACCCGAAGCAGAACACTGGTATATGGAATCGCTGCGTTCCAAAACAGATCACATTCCTGCTCATCTTACATATGGAAAACTCCTGGCTTTAACGGTGAGTTTAACCAGCAGCAGACTAATAGTTAAATTCTGAGAGAAATGTTGTCATTTTTCAAGGCAGACAACATTGCATATTCACGCTGTCTGGGTAGAAAGATAGCATTTCCTATAATTTCCTTTTAATTCAGTAAATAAACATGTTAATGGCCCACCATCAGTTTGATGGAAAGCACTTTTTCCTTCCCAAACTCTTCTACAAATCTTCTAACCTCATTACACAATCACCATCCATCACTTAATTCAGAGAGAGAATTGGATATTCCTTTGTTCCTCTGAACCAGACATGGGTTCTAAGCCCTGATTCAGTAGGATTCTTCCTTCTCCACAGTCTACATTCAGGTTAGATTAAACCCTTCTCCTTCCTCAATGACATAGTGGAACCAGGACTTCGTGGGGTAAAAATTTCAGAACTTTTTGATTAGAAGGGATTGTAACATCATATGCCCATTCCACTGTTCTTATATTTTAAATATGTGGATTATATAATGTTACATATGCTAATTTAGTTAGCTTTATTATCTTAAGCCATTTCTGCACTACTCTGTTATAGTGCTATTATTCCACTTTCAGCATCCTGTAGAATTCTGGGGTTTGTAGTTAATTGAAGCCAATGAGTTCTTTGGCTGAGAATTCTAAATGCCCCTCCCTAAGCTGCATACCCCAGGATTCCATGGGATGTTGAAAGTAGAATAATAGTACTATAAAAGGATAGTGTGGAAATGGCCTTACTATGAAATTATGTTATGTGATTATGTGAAATGTTGTGTATCTCAGACTGAGTGGCAGGAAACTAGAAGAATTCTTTTTGCTTCTTGCAAAATAAATCCAGCCCAATCTATATTCTAGTACAATGGTTAGTGAGATTATAATTGCCCAACCTAGAATCAACTGTAAGAAGTATTTCACAACCCACAAGTCAAGTCATATTAGGGATTCATATGTAAAATTATAACTCACCAGGGTATATTTTTCCAGAAAGCCATAAGAGCAGGAGAATTTAGTGGTTAAAGCATATGAGTAGTGGCTCAGCTAGTTGAATAATTGGAAAGCAGCCAATTCTGGGCTAAAGCCCTTGTTTTCATTTTATTTATCTTTCCAGAAACTGTGTTTAGGTACATTGCACTGTGATCATGCTATTCTGAACTCCTTAAAACCTCAGAGGCCAGTTTAAGTGAATTGCTTAAGGGCAAAACCAACAAAGAATTTTGTGGCACCTTAAAGATTAACAGATATATTATGTCACATGCATAAATTTGCTAAGGTGCCATGAGACACCTCTTTTTTGCTGCAAATAAGACTCACACAGCACTATAGTTCTGGCAATAGTTTGTGGCCAGTAGCCATTAAAAGTTGCTCCCTCTTTAATCTAGTTCATCATCTAGTAGTGCATAAAGCTGAAGCAGAACACCAGAGATCCTTTCCTGATTTTGCTCTGATTTGGCCTCCAGAGTTCCTAGATATTTCCTTCCAGCCTTCTTGTTTGTTTGTTTGTTTTTTACTGCAGTTTAGTATCTCCCTGTTGTTGCTGCTGCTGCTGCTGCTTTAAAAACAACAGTTTTCCACAGTTTCTGTTCAAATCTCTGAACACAGGGCATTCTAGAGAAGGTCTTTACTAGATGTTCTCAAGATGCAGTTACATCTACAGAAGAACCTGTGAAGACTTAAGAAGCCTAGACCCAAACCATGTAGTTTTTAATGTATCAGCCAGCGCTCTGAATTGCATATGGAACACATAGGAAGCCAATGAAGTTGTTTCAGTCATGGTAAAACATGTCTCTTATAGCTTGTGCTATCTGGCAGCCCAAATTCAACATTTGGAACCTATTAAAGTTTCTGAAAGAGATTCAGCATTGTATAGTGATTTGAGTGTTGGACTAGGACATTGGGAGGCCAAGGCTTGATTCCCTATTCAGACATGGAAATCTCCTGGATGACCTTTGTTAAATCACAATGCCTCAGCCTCAGAGGAAGACAAGGCAAACCTCCTCTGAACAAATCTTACTAAGAAAACCCCACAAGTTCATATTAGGGTTGGTATAAGTCATAAATAATTTGAAGGCACACAACAACAACAACAACAACAACAACAACAAGACAACTGGCAATAGAGGAAACACTGAAACAGCCCTAGCCAGCCTGACCAGCCCAATCTTGGGTGTAGAGTTTGAGTCAAAATCTTTCTTGTATCTTTGAGGCCTCTCTTTCAATTTTTTCCCAAATGATCAGCTGTGTAGCTTTCAATTTATTTTGCCATCATTTGTGACAACGTTATTTATCAAAAAGCTTAAAATATGAATATTTCTATAGCAGCTGACAGCTTTTCCTAAATTTAGTTATTTTTGTGACTTGGCATCTGTCAACTTCTTTGCCATGAAATTGGCCATGTCCCTAAAAATTAATTTCAAATTTATATTTGTATAGAATTTGCCATCCAATTATAGTATATTTATCTGCTTGCCAGAATCTTGTAACTTTAATTGTGAAACAGAAGGCACTCTCCTTTTAAAATAAATACATCTTAACAACATCTAGAGAATACGTAACGTTGTTTGTTTATTTCTTGGTGGCAACAGGGAAGATTATAATTAGCATCTTTCAGCCCCATATTTTTTCAGGCTTCTTATAGAAATGTGGTGAGCAAATGTGGTGAATTAGGAGGGTTATATGAAAGGCCAGAAGTGCCTTCTTCCTACATTATGAAGAAATAGTCAAACACAAACCAGTCACTCATTATTTTATTAAGTCTTTGTTTTTATGCAGTTACCATGCAACTGTACATTAATATGAATTGTCTGTGCTAAAATGGTGGCGTTTAATTTGGCTGCCAGTTAAATTCATGTTTACTTTAAATGTGCAACATTTTTCATAATGCATATAAACCTTGGGGTGAGATTGGGGTGATTAATTATGGGATTGCAGCAGGTGTAGAGGAGAAGTTACCACCTGTGCCTCCCAGTGTGGCTGTCAACTTCAAAAAACGGAGTTTTCTTTAAGGCCAAAAAGAGGAAGGAGTTAAATCCCTCTCTGTGCTTGCTGTGTTCCCTTTAATTATCACAACCACTGTGCTGCTATTTGCATTTTGAAAACCGTACATTTTAAATGCGGAGATCTATATAACTTCAAGTCCAGAGTGGCCCCAAGTCCTTCTAATAAGACTCAGATGTAGTAATGATGTTGTTGTTGCTACTACTGTTGCTGTTTTTTGTTGTTATTTTCTTTGTCATGACCTGGTTGCTTTAACTTTGAAACTGAGCCCTTCATTTTCCATGCACTGTTGTTCCACATGTTTTCCCACTGCCTTGGGACCATTTCACTACATTGTTTAGGCATATGCTTACAAAATTTTAAGTGGGAACAAACTCTTAATGGACTTTAAAAATCCAAAGTGCTGTACAGCAAATGTGAATGTGTAGAAATTCTGCACATGTGCAGTTGCAAGCAAACCTATGTAGGATAGAAGAACTGATGGAAACCTGCTGTTTGGATGCTTGTAATATAGACAATTTCCATTAATTCAGCTAGGGGATCTTTCCATAGGCAAGATGTTTGTGAGCAGTCCCATGCAAGCCTCCATAGGCAAGAAGAACTGATGATAGAGTGGACCCCACATCAAATTAATGGAACATGTCCTTAATTTGGAAGTGTTGAAAGAGCAAGTTGTCAGATAATGGGGCATTAAAGGTGGGGGCTTCCTGTATGTGTAAAATTGGATGGATGGATGGATGGATGGATGGATGGATGGATGGATGGAGGAGATACACAGATGTATAGGAAGGAAGGAAGGAAGGAAGGAAGGAAGGAAGGAAGGAAGGAAGGAAGACAGACAGACAGACAGACAGACAGACAGACAGATATAGATTATGAACTAATGTTGGGATCACGTCAACCTCATGAACTGATAGTGTTGATAGTGGACACTGGACAGCATAAGTAACCCAAAGAGTTCATTTCCAGATCATGCAGTTTCCCTGCCCTGATGACTAAATGCAATTGGCAGATCTCTTTCAACAGATATTTGACATAACTGGCTATGTAGACACACGTTGTAACTTTTTAAAGCAGGTGCTAGGAGTGTGTGGCTCTCCAAACATTCTTAAATGTCAGTTCCCAACAGCATTATATATAACCCAGGAAAGCATATATGTCCCTTTCCATAATCAAGTGTGGGCAATGTGTACTCTGTGAGCTGCATCTGGTCTTCCAAAATAATAACCAGGTCATCCGCAAATGCTTGTAGCTTGAATTCTATCTGGCACTGCATCTGGCCCCCAGGCATGTCCCTCTGGGCCTTCTCAGTGGTAAAAAAATGGATTTTTTTTTCCAAAAAAAGTTTTTTGTTCCAAAATACCCCAGAATGTCCTTTAGGGGCCATGGAGGCATTTTCTTTAAACAAGAAATGAACAGGAAGTGAATTCTGGGTCACTTCCTCTTGTAAAAAAAAAAAAAAGCTTCTGCTGGACCTAAAATGGCTTAGGGGCATGAACAATGTGGTGTAAATGAGCTCCCTGTCCCCAAGAGTTCATTTGGGGGCAGCATAATTTTTTGCAGGGGTTCAGTGAAGATCCAGCCCTCCAAAGTTTCTTGACAGCCTGTGACAGATATTTTTTCCTACCCTAAGTGATTGCTCATATAGAGCAGGGTGAGCCCATCAGCCATAGCCTGCTTAGCTAATGATGAAGGATTATGGGAATTTTAGTCCACCAGCATCTGGAGAACAACATTCCTGACTTGCTGCTGTTTTGATGTAGCACATATCAAGATATCTTTTCATGTAATGGTTAAGTCACTTCCTATCCCAGTTAACCGAGAAGAGGAAGAGTTGATGTTTTCTTAAATGTGAAACATTCATGTACAAAACAAGTTTGATTAGGTAAGTAAATTAATGGTTTGTTGGCAGGGTGTGTGAATCACTACAGTTGCATTATGCATAGCTGCTTGACGGCATTAAGCTCTCCTACTGGTGGCTTAGAATTCTAAATTGTCCAGTGGCTTTAAGTATGCCAACTGGCCCACCGAAACACAGACCCCAACTTCCCACCAGCTGTCAAAGTATACTGGTGTTAATGGAAAAAGTAGAATGTCCACTAATAGAGGGAGGCATATTCCTGCAGAGTTTCAACTTTCTTGCATGCAGATTTTATAGCATTTTAATCAAAGAAAAATGTCAGCCTATTTGAATAAAATGTCACATTTTATTGAATAATTGGATTTTCTTCTTTTCAATTATTCCCAGGATTCCATTATTTTAAAAGTGTTTTCAATCAGAAAGCTCAGTGGTATATATCTAGCATTACTCGCTGGATTAGCCTGAGGCCACTAGAATATTGTTCTGCTCTCCCCAGTTCTCCAAATGGCAAAATGTTCCAGAGTAATGCTACTGGCATTAACTTTGCTTCAGGAAGGGGATGCTGAGAGTGATGACTTGTACTGGCTTGCCTCTTAGACTTGTATCTCCAAACAGTAAAATGGAATAGGCAGTGAATTAGGGTGGCTTGAGTGGGATCCTGCCTGAGCCTTCCCCCCTCCCTCTCTCTTTGTCTCTCACTCATTTTATTCAGTGATGTATTTAAGTCTTTTACTCCAAGTCTCAAGTCAAGTCTCAAATCTCTACCTTCAAGTCTCAAATCCTTGAAGATACTTTCAAGTCAAGTCTTAAGCCTAGAAGCCAACTTTATACCTCAACCAAAATTCCAGAATTGTTGGCTAGAGTGAAATAAATTCAGTTTTAACAATTTAAGCAGAGTTGGCTGTCCACATTTGCAATTTTGCCATCTGCAACTTCAGAATTGGAGAATAGGATGCTGTCTTACTCCTCATTACTGAATATTCAAAAGCTTTAAAATGAAGAATCCTTCTTCCTCAAGCCCATTGCCTAACATATTTGCTGTTCCCCTCTGAGAAATGCACGCTACACTCTGGGGGCGAGTCTTGTCTTTTGCTCTTAGGAAATGTTTTAGAAGGCTCCTCCAATATGCAGTGGGGACAGGCTGTTGAGCAGACCTCAAGGCTGCCTCAAGCCCTTTGCCTAACCTGTTTGCTGTTCCCCTCTGAGAAATGAGCCCACGCTTTGGGCTTGAGAGAGATTGTCATGTGACTAGTAGGCAAAAAGAGATGGAAGCGTTGTTCAAAGTTGTAAAGTTTCTGGATGGTGGTGTTATTTTACTGATCCAAGGGCATCAAGTCAGTAATTAAAAATATGCAAGTCTTGAGTCAAGTCAGTGCATCATTTCTGGTCAAGTTGAATCCGAGTCAAGTCACTGAAGCGACTTAAGTCCAACTTAAGTCTGAGTCTATTGACTCAAGTCTACCTCGCTGGTTTTATTACTATTCTGTGAGGCTTTCAGGAAAGGCAGTTCACACATTTTGCCCTAAAAGGGAAAATTGAGAAGCACTGGAACTGCGGAAACATGCTTGGGATACATTTTGCCTAATCTAGTTTTAAATTAAAGCCTAAACCAGAAGTTTCCATGCTTTCTCAGTTCATGCTGTCTTTAGCATCTCAGTAATTTTTTCACAGTATGCCTTAGCCCCCTTCCCCAGCCCAACATTGCCTTGAAATGTGTGCAGTGCAGTCTTAGAAACGTGTCTGTCCAAAAATAAAGCCCACTGAACTAAAGATGGCTCACTTCTAGAAAACAGCTCAGAAAAATTACTTCTTGGAAAGGAGGGACTATATTGTCTCCTACTGTCTCTTTCCAGAGTGATCATGCTAGCTAGTGGGGAAAAATTACAGAAGTTGGAGTCAAAAATAATAACTTTAGCTAAACTTTTTGCTTCCAGAGGAACAGGTTAATAGGACTGCATGGGAAGAACATAATGGTTCCCTCTATTTTCAGTTTACCTTCCTCACTGTGTCATGGAGCTGCTTGTACCTGTGCTGGCCCTTTAAATCTGCTGTCTTTTCGGGATTCCCCTGCCCCACCCCTTGGGAACCTGGGAAATGTGTCCCTTCATCTCTCAAACAAGAGGGTGGAAAGCAAGTAGAATCATATCAGCAGCGCTTAACATCCCAGGAAGCTCTGTGCTGAGTAGGTAGCAGAGGATGCTGCCAATGGATGAGAGATTTAGATGTTAGAAAAGTTAATAATCAACAATTTAAAATAGGTAAAAAAAGTAGGAGGGCAGTTTAAAATACCCAACAGTACCCCTGTTAGTTGGCTGCAATGCACCAGGGCACCATGGTGCACAGTTTGAGAATTGCAGGCCTAAAGTCTTTGTGATCTTCAGTCTACTTCACATATCCTATTTTGAGCAGAAAATATTATAAGAAGGTGTACTTAAACACTGGCCATCATAGAAACAAGATCATTGTTTCAAAGAAGCACCTAACAGAGTCTAACTGTCCAGAATCAAGTTGGATCCATTTCTCATTTATGTAGTAATGAAGTGTGTGTTTATAGAGAAAAAAGTTTTTTTTTCGTGTGGCAAAAAAAAAAAAAGATTTGGTAATACTTGATATTAATTTTAAAAAATCATTTCACTTATTAAAAATAATGGTTACTTAAACATGCGTACAATAAAAATGAATCTGCCTCCGGAAGGATATAGAATAGACATATTTAAATTATATGTACCGTCACATCAGATTTTGCTCTTTAAGTGGGAAGAGATAGTTTCAGTTCTTGTAATGTAGTAAAGAATGACAGCTTGGTACAGTGATTTGAATGTTGGACTAGGACTCTGGAGAAGAGGATTCAAATCCCTGGTCAGCCATGGAAACCCACTAGGTGACCTTGGGCAAGTCTCTCAGCCTCAGAACACAGCTGAACACATCTCTTCAAGAAAACTCTGTGATAGGTTCACCTTAGGGTTGCCACAAGTCAGAAAAGACTTGAAGGCAAACAACAGCAAAGTATACACTGCAATGTACATATATATATATATATATGCCCTTATTGTAAGAAAGGGAACATGGAACATTATATAGTTTTAAAAGTTATTACCTGACAGAAGACATAGACTTGATAAATGCCAAATTTTAGAAGTGAAATAGTCTCATTGTCATGATTAGATTTTGTATCACCTTATGGTTGCTCACCCCCACACTACAAAAGGGACAAAATGTATGTCCTTAATTATGTTTGTGTGATTTTAAATTATTTTTAAGAGCAAGGAAATGAAAAGTATATGAAGACTTCTTGGTAATTATTGAAATTTAGTTGGATATAGTCAGTGATAAACAAGCTATACCAATGAAAAGCAAGCTTCTCCAGGGTCCAGAGAAGAGAGAGAGATGGACCATTTTAATGCCTCTGCTGAGAAATCAGTTGTCTTTGGCTGTCTCAAATTGTCATCTGGTTTGTAGTGATTCCATCAGGCAATCTGAATGATTTCTTGTTCTTAGCTCAATTACAAAATAGCCAAGGGATGTGTGTGAAAATCTTCAGTTATGATAGGAGTGGAAAGAATATTTGAAAAATGAGTACCATATTTGCTGGTGTATAAGACTCACTAACATATAAGATGCACCCCATTTACATGCTGGCAAATACTATTTGTGAATGTATTAGATGCACTGGCATCTAAGATGCACCCCATTTTCAAACAGTGTTTTTAATTTCTGTGCAGAAAATGATTATCTCTCTGCAGAAAATGTGTTTTCTATGTAGAAATGTCACTTTCTACATAGTAAATTCTGTGTAGGAAAACTTTCTTCTGCACAGAAAGTGCCCCTTTCTGAGTAAAACAAAAACAAAGTATATGCCTTTTTTGCAGAGAGAGGAAGGAACTGGCAAGAACACCTCTGAATATTCCCTGCCTAAGAAGACCCATGAAATTCATGAGGTCACCCTAAGTTGACAGGCAACTCATACACACACAAGTGCCTAACTGTGAATAGCCTTTGATAGTTGCACAGTTCTTGACAGCTTTATCACAGTGAGGATAAAAAAAAAAAGTTAAGTTATTAGTTCTTGCTTCCAAGGATGAAATTTACAAAGATTTCCATTGTGGTACATCAGCATCTCTCCAGCAGATGCATCTCACTTAAAGCCCAAGGCAAGACATGAAATAACTCCTTCCATAGGGTTTTTTCAGATCAGAAAGCTTGGGCATCCAGGGAGGCAATAGATTTTGATAGAATAGTGTGTAGTAGACCCTCCCTTCCTCACACAGACACCTCACAATAAAGTAAGCCAGGAAAGCAGAAAGGATAAGTGCAAAATAGACCCTAAATGAAAGGTGTTCTGATAATTAACCAGGAAAAATAGAAAGCCTCTTTCATTAGAAAAGAAAATTTATAGGAAATTAAAGGACAGATTTCAGCATGGTGCTTCAAGAAGCCAATTATAGTGCTCTGAGTGGATGGGGAAATATTTGGCATTGGTTTTTGTCTTCAAAGAGATAGTGCTGCAGTGTGAAGCATAAGGAATCTGGTGAATTGTTTCCTTTTCCAGAAGTGGAAATCTGAGTGTTCAATGAGACGTGATAATTAGCCGGCTAAGACTAATAGTGTTTGTCTGACTCACGCTAATGACACAAAAGATGTAAATGTTCAAGCAGCCAGCATTAGCAATGTGTTCCAATCTAAGTCTACAGTTTGGGAGACCTGCAGATGAATGCTTGTGACAGGAAACTTTTGCTAGAGGAGGATGACTGCCCGATTCTGATTTTTAACTTGTTGTATTTATCTTGTAATCCAAATTATCCTTATTGGTCTGCCAGGAGGCACAATTTATTCTTTTCCACTCAACCCTCTTTCTTTTCCTGAGCTCTGTTTAGATCCTTGTTTATTTCACTCATCATAAGGTCCTAATGGGTCCAAGGAGGCATTTTAGTCCAACTGTAGGTTGGACTTGATAGATACTCTCAGTGTGGAATGTTCTGAGGGCAGATACTGGCAGGCAAACATTTCAGTTTACTTAAACGTTGCAATACCCTCGTCTGTTCCCTTTTATAATCTTGCTTGGCATTTTACCTCTTCTTCTGACTTCACTTCAGACCTCTGGAGGTGCTATGGAACCATAAACACAAGGTTAAGAAGAAAAAGCGTAGAGCAATCATAAGTTGTGTAATTATGAAAAGTTAGCTCCTGGTTCTCACTGTATGTCTGGCCTCTGGAAAAGTGCAGCAAGTTTTCCACTGTTGGAGAGACCTGATGTGAGGCAACTGCCTTATACCATGTGTGGGAATCTGGAGCACAAAAGAGCATGTATCATGAGCATGATTCATTTAACCCAATTTCCACCACCACCTATTAACCAGAACATTGGTCTAGACATAGCTGTGAGGCAAGATGAACTGAATGTAACAAGAACAGAGCTTGGAAAAGTTACTTCTCTAGACCAGAAACTCCAGAATATTGGAACTTTCCCATTCTCCAGTTGGAAACAGTCACACAGTTGATTCCACCCAAGAATATGTAGCTTCTGATGTAGTGGCAGAGGCAATGGAGAAATACAGCCTTCCTCCTTAGATCCAGGGTCTGCATCAAGTAGGAAAAGGCACTTGCAGTTGGAAAGGTATACAGTGTGTGTGTGTGTGTGTGTGAAAGGAAGGGGAAAGCGGTGTATTAAAGCATGAGTTATCTTCTCCTGCCTGGCCCTGCCTTGGATACAGACAGTTTCTAAAAATTACAGGCAATGTTCTTTGGGCATGAACATAATTAGAAGCTGGTGTTTTTTCATTTTACAGACAATATGAATAATAAAGTTCTTAGACACTTTAAAGACTTTATAAATTTTGTGATGACATAAGCCTTTTTGAAAACTGTCAATGGACTTCACAATGCCATAGTAAAATTTGTTAGTTTTCAACATACTTTGCCATAGTTGCAAGAAACAAACACAGCTTCCCCTTTTGGGAAGTGTGAAAATATGTAGCTCAGAAGAAATCCAGATGATACAGAATTAAACTTTGTGTTCTGGCAGCAATGATCATTTAGTGGAAACGAAGAATATTGTATTTTTTCCAGTTGTGGAACCTTATCTTGCCTATTCATATGGTAGTGAATTACTGTAGGACAAAATTGCAATGATACAGTGTTCAGTAAACCATCTGTGTCTGCATTTTCTTTTTCTTAAGGGTCGTAAGAGTGATGCAGAAAAGTATTTCTTAAAGGCAATTCAACTAGATCCCACGAAGGGAAACTGTTACATGCATTATGGTAAGTTTCCAATGGATAGTATTATTCACATATTCCTGTCTGTTGATTTCTTTGAGTAATAGGGGTTTTGAAACTGCTACTGACAGGATATTGTTTGTTTTAAAAAAAAATCAAACATTTCAGTTAATTTTTTGCTTCTACTATGTAACTTGCATTGTGACTTTGTTGCCCTGTAGTCTAGCTGACTGCACTGTGTGGAGAGAACTCTAATGCATACCTTTTCAACATTCAATGCATACCTTTTATAACAGTGCAAACAGGGGACCCCAGTAGGTGGAAACTTGGGCATCACAACAAAAGAAGAGCTCTTCCGTCTCTTTTTGTAATTGCATGACATTCAGGTGAAACTTACTATAGAATTTCTGGCTCTCCCGATAGAGAATGGAGGAAAATCAATAGTTAGTGCTGAAAGGTTCATTGGCATTTTTGTTATTCTTACACTAGAGATTTTATCCCTTTCTGGTGCTGGGCAGACAAATCAATATGAGTCCCCAATATACATGAGTTCATGATAGCAAAGATGCTACTGGCAAAGTTTGTTTTAACATCATGTATCTAGACTTTTTCTATAATATAAGATTTGGCTTGACCCTAAGTGAGATAATTCCTGAATGAATGCGTGCCCAACCAGAATAAAGGCTGTAAAGAGGTAGTACAGAAAAACCTGTCTATTTTAAATGAATTCAAGTCTCCAGGGCCAGATGAACTATCTCCAGGGGTATTAGGGGAAAAGAAAAACTAGCAGAAGTAATCTCAGAACCATTGGCAATAATTCATGTGAATTCCTGGGGAATAGGAAAAGTCCCAGCAAACAGAAGGAGAGCAAATCTTGTCTCCATTCTCAAAAAGGGGAAAAAAGAGGACCCAAATAATTAGTGCCCAGCCTGACATCAGTACCAGGAAAGATTCTAGAGCAGATTATTAAACAGAAATGACTACAGTGATCCCTAAAAGTTAAAGTGGGTTTCTCAAGAACAAGTCGTGTCAGACTAATCTCTCTCCCTCTAATACCACAGTGGAGAGGATCAGTATTCAAATGACCTTAACAGATTAGAAAGCTGGGCCAAAATTAGCAAAATGGATTTCAACAGAGAGAAATGTAAGGTACTACACTTGGGCAGAAAAAAATGAAATGCACAGATATAAGATGGGTGGTACTTGGCTTGACCACACGGATCTAGGAGTCTTAGTAGACCACAAGCTAAACATGAGTCACAAGTGTGATGCATCAGCTGAAAAAGCCAGTGTGATTCTGTTTTACGTCAGTAGGAGTACAGTGTCTAGACTGAGGGAAATGGTGGTACCACTCTATTCTGCTTTGAGGTTCCTGTTGTACATTTGCTTGTGCAATCATGCAACTTGGTGCAACAGCACTGGTGTATTTAAAGCTATGCAAATGCAGAACAGATTTTGGTTTCTGAGTCTTCCTTGAAGTACTGTTGAGGAGTTCTGAGCCTGGGGACATGATGCACACTAAACTATAGTTAGGTGTTTTTTGGGTTTTTTTTAAGTGCTATATGACTATGCAGGAGGAGGAAAGGAATGGGGAGTTTGCAAGACCTGGGTGAGACTAGGTTCATGCCATCACAATTCAGCTTCGGCTAAAGCATATTTCCTTTAAGGTATTGCTTTAAGCAACATTTAAAAAAAAAAAAATCAAACATATTGGTTAACAAATTCTTAACCACCCTTTCATCTTCCTTTTTCCTTCCCTTTTACCAAACGACCTAGCTTAGCAGTATAAATTGCTTGACTCCAGTACAACCGCCATTAGCAAAAGCATATCTTAGGTTGATACTCCAGACATTTGCTCTCAATTCCTCATGAATTTGCTTTAGTAAGTTGTCCTTTGTACACTTCATAACCCTTTTATAGCTGTGATAAACCACTGGGAATTCTACTCATATTACTAATGTAAATCTCAAATAATAATCTTTTGGCACATCAAGAAGTGATAAAACTGATGTCAATACCCCTAGAAATAGCGCAGCTCATCAAAGAGCCGAAAAGGTATAAATATCCATTTCGGACTTAGAACTCAGCAACTCTGTATGCATTATACATTTTATTTCTATGGTCTTGTCAGAGTTTCTTTTCATCATATTTATATAGTTGTCCCTAGCCATTCTTTTATACTTCCTTTATATCATAGTAGCTTTGTACAGATACTGAAATGACTTGTAAAGATAGTGTTTGCATATGGTAGCAGTTTTGTCTTGTATTCAAAATTCTGATAATAGATGAAACTAGGACCATTCCTGCACTACATTGTTATAATGATATTATTCCCTCCTATGGAGTCCTGGGGTTTGAAGTTTAGGGAGGGGCATTTTAGAATTCTCAGCCAGAGAGCCCTTTGGCCTCAGTAAACTACAAACCCAAGAATTCCACAGTGGAAAGTGGAATAATAGCACTATAGCAGTGTAGTGCAGAAATGCCACAGTTAAATGCAGGAAATGTCAAAATGACACAAGAAAAGATGCTTAGTGCTTTTTAGCCCTGTATACCAAATCCTTGTCTCTTCATTTACTGCATCATGTATTATTTTGTTGTGTCATGAGATTTTCAAATTCTTTGCTGGCTGAGCAATTAAAAATTCATATAATTGTAATTTTTACAAATTTCTAGAGATGCCTGCATTTGAAGAAAAAAAGTTTCTGTTTTCCAATTCTGTTATATGCAGTGTAGTCCTATGAATGTTTGTTCAGAGCTAAGACCTATTGGCTTCAGTAGGGATTAGTTTCAAATAAATCCATATAGGATTGCAGCCGCAGTTAGTTCATAGACATTGGCATCTGATTTCAGAGTGTTTGCTAGCAGAGGACTACATCAGGACCAATCTTTATATAGCATGTATATTGTACACCCCTTGCCTCATTTTTGTGGGAAGGCACGGAGAATAACTTCCCAATGTTTATAATGTACAGTTGGCCCTCCACATCCACTGGTTTAACATTTGTGGATTTGATTATTTGTGGATTGTGTACTGCCACCTCCACTGCTACCCTAGACCATTTTTAATAGGATCTTATAAGTCTCTCGTCCTGCTCACAGTCTTTCTGCAAGCCTCACAAGACTGAGAGTGACTCAGGAGACTATGAACACAAGGTGAGGCTAGTAAGACCCTGTTAAAAATGGCATAGGAGAGCAGTGGAGGTGGTGCATGCCCTGCCAGCCACCTGTTTCTGCCTTGTGAGGGAATCCTGCCACCTCAAAGGCAGAACTGGGTGGCTGATTTGTCCCTGCTGTGGATTCAGATTTCTTGTGTACTGTGCATTAAAATCTTCAGTGGATTGCATCCACACATCATACTTCTTATGTGTTAAATATGATGTGCGAGGCTTGTAGATATTTGTGGGTTTTCTATTTTTGGGGGGGAGAGGTTCTGTGTGCTCCCTGTCCCCATGAATATGAAGGGACAACTGTATATTTCTTTCCCTACTTGATTTATATCCCACTGTTTCTCACACTTCCATTTTCTACTCCACCATGGAACAGCCATTTATCAGAAAATGGCATGATTACTTTACATGTTAAAATAGTACGTGCATGAGTCCTGGGACAAACTGGCAATACATAAGAATGGTAACCTACCTTATGGCTTTCAAAAAGGAAAAAAGGGAATGGGGAGGAGAAGGAGGAATCCAGCAGCACCTTGAAGATTAAGGTCATTTCTGCACTACACTGTTATAGTGCTATTATTTTACTTTTAACATCCTGTGGAATTCTGGGGTTTGTAGTTTACTGAGGCCAAAGAGCTCTAAATGCTCCTCCCTAAACTGCAAACCCCAGGATTCCATAGGATATTGAAAGTGGAATGATAGCACTGTAACAGTGTTGTGCGGAAATGGCCTAACTGATTAGTTATAGCATGAGCTTTTGTAGATATCAGTGCACTTCCTTTGGACATATAATTTCCAACTTACAAGTAGCAGTTGAACAAAAGCAATTAGAAGAAGCAATTGAATTGGGATACATTCCCAATTCCAGTCCAAGAGCAGAGGTATGCATAGTGGCTTCTTGGCGCACATGCTAAAATAAATCAGTCTCAAAGGTACTGCTAGAGTCTTCCTTTCCCTCTCCACTTTTTCTTTTTGTGCTGCGACAGACTAAAACAAATATCTTTTTATGAGCTCCTGATAGCTTTTTGTAATCTACTGATTTGGCTGCATGTAATCTACATATTCCACAGAAGAAGCATCCAATTTAGTGTAAGTACATAGCTGTAATGCAAGACTTGGAAACATGAGATCCTGATGTTGTTGGGTTGCAACCCCCATTAACATAAGCATCCCATTTTAGTTTATTTACAGAGATATGAGACTTTGTTTTTAAATCAAAGGCATTCTTCCTGACACAAGAGAACCATGAATTTGGGAATCCTGTTTTCCCCTCGATTAGCCATATTGCAGTACTGTACCTGTGCACTCTATAGAAACACCTCTTATATAATGCATGACCAGTCTTAAAATCTTAAAAGAATCCTAAGAATATGTTCAGGGAATCCTCAACAATTAAATTAGTGAAGAAAGGAAAATGGTGCAATCTAGACAGATATGGAAACTTGCATTATGTTAAATATCCATCAGCCAATATAAGAATATGAAACAACTTTCTCCGTTTGAACAGATTTTTGAAGTTTTTGTTTTGTTTTTAGATGAAATGAAATAATGAGAATGGCTCAGACTACAATAGTTAGGTCTATAATGCAAAGAAAGAAATGAGCAGTTAAAACAGAGTAGTATGCAAGTATAAAGTAGGACGAAGGTGAGAAGTAAGAAGGGTTTCAAAAATTCCATCAATTTGGATAGAAAAATACGTCATTTTTATTATAATAGGCAGGAAACAACAAAGATGTTCTGCCAAATAATACTCTTTTATTAATAACCACTGAGACTTGAAGTTAATTTCCTCAGAATAATACGTTTTCCTAATAATTGTAAATCACTTAATGATTCTCTGCTGAAATAAAATTGATTATTCACATTAGATTACTGTAATTATGCACTCACTTGATGTAATTTACAATTTATTATGTAGTGTTCTATTCTCTGTAGCTGAACCTGCTGAGTTTTTGTTGGTTAATGTTTTTAATTTTAGTTCTTAGTTCGAGCTGGTTAACGTAGCATGTAGTTAATAATTCACAGTACATATCAGTGTATTATTGTAAGTAGAATTGGATCATAGAGATCCTAGAATGCTGAAAGTATTTTTGGCACCACTTTTTATTTCTTTTTTCTTGATTTACTGCTTTGAAGTACAACACTTTAGATTAACAATAATTATTAGGAATAATCATTGGCTATCCTCAGAAGTAACTTGTCAGGAAATATTAGTATTTCATTCTGTTGCTCTAAGACTTTTTTGTTTTACAATTGATTAAAAATTGAGGATCGCCTTTTCATTCCTGGAAGGCTTTTTGTTCCAGAGAAGGTGTGCATGAACAGATGGGAAGAAAAAGTATATTCACAATCCCAACCTTTATGCATAACCCTCCACCAGAGCCCCATGTTATTCTAAAGAACCCCCAGTGTTCTGAGGTAAATAGCGGGGAGGATGAAGAGAATAGCAGATGAAAAGGGAACCTGCAAAAAATTACCTTTTCTTTTTCCTCAGGAAGCTTCCACTGGATCAAATAACTTTGTATGTATGGAGGAACACCGTGTGATGCAACCTTGATCATATTCCCTATCAGAAAATAAGAAATACATGATGTTTGTTAACTGGATATTACAGAAAACAGTATCTATTTTAGATACATTGTTACATTTGTTCGTTGTTTTTTCTTCTGGTTAGGTAGCAGCCATACTAAGGAAGGGTCAACGAAAATGGTTTCTTGTGCTGCTCTCCAAGACTAGAACTGTGTCAGAGTACTCATCTCCTAGAGCCCTTGTGGTGTAGTGATTAGAGTGATGGACTAAGACTCAGCGTTTATATCCACACTTAGCCGTGGAAATCCACTGGGGGACCTTGGCCAAGTCATACACACTCAGCTTCAGGGAAAGGCAACAGCAAATTGCCTGTGAACAAGTCTTACCAGGAAAACCCCATGATATGTTCACCTTAGTTTCACCTTAAGTCAGAAATGACTTGAAAGTGTATGCTCATCCATCTCCTCCAGATAACATAGGTTCTTCAGCCTCCTTCTCTTGCAAGGCAGTAGAGTAATCTGTTATGAAGTAAATCATAAATACAAGACTGAACCAAAAGTTCCTTAGCTTTTGTTATCATTGTTTCTTAGGGCAGTTGGTATAGGCAGAGCCACTCCAAGATGTTGTGGTATCTTAAGTGATGGACAAGAAAGTGTCCAGTATTCCTAGTACAGAAGCCAACTGGACTTGTAGTTCAGTCTGACTTCAAATTATGTGAACATCCTTCCCTGCATATGAAGGCAGCAGATTAATTTAAGAGGTGCAGCCACATACAACTGTCTCCTTGGATAGATAACTGCTTACTGTTCTCTGCTTCATAGCATCAAATCAGATATTAGAACAAAATGTGTTACCTTGCAGCTTTAGGGATTTCTGGAGGAACTGAATTTCCAGATCAGTTTCAGTCCACATTTAATCTGATAGTGGGTCTGAAATGTGTGGTGGCAAATGATCTTTTTCTGCTATCAGAAATGGTGATTTATCTTAAGCACTCAATGATTTCTGATACTGCCAGCCGCTCAGTACTTCTGGGGCACTTGGGAGACTTGATGAGTTTACAGGATATTGCTTTGTAGTTTGTACTATGGTAGAATGACACAGACCAAGGTCATCTTGATTCACTTCACATCCAAACCAGATGCATGCATGTCTGCTTTAGTTCCTTAAGAAAAAAAGTTGAAATTCAAATGTATGTAAATACTTGCCTAATTATTCTGAAGTAGCTCCCTGGAGGTCAGAATGTGAGGTAACTCTCTGGATCACAGCAAAATACAGATTTTTAAAGTTGTCTTTGATTTGATTTTTGAAGCTTAAATTTAAGTGTCATATATGCCCTCCTTTTTTTGAGCCTATGCCAGTTACTTATATCCATGTTTATATTCCAGGCCAATTTCTTCTAGAAGAATCTCGCCTGATAGAAGCAGCAGAGATGGCAAAGAAGGCAGCAGAGTTGGACAACACAGAATTTGATGTTGTGTTCAATGCAGCCCATATGCTTAGGTTAATCTTTTCATCATTCTCTCTCTTTTTTTTTAAAAAAAAGTTATTATTGGTACTTTCTTATACAACATTGCATGCTTATATTTGTTTTAAATCACATCATGAAATACATACTTTCAAGGCAAACTTTATTATTTTCATGTAAAGATAAAAATCTCCTTTTTTTTCTCAAATCAGCTCAAAGATGCACTATTATTGGTCTAACGAGTTTTCTGCACAGAAAACAACATTTTCTGCACAGAAGCTATTCTGAAAAAAAACCCTGTTTTTTGCACAGGGAATCTGTTTTATGCGCAAGACCAAAACAAAACAACACACATGCATTTTTGCACAGAGTCCCAAACTACAAATAGCCTTCAAAAGCTGCACGGTTTCTAATCACTTTCTCATAGCAAGGAAGAAAATGGTGAAATTATTATTTTTTGCTTGTAATTTGTGAAGGTTCCCTGTTGCAGTGGAAAGCCCCCTCAGAAATTGTCAGATCACTTGCCTCCCCACTATAAGAGCTCCTTCATCAGAGGAAATGAAAAGGGAATGTATCTGGACTGATGTATATTGAAAAAGGCCTTGGACCCTTAGTGGATTCCAAAACCGAAAATTCCAGATACGTGTAAAGATGTATGACACCCCTGAGACTGGCATTTCAGTTATTTGGTGGCATTGTGAAGATAGTTTAACAAAATTGCATAGAGGGAAAAGGAATATGGCTTGTCCCTCACTACCATCTCTACTGACAGGAATCTGCCAGGCTTGTGAATAGGTCAGATGTTCCAACCTTATATAATATATAAAACATATATAAACATATATAAAACATGAACATGGATAAATTATTTGCAGCAGGGTGTGAAACTAATTTGTTGTTGGTCAATATGGCCTATTTCTTAGTAATTATATAAAATTCATTCATTCACCTATTATTGCTAATGGTAAAAATAAACTTTAAAAAAATGGAATTTTACATCACCATTGTGAACACAACTGAGCTAGCTTCTCTCTCTTCTCTTTCAACAGACAAGCCAGCCTCAATGAAGCAGCTGAAAAGTATTATAAAAGGGCAGCTGACTTGAGACCTAATGTAAGTACTGACTTTGGAGAGAATGCACAACACAGGCTTATCACTGTGCTAGAGTCTGTAATATTCTAAGCAGAATTATGATTTCTGCTGTTTAAGTTGTGAACCCGTCTTGCAAACATGTTCTTATTTAAGATGTAATTTATACACTATTGACATTCTAATGAAACCATAAGCTTACGCATTCATCAAATGAATTCTTGTAAACTGTAGTCATGATTATTTTTTCCCTTCCCATTTGCAGGAAATAAAACTCAGGGGAGGGAATCCCTACCATTGTAGGGATTTTTTTTGAAAACCCCCAAGCCTTCAGCTGGTGCTATCTTGTGTGCACATAGTGTTATTTTGGCTGCATAAATACTGACACTCACAGTCCAAACATTAGAAATACAGGAAATGGTTTGTCCTTCTGTATTAGTCAATAAACTGATTTACACTGAATTTGTTCCTGTGAAAGGCTACAAGGTTTATAGAATAGCAAGAAAGAATTCTTGATGTGGGAAATCTGAAATAGACAAACTAATAACTAAAGATATTGTTGGTCTACAGTGCTACACATTAGATGTTTCAGCAAAATCCTTGACCATCTTCTGGTTAAATTCAGGATGAAAATTGACTTTTCTTTCCAGCTTATGTACTACAGTAGCAGCAAAAAATTGTTTGTAAACACCTGATGTTAGAGACTGATGATAATTTAGATCACTTCATGCTTTGTGTATTTTCGTGTTAAGCTATTCTAAGTATATATCTTTAAAATGCAGTTAACACCTTTTTTTTCCAAATGCATGTGCTATAGAGCAACCATGATTGGATTAGCCACATGATTAAATGCAAGTTTGTGTTGAGTTTATGTGGATACCAACCTAGATATGTTTTTGAATAATATTTGAAACAAATCTGCAGGCTGGTATCTATAGCCAGTTTCAGGTACTTAATATGTTCTTTTTACCCTGTTGAAAAGCTTTGCAGAATTCCTCTTGAAGTGCATTAAGCCAAGTTTGCCAGATGTATTCAGGCTGGTTTCTGCTGAAGCCTTTCAGAGTAAAAAGTAGAGGTTCTGTTCATCTTGATCAGCTACTAGCCATATGAATCTTTTGACTTTGATAGTGTTATTAATTCTGCAAAGTATTAATTCTGTTTGATTAAAGCAAATGCCGCCTCAAAGGAAACATATTGAGACAATTTAGCCACCACACTTGATAGCATTCTTGAAAAGTGTTCATTTTTGAGAAAGTATCTTATTAGTATTAGTATGTTCAGTAACCAAGATATTAGATACTTTGAAAGTGCACATCAAGCTAGTTTTATGATACAAAATTCAAATTAACTTTCTCTCAATAGCAGTTGCCAAAACACATGTCACACTTTCAAATTAAATCCTCTCTGCGTCCAGAGGAACCATATTTCAGTAAAGATGCAACGCCCAATGTCCGTCTTTTAATGTCTGGACAAATACACATGCACACGCGCACACACACAACAACAAAACCCCATTCACCTTGAGAGAAGACTACCGAAGTTACCCACACATCTGCTCTTAAAAGGCAAGAGCACCTTGAAGTCTGGCCTCTTGTATATCAAATGAAAGCTCAGAGGCTCATGGGCTTTTTAGTGCACAACTCTAGTGCATTCCTTACAAAGGTGCCATGACCTACGTGCCACTACCCCCCCATCTCGTATCAGTCCTGCTTGCATACTGAAGCTTTTTGACAGTTTTAAGCCTTCTGTCTTCAGCACCTTGTCAGACACAGCTGTTTCTATTCAGCTTCTTGAGAACCCTTTGATTAAATATCTTAGCACAATAACACATCCATGCATACAAATACCTATCATTCAGGATGGGGAAGGAAAGGCTGGGTGTACCCTTAGGTAAAATTAATGCAGCCTCTGCCACAGAAATATTATGTTGTGGTTTGAGGGGTTCTGTATATAGAAACAAACAATATGGATATTGTTAACAAGCTTTTCTTCAGAGGTCTAATCGGTAAAGCAATCAAAGAAAAATTCTGTGCCATATATGGAATTGCTCATCAATGAAAACTGACTTTCGTCCCAGCTTTCTGAAAAATATTACCAGTCAACTATGCTATTTTAATAACCTTATAATCAGAAATGTTCTGGAGCCTTCTAATAATGAGCATCATCTACTATAATGATAGAGCTGAGTGGTAGAGCACATACTTTGTATGAAGAAAGTCCAGGGTTCAGTTGTCAGGTTCAGCCCTATGAAAGCAGGGAAACACCCCTGTCTGGAACCCTGGAGAGCCACTGCATTCAACGTTGAGGGCACTGAGCTACATGGACAAATGATCTGCATGCTTTAAAGCAGTTTTCTTTATACTGGCAGACTATTTGATTACCAGTCTAAATATATGAAAGCTTATAATTATTCTTTCTAACCTGGTACATGCCGTCCCCAATCACATGAAGGTTTGATGAAAATATTCAGCATAAAATATAATGTTAAAATTATACCAAATTTTGGGCCTTTCTACCCTACACTTTCATAATGCTATTATTTCAGTTTCAACATCCTATGGAATCGTGGGGTTTGCAGGGAGGGGCATTCAGAATTTTCAACCAGAGAGCTCTTTGGCCTCAGTAAATGACAAATCTCAAAATTCCACAGGATACTGAAAGTGGAATAATAGCACTGTAGCAGTCTAGTGTGGAAAGGCCCTTTGTTCATACACTTCCAAAAGAGATGCACACACTCTTCATGACCTTTTCTATACTGAGAAGCTAAAGCATAAGGGAATGGGAGTTTCACTATCTGCAGGAACCATGACAGAAGTTTATAAAATTATGCGTGGTGTAGAAAAGATGGAGTGAAAAGTATTTTTAACTGGCTTTCACAATAAACTCAGTGTCACCCCTTGAAGTTGATTGGCAGGAGATTCAGGACAAGCAAAAGAAAGTGCTTATCCATGCAATATATTATTAATGGGGATGGATGGATCATACTGTTTTAAGGCTGTGTCAGTTTTGCATGTCATCTCTCTTAAGTCAGTGGCATCTCGCTTCCATGACAATCTACATTTTTTCCTTTACAAAGCCCTTACATATTCTATCTGGAAAGTCAACATTTTGTATATAGGTTTTCCCCAAAATATCTATTTTTATATATGTTATATCCTAAAATGCATATTTTCCATGCATTGTGTTATATTTTTAATGTTGAAATCTAGATTGCAGCATTGGGAGGAGAGTGGAATCGGGGAGAGTTGTGTTCTGTTCTACACAATAGTTTGGAAGAGATATGGATCAGATCAATTCACTCCTTAATGTGGACCCAGCAAAAAGTTTGAGCTTAAAAAATAGTCATTGAGCCAAGGTAATGTGAGTGGCAATCATTTTGAAATTAGGAAATTGTGTTTGAGTAGGAATCATATTCTAAATAGGTCACAACATATACCTATACTTCTTATTTCCACTTCTGGGAGTCATATTCCTCTAACATGGTGGGCACAGAACTGCCTACATATTTTTTTTTTCCTTCAGAGCCATTGTCTGTGCCTTTTGAATGAATCCCTTGGTGTCAATCAAAAGTAAAGTGCAGTGAACTGCAGAATTCACAGCAGTATATTAGCATTTCAGAAATTGAACCATCTGTTTGAACTCAATTAAAAAGAATCTAGCAAGATTTTTACCCCTTGCAGAGTATTTTAATCCTTATTTGGAAAACAGCGCCATTAATGTATCAGTAAATTAGAATGGATGATAAAGGGATTGTTTTTAATGAGAAGCCTAGCTGGTCTGCTTTTTTAATAGTGTGTTTTGCAGATGATATTATAAACTCTTTCCTTCTGACATATGGCATTCTTTTCCTCTTCCAGTTTGGGAATTCTAGATTTAGTATTAGTATTTTAAGAGATGTTCAGATAAATTAGTCTTCCCACGATAAGACCTGATAGATCTCGTTTAGATTATACAAACCTACATTTACGATTAACTTTGGGCATTATTCAGGCCACTACAAAGACTCTCATGAGCAATAGCTTTATGAGAAATGCCCAATTTGTGTGGCTATTTGTTAAGCCTTTACCTTACCACTGACTGTCGCTACGTGTTTTCAGTTGTACAGAGGAGAAAAGCAGCTATAGTGTGGTGCTTCAAAATATCATCCTCTACTGAATGTTTAGTGAGAAGTAAGGCCACTTAGTTCAGGATGAGATCAGACTGAGAGACACTTGGTCTCTTGATCTTTTAATTTTATTTCAAATTAGGGGAGACTGAGTTAAGAAATAAAATTCCATGTGAAATGAGGGAAGGGGCAGGAATCAAGAAGTCCCAGATTCACTGTTCTCCCAGCTTTCTCTATAATATAGAAGAGTTATAAACTTGACTTTGCCTTACAGCAGAGGTGCAAACCCTTTTAAGCTACAAGAGACATATTTTGCCTTATCTGGCAGCCTAGTGCACACAGACACAGACTCTTCCCCCTCTATCCCTCAGTGTGTATCCAAACATACTCACACTTTGATGTATAGAGATGGGAAGTTTAACACCCACATATATACATATATAAGTCTTTTCCAGAAAAGAGAAGCAACTACCAACAGTACATTCTATCTATAGTAGATTTCCATCCAGCATCTCCTAATTGCCTAAGGCAGTTAGGAAAAAATATCCATTACTAGCAGATTCTCAATGTCTTGCTAGAACCATCAGCAAGCCTTGTTTCCACCAAAAACCTTATTTGCAGAGCTCACTGGTAAAAGTTGTCCTGAAAAGAGCAGTCAGCAATCCTGGATCATACCCTTGTGATTTTAGGTGTTGCATCATCTGTAGATATCTTAAGGTAGTCACTTTTAGGAGTGCAGTGATCGCCAAACCTACTACATTAAACAACACTTTACTTGCTGGTCCTGCAGTCTTATTTACATGATCAAATGCAGACATACAGGATACTGTCTCCAGTATGTGGGGAAAACAACCACAGACTTGTGTACACATTTTGAGGAATCACAAGTCTGCAATCCTGACTAGGAATCTTGAGCAGCTAGTGGTGAGACATTTTAACTGAGATCCATGCAGCCTCTGATTTGTCTGTGTTTGGAATGGAGGTTCCATCTCCATTGTACTTTACATACAAAGTGGATTTCTGGATCCACTGCCTTAAGATCTTTACATCTCATGGTCTCAACCTAGAGGATAATGCATAGCATCATCTTCCACTTAAGAATGTTGGAAACCATGTGTTTTAAACTGCCACTTTGATGCAGCATATTTTTGTTTTCAGCAATTAAGGAAGGTGGAAACTGAAATCCTTTGCTAACTTACTTATTAGGTTCTGCTTGTTAATCACACATTCATATGTACGCTCAGTGATGCTCATTTGTTTTATTTAATGTGTATGCTACATACACACACAGGCATGCACACACTGAATAAAACAACTGAGCTTCATGAGGTTTCAGGTATAACTTGGATCCCAAAAGGACACTGTAAAATTGAAATAGATATAATAAAATGACTGCAAACAGGTATTTGTATGAATAAAACATATGATGTTTCGGGTTAGGGATATCAGTCGGAATATAATAGACATTCTGTGGACATTGAATTAAGTATAGGATTGCCACCTGAGAGACCTCTTGTTACTCTGTATTTTTAGTGTAGGAATTGTGGGGCAATAGAGAAGTGGTGCACTTAGTGGAGGTTGCTGGGTATGAGAGAAACTAAATCCTGAACCACTGCTCCAGCAATCTTGAGCAATCTCACCCTGCCACCTAGCTACCCTGATTCAGATTTTTCATAGAACTGTAGAGTTGGAAGACACTGTGACAGTCATTGAGTCCAACCCCTGCCATGCAGGAACACATTTTCAAAGCACCCCCAGTAAATGGCCACCCAGCCTCTGTTTAAAAACCTCCAAAAACGTGACTCCACAATACTCCAAAGCAACATATTCCACTGTTAAACGGCTGTTACTGTCAGGAAATTCTTCCTGTGGTTTAGGTGAAATTTTGTTTTCTGTAGTTTGAATCCATTGCTCCATGTTCTAATCTCCAGAACAGCAGAAAACAACCTTGCTCCATCTTCAACATGACATCCTTTCAAATATTTAAACATGGCTATCATGTCGCTTTTAACCTTCTTTTCATCAGGGTAAACATACCCAGCTCCCTAAGCCACTCCTCATAGGGCATGGTTTCCAGACCCTTCACCATTTTGGTTACCCTCCTCTGGACACATTCCAGCTTGTCAATATCCTTCTTGAACTGTGGTGCCCAGAACTGGACACAGTAGTCCAGGTGAGGTCTTACCGAACTAAAGTCCTCATACTGCTAGCAAATCAGAACAATGGTATTTTCTCCCTGCTGCCCAGACTGCCAGGAAAATTTGCCGAGGGATCAACTAAGTTAGTGGTGGCGGGTGTCTCACATACCAGTGGGGGTGTTGACCCACTCCAAATTTTAATCTGAGCTTTAAAGTTGCTCTTTGAGTTACTAGATTGTCAACCCCCCCCCCCGCAATAGCTCCAGTACTTTGGACAGTTCCTCTAAAGCTACGGATTCCCTGCCCTACTGATATGGAAACCACCAGCTGCCACTGAACTCAGTGTGTTCATGACCTCTGGGTTTCATATTGCGGAGTCCTACCTTTCAGGCTTATTGGAAGGGTTCTGTGTAGATAAGTACAATTGCAGTGCACTGGATGCTTGAAAGCACTGTACAAATACCAGTTCTTTGTACTGACTGAGGGAGAATAAAACTTAGACTTAAGTCTCCAGTTGTTGGATTTGTGGGAGCTGTACTCCAAGAACATCTTGGGACCCAGAGGTTAGGAACACTGATTAAACAAGCCACTATCGAAGGACTCTGTGGGCCATTCCTCCCAATATGGTCCTAGGGCAGAGGGACGTTACAGTCCAAAATACCTGGAAGGCACAGGGCTGCCTACCCTTTTTCTTTGACAGTATGTGCAGCTGTTCAGGGAGCAGAGGGCAATTTTCAATTTTCCCTCACAAATCACACCAGCATGTTGACACAACATAATAAGTAACATCATATTACTCCCAATTCCAGTTCTGGCTCTACAATGGTAAAAATTTAAGGTTTCTCTAGGACTTGGAGGGTTGTGGGAGCAAAGAAGGCAAACCACTGCAAATTCAAGTTGTTTGAGTGTCTTTGGAACTGAAAATCACAGTCCTGGTTCAAGGGCTGCTCCTTGAACAGTAGACATGAAGTTTTTCTAGAATGCATCTCAGACATTAGATGAAGTCTCCTGTGACTGAACAGAAGAGTAAGCAATCATGTGAGGTCCTGCCTAAAATCTGGAATACTGGCCAGAAACAACTGGGTGGCTTTGCTTTCTCCCACATTTGAGTTCTTAAGATTTCAAGTTCTTTTTTGTTCCATCTGTTAAGAAATTTAAGTGTAGTTGGTAAATTCTTGTATATAAAAAAGGCAAACTGAATGATGTTCTCATCTAACCTTCTTCCACCTCTTTCATTTAGCAGAAATTAGCCCTGAGAAGGACAGAGGGCTTTTCTTGTCATCTGTTTAAATTCACATGCTAGTATTTTTCTTTATGTTAGAAAACAAGCCTCAACATTTTGTTTTGTTTGCTACTGGCGTAAATATTTTCAAACATGAAATGGTTAAGTCTTTTTGCTTTGTTGCATGTCAGAATTTTTCATAATTTATCCCATTGTTGTGACATTAGGCAACTGGCCAAATTAAAAAGAAATAATTACAACATTAAACAGAGGAAGGGCACATGAAAAGCAGGTTGTTATTGAAAACATAATTGGAAAGCCACATGCAAATACTACGAGACTCTCCATGTGATCTTATTACATGGAAAAGAAATTAGTTACTAGTTCACAAGCTGATGACTGGGAGCTCAGCTCCACCTGTGTATACTTTAATAGCATGCAAAACATACACCCTTCAAATAGCATTGAAACATCCCACTGTTATGCTCGGAAGCTAACTACTCTGTTCAGTTACTCTTCTGTCTTTCCCACTTTCCTGTTTTAGAGACCTGGCTTCTGGAAAGCTCATCAGGAGTATGTGTTAAAGACTGTTGAGAACTGGCACTGTCTCTGTTTTATTTTATTCAAATGTTTATATCCCACCCTATATCATGGGATTTCAGGGTGGTATGCAGTAAAATCCGGTTTAACCAATTTAAGCAGTTAACAATATTTTAAATGGATACAAAACATATTAAACAATTTGAAAACTTAAAACAAGACAACATAAATGAGTTGAAACCGTTTAAGACAATTTTAAAACCATGCAGCTGTGCAGATTTGAATCAAATCAATTAGACCTGAAAGGCTTTAGTAAAAAGCAGTTGGTGGCCTTCTGTATTTCAGTTACGGATTTGTAACCTAGCATTATGGATCCATGACTGCTCTGTATTCAGTAAGTGTTACTGTAAGACTAGATCTTACTGTAAGACTATGTAAGTGTCACTCCCAGGCCCACCTTAATAGGCAATGGTGACATCAGGTGAAGGAGATCTGTTAAACTTCCAACTGGGACACAAGGAAGATGACATTTCCAGCCTGTTCCTACCATCAGGCAGGGCTGTGACAATCAGAAGCAGGACCCCTATTCTCATTCATCATTGCAGCCTCACTTGGTAGAAGGGGGCTGGAAATGTGCCCCTATTGGCAACTGAACAGAACTCCTTTATTTAATGTGACTGCCAGCTGTTAAGAGAGTGTTCAAGCCAAGAGACATTCTTTAGTTACACCTGTTTTTACTTGACACTGGAGTGACACCAAAGTTGGTATTAATCATGCATCTAAAAGGACTCTAATCTGAAAACTGGGTCATGCCAGCAGAGAAGATCTAGTCCTGTAGTAGTTGATCAAATGGGCATGTGCACAGAAGGAAAATCAAGTTAGGAATGGACACTGGAATTTATTTGCTGATTAATAATCCAATATTTTATTGCTACATTTAACTTTTAAAGCAACTTCTAGATATCTAAAAAAAATTCAAAATATTCAATAGCATAATTTTTTTTTAAATTTTTTTTTTATTAAAGTTATAACAAACAATATTTACAAAAATCATTCTTTCTTTTTATAAATATATAAGAAACAGAAAGCAAAGAAATTGATACAATCAAATTTATATACCTATATACTTATAAATTTATATACCTATCCAACATCTAAATCTATTTCTATTTCTTCTTCTTCTATTGATCTTCTATCTTAATCTACATAAATAGATAGATAAATAGATCATTTCCCTTTTTATGTGACTTGCCATATAATTTTGAAAATATATTTTTCAATTCCCTTTCCCTTATCTTTGCTTGTTTTCATTCTTTTCATGTTTCTTTCTGAATCGCCCATTTTCTTTGTATGTATTCTTTAATTGGTTTCAGTTCTTCCCTATTTTTCCCTCTTGTTTCACTCTTAAGTGCCATTGTCAAATCATCCATCATTATCATTTCTCATAGTTTAACATCCCATTCCTCGATATCAGGTATATGTTCACACTTCCAGTACTTTGCATAAGTAATCCTTGCATTTGATACCATATATAGTATTATTCTCCAATATATAATATGCTCTTTTTCTATTTGATATAACATATTTAAAAGAAATATTTCAGAGTACAAAGGAATATTAATTTGTAATATTTCCAATATTTTCTTTTGAATGCCTTTCCAATATCTTTTAGCTACAGGGCATGACCACCACATATGAAAAAATGTTCCTTCTTCCGTCTTACATTTCCAAAATTTACTGGGAATCTTGTACATTTTTCTTAATTTTGCTGGGTCTAAGTACCATCTATAGAGCATCTTAAAGTAATTTTCTTTCAGCTTTTGGGCTAATGTAAATTTTTGTGTGTTCTTCCAGCTTTTCTCCCAATGTTCCAAGCTAATTTCATGTCCTATATTTCTTGCCCATTGTATCATTTAATCTTTAATTATTTCTGTCTCTAATTCTCTGTTTAATAATATTTTGTATAATTGAGCCACCATATGGTCTTTTTTTTCAAGAATGACATTTTCAAATTCATTTTTTTCCTTATACTTTCAATTCCTTCCAATTTGTTATCCATTTTAAATCTTTCTTTCAATTTATTATATAAGAACCATTTACATTTAAAACCTTCCATCTCTAGTTCCTCTCTTGTTTTTATTCTTAGACTTGTCTTTTCTTCTACTAAAATAACTTCATATCTGATCCATTTTTCTTTCTCATCTCTCCATCTTCCAAATAAACTTTGTGGGGAGATAGCCATAACGGGATTTTAATATACATCTTCCTTTTAAATTTCTTCCATATTTCAAATAATGCCCTTCTAAGATAATGGTTGAGGAATTCTTTATCTACTTTGCTTTTATTATACCAAAGATATCCATGTCAGCCAAATTTCAATTTCGATCCTTCCAATTCCAATATTCTTTCGTTTTCAAGAATTATCCATTCTTTCAACCAGGTCAGGGCATTTGCTTTTTAATATATTTCAAGATCTGGTACACCAAATCCTCCTCTTTCTTTTCTCTCTATTAACATCTGCCACTTTATTCTTGGCTTCTTCCCTCCCCAAATGAATCTCGATAAATCTTTCTTCCAATCACAGAAACATCCTTTGTTGATTATTATTGGAAGATTTTGAAAAAGATAATTAATTTTTGGAAGAATATTCATTTTAATTTATGCTATCCTTCCCAATAAAGATAACCTCAATTTAGACCATTTCTGAATTTCTATCTTTATTTCAGTCCATAATTTTTTGTAATTATTTTCATACAATTCATTGTTTTGTTTTGCTATTGCAATACCTAAATATTTTATCTTTTTTTTTCTGTCTCAAATCCCTTCAATTGTATTATCTCTTTCATTTCTTTTTTAGTCCTTGTTATGATTTTTGTTTTATTTTTTAATTATATATATATATATATATTGATGGAACTGCTTTGTGGGGACAGACTTCCACTGCAGTGTGTGTGTGTGTGTGTGTGTGTGTGTGTGTGTGCATGTCCGCAACCTGATCCAGAGTGGTGAAAGTGATTCCTTTATATTCTCCCAGTACAGACTAAGCTCTCACATTTTTGCCATTCTATTCAGTGGAGAGGATGGTTCCTTTTTTGGTAAAAGTTAATACTGTAGCTTAATTTTTATTTAAAAGAAAAAGCCATTCCCTTCTCTGAGTAGAGTGAGGAAAGGCCTTTTAGAATGCCTGGGCAGGAAAATGGCAGCAGCAGCAGTAACCAAGAGCAGCTGGCTTCCTGAGAGAGTACTGGCACTTACCCCTTCCTACAGTGGTTCTCAACCTGTGGGTCTCCAGATGTTTTTGGACTTCAGCTCCCAGAAGCCCCAGCCACTATGGTCAATGCTCAGGGCTTCTGGGAGCTGAAGTCCAAAAACATCTGGGGACCCACAGGTTGAGAACCACTGCTAGAATGACCCATAGTTTATCCATGGGTCATACCAAAATCCATCATTTTGGTCCCAAAACCTGCGCTTGACTTACACATGAAGACCACATCGTATATATACATTCAATGTGGATTCAGTACTAACACCAAATCATAGTTTGGCACTATGTAAACTAGTCCTTTTCTTCAAGGACACTACCCTCCCTTTACACACCCTGTTTTACCTTTTCTATTCCAATTAACAGCAAACCATAGTTTGCAATTGATCTCATGTACACAAACTATGATTTAGAGATGAAGAAGGACATTGGAGAAGGAGAAAAAGAAGAAGGTATATGTAAGGTTCATGTGCATTCTTTGAAGATATCGTTTGAGGTGGAGAATGGAAAGAATATTTGTTATTATTCTTCATTCCCAGGTTGAAAAAGAGAAAGGGAAGCCCTGTCAGCAAGAGTAACAGCCCACTGATAATCTTGCGTACTATTCTCTCAGTATTTCAGACATCCTGAAGTGTTGCAGAGAAATGATTTGGTGTAGAAAACCATGTGGCTTATTGTGCAGAAATACCAGCTTCCTGCATAGAATGTTTTCTTTGTGGAGTAGGAAACATCTGTTCTGTGCAGAAGTCAGAATTTTTGCACAAAAAAACCCCATGTTTATCAGTTCAGATAATTCCTCTATAACATTTCAGTACATTTGAATACAGGGACAATACTGTAGAAGGGTGTTCATTTTCTCCCACAGGTAAAGATGAATAATTACGGTGGTTTCCTCCCACAGTGGGAAAAAAATATATTTTTGAGTATGACTTCTGAATCAATCCTTTCCTTCTCACCTTTCCTCCTCTACATCAGACAAAGAAAAGAATTGTAGTTTTTGCTTTACACTGTTTTTCCTTTAGGAAGGGTAAGTTTCTACTTTAGTGCAGTACTGAAACATCATAGCCTGCGACAAGTACAATTTGTGTCCAGTAGCTACGGATGGATTTACCCATTCCTTATCTATGTTGTTTTTGCATTTTCTCCTCCTAATTTGCTTCTGTTTCCATAGTTAGTCTGTGATTGCTTAAAGTCAAAATATGTATTACTTACCATCTCTTAAAATATGCTTTTAAATCTTATGTTTTGATATATTTAAACAGCCAAGAGCTATGTTTCAGATTTTCAGACAAGATTGAGATCAGCTGAGATATTGATGCTTTTGTTCAAGAGATAACAAATGCAGATACATATTTGAAAAAGATCAAATTGCTTATACACCCCTGGTTACCAAGTGTCTAGAAGGGAATCTTGTTAATTGGAAGAGAGCTTGTTATTTTATTCTTTCATGCAATAACTGTGTTGAGATACCCATTACAGACATATGTACGTGGGCTTTTAAAACAAGTGTTTGAAAAAAAACCATTCTAGATTCATTTGTAGGGACAACTTACCATTTGACATTAATAGACTTGTGCAACTTTTTTTTTCCAGTTTCCTCTCTTGTTTATTCCTGTAAGGATTCTCTTAAATAGCTTGTATAAATGTCTTATTAGTTAGTAGAATTGGGGATTTTAATTTGTTTCCAGATAATATAGTAGAAATAAATTTCTTTCCACAAGAAGCTGCCAGAGACTGGCAGCTATGGCAGTCTTCCCTAATCTAGTATTCTCCAGATATATTGGATTACAGCCCACATCATCCTCAACCTGTCTAACATATCTGGATAACCCCAGGTTGAGGTGGATTCTCCAAAGTCTCTGGTGTTGGGCACGTATTTTGAACTGAATTATGGCTTTTTGCGAGTGTATTGGGACAATCTAGTCAGTGGCCTACTGGGAAATTGGAAACATTTTGGCTGAAATTTTATTGCATAAATCACTGCATTTAAAGTTAATAGTGTGGTACACATCCCTTGTGCTGAATGGTGGTATTGCACAATTAAAGACACTGTATGTGCAACTAAATGCACTATCAAAATGTGCCTGTGCATTCATGCACATTGCATGATGTCCATCTCCATGTGCAGTGGCACACTGTACGCACCACCCTATGCCGGTTATTTGGTGTGTTTCCTCCTGTGTTGGGAGAAAGGCAGAATATAGATTTAAAGAATACATAAACTTTAAATTGAAAGTGAATATTCTGCATTGGACAAAATTGTCAGTCCACTTCTGCAAGGCAATGTAAGTGTACATAAGACACCAGCAGGATTCCAGCTTTTAGCATACTGCTCAGTCCCTACTGAGAAAGAGCCAGATTTACAGAGCAAATTCTTTTCCCACACACATGCAATAGGTTCCCCTTATCTTCAAGGGATGCATTCCCAGTCTTAATGAGGATGGCAAAAAATGCAGATAATACCAAACATTATATTTTGACCCCCTGACCAGCCAAGGTTGTGAGGGAATGAGGCAGTACCAGTGTGCAGCTTCTTCTTCCTTCCTATCTTCCTTCTCAGTGGGACTTGATGAGTAGCACCCAACCTGGGAGCCAAATAGAGTGTTGCTTGGAGCTCTGTGCCTCTCTCAGGCAAGGAAGGAGTGTCTGTCTTCTTCCTTGGCCAAGAGGGGTATAGAGGTAGCCATGCCAGGCTTCCTGTGCCTCTCTCAGCTGAGGAAGGGGTGTCAGTCTCCTTCCTTGGCTGAGAGAGGTGCAAGGGGTACCATGCTGGATTACCTGTGCCTCTCTTGACCAAGAGAGGCAGAGATTGCTGATAGGTGAAACTATGGATACTGATCATGTGATTGTGGAGGAACTACTGTATATTAGTATGATGTGATGGTAGCAAGATGGGTGGCCTGAGGCATACAAATGGCAGACCCATTTGGTCTATGTCTTGGTCAGTTTTGACCACTATCATATTGCAAAGATTTTGTGGCTACACTTATTTACTCCTCATGTTCTTAAGTGCATATGAGAAAGTAGCCATACAAATGATCCCTTGGGAGACAAATTAGTTATTGACAAGAATGAAACTATGATAGTAATTGATAGGATTTTTTTTAATATACTATACTGTTACTTGAACTCATTGAGGTTGTGTAAATGAGCTGATTACAGATGGATTGCTCTGTACTTGATGAGTTTAACACCTGTTTCAGTGACTTATTTTTCATTTGAGACACATGGAAAACATTAAAACAGCAGCACTACTATAACAACTTGAAACAACGTGTTTATGTAAAAGCAAAGTACTCCATAATGCAGTTATAAATGATTGTGCAATTAGTGTGCTTAACCAGATTAGTACGTCCCTGGTTGTCATTGCATGCAGTCATTCTGTTCCAACCAATATATCTGCATTGCCCATCCAAGCCACTCTTAGTATCAAGTCTCAAATAGCACAAAAGTTATGAGACTGTCCTTGACTTGAATAATTTGATCGAAATGCCAACCTTAAGTAGAAAAGAAAAAGTACTGTTTGATAAATCTGACAAATTGCTTGATATGAAAATGATTGAACCATAGGTCTCAAGCATAAGAGCACAGCCTGATTCCTCTAAACAAAAATCCAGTGATTTGAATATGCTATTTATTTTTCCCAAATGATTGGACAATTGCAAGCAATAATTATATGCCTTATTGTTTGAGGTATTTGGACTAGAAAACAAAAGGAGTTTAATTATAAGCACATTGTGGGGTCTGTAACACATACATTACCATTTATTCTAAACATTAAATATATGCACAGACCCTGGGGATTTTTTTCCCAAAAATTATAACTCCTGGGAATATTTAGCAACTTTATTATACTATTGAAATAATATTTTTATGTGTGCCAGTTAGTTTACCACATGAATTAAGAGAACAGTTGTGGAGAGCCCTTTTTTTAAAAAAAATGTATGCATGAAAGCTCTTAGTACATAATTGCAACAACAACAACAACAAAAGATCTATACTTATTTTAGATGCTCTTTGGGATTTTTAGACTACTTTCCTTTAGTAGTTTAAAATATCATAGTACTACACTGCCAATTTTTAATAAAATAATATATAAGAAATTTCTGAAAATACGAAAATCAGGTATCCACCAATTTAATATATTTGAGTGTGCAAAGATTTTTCTACCAAATATATGCAAATTTTAGAAAATGATGTTGAAATTGAAGTTTAGAAGAACACAGTCTAAATGCATTATACAGCAGTCTGAAAGGCAGACTACAAGCTATTTTCAAGGTAAGACAGTTCCAAGATTTTCCTCCATCTTATCTTTAATATAGATGGTATACCATTTATCTGAACAGTCTAAAAAGTCCAGCATATGCTCATACGTGCCTCTGTGGAACAGTGAGGAATTATTAGCTCAAAGAAAGGCCTGGAAGGGGGAGTAACTCTACAGGATCTTCTGACTTTGTATACTAGTACTAATGCCTGGATACCTGTTGGAGATTCAAAGAATGTTTTGTTGGGGAAAACCACAAACACACACAAGATTCAAGCAGTCTCACAACCATGCAAGACTAACCAAAGGAAAGGAAGGAAAAATTGGATTGTGAGATGTTCGAGCAAAGTGGGCAATATTTACCTGCATATTTTCCCACTATTTATCTTGCAGAGAAGGGAAGAAGTGATGTGGCTTAGACTAAGGGTCCCAAGGTAACAGAAGAATGGGAATTTGATCAGCAGAGAGTTCCTTGCCAATTATGTCATGGAGTGGGAGTGTACAGCATGGTAACACTTTGATAATAGGATAAAAATGCCCTTTTCTTGGATTTCAGTATGGATGAACTCCTAAAGGGAACAACCTGTACAAAATTTCATTCCATGCTACCTTGGGAATTATATTACTTTATGAAGTCAGGCTTTTGCAACAGACCAAGTATAACAAGGGCAAGTGGTACAGCAAAGTGTAAGTCTGTGCAACAGATCCCCTTTGTGTTTGCTACATTTTGATTGTACCAATTGCCTTACCAGTGCAGGGACTGGAGGTAGCACCCCCATACACACTTTTCCAAGAAAAATGACATTTCAGGTCTTCTAGATGTAACATTTGTCACTAAGTTCTCCAGAAAACAGAGGAACAAAAGGTGAGTAGAAGATGTCTGTGTATTGTTTTGAAACAGATTATGGCCCTAGATGCTTATTAAGCACACTTTTTCCATTTTTTTTTTATTCATTTATCTTACCATTTCACTAGTTACAACTGACATAACTTGTTTGAAGAAACTGTTTTATGCATAAGTATAAGATGCATTACAAATGTACTTCTTTGGAATTCATCAAAAGGAAATTGTCCCAGTGCTATGAAGATTACAGGCAGCTCCATGCAGGACTCTTGTGATCCACAGGCCTTATTCTCTCTGAGGTTTCTTGGTGTTAAAATCTGCAATCCCGTCCCACAGATCATGAGGCTTATTGTTTGATGGGAATTGGTGCCTGTTCTTAAAAGTAGCATCACCAAGAGCCTCTAGGGCTGGCTCCATGTCCATGTCTCACTCTGAAAGTAACACTTCAGGGGTCTGTCAAGAAATAAATGCCACCTCCAAAATGATTCAGCTGTGCACAGTTCTCTTTAGCAATAAAAAAGAAGCTGTTGACATTTTGATTGCTTTGGAAAATAGCATGCTGCAGTATGGCAGTGACACCAGTAATAAAAGTTCAAGCGAAAATTCTTGCCATCACCACAGGAGGATTAAAAGGCCTGACGGCACATTATAACGTAGTCATCGGCAAGATGAAGCAGGGCCACCGTGAGCAGCTTTCATGCTTAGTGATGCAGACTACAGATAAATCTTTTTCATTTTCTCTTTTATTACTTCATTGCTCTTTATCAAGCCACTGTGCATGTTTTCAATTAGCAAACTGAAACCTCCAAATAGAGATCAGTGGCTCTGTCGATTTAGGAGCAGGTGCTGTTGGCATGTACAACTAAAATACTTGGGTATTGTGCCTTTCACATTAATTGTTATTGCTAAAAATACACAATACATAAAAGCAAATAGCAAAACACAACCACAAACAAGTATAGAAAAAGGGGGGGAAAACACAATGAAATAAATACTAACACTGACTACTAAAAAAAAAATTGTTAGTTCTGTATAGAAATAACTTCTCTAACTACAAATATTCATGTGCTTCCTCTGCTACCTTTTCAAAACTTCTAATCAAATCTTATCATAATATTATAAGGGGTTTTTTTGCAAGAAAAAATTGTTAATAGCTCTCAGTCTTTTGTAAAAGTCAACACTGATTTCTCTCTTATCACTGTAATCAATGTGTCCGTTTCAGCTAGTCTCAACATTCTTAATAGCCAGGTGTTTTTTGTTTGTTTGTTTTTTGGGCGGGAGAAGGAGTCTTCATTCCATGCATACAGTAGTCATGCAGCCCTGGCCATATATCTTAGTATTTTGTCATATTTCTTCTCCAGTTGATCTTCTGCTAGTCCCAACAGATGTAGTTCAGGCTTTAATAACACATAGACTTTCACAATTTTGTACACTATACTATGTATTTCATTCCAGAATTTTTTGACCTTTTCTCATCTCCACAACATACAGTAAACAGTTTGCACTTGCTGGTCATATTTCTAACATCTTTTTGAAATATCTTTATATATTTTAGCCAATTTTTCTGAAGTCAAGTACCATCAATACATCACCTTAGAAAAATCCTTCTTAAGATCATAAAACATAAATTTAGTCCCTTTTGACCACATTTTCTCCATTGTTCCAACTATATATTATGTTTAATATTTTGTGCCCACTTAATCATACAGTTTTTAACCAGTTCGCCTTCCATCTCAAGTTTCAACAAAAGCTTATACATTTTACCAGTCAAATGTTCATTGAGCACAACTTTCTTGGAATCCAAATTAGTCAGTGCAAAATCATAAGTTTTTATCCATTTTATATTTATCTACTATCTGTCTGTAAGAAAACCACTGAAAACTGGACCCATAAGACATCAGATCTTCCAGTGTTTTAATTCTATACAATTCCTACTCAATCTCTAAAAGATCTTGGTAAGTCAACCATCTTTCTTCCACTTTTCTTTCTTTCCTATAAAAGGTCTTTTGTGATGACAGGGGCATTTTAGAATATAACCTTGCTTTTCTCTATTCCAGATTAACAAGAGTTTTATCACATAATGATTATTAAAGTCAACCTTAACTATAACTTTGTGGTACATCAAGTATCCATTCCATCAACACTTCAATTCATGCCCTTCTAAGTCCAGTAATTTATTTTTTCACTAAGTTATCTGCAAATGCTTTTAACAAGTAGATTTACATTTTTATTCTTATGCCTTTGATTCTTTCATTTTGCCTTATAGCTCTATTCAAAATTAAAATGAATAGTAGAGGTGAAAGTAGACATCCTTGCTTCATTCCTTTCTAAATTTCACAGAGATTGGTTAATTAACTGAAATCCATGCTATATGTTCTATCATAAATTGTGTTGATCCAAGTAATAAAGTTGTTTCCAAAACACATCTTCCTCAAAACCCCAAATAAAAAAATCTCAGTTCAAATTCTCAAAAGCTTTTGCAGCATCTAAAAATCTTAAGGGCTGCCTGTTTTTCATTATGATTCTCTAAGTATTCCAGAATGTCTAGGACACATTTAGCATTATTGTGTAACTCTTTTTACAGGGAAAAAAAAGGCCCTGCTTGGTCTTTGTGAATAAATTTCTATAACATCTTTTTCCAAATTTTCAGCCAGAATTGTTGGAAAAACTTTATAATCATTATTCAGTAGTGAGATAGGTCTATAGCTTTTTTTATCACCATCAAATCTTTGTGTTTCTTAGCAATTTAAAAAAAATCATAGCTTCTGTCTCAAGTGCCTTCTTCATGCAAAGTATGTGTGTTTGTCTGCGCATACACATACAGACATGCTAAAGCATGTTGATTTGATCACCCAGCAGACAGATGGTTCTGTTTAAAAATTTAAGTAGAATTTGGAGTGTTAGGAAGAACTTGTTACAACTGGGGAAGGTGAGACAATGGCAACAAGGGATCCCTATAGTGCATTTTGACCATGTTACAGATATGCATACAGAAGTATTTTACACATATGAACATATTAACATGTAGTGGAATATTTGCACATAGAGGTAGGCATATGCATGCCGAGTTAAAGACTTATAAATACAGATACAAATCCAGTCATTCAGTCATTCCTAGATCCCAGTAAAACACCTATCTTTCCATTCACTGGATTCCCCACTCACCTACAAAGGTATGCGTAAAAACTGAAGTTTTTATCTGCAGTTCCTTACAATGATATTTCTGTTACAAAAATTTAGGCTTTTTGCATGATAGTATCAGCCACCATGATACAGCTTTGTTCTTAATTTGGTACACTGTTTTTTTTTCTACAAAGAAACAGAGAACCAGAACTCATAACTGTTGGTCTTTTGCAACTTCTGGAAATTTCCATGTATGGTAATTCCTGTCCCACAGCAAGCAAATCAATAATGATAAGCTAATTGTCTCTGTGGTTTTAAGCTTCTTCCACTTGTTGGAATATGCTCAGCAAAAATCAGTTAGGCCCTTTCCGCACCGGGCTATTAAAACAGTGCAGAGCGACCTCCGATGGAGGTCTTCTGCACCGTGGAGTGGACTGGGGTGGACTACTTTTTGTAGTTCCGTACCTCAGTCCGGTTCGGAGCAACCAGAACTGGTCGCGCAGCGTGCTTTTTAAAAATCTCTTTTAAGAGGTTTTTAAAAAGCACGGAGCGTGCAACTCCATGTCGCACTGTCGCTGCACTCTGGTGCAGATTTGCAGGCGCACACTAGTGCGTGCTTCCAGATCTGTCGGGGGTGGGCTTTAGGCTGGCGAGCTTCTCCGGTTGGTGTAGAGCCTCCACCAACCGGAAGCCACTATTTTGGATGCTGGAGCAGTGCGGAGCGACGAGCTCGCGCTGCTCCTCATCCCAACGGACTCGCCTGGACACTGAAGAAATCTGGTGAGTCCTGTTTTTGCGTGGTTCCTTTCCCACATGCGGAAAGGGCCTTAGTGTTGTATGAAAGGTTTGTTCTTGCATGTGATGATAACTGTAACTGCAAACATGTAGATAGCTTATACAGGCAAGTATTCCCAAGAATTGATATTTATCAAGGTTAATATGAACTGGCATGCAAAACAAGGCCTTGCATGGCCTTTGTAGAGCAATAGAATAGCACTGGCAATGGCGAAACCATACTTTAAAAGATGAGTACATTTTTGAGGGACAGAATAAGGGAGTTGAGCAGAGAGTCAGAACGGAATGGAATGGGGTCGTGCTGACTGGGACATGCTAGTATAACAAGTGAAATAGCAGATTTGGGAAGAAGAGAAGATAAATGTAGAAATCACTAGAGAATGCAGAATGTGATTGAATTTATTGTGAAATGAGAAACATGTAACAATCTCCATAAAAAGAGAGGAAAGACCTAAGTGCATGACAAAATACAGAACAGAACAGTGAAGAAAATAGACCTGTCTGCAGGAGCATAGAATGTTAGTTAAAACTGTGTTTACAACTCAGCAGAACTTGGACCGCATCAGCCTGATTCCTGAAAAGAAATGCTTTCTACCCACTTTGTCAGTTTGGGCCTAGACAGTGCTTTTCAGCTAATATTGAAAACATTTGCAGTTGCTTGCTATTTTACCTTTCACCTATAGCCTATTCCTGTGCTAAAATTCTGTGGCATAAATGAGGCATTCTGTCTTGGCCCCAGCATCTGTCCCAACACATTTAACTTAGGTTTTTTAGTGTAGTGTGCTTGCAACAATAATGAAATGCCATGATGGTTGAGGTCACCATGGTGCCATGATCACCACTGCAGTTTTCCTGACTAGTATAGTATAGACTATACTAGTCTATACTAAGACTAAGCCAGTGATTGCATGGGAATTCCCTAATAACTATAAAATTCCCAAGAGGTCCATAAAAAACTTCCAATAAAAGTTTAATACAGTTGCCAGCTGGCTTCTTTTGATGTAAATCCTTTGTCTCGAAAGGAAATGATTGAAGGCAATGGCTTTCTTTTCATGTGGTGTGCGCGTCTGAGGGTGGGCAGTCATTTGTTCTACGGCTGTGACAAATCCCACACATTTTGGGCCAATAGCTGCTGACTACCATTGCTAATGCGATGGAAAGCTTCAGCTGTTTCAGATAAAATCTAAACTGAATGAAGAAGAACCCAGGAGGCTGTGGCCAGTGTTTCATCCATTTCAGCCCTGGCATAAGCAGACACTCCTTAGGCATTCATTGATTACACAGTCCGAAAACTAGATCTAGCTTACTGTGAAACCACATGAAGCAATTGCAGATTTGACATACTCAAGAGAAGAAGCCATTTTGTCTTTAGCTCTGTGTGGCCTATGGTTGCAAAGGATGCCATTTTGACATAACATGTGAAAATGTCTAAGGCTGGGTGAAGTTGCTTGTTTTACATCTCAAGTCAGAGTAAAACCTTTTTCCCTCCCTTGACTCACAGATGGTAAATAATGTTATATTTTGAACAGGAAAATACGTTCTCTGCTCTGAGAGATATATTGAGCAATCTAAATACTTTTCTGTTTCTTACATTAAAATGACATTATTATTCCCAAGCCACAAATCACACTGGGTAATTGCATTCTCAGTTAAAATAGGCAGTCTGATTTCTGCACTAATATGAAGTTGGAACAGAAAGGCAAATGAAAAGCACCAGTTGTTCCAAAACAAGGAGGATTTTTTTAAAAAAAAAAATGAAAGACAAGTACTGTCATACCTCCACATATGTGGGCCTGATTTCCACGGATTTGATTATTTGTGAGTTTCTCCAATCCCTGCTCCCCTACCTCAGGTGCTTCTTTTCCAGGGGAAGCGTCCCTCTCAGCAGCTCCAATCAGGGTATGCAAGCCTTTTACAGACACGCCTGATTTTTCAGCATCACAACCCTCTCCCAGTGTCTCCTCACATCTAAGGAAGGAGATGGGATCAGGAGAGAAAGTGTAGGGCCATCATGCCAATATGCCAGTCCATCTCCTTTCCCTCACCTGGTTTGGACCCTGGATGTTCTCTCCACCATGCCTTGGCCCTCCCCACACACACACACACACACACACACACACACACACACACACACACATTTTGATATTTGCAATTTTTCCACTTTTGTGGAAGTCCTGTGCCCTTAAACCTAGCAAATTTGGACGACTGCCTGTACGGTAATATCACTTTTAATCTATTTCTTTCACTAGAAGATGACATCTCAAAGGACTAACAGGATGTTTCCCATCCCATTTTGAGCTGAGGCATTCCTCAGTCAATCTGAGCACCTCAATCACAGAATTTCAGAATTGGGAAAAGGCCTTTCTTATCTGACTATTGATTTTATTAGGTGAAGGACTTCCAGAATGGGGATGGGACTAGCACACAGTATAAAGCAGCCTAGCTTGTCCTCCGAGTATACTGGACTGCAACTCCCATCATCTCATTCGTATGTACTAGGTAAGATGATAAAGAGTTTAGTCTGCTGCAGATTGAGGATACCAGTTTAGGAAATACTACTCTATAGCATATAGGGTCATTAACAGCGTTTATTGTAAGGGACTTATTTTTGTGCTATTATATTCTACGGTGTGGACCATTCAAAACTTGGTCACATAGGCAAAAATTATTTGAAAATGCTGTATGTTGGCTTCACCAGAATAAAAGCAGAAATGATTTGGCAAAACTGAGCTCCACATTAGAGCTTAGTAAGAAATGTTCACTCTACCCAAATTAGCTGCCTTGAATACATTGCTGTTTTCCTCTCCCTTTTGTCATTACAGTGCCGCATTTTCAGATAACTCTGATGACGTATCTGGAATCATCTGTTTTATCAAACCCTTTTTGTCTGCATTTCTGTGTGATAGCTGAAGTGTGCCTTGTTCACTCTTTGCTTGAGATATTGTTATCTTGTTGTGTGTGTGAAATATCAACAAGCAGGACAGAAAGCTGGGCTAGATTAATTGTATGTCAGTTTCAGTACTGTGTTGCCATCAAGGCAACTAATTTATTTGTTATATTTATAGTGAGAACAGGTTTCAAATGTCAAGTAGGATAGCACAGGAAAAAATGATCAGAGAGACTAACTAAAATAAGTTTACATTCCATTTGATATTTAGCCTCCTTTCTTGGGCTGAAAATGAAATAACATGATTTTCTTGGTAACAAGATTGTTTCCAGAACTAGCAGTATGGTGTTCCGAGTGCTATGTGAGGGTAAAGATACTTTATGAATTCATCTATAAATTTATACTGTTTATATTATTCAACTAGAAACAGACACACTGGCAATGCTGAGAAATAGTTTAGATATGATAGGTAATATTAATGTTGAAATCAAGTGTCCTCAGAGGGAGGACAGCATGAGAGAGAAACGGGTAACAAACATAACTAAGTTTAAACAGATAACCTGTGTCTGTTATGTCCCATTTATCTAGTTGTATTTGCAAGGATGAATATTATTGCTTCATCTAATTTTTCCTTCTTTCTTTCCTGTACCTCATTATCCAATAAGCTGAAATCAGATAGTGTTAGGGCAGTGTTTTGCTAGAGTCTAAGATACATTGACTTTGGGGGCACATATATATGCTTGAATAAGTGTATCATTTTTGAATTATAGGCTGTCTCTCAGTATGCCTCTCCAACAGAAATCCAGTAGAGTGAGAAAGAGAGAAGGATTCTGTAACACTCTGTACAGAGAAGTTGTGTTTCAGTGTTTTTAACCTTTGCGAAATACAGTGTTCATTTCTCATTGATATGTATTTAAGTTTGTTGTGAAAATCTAATTCCTTTAGCCTTTAACTAAAGTTACATATAAAATTTGAGCAGTAAAGAGGAAATCTCAAACTTCACTTACAGTTGGCCATGGATTTCACTGGCTGTAGATTTTCATGCTGAAGAGGTGGTGGTTCTTTGCTATAGTGTACAGTGATATAATTATAATGGGCTTGATTAATTATGTTTCGTAATATTGACTGAATAAGATAGGCTGCCTGGTTATCAAAATAAATCCCTTTTTATTTTGTACGCCAACAACAACACAGGGCTGTGACTTTGCAGAAACCCAGCTGTATGAGTGCACAAAGGCTTTTGGGTCACCACCTGGCCAGCTGTATTAATACAATGTCACATGCCTATTATCTGTAGCATGTTTTCCATCAGCACACCTCCTGTACCTTGTGCTGGATGCCTCCGATTCATTTGTATGGCATAAAATGCCAGACTGTTTTCTCACTGCTGGTTTTCTGGGTGCACCCATAATTATCTTGATGTGTTATGTTTCTGTTGAGCATTTGTTTTTTATCATTTCTCATAGCACAAATGAAAACAAGTTGTCTGAAATGGTCATCTGCACTGATAATCTCCAAAAGAAGCCTTTAACTATTTGCATGGAGCTTTATTATTAATGATTTGTTTAAAGTTCATTCCCACTCAATCATCAGTCATTAGACTATTTGGTTTCATCCCCTCTGCCTCCCCAAAAATCATAATAAGCTGCTTGCCCTGTGTTACTACATGTAAAGTTTTCATAAGATCAGTTCGGTAAATTAGTGAGGGCAGTCTCTCTGTGTTGACACTACAGCTTGCCATGGTTGAAGCACAAATTACAATATGCAATAGTTCAGCCCTTTCCCTTCGTGGTTTCTTTCAGACTGCATAATTACAGCATTATAATTTCATTTTAACCATTATGGCAATATTTTGTGGAATCCTGGGATTTGCAGTTTAGAGGGTTATTTAAAATTTTCAGCCAGAGAGCTCTAGTCCCTCCCCAGACTACAAACCCCAGGATTTCATAGGATATTTCCATGGTGGTTAAAATGTGAAATCATAGTGCTATAAATATGTGGCATAAAAGGACTCATTATCTCTGTTCACTTTTTTTCCTACTTCCAAAATTGTTTCCATGCAAGTAGTCTACAAAAACATTAAAGAAGGCTGGTTTGAAGAAAGAAAATGCAAAATAAACTCTTAATCATTTTTATCTCCCTTCTTTTTTCTCTTATTTGTCTCCAGTATCCAGCTGCCCTAATGAATCTGGGGGCAATTCTTCACCTCAATGGCAAACTCCTAGAGGCTGAATCAAACTATCTCCAGGCCCTTCAGTATAAACCAGATGATGTCATCACACAGTCAAATCTACGCAAACTCTGGAACATTATGGAAAAACAAGGCTTAAGGACATCTAAAACATGACGTATGGGTAAAGAAACCCTTGATGCCTTTTGGAGGGGGCAAAAGTTAAAAAAAAAATCAAATTCAGAACAACTTCCAGGGCACTGTTTTGTTGAGTGCTCTTGTTTAGTTGGACTGCAGTTGTCTAAGGTTAGAATTGCTGCTAGGAGAACCTACAGGGCTGCTTTTTTGGTGTGACATTTTGACAATGAGGGGGAGCTGGGAACCATCTGAAGAGCTTCATGAAGGACTTGATAGTTCCTGCAACAAGCATAAAAGTGAAATAGATTTCAAACCGGAGCACTTGAAAGGGGCCCTTTCAGCATATTCACCAGGTCATCCTAGTCATTTTCACATTGCTTATTTTCATGTGGTTTCTCATAGAAAAATCACACTGGCGTATATAACATCCATCCAGTCAACGTGGGAATTTATGAAAGGATAAAGACTAGCTTAAGTTATTTTCTGAGGCTGTAACTCATTAAAATGTATACTAAAACCAATGTGTTTGCAATTTGTCTTAATATTGTGTAAGTCCTTAGGGCTGCCTGCTTATCTCTTTCACAGACTAGTACAACCACTGGAAAAAGATTTGAAAGATACAACATTTGGAATTTCTTGGGAAGTACGCATTTGGTGAAATTGAGGTGTATTGTGTTGACTGGCTGTGGTTTAGCTGTTGCAAGTGGAATAAGCAAGGGACAGCAAATGGGACAGACAATGTTGTCTAACCCTCATGCAGCAGAAATATACACATGCAGGAAGAATTCAGGCAGTCTTTAGATGGCCACATCTGCCTTGTTCATATTTGATTTGGGAGTGATCTTAATGTTTGCATCAGAAAATGAACACTGATGAAGATTGCTGAACACTCCTCTTTCTCACTTCATTTCATTGTTGTCTGTTGCTTTGGATATATTTTTACTAACTCAGTATATTTTCAGGATCAGAGTCAGTCACCAAGAAAACTTCTAGAGATGATGGACTGGAGGGCTGGAAAGCTAGGAGAGGATCCAGCTCATTTCACAAACGTGCATCATCTCTTGATTTAAGAAAAATCCCACACCCTCCCCAACACCACATTTTAGATCAGAATTATATATGTGCATGAAGAATGAACATAAGCAGTCTGCCATATTTAGCTGATCTTTAGTACCTTGACCAAGGCCCTTTCCATCTTTAGTACCTTGACTAAGGCCCTTTCTGCACTCTACTTTCTTGTGTGGTCCTCTGGTGGCAATCCCAGCAGCACTGCAACAGGAATGCTCCCCTCTGCACGCGACCAACTCCCTGCAGAAGGAAGCGTGATGGACACACCTCTTCCTTCTGCAGCCCTTTCCCAGGCTGCACTGGTGCAGGAAGCACTGCCATCATGTTTCCGGGGCTTCCGCAGGAGATGTAAGTGCGGGATGGTAGCATAATCGCATGTCATTGATGGGGAAAACCCAGCAATGATTTAATCTGTGATCACACTGCCTGGGGACAGTAGAGGAGCAAGACTGCAATGATGTCATGCAGAAGCGTCGTCACAGTCCCACTCCTCTCCTGTCCCCACACAGGGATGGGAGGCTACTGTGGAAAGGGCCTAAGTCAGACTGTTAGTCCCAGCTAGAGGACCCATTGAATCAATGGAAAGCACATTAATCTTGATTTAGCTCCCATTGATTTGATGCATCTACTCTAGTTTGAACTAGAGATTAAATTTAGGTCCAGAGTTGTTCCAGGACAGATGAGGAGGAGGAATGCTGGAGAGGCAGTCCAACAACATTTTGGAGGTCCACGTAATTTGCAGTCATGGTCCATACAATTAGAAATAAGTCAGCGATATGATATAGAATAACCAGGTACTATCATTGCTCTTGAAAATGTTCGCACATCTGTAACATGATTGTATCCATCCATAGTTTAGATTATTTTGCTGAAAGATACGATGCAGCATTGCTGACCCAGGACAATTGTATTACACAGTGGAGCTGATGCACAGCTGCCCCATGCCAAAGTTCAACTGTAATCATGTTGTTCGTTTTAAAACACAGTACTAAACTGTTAGCTGTATCTCTGCCTCCAGATCTGTTTCCTGTCACTGGAACAATTTAAAGAGGTGTGCAGCCAGAGTGTGTGTTTTTGAAATGCTAGGATTGAGATTTATCAGCAATCTGTGAGAAGGGAAACATTTTGCTAGAAGCAGCAAGAAACTAAAAGGATTTAATGCTTTTAGCATCTAGTGCATTCACAGGGTGTTAGACCAAAAGGGATTATGTGACTGACAATGGTGCCAATTATTTTTGCATATATTTTACATTTTTACATGCAGAAAAGCATTTGTGCGGAGTCTAACCCAATACCGCATCTCTGTTTCTTTGCTTCTGTCTAGTAGATTATTTTTAAAATAATATTTCAGCTTATTGCCATAGGTCTTATGATCTGCATAAAAATTATTTTTTTAAAAAAATCATTACCCTGGGCTCTTTGAGGCCATTTACCAACTAGTTTGGTTTAGTGAGGCAAATTGCTTTTTAATTATATAAGGTATTCTGTTACAGCATTCATTTTGACACTTGTGGGCATTAGCAAAGGCCAAGTTTGAAAAGCTAGTTTAGGCATTTCCAAGTGATTGGCTGCAGCCAAGAGAATTCCTTTTTCTGGGCCCTATCACAAACTGCTATTAAAACTCTGTTTCGGAAGCCATTTCCAATGCAAATAAGAATGGTGAGATTGCTGTTCAAGAAATGCAGAGGTAGTTCTGTGTTTCTTTGCATCTTGGCCTTATACCATGGGGCACACTTGAGCTTAAGATGATTGAGGGCCTCTTATAACCTCTTGTCTGTACAAATTTCCTCTTAATTGTATATTGCTCCATTGTTCTTTACTACAGAACTAATACATTGTTGAAACTCTTTTATCTTCCAACTGAAGGGGAAAAAAATTAAGTCATTAGCTAATGTTTCACAACTGTTGCTAGCCCTCTATGTTTTTTGACACTGTATTTTTAAGTGTATAAGGTGTGTATTTGGTGCTTAGAGAGAAATGGGAACATATTTATTCTGTGCTTTTTAGACACTTTGGCTATCTTAACGTACACAAGTTGAGGAATCTTGGCATGTCTTTCCTAGCATAACCACAATTTGCACCACCATTTATAATAGTTGAAAAGTTGCTTTCTTTTCTATTAGAAACACCATTTTCTAGCAATTACTGATAGTCATGTGCACCATCTATCAATTTCCACTATCTTACTTCCTAACCTCTCCCCCATTGCCCCGCCACCGCTACTTTTGGGCCTTGTGCCAGATGAATAACCTTTAGATTTTGCCCATGGTGCATCCGCAAAAAGCTCTTTTTATAATGAAAAAGGTCAAAAAAAGACAAAAACTAAAATGTTAAAAGGCTAAAATTCAACGTTTTCAGTGCTTCAGTTTAAACTTTATTATAACATATAATAGTAGTTTTAAGCCTATGCAGTACTTAACAGCCATTATGCTGCACAGTCTTGAAATCTGTGTAAAAATAAAATAAATGCTGTTTTAACATTTAAGACTGAATTTACAGGGCAATTCTCTGCATGTCTGTTCAGAAATAAGTTCTATTGACTTCAGTGAGGCTTATTTTGACTGAAGTGTGACCAGGATTACAACTGAAAGTATATAACTGTAGTATCCTGAAACTGGTTAAATTTTAGCTGTCAGATGCAAGCACTGCTTGTAACATTACATTTTTTTTTATTTTAGCTTTGACCTTTCTCTTTTGTTTTGTGGTTTTATTAATTTTTACATTAGTTGCATAATTTCGATTCACACAGTATTATGGGAGTGTTGACTCATATCAAACAATGATGTGGAAATTAAAAAGAGAAAGAATGTTCCATCTTCCTCCATACATTTTCACTATAGGGCCGTGCTTCATAATTTTTGGTTTTGGAATAAGTTTAAAATGTCTCTGCTCAGGGATTTGTGGTGGCTATTGCAGACAGTGCTTAAAAATAGAGCACAAGTTTACTAAATTAAATTTTTATTTTTTGAAAAAAAAAACCTGTTATTTGTATAAATTATCAAGATTTGTAGGCTTTCCTTTTTTTGTAGACTTGATTGTTTCTGTGCCAGATAAGAAAATCCAATTTGTTTTCAGTAATAAATGATTGATAACAAATTCATTGTGCATGCTGTCCTCTGTTACTTACTCGCAGTGTAAGATCAATAGCAGTTTATTCTATCAAAAGTAGTTTTTTGTTTTATGAATATTCTTAAAAGGAAAATGTCAGGCATTGTTCTTTAATGTGGAAGGTAATATTTACAGTGTCTCTAACAATTACTCTAAACAAGGTGATATTCGTTTCTGTCCTCTACTATATGCTCACACACAAGAGTCATGATAATACATTTAGTTTGATCATTATCTGTGTTAGATAGTCCAGAGCCAGCGTAGTATAGCTGTTGGAATACAGGACTAGGGCTCCAAAAGATAAGGATACGAGTCCCTGCCAGGCCATAGAAATCCACTAGCCGCCCTTGGGCAAGGGGAAAGCAATGGCAACCCCCCATAACCTTGCCCCCCCAAAAAAAACCTATGATAGGGCTGCCATAAATCACAGTTGATTTGGATGCACATAGGAAGCTAGTCCAAAGATGTTTGCCTTCTATATTATAGGACAAAGATAAGATGTTCAAGTAAATCACATCCCGTTATTAAAACCAGAATGTTACTTGTGTTTTTCTGTTTGAATAGTTTTGGTTGCCAATGGAATACTTTTAACTTGGAATGGAAGTTTCTGTTGCATGATAGCTTCAATGCACATTTCTATACCAGGAAACAGACAACTTGAGTCCATTATTGTGCCATTCACCTCTTAAGGCAGTATTGAAGCTCAACTAGTCATGACATAAAATACTGTGTCATATCCTAAGTAATATGTCTGTTAAGATGTGACTCGTAATAACTTCAATTTCTTGGCATTTCAGAGCTGGAGAGAGCACAAAAATCCCCTTTTCCATGCACACCAGTAGTTCTGAAACACTGGTCCTCCAGATGATTTGGACTTCCAATCCTAAAAATTCCAATCTGAATAGCTAATGCTCAGGAATTCTGGGAGCTGAAGTCCCAAACTTCTATAAGACTATAGTTAGAACATCTCCTACACAATATTTTAAAGTAAACAGTTTTTCCTGTCTGGCATCCTTCTGACTGAGTATTCTCTCTTTCTTGAGATCATAAACATCTGAACAGGATTTTTTTCCAAGGTGGCACATTTTCTAGAACCTTCCAAGATTAATATCTTTCCCACTATCATTTAGAGAAAGCTTAAAATTGTTCTATGCTGTTCTGTTCCATTACTCATGGTGTTTGAGAATTGGCCTCTGTATTAGCTATTTCTAGATTTGAAACTGTAATACCTGAATCTGTCATTGTCTATTGTTTGCTGTCAAGCTGACTTGGCCTTATGGTGACCTTTTGAATGAGAGATCTCCAAGATTTCTGGTCATCAACTACCCTGCTCAGGTCTAGCAACCTTTGAGCTGTGAATTTTTTGAATATGGCTTGCGTCTGTAAATGGAAAGAAGAGTATTTTGCATTGCACTTGGCGGAGACTGGAATGTTATTTTTAAATATATTGGGTTACATTGTTTGTTTGGTTTTACCTCCCACCTTTATCCCAATACTGGGACTGAAAGTGACATACAAAATATTAAAACCAATATACATAAAAACAATAAAATATATAAACATTATTTGTAAATTATAGAATTACAACCATTTTAAATTGTATTAAAGGACAGAAGATAATGACAGCCAAGACAACATACCAGCATGCCAGTCCTTAAAAGTCTGTCAGAAAAGACAAGTTTTCCAGTTGCAGCAGCTTACATGCAAGGAGGGAGCACTCCTACACTCCCTATGGTTGGAGTTCCAAAGTCTAGGAACAGCAATATAGTTACCGCTATGTTTTGTTTTAAAAGCAATTTTTACATTGCTTTTAATAACTAAGATATTGTAGTTCCTTTTAAAAAAAAAAAAAAAAGATTAGTACAAAATACACTCTCTTCCTATCCACCATGATGTCAGCTCAGCTCCCACAACTGATAAGGCTCTGCACAAGCCAGCATGTCTCCCATCTGATATTTCTCCAGTATTATTTAAATAGACCATGTCCCCATAACTATAAAAGTAGCCTAAGTGTTTTTCTTTATGGTTCTTGTGACTGATGAATATGGGTCACCTTGACCTGCACAATATATCTTTGGAAGCTTATTCTGGCCTGTACTGTCATCTGCCTCCACCCAATCCCCCATGCATATCTCTTAGCTTGGTTCCCACTAAGTCCCTCTGTTCTTCTCATCCACTTCAGCCACCACACTGAAGGGCATCTGCTTCTATTGAGCCTCTGGACCAGTGGTTCTCAACCTGTGGGTCCCCAGATGTTTGTGGACTTCAGCTCCCAGAAGCCCCAGCCACTATGGTCAATGCTCAGGGCTTCTGGGAGCTGAAGTCCATGAACATCTGGGGACCCACAGGTTGAGAACCACTGCTCTGGACAGAGCGATGAAGGGCTTGAAACAGTGTCTTGCCAGTGAGGGGAAATTCCTCAACTGGACAACCATTCCTGTTGCCTCTTGTGCTTGAGAGAAAAACATGCAGTTGACTTTCCTAGCAGTGACCACCACCCCTCCAGTTCATTGGAATGGAACTTGACTGAAGTATAAAGACACTTTTCTGGAAACATAAAATAGCTGATTTCACTTCCCAATCCAGATGTCTCTATATGGTTGTATGTAGGCTTTTCCTTGAGATCACTACTGTTTCTAGAACTGCCTTCATTGAGATATCAAAGCATATGCAATGAAACTCAGACCAGTCTTCTTCATCATCTTGTATGACCATACATCATCCTTGGAGATCTCAACCAAAACATCAAAACCTTCCAAAGATTCCAGTCAGAACTTAAGAAAGAAGAGAAGAAAAGGAGAAGAGGATAGAAACAGAGCTCATTTCTTGAACCAGACCCTGATAAATGCAAGCCACACCAATGACATTTGGGTCAGTCAGTCATGAATTTTATTATACACAGCTAAAGGCCATTACAGTGTATTAAAATGTTCAGTACAACAATTAGATTTAAGAGGATTACTATAAGTACTCCATGACTACCAGCACAATCAATTCTAACCATGCTCTAAAGAATGATAAACACTCAGATCTTAAGCTCTCTACATGATCATTCTCAATTAAATGAGAATGCAACTTGTTCACTACCAATGCAGTTTTCTCTTGAGTTACCAGATGCGTAAGGAGTGGTTGATTATATTACTACCATTTCCTTTAACATTTGTTCTGAATTATGATGACTCACAGGTAACTTGTTTTTCCTTGTAATGTCCAAGTATCCACGACAGAGCAATTGATGATGAGTTATGTCTTCTATTTGATTACAACCAAATACATACCTTTAATTCTTTAGCTGGAATTTCACTGTATCCAGTTTACATTAAATTTCTTGGTATTCCTTAAGACATGCAGAGGGCAACTGGCAAAACCATCTCTGAGTATTCCTTTCCTTAGAAAACCCTATGAAATTAATGGAGATGCCATAAGTTGACAAGCAACTTAAAAGCATGTACATGCTCACATATCCATTTAACCCTAAAGACTCTTCAAATGTGCCAGTCCTGCAAAATAATATAACCTTACATTACCTTAAATTAGGGATGCAAAATAGTCATGCATCAACACAAGAGCCAGCCTCACAATTGAAAATCTATTTTGAAGGGCCTGAAGAGTAAGACATAAATATTTTTCTGTAGTATAGTTGTAGACTTATCTTGGCAATGCTGCACCTATGATTTTAACTGATCCAACCAACAAAGCTTAGTGAATGTTTTTAATGCTTTTAATGTATTTAATGTATTGTTGTTGTGCAGCCTCGATCCATGGGGAGAGACAGGATATAATAATAATAATAATTATATAATATAATAATAATAGTAGTTGTTGTTGTTGTTATTATTATTATTATTATTATTAAATGGTTTTCCAACCCATTTAACTTACACCGGTATATTAAATATAACAGATCTATTCCAGTTGCAATTTATGGTAGACCTAACTCAGCCCCAAAGTAAAACAGTGGAGAGCCTAGAAAGGGCACTTGTATCTGTCTCTTGAATTTTCTTTGAAGAAATTCCAAGTTCTATTGATTCTTTCTCCTCAAATTGCTGCCCTGAATGACATTTGAACTATAATTTTCACAGCAAAAACCTTAACAATGGGATTAATTATCTCTCTGTCTTTTGTATGGGAAAACCTCGCAAACCATCCAATACATTTGGCACTTGACCTCCATGTGAAGCTTCCATAAAATTTTCTTATCAAAATGCAGCTCCAGGTATTTAAATAGATATACCTGTTCTAGGATGTAGTCATCAAATGTGCCCTTATGCTTTTTGGCCCTCCTACCAAATACTAATATTTTAGTGTTGGAGCAATTAATTGCCTCTTTGTTCATATTTGGCCTCCATCCTCTAGTCTAGAGGCTGATTTTATCCAGAGATACTCATACCAAATCATTCATATAAAAAACAGAATTGGTATCTTATGGATGCCAGTTTGGGAGGGAAGCAAAGAAAGAATAGGCCAGGGATTAGGTAATATATAAATTGGAAAGAAAGATTGCCAAAATAAAGTCTCACTTCACTGCACAATGATTGTGAATTGTTTGTGCTAAGATATCATATAGACCAGTTTTCACCTTCAATGTATTATAATAGCTGAACGTGCCAAACTAGTTTTATATCAGTAGATATATATTTATATATATTTGCATATATTTATATACATATATAGTGTATAGTGATTTTCACTGTGAGTTATAATAATTACCCATTGTAGCATTAAATTCACCACATTTAAAAAAAAGAAAAAGAGGTTAAACTTGTCTACTGAAAAAACTATCAGACAGATCACCAATCGAAGCCCAAACCTCTGCTCAGGAGCCAGGAGTTTTTGGGAAAGAAAAGTATTATCACAGCTCAAGAAGCCCAGTTGGATATTTAAGGTCTGATAGCAGCTGGAAGCTAACATAGTTATCTCTACCCCATCCAGTTCTAGTGGAAGAAACCAAGCCACTCCCATGACCTACAGTAAATGATATTTTTTGATCAAGTTGTTCCTATGTCCTAAAACTAAACCAAGAGCTAAATATCTAACAAGTATACTATACTGAAGGTCTGAAGAAATGGAGAACAGTCTAAATCAACCAATGTATCCCTCTTGGTCCAGAATAAACAATTTAGAGTTCATTGTTCTTTCTTGCCTACTAACAGTCCTAGCAGGATGCCCAGGGAGCCACCAGACTACTACTATTACTACTACTACTGTTACTCCGATGGAGAAATCCTATCCCGGGGTCTACAATTTTGATATGGTACTGTGTGCCAGAGAGGTCCCCTGAAGGAGCACGTAGGCAGGCATGGTCAAAAGACTGAAAAGCCAGGTCAGGCCAGTAAAAAAACCTGTCCCGTAGCCCCAGGAAAGCTCCAGATAAGCAAACCCACAATAAACAAAGGGCCCTCAGCCCCGAGACGCTGACTTGAGAGGATTAGCGTGTGTGTCTCAAGTTGAGCAAATAGCCCATCAGGCAGGGACTAGAAGTCACACCACAAAACACAGGTGAAGATCCAGAGACTTTGACAACACCTAATAATCCCATCATGCAAAGGAAATTACCAGTGTGAATCTTCGTGCCCACTGCAACACCCATTGTTCTCCCCGGGAAAGGATTAGTCCTCCAGGTACTTTTTCCCCTATAAATAGTCCTTGCTTTTGAGCGTTTCTTCGGATCGCTCTCAGTCACCCCAGCCGACCACCGCTCCATTTGTTGAGCAAGCCCCTCAGCCCTCTGCATGCTGAGCCCCACTTCTTCGCTGCCTTCTCAGACCCAGGACTTCAGGACAAGGCGCAGTATTACCCCACCAACACCCCTTCAATGCTCCCTCTGTCCAATTTCCTTTTTTTTTTTTTTTTTGCTTCTTAACAGCTCTTGAGTGCATGTGTGCTAGAGTGCGTTGGTGTGTGAGACTTGCATTCAATAAAATCATTTATTGGACATTTTGGTTTGGCCTGACCCCATAAAAACTGGGTAAAAAGACTGTGCTAGGCTATCCTGCCTCTTGCAGTGCTATTGCTGGTGCTCTGGCTAGTTTCCATTCCCCATCTCGTGGAGCACAATGAGGTGTTCCCCAAGGAACTCCCCAAATTAGGGTAACACTACTACTATTATTAATTATTATGGCTACAACTACTACTACTATTTCTTACCCACCTCTCCCATGGATTGAGGTGGAGGACAACAATAGATTAGCATATAACAGTTAAAAGCAGATAATCTTTTAAAACAATGGTTAAAATGCAGTAATAATAATAAGTCTAAGTAGACTAAGTCAGTTGCTCAGTGGTTTTGGCTAAATATGTATCCTGAATGGAAATCAAAATAACAAAGTACTTGGCATATGTGTCCTTTATAAAACTTCTGTTTCATAGAGGCCATACCATTTTCTATTGATGCTAATCTTTGTCTGTTTAACTGGGGAGACCTTACTTAAATAGTTGCTACATATCATTGGACAACTTTCTATTCTGTTTAGATAACTTTGATCCTGGGAACATAGGATGGTGGAATAAAAATGCCAAACTACCCTTTTCTTAATATCAAGAATTTCCACTTCTCTGAAGTTTAATCCTATTTGGTGGCCTAGCTTCTTCAGAAATAAAAACTGCAAAAGTTAGTTAATTAGTTAGCAAATTTTCCTGTACATGGCAAACTGGTCTGTGATGCTGATTGCTACAGGACTCCAAAGATATCTACTGGATATTGGAAATGATCAGTAACTTAGGCCACCTTCTCACCAATGTGGGCATCCCTATGTTTTAAGTCATAGGCCCTTTCGGCACCTTACTGTTTTCTGGCGCTGGGGTGCAGGGATCGCACGAGCAGCCTCCGGCGAGAGGCTCTCTCGTCCGGGGTCCTTCGGTTCTGTGCGAGCTGCCTGCTCGCGCGATAGCCCTGCCTCTTCCTGCCGCAGTGCAGCAAGTGCGACTAGTGCGGCTCTGGAGGCTCTGCACACCAGGTAAGTGCACGCGGGGCCCAGGAGCAATGCACAATTGCTCACCATTTTCGGCTTCAAGCCAAAAATGAAAAGGTGTGCGATTGGCCCCTGCCAGCCCCTGAAGTGTCACGCGATTGTGAGTGTGTCGTGAGGATCACTCCTAACAATCACGCAATGCTCCAGGCCCTCTTTTGATGGAAAATGCCATGCGAAAAGGGCCATAGTTGTCATACTTTGTATTTGCCAGTTTTGCGAAATACCAGAGCTTAAATGATTGAAAGTCAATTTTTGATCTATGAGCTTGCTGATCTGAATAAAATGTGTCTGTCCTCATAAATAAGCTACAAAAATGGTTACAGTCGCTATTTGCAGACTTCAAATTCACCATGCCTCTCAACTTCTTAAACCTATTGGAAAATACAGGAGGATTTTATCACACGGAAAGATCCCACTTATTGCCCATCATGTCTAGAACATCCTAAAGCACTTCCAAGCATGAAACCCTTAGATTATTTATCTTTCCTAATGGCCAGTTAAAAATAATAATGAAACACTCAAACCTGAGTAATGGTATGTGTGGGGGGTTCATCCTACAATAATATGAGTCAGTGTCTCTACTGAGAGTGACTGATGATTATTTCTCTCTGTAATCATTTCACAAACTTCTGATGCAAATGAGGTCTGAAAAAAAAACTTTTTAATTATTTCATTCCATTCGTCTAGAAGAGTTACGTTTGGATTTGAACAAGCCAAGTTAAAATTCCCAGTAGCAACTCTTGAGTTTCTTTCTCTAGTTAAAGCCTTCAGTGGCCTCTCTGAATTTGTTACCCAGTTGTGCCTTATGTCCTCCAGTTGCCAAGAAAAATCTCTGGCTTAAAAGTTAACAATGAAATCTGTTGTGGTCTTTTCCACTTATCATAAAGGTGGCAAAAAGAGTGTAATATATTAAACTAGATCCTAACAACCCCATGATGGCCAAATCAACCATAGGCAGTACAATATTCCTCAGGGCATATCGTCAACATTTGAAGCAAGCACTAATTCCCTATCTATTCATGCAGCAAGAAGACAGAATGTTCCTCCACTATTCATATGTTTATCTGCTCACTTTGGCTTGTACATAAAACCTGTCTCCTCTTTGTCCCTTTAACTACTCTGTGATCTTTTTTTGAGAAAGAAGTTGTCACCCCATCACATTTGCCCTCTGCCTCTCCCCAAAAGCTGTTCACTGTATATGTCTGTCCACAGAGGCTTCACTTTATACTTCTGGTGAAATGAATTGAAATCCATGAAATTGTATGCTAGAAATTTCTTTTTCTGAGTTATTCTCAAAGGTGCTACAGGATTCCTTTATATCTTTTTCCGGTTAACAGTATGGAAGGTATCAACATTTTGCACTTACAACATGCTGTCCACATAGTACTAGCAGCAGCATTGCAGGCCTTCTATTAGGCATATTGTTGTTGTTTGTTATTGTTGTGTGCCTTCAAGTTGTTTGCAATTGATGGCGAACGTATCATGGGGTTTTCAGAGGCTAAGAGTGTATGACACACACCAAAGGTCACTCAGTGGGTTTCCATGGCCAAACAGGGAATTGAACCCTGGTCTGCAGTGCAGTAGTCCAATGCTCAAACCAGTACACTATGCTAGTTCTTACATGAAATGAAATGGAAATATTTCAATTGTTTCTTCACTCAAAAGGGACTAACAGTGATAAGGTGAATGTGAATGTGAATGTGAATATTTTGACATTTCTTTTGCTTTTAGATGGCTGACCCTCTGTCTTTCAAAGGTCTACTTGGCAGCAATCCTAGCATAATCACATTCAGTAGGAATGCACTGTTGGTTCACATATTCCACAAACACATCTTTAAAGAATGTTAGTGTCTACACATGTACCCCTTTGACTGCAGCACTACGTCTTCAAACCTTCTGGTCATCCTATCCTAGATAATGGACAAGCATTGTGAGCCGATAGTAACTTTTGATCTTTGCCTCCTATTGTGGAAAATGGCCTTTTGGTGGACATCACATCAACAAGATGTGAAAATGAGCTATGTGCATAATGATTTAATGTACCACACCTCTCATTTTACCCAACAAGGTGGTTCTAGAACCAGACACAGCTTTTCTACATAAAATGGCAGCTTCTTTTGATATGGTTCATATTTTATTGCTGATGTCACTGAAAGTTTTCTTGTTGAATTTAGAGACAGTTCTACAGTCCTTGCTTGTTTGCTGAGCTCCCTCTTCTAATGTCCATATGACGTGACAGTTCAGGGTCATCCAGTCTTGTCATAGAGATTATCTCACCAGGTCATATCTGTGATTACTCTGTCTTTCTGGTTCACAGTGTTATTAAAGCAAAGAGCACTGATGAAGAGCAGGGGCAGGGAGCTTTCTGGCAGGGAGGACTTTTGTCAATAGTCTGTCAAGCAGCTATTTGCTGTCAGCCTTCCATGTTTATTAGCTGCTACTGACTTGATTCCTGATTTGGACTAAAGCTAATTTTGTCATAGTGATTCTTTCTTATCACTTGGCATATCAGTCCTGCCTCCATCAATGACAAGGCGAGTCATCTATGTGAATCAGAGAGACCACAAGGAAGGCAGACAGCTTATCTATCTCTGTGGTTCTTTGTGCAGTTGTTGGTGGACTTGTGCCTTCTCCCTTCCTTAATATCCTTCTTACTTCTTCAGTAAGGGTTCTGCTATGCTGACTTGGGACTGGGGCACTAAGCAGGAATCAAACTAAGATGTGCTGTGGAAAGTTCAAACATGACCAAAGAGCCAGTTGCAGACAAACAAATGGTTCTTAAGTTTTGAACAGCAGAGGAATAAAATTACCTCTTGTTAGAATCCGAATTACCTCTTGTTAGAATACGAAAGTAATGTGTTTACTTTAGTTACTGGGAAAGGAACTGATTGCCAGTAGCTAGTTCTTTGTACCTAGTTGTTTCCAAGCTGTGGTTCTTAATAGTACATTTTGGCTGCATTCAGATACAGTAGGGCTCAGAGAGCATATCACCTTTTAAAACCTCTGACCTAATCAGAAAAGCCGCAGATCTAAGAAGAGTGCTAATGCCAATTTATCCTACTGAAACCTTTTTTAGGAAAATAGTGTCTGCCTGTAACACTTGATTAGTTTAAATTGTTATTAGGATCAGACCCATTAATGAATCAGCATCTTACGTGCATGACTAATAAACCCAATTATTTGAGTTCTGGTTTCCAGAATGAACTGAAAGAACTCATCAACATTACTGAGACTATAATCAATCAAGTCTGCCACTCAAAATATGCATCTGATGACTTGGTATTGCAAGTGGGGCATACCAAGAAGCTTTCTCTAGTGTTGCAAATCTGTATAGTTCTTTTTTCCTGCAGACAACTGTCATAATCTATCAAACATCTCATCACTTTACTGGCCATGCAAGAGAGTATGAAGGCTGTCTAGAAAGGAACTCTGCACAACGTGGTAGAGAACTACTCGGTATGGAGTCAGACACCCTACTAGGCCACCTCTAATGTTTGATATATGTACTCTCATATGACAATGATAGAAACTTCAAAGACAGTCCTCAAAGAATACAAATGAGGTGGATTTTAAAAAGAAGACAGAAAAATTGAGAATATCTATTTATTTTATTTAGATACTGTATTTTTTACATCTCTTGTCAGGAAAACATTGCTTGCTGATATTACATCCATCAATGCTCCACTGCCTCTAAAAACTTGAATTTGCTTAGGGCCTACAAACATGGAGGCTTTCAGGTTTGCAAACTAAAAGACAAGAAAATGGGATTTGAGAGGAGAATGCTTAAAAGAGGTCCCTCTCAAGATGTCATGACAAGAAAAGTGAGTGGTTAACAAGCCTAGTTGCAGGTAGGTTGATTTTTCATTGGTAGATTTTCTTATTTGGATGGGCATGGGTCAGCTAGTAGAGAACTTTTAGTTAGCCAAGTAGGCTTCAAACATAAGCTGACTGGTATGAAGCAAGTGCAGCTTTGCATATAAATATTCTTGCAGCTGCCTGGATCTGCAGGCTTTCCTCACTTTTCTAAAACAAGGATGTTTTTCTCAGCTTCATGGAAAGACTGGGAATGCTTCCTCCCTGGGCCCTGTTTTCACCGGGAAAAGTAATTTACCTCCCAGATTATGTGTCTTTGAGCAACTTCTGAAACATGGGAAATGGCAATATAAATTTCCTCAAGGGAAGATTCCTTCCAATTTGACCGAGACGGAAGGTAAAGCTAGCTGCCAGCATAGGGAACTTAAATTTGAAGGCCGTGTGATGTGTCTTACACATTTTGCCTATGAGGAAAGTCACCTTCTGTTGTCTGAAGCTACTGTGAGTTTTCCTTGCATTTATTTCTTAACTTTACATGCATATATCATCTATGTATAATGAGTAAACTGTCATTTTGTGGCATTAGAAGTTTTGTTTCATTTCATTTTGAAAATTTCTGAATCTGGTTTCCTTGGGCCCTGAGTGGATCAGGTCCTTGTGATCATCACCAGTATTCAGCAGGCTTCGACCTTCTCAACAATGACTGTAGCCAGGCTGGTTTGCCCATTGCCATGATGTTCCTTCTTACGGTGTGCTGTTGATGTGGAAATGCAACCTCAAAGTGTCCCCTAATTCTCTGTCCAATGGGAGTGGCCAGAATTTTGAACCAATGCAGGAAAACTGACAGTTGGAAGAGTAAATACTTCTGGCAGGGAAAAGAAGTCAAACTCCCTACAGCTGCTCATTCTCTGGTGAAGTTATAGTGGTTATGTGGTATGAAATCCAACTGGTTTGTGCCTGATCTTTTTTGGCATCCCAATAACACATCTGCTCTGTGTTCATTTAATCTTTTCATCAGTAGGGTATACTAAGGAACCACATTACTACATGAGATACATCAAGTTCTTGAGTAGCTCAGCATATTACATCACCTAAAAGCAGTACTTAGGATTGGTAATTCATACAAACCAATGCCATGTGCCAAGAGATCATTTACAGGCACTGCATTCCACTTACTATACTGACAGATGGCCCTTCAAGGAAATGGTTTCAGAATCCTGATGGCTGTCCTTCTTTTAAAAGAGAATCTTTCAACTTGTGGTCCTCCATATGGTAATAGATTGCGAAATCCATTACACCCTGCTATTGCCTAAGCTGGCTAGGGCTGACAGCAGCTGAAGTCCAAGAACATCTAGAGGTCCACGGGTTGTGCTGCCTTGGTGTTAAGCCGTAACCATACAAAGAACATCTTGACTTCCAATTAAAATGGTTTTAGTACTTCCAGCTGAGATACATTCTAGCTGATAAAACAGTGCATCATTCTATAGTCATAGAAAGAACAAAAGGCCTGCTGTTAGAGATTTATCAGCAAAATGAACTGGAGAAGGAAATTGAGCAAAATATGAAGAAATGTTTTGTTGTGTTAAAGCTTTATCAAAACCTTCTGATGTGTTTACTAGTATTATAATACAAATGTTACCCACAATGCCATTGACTCCTACTGTCTTTTGTATAAATATGGATTAGAAAAGGAACTGAACTGGATATGATATAGCCTCAAAGACACATTTTTCATATGTGGTTGAAATACAAGCTTCTAAAATAAGACTGTCTATCGATCGATCTATCTATCTATCTATCTATCTATCTATCTATCTATCTATCTATCTATCTATCTATCTATCTATCTATCATTAAGTTTCCAGCTTAATGCATTGATCCAGATCCTGAGCATTGAGGCCCCTTTAGATATAATCCATGTTTTGCTGTGTTACAATCAGAAAAGCTACTTTTTATACCTATAACTCCAGAACTTCAGAGTTTCCAAATTGAAAACTAGAGAGGAGTCCTCTCCATTTAACGGTTGTGTAGAAAAGGGAATTTCAGTAGGTGCTGCTTGTCATGCAACTGTATAACAAACAACACTTATAGAATTCCCCTTTTCTGCACTACCATTAAAGGGACAAGACCCCTCTCCACTTTCCTCTCAGACAACCCTGTTCAAGATTCTACAAGCACATGTGGCTATGCTGTTGATAAGAGTATGATGATTATATTCTAAAAAATAACTTTCCCAAGCTTTGATTAACAGTATCAACAGGTTGTTTCCTAAGTAATATCTAACACACAGTAGGACAGCTTCCTAGTGTTCCAACTGTTTGACAAAATGAAGTAAGAAAAACGTATGTGTGTGTGCCTTGAAAACACACACACTGTGCTAAATTCCAGTTAGTACAGGCAGAACTAACCCACAAGATGTTTTCTTTCTCCTTCTTTACTTGGGAACTCATTTATTAAGTATATGAAACATCTTGACTGATCAGTGACACCACCTGGAACTGTTTATTTTAAATGACATCTTTGGTTGCAGAGGTTATCAAGTCATTAACAAAGTGGTTGTTTGAACTTGTTACTTAGTGTGCTCGTGTTTCACTGTCTTAATCTTTTTTAGTCTATATATCCTGTTTCCTTTACTGCTGAGATAGTGTTTTTTATAAATATCAGTTATTTACTTTATAATCTTGCTCTGTTTCCATTAATAATCTTTTACTATTTTATATTAAAATCTGCAAGCTATCTGCTTAAGGTGGACGTTCGTATTCTCCCACCAATAGGTAGACATTTCAGTTGCTTTATTCATGTTATTGATTGTGTTTATTTAATTTTAGCTACGTGCTTTTTTAAAAAAATGTGTAAACATTTCGTTAGGTCTTGAGAACAGGAATATAAGACTTGCTATAAATTCAAGCGGATGAATTAATTAACTGATGTTGCATCCTTCTTTTGTGGCTTCCTGACTTGGCAGTTTCCTGACAAGAAATATTTTGCTTGAATAATTGGCCTGAGCCAGTAGTGCTGTTGTAATGTTATTCATCTTAACAATTTTACTTCTTTTTTTAATTACATTTGCCCTGTTGAGCAGGGAAATTCTATCTGTCTGTCTGTCTGTCTGTCTGTCTGTCTGTCTGTCTGTCTGTCTGTCTATCTATCTATCTATCTATCTATCTATCTATCTATCTATCTATCTATCTATCTATCGTCTATCTATCATCTGCTATGTCTGAGATACTTTGTAACGTTATTCATCTAACAATTTTATTTCTTTTTTTATTACATTTGCCCTGTTGAGCAGGGAAATTCTATCTATCTATCTATCTATCTATCTATCTATCTATCTATCTATCTATCTATCTATCATCTGCTATGTCTGAGAGACTTTGACTGAAAGGTCAAACATGTGACCAAATAGTTATCAGGAATGATGCTGCTGCTTCAAATAACAAATGCTAATAAAACATGAACACTTGTTGACATTTTGACTTGGGCTTGTGTATGCACTGGAAATGCCTCAGTTATGCATCTACATAGGGTTGTAAAACATCAAAACAAATACTTTGGATTCTCTTGTCTTTTATAGTCTGTCTCCATCCTCCACTAGAATTGACCTACTCAACTGCAGTCTTATACAACTACATTGGAATGTTTGGCAAATTACACATAGGCAGCCATTTGGAGGTCTTGAATATTATGCATGAATTTTTCAGGTATTAAAAGATTTTATCATGATTTTCTGAAGAGCAGAGAATAGTAATAACGTGTAATGAGTTCTTGTTCAAAACTATATTATAATAACAAATTGGAAATGCAATACATTTTCCATTACTTTGGTATGGTTGTGGTTGCAGTGGCGTTATGAAATTTTCTGAAGTATTCTCAGAAATTAATACAAAGCAGTCTATTGTTTCTTGCCTTAATGCAAAACTGTTCCTTCCTTTCTTCCTTACATCCTTCTTGAGAAGGCATCTCTCCAACAAATGGTAAAGTATGTTCTCTTCAACTCCCACAAATTCAGGAATTCCCTTTGTGTTGTGGATATATGTTCTATATTAAGTGATGGGGAGCATATGGTGCCAGGAAGACTGAGTTATCATCTGGAATTTACAACTAAAGTCACCAGCTTGCACAGAAAATAATGCAATGTCTTCCCCTTATTTGATCCATCCTCCAGTACATTTCTGGCCTGTAATTCAAATGGTTGCTCTTTAACCATGAGTAGGAAGTACAATAAAATATGTTATTGGTATAATTGTTCAAAAGAAAACACATGGAAGAGAGATGAATGATATCCATGCATGGGAAATTCTGTTCCTTTCATCGAACTGCCTATAAAGTCCTATTTTACTATTTTTCATTTAGCAGTATATGAAGGAATCACCCTATATGGATTGGCTTTGGGCAAATCAACAGCCAGTACTTACAGGAATCTTTTGAAGCACTGTTCTTGCATAGCTGACTTCATTATGTGTAGACATCACACAAGAACTGGTTCAAATACAGGGTGTTGTATCCTGTTTATGACAGTGAGTTCTAAGTCCACTAGGAGAGAGGATAAAGTGAAAGAGAAGAAAAACAAAGTCAGTTGTGTATGAAGGGAAACTCTCAATAAAACAGGCTCTGAGAAATACCAGAGTTATTTTTATAAAGGAAGGGACACACACACACAGCCCACACACACAATGGTGACAAGCAAGCCTACCCTAAACAAGAGTCTCTTACCACATTCAATGCTTCAACGTGTAACCCTCAGGTCTCTACTCCTGCTGTTGTTCACAGTCCCCCAGAGATTTTGACCTCAGATATGGCCCAAATGAGGTAAAATGAGACATTGCCCCCCATAAGAGTTCTCTCCCAAAGAAATTTTCCTTCAGTGTGAAAATTTCTAGCATTGCAGAGAATGAGCCTTGTAAATTGTTCACATCTAGAACTCTTATATTTGCTGTGTTCTCATTCCCTTGGTAATTATGCCTCCTGGTTTCTTCAGATGCCTGAACTGTATTCCTGAATGTATTTCAACTGAAGATTTATGTTACTCCAATATTAGAAATTTGGAGACTGATTGGTGAGGCAGAATTCTTACCTGGTCATTCTCATTTTGTCCCCACCACACCCAATTTTGCAACTGCTGCTACTTTCATGTATTCCCTTGCTTCTTCTTGATTAATGCCTGAATGTTATCTTATACAGGAAAGGGTACATATAAGACAGAGCTGGAAGAAGTGACTTTTCTTGGTTATAGCAACCAGAATTTCCCAAGCTAGTAGGGTGACTTTAGTATGCCGGCTGGAGGATTCTGGGAGTTATGTTGCAAAAGGGTCACTTTTCAGAACTGCCCAAAATTTGTACTGAAAGCAGAGTGCCAGAGCTGCAAAGAGCCTACTTCTGTTTTACTTAAGCTTCACTTAGAGGAGGACATTCAGGAAACAGTCTGTTTTAAAATCTTAATGTTTCCATTCCAAGGGGTAAGTTATATTAGGCTTAGCAAATCAACAACAACAACAACAACAACAACAAGTCTCTTTTTGAAACATTACAAGACAAGATTCCAAAGGATGGCTTTGTTAGTCTGTTTCAGTACAAAAAGGGGGAAAAAATCTATTGACATCTTCAAGACTAACCAAAATATTTCTGTATTTCTGTATAGGCTCATCTGAACAAGTGGCCTGTAGTCCATGAAAGCCAATGCTGAAATAAATTGGCTAGTCTTAAATGCCCCATAAGACTCCTTTGTCCTTTTTCTATTAAAAAGCAAGTTTGGTGATAAGCTTTCAGGCCCACTTCACACAGATGGCTCTAAGGTAGGTTTATGATAGCTCATACAGAGGGGACTTATTCTTAGTTATGCTGCCAGAAATAGGCAGTGGATGAAGAGAGCTACATTTTACTGAAAGGCTAGCTTTAGAGTAAGAGTGCTTTCTCATGCCACTGATTTTAGGTGTCATGACAGGGCAGCCAATAATTAATTATTTAATTAGTTTTTATATTTCTTCTTACTCCAAAGGAGAGGAGCTTCTGGGTTTTCCTGCCTTAGGTCTCAAAATAAATTAGATAGGTTTGGCACTATATCCCTCAATTCGATAGGGAAAATCTTTGCTGTTCTGCCTCAGGTAGCAAAATGTCATGGAATAATACTCCTTAAACCTATCAGTCTCTGGTGGAACAAGTGATCAGCAGGTGACTCAAAGGCTCTTTATGCAGGACATTGTCATTCCACGTTGGGGACAAGAGAAGGATGGGATCCAGATGACAGTTCTGCATGCAGGGTTTTACCCGTCAATGACCAGCTATCACACCACCATCCTGCCACACACTCTCACTTACCTTAGGTGTGGAGGTCATCGAAGCTCAATGGCTGCATTTCCTGTCTCAGCTCAGCCAGCTGCATTGTGGCAGGAAGAGGTGGTGCCATCGGGCTTCCTCCATTCATGGAGCCAGCCGGTATAGAGGAGAGTGCTTCTATTGCTCTTATCTCTGGCAGAGATAATGCCACGACCCACACCGCATGTCTCTGGAACAAGATAATCTGTGGAAAGGGCCTAAGTTCCAAATGCTCTTGAAACACTCTTCTGTGTATCCATGAAAATAAAAGCCATGAGTGATTAATGGAAATTCTAATGTTACTAGAATCTGAAACCTATGTCTCTCAGTAGAATTCTTTCAGAAATTGCAGCTGAGGATTTCTGCATAACGTTTTTTCTGAATTAATGTAGGAATACCCAACTTTTTATTAAGAAATGGACAAAATTGCCTCCATTGTATGCATGATAAATGGAACCTATGAATAATGCAAAATAACTTAGGATTAACTTATGGCCATTTCCACACTATAATGTTATAGTGCTAATCTTCCACTTTCAACATCCTGTGAAATCCTGGGGTTTGCAGTTTAGGGAGGGGCATTTAGAATTCTCATCCAGAGAGCTCTTTGGCCTCAGTAAACTATAAACCCCAGAATTCCACAGGATGTTGAGAGTGGAACAATAGCACTATAACAGTGCAGTGGGGAAATGGCGATGTGTTCAGATCACAAAACACGTAATCATTATACACAACGATTCTGCTTCTGATCATCCTAGTTAAATCAGTGTTTTCCTCTTTATCATGCTGCGTTATACTTTGGGTTTCTCCACAATGTGAGCAACGCTTAACCTTTTGCTGCATTTCTCTAACCTCCCCCCATGTTATGTTAGCATAATCATTAGTTTTGACTGATAGAGGAGTGCCTTAAAACAAACCTCCCTGGCCATGACAAAAAGGGCAAGTCATTAACATCACACATATTCTACTCAAAGCATTTGCAGTCTTCATAACATGTTAATTGTCAGTGACTTTTAACCTTATGAGAGTGTTTTTTTCAACTTTACCACTGATATGAAAGTTAATGTTGCTGACCTTTGCCTTAATATGTATAATTTACCAATGGACTAAAATTAGCCTTGATAATTGTCTCTTTTAAAAAAAGAATCTGTCCTTATTGCATTTTGAGAACTTCAACCACTTTGTGTTTTTAAAATAAAATAAAATAATTTGGTTTGTTTGCTTTATCTTTCCTCATAACGGCACTGGTTATTCACTTCATGCACCATCTGTTCAGAATGTCTGGCATTTTACTTTTGGCAGGAGGATTACTAGCAGCAAATGATCAGGTGGCCATTTATCTCACCCTCTTTTCTAATCTACAAGACAGTAGACAGTAGTCACCTTTGGGGACAAGGAAGTAGGATTTTGAAAACTACTCTGGGAGGGAAAATATCTCTTTTTGAACTGGTAGTTCCTACCCAGGAAAGAGATTTTGGTCATCATTCATCCCTCAGGTTGTTTTTTTAAAAAAGTATACTCACTATGCAATAGGTGTGCAAAAACCAAGTTTCATGCTAGGGATAATCAGGAAAAGTTTATGGTCCTGCTGAATAATGTTATTGATCAAATGAAACCAGGCATGCATGGAACAGAAGGTAAGGTTCAAGGTGATGCAGAAAAACAATAATGTATTCCATATAATAAATAATAATAAAGTTTTACTTGTTACTCACCTCTTCTCAAAGCTTAGGTGGGGTACAACAGAGGTTAAAATACAATTAAAACCAGTATACCAATTAAAAACACATTATGAACTTGTTTAACCCATCTTTGAGGGACAAAGAGTCTTTATGTTTCTTACTCTATCCAGCAAAAAGACATAGTTTCTGCCAAGAAGATATTCTTCAGATTCCCATTTTCACTTAGCAGAAACCAAAACCATGGCCATTTCCACACTGATATAGTGCTTTTATTCCACGCCTATGGAATCCTGGGGAGGGGCCTCTGGAATAATAGCACTGAAACAGTCTAGTGCAGAAATGGCCCATGTCAAGATCTCAGTTATGGCTGAGATCCTACTGCTCAGCTGATGAAGTACAAAGCTCTGCTGCCATGCTTACACTAGGGATGCAAGCTATAAAGTCTTTTCCTTCTTTCCTGGCCACTCAATGGCAGCTGACTGGCAACCAGGTATACCTATTCAGGCTGGGGACAGAGTTGTGCTCAAGAACGTCCAGCTGCCATTACACAGCAAGGGCAAAAGCATTGTGTAAGGTACCAGATGCCTCCTTGCATGATGCCCACAAAAGTACTTATGCTAGCATAACTAGGGTTATGCCAGTGTATGTCACCAACAGAATTCTAGCTATTCTTTGCTATATCTGTAGCCTCGTGTGCTGGTTGCATAGATCTAAACTAGGGAATTGCAGTGGTATCACCTTTTTACATAGGCAATTTGTGTCCATCATACCATACTTACCCTTAAGTCATTTCTCTCTGTCCCACCACCTTCACATATGTATCTGGTAGGATCTTGGGAGAGGGCCTTTTCAGTGGCTGCTCCTAGGTTCTGGAACTCCTTTCCCAGAGAAGTTAAACTGGCACCCTCCCTTCCTTCCATACACAATCCAATACATTTTTATTTTGGCAGGCATTCAATCTGTGATTATTGACTGATGATGAAAGGTGCCGGCTGTTCTTAATTATTTCTGTTTTTACATATGTATTTTAATTGCTATTGGATTGTTTAATTTATATTTTAACTTTTGTAAGTTATGATTTTTAACCATGTTTTCTTAAATGATTTTCCACTTCAATATTACAGTAACAGTGTCAGAAAATATCTGAATTAGGATGGAATGCCATGATCATTGTTTCACCATAAAGTCATAACTTTTGCCTGTGTTCCAGCATAATGAGCCAAATCAAGATGATACACTGGTAACATTAAACAGTAAACTATCACAATGCCAGCAACAATTTCCATTCTTTGTGAGCTATAACTTGGTAGCACAGTATGATGCTCTTCTGTGGTTCTCCAAGGCGAAAAAGAAAACATGACAAGAGAAAGAAGGGAGATAATTTGCTTCTGTCCTATCTAACATTTGTGTATTCAGTTAAGACATTTATAGTCCACTTTTCTTTTGCGAAAAAAAAAAGTTCCTGGTAAAACATAAACAGCATAAAAATAACAGTCATTAGAACATGCTAATAACTAACTGAAAGCAGCAGTAGAGTAAACAAAAATCAAAACAGTTGGTTAAAAAAAAATATGCAACAGCAGAACAAATGCTTGTTTAAAAAGAAATGTCTTCACACACTAATATAAAACAAATAAAGAAGAAAGTGACCTAACAGTTGGGACAGGAAGGAGATGTGTATCCCACCCCACCTCACCCCAGTATTTACTACCTTACAGCCTTACACATTGCTGCACACTTATTATCCTTAAGTAATGCAATATGGAATGGGGATCCAGGTGGATGTTAAGCAGGGGGATTTATTACATTTGCCTCTCGAAATGCCACATCCAGCTTTGCTTGTGGACATTGCTACCAGCACTGTTGCAATTAACACAACATATGTCTTTATTTCTGGAGTTCCAGCTGATTGAAAGGTGGAGGGAGCAGCCATGCTGGGTTATGCATTTTGAAGTTTGATTCCTTCCCTCTTACAGAGAATTTATGAGTTGGGTATGTGCACTGACTTTCAAGCCTGCAGCATGAAGACCTTTACCTTGCCAAAGACACTAAAGTGATCTTCTTTAAGGTATACTGAGATTTCATGTGGGATTTTAGATAACAAAACATAGCAACAATTCTCATATCTAGGTAATAATGCTGAAAAAAGAACCAGAGGCAGCACATCGATTCTTTAGCCCAAAGTGATCCACATTGGTTAAACACCAGCTGTAATGATTTGAGACCCAGCATATTGTGTTATTCTCATTAGAGTGAATTAGAATAAACAAGCAATTATAGTAAAACCAACTTGAAATATATATTTTAAAAAACCAAAACCTTTCTATTATAGAAGAGACTATAGATGAAAGCCCTGAATATTTGTTTCCTATTTCAATTGCTTTGGTTAAAAATATTCAACCAACTGCTGTGCTATACATAAATTCAGGAGAAGCATATGCTATGCCCATCTGTTAGCTCATGGTGTTGTGTTGTACACAACAAAATACTAATTCTGCAGATTTTGTAGCCAGTAAATTGGCATAGCAACAGGGCACACTGATCTTCTTCCTAAAGGATATTCACTAAACCTGTAATGGACAAAAGAGAATGAAGTATAAGCTATGGATTTTACTTCAAAGATAGGTGCAGGGTAGCATATACATTGTTATGGCTAATGTGGTCTGATCGGAGGAGTCTCCTTCCCTAACTGTTTCTGTCAATCAGACATTCTTTGTGAGTGCATCTCAGAGAGAGATAAAGCCAAGTTACCTCTACCTATACAATATACAAGAATCCTGTGTGCGTGCGTGCGTGCATGTGTGTCCGATAGCGTGTGCTCACATGTGTTAAATGAAGCGCATGTGTTAAATGGAAATTGCTGGTTGAACTGGAATCTTGCCTGGTTGAGAACATGAAGGCTTAAACTAAAAGGATGAAAGGAGATCTCCATTTGGAAATTACAGAAATATAACTCTTAAATAATTGTAAATCTTCAATATTCTTTAATCTCTGGACATGGGGAACAACAGGTATAATTTCCTGGCAGAGATCTTTATTAACACCAGGCCAGGAGTGAGCTACAGCAGGGAGTTCAGGGAGCCAATTTTCTGACCTTGGGATCCTACTGTCAACGCCTTCCCCAAAACAGAATTGGATGGAAGCCCAATTTTTGATTTTGAAAGAGAAATGGTGGTGGTGGTGGTGGTTTTAAATGAGAAACAATTTAGGAAGGCCCTGCTGCTTAGGATAATTACTGAACCTGAAGGCTTTTAAGAGAAGTAACTCATCCTTTTGTATCCAGAAAAAGGATAAAAGGTCTAGTAAGTCTGGAGAGAACTAGCATTACAGAAATCAACTGGGGAGGGCGCAGTGACCTAGGCAATAGCCAAACTGAGATCACTTCAGGTAAGTGGTTGTCAGTGCTAGGACCCTGTAATGTCACCTTTAATGGGATAATTGGCTTAGATATTACCACCTTTTTTATTAAGCCACATACCCAATAATGTCTCTCATGGAAGCCTGATGGCCACCAGAAAATACAACTAAAAAATAATATTGCACATATTAGAATCTTATTATTGAAATTACTTTAAAAAATAATATTCAGTTAATCTTTAATAAAAAAAACCTTAGTCATTTTCTAGCAAACACTCCAAAAGTCAGGGAACATGGACCTGTAAGGAATATGAAGACTGTGAAGTTTAGTCCTAGGAAAGGAGAGAATATTTGAAAATATTCAAAACCTTTTTTTTTTTTTTTTTTTTGAGAATTGAGAAACTAATGCAGAAAATCCTGGACTGATGGTAAACTTTGCAGGCAGGTCTTGTTCTGTGCAAAATTCATCCATGGTTATTGCTGCCCACCCCCTGACATGAAGAGACCACATGACTAGACTTGGGATCAACTATGGGCAATTTATTATTTATTGCCTATTTACTTGAACGTGACCTTGGACATGACATTGAACTTAAACTTGACCTCATGGGGAGGCTACATGATAGCAAAATACCTGGTTCCAAGGGCAAATCCCTGATCCTGAGTTGCCACTTCGGCAACTCCCTCTGGAAGTCGTGCCCCACAAAACCCACCACCTGCCACAGAGCCCAGAAGTGAGGACATAAAATATGTGGGCCCACCCCAAGGAAGCCCTCCTTTGCCCTTCCCTCACTGCCAGATGACTGGGAGAGTGAGCTCCAGAAGCATATCCTACACCACCCTGTGCCAAGGGTATATTCCGAGGCCTTAATGCCCCCCCTTCACCTGCCAAGAGACCTATTTGCTATTTAAGACACCACCATAAAAGCCAATTGCCCAGTCCCTCCCTGCAGTGTAGGGTAGGCGAAACCCACCCTCCTTAAGGGGGAAAAATTCCTACCCAACGCGGAAGAGACCAGCAAGCTTACACTACAGATGAGGACTGGAGGGTGGGTCACCAGAAACAAAGAAGAGGCTGGTGGGGGAGAAGGAGCCATGGTTTAAAGGTCGTGCTTGGCCTGCCCCCTCCCCAGCAGCCAGAGTGACAATGGTCATGCTGGTTATGTGGTCCCTTCTTGACCGGGGGGACAGCAAAGTTGTCTCCCCGATGAGCTACTTGGAATGTGGGGCAGAGGGGGAGTGGATTTTGCACAGAAAATAGTATTTGCTGTAGAGAAAGCAACACTTTCTGTACATGAAACAATGTTTTTGTTAGAAATATTATTATCTCTGCAGAAACTCCTTTGCAAAAAATGTTGTCTGCAGAAAATAACCATGTTCATATTTTATTCAGCATTGGTCCTGAATTGTCAACAGACTTCAAAAATCATATGGTTTTCAAAGCCTTTCTTGCAATGGGAAAAAAATTGCTAGTTATCATTCTTCCTTCAAAACAAAACAAAACAAAACCATAAAAAAAAAAACCACCCAGGAAACAAAAAACTCTTACTAAATTAGTGAAGAATTGTATCCTTCTTTAGTACTCTGAACAGGACATGCTATCCAGGCCTAAAACATCTTAACAGGCCATTGAAAATGCAGTGATTTTACAGCAGAACTTATTCACTATTTGGCTGTTTGTTTGTTTGTTTGTTTGTTTCCTCCTGAAAAGTGTCACCACTAATTGAACTTTGATCAGGAACTCTGAAGGATCAATTTAGATTTTTCCTAAGGGGACATGCAACCCATTGAGAACCTACCAATGCTATGGGCCTTTCCACACTACACTGTTAGAAAAATTATTTCACTTTCAACATTCTATGGAATTCTGAGATCTACAGTTCAGTGAGGCCAAAGAGCATTCTGGCTTAGAATTTTAAATACCTTTCCCTACAATGGGATTCCATAGGATGTTGAAAGTCAGTGGCGGAGCTTGCAGTGTGTGGAGGGGGTGGGTGGGAGAGACGGGGCTATGGTGTGGGGGCATGGCCACTGTGCATGGGGATGTGGCTATGGGTCCGGACACCCCAAAAACATTGCCATCCACAGTGAACCACCCCCATTGCCCCTCCATCCCTGCACGACTGTTGAAAATGGAACAGTGTAGTGCAGAAAGGCCCTACATAAATAAAACTTCTCAGCTACCGGTCACCATTTCCTCAATCATAGATTCCATTGACATCAGCTCACAACAATCCAGTTCCCAGCTAGTCAATACTTTAATAATAATTAATAAATTGATGGTGAATCAAAACCAGATGTAGAAGAGAAAGATTGAGTTGCCATCACCATCACTATAGGAACGTCTTCCTGTATATCCCCTCAAGCCTTCCATCAAATCTATTCAATTAGGTGCAAGGGCCAAAGCAGAAATCCTATAAGGACTTTATCAGCAGGATTCATCAATGTTATCTTAGAGAGATGTTAAAAATCATTGGCATAAAATAAAAAAAAAGGCACAATATCAGATAAACTTAGAATCTGATTGCATGTAGGTGTGTTGAGAGAATAAGTATCCATTCAGCAATCTTTCTCAGAACTAAGTGGTATGAACAGTACATTTGCCAGATAATAAATATTATTTTGTTTAATCAAGAAGCGTTACAAATTTATGGATACGGGATATCCTGACCTCTCTGAAGGAAAGACCCTGATAGCCAGAGCTTCTAAGTATTATGTTTCCAGTAACAACGTTGCCAATAACATTGCTTTTGGGGTTAACATCATTTCCACTGTTGTTACTTTTTAAAAATAATGCAACAACTTCTAGTAATGTTTGTACAACTAAACTTTGTTTTCTAGAGACCATCAGGAGGAATTTGGAGATGTATATGTGTTTTCAATATCTTTCAAAACCCTCCCCAAAAGCACAAAACTAGTAGAAGTTAATAAGTTAAAGTTAACTCTTTTAATACTGAATTACTTTTGTAAAGCTACAAGTAACTAAATTTTGAAAAGACAAATATCCTATGTTCCATTGATATTTAACTCAGATGCCTAGTTATTCTGGGCGATTTTTACCTATCAGATTAGATTCAAGTACTCGTTTTAGCTAGCCCTTCTTGCAACTCTACCACACGTTTTGCAGCACTTCCCGAAACTGAACTGAAAGAAGACAGACATGACAATTGTATGTTCAGACCTTGTGGCTCTTAGATCAAGCTAAATATGGACAGCATGATGAAGTAGGCAGCAAAGTTTACTGCTTTGGGGCCTGCTGTCTTAGACGGAAATGCCAGGTCCTTTGGTAAAGTATATGACAACAACAAAGTTATTTCAGTGAATCATGTTCAAGGCAGTGTTTGTAATGATTAGCAGGCATATGTATTGTTTATATAGTGCAAGGTCACATTATCAAATAACAGCAGACTTTATAAAAAAGAATTTTTCTTCCATTTGTTTGGAGGAAAATCCCATTTACTGTGGGGATATTTTCTTTCTGAATGCCAAGAGAATTTCTGTTAGTGTTTAAGTTACAGTTTCCAACTGAGCATTAATTTGTGTTTGTTTGTCAAGTGTGTGCTTATAATCATTTTAGTACTGTATTCCAATGGTATTTGGAAGCCCACTATGAAGGTGTTTGAGCCTGATAAGAAGGTGGTCTCAGTCTTTCTGTGCTGCAGCACTTCTACCATTTGCAAAAAGATGTCTCATATTTTTAGCATAACCTCTCTTCTGACACATGCAAGCTATACTTCACAGTCTACTGAGCGACAAGGTTTGGAAATTGATTAAAAACCCTAATTATTGTAAGAGGACTGTAATCATGATTGATAGGACAAAGAGTAGCAATCGTAGGAGAAAAAAAACTGTTTCACAAAATATTCTGCAGTCTGGAGAAAAAGCATGCTGAAAATCAAACACAATTTGAAAAAGTTTTCATTTTTAGATGATGATGATGATGATGATGATGATGATGATGATGATGATGATGATGATGATGTCATCATCCTCCAAGGACCTCCAGAGGATCCCAAGGAGGTCTTGAAGGATTTTTCAAGATTATAGCAATAAAGCCATGCAATTCTCTGATGCCCTCTGCTCTTCTCTGGCCAGTAAATGACCATGAATCCACCCACCCACCCACCCACCCACACACACACACTGAGCGGGGTGTGAGACAGTCCTGTGTGGGTTTTGGTTGTTCTATGATTGAAGTAGTCAGTTCTCCCTATTGCAATGAATGAAAAAGGATGCCAGCTAGCATGATTTTACACTGCTCTCTCATTCAAATAGAATTAATCTTTTCCATTCTCTCTGCTTGAGGAAGTGAGAAGCATGTACCAAAATGTTTAGCTGAGAACTACAGTGACATGAAGTGCCCTTAGGGTCTTTGAAACAAGGAATGGCTTCATTATTTTTCTGCTTTTTTTCCATTTCTGACACCACATTTCCATATTTATCTTTCTTATTGAAGAAAGTAATTAGCAAGTCTCTTTGTGTAGGGGTGACTTTGTTGGCTGCCTTCTAACAGTATCTCATCTAAGATCTTTTGATCTTAAATGATTTTGACTTTATGGGAGGGGGGAAGACAGTCTTATTTCCCCCCTTGAATTAACCTCTTCTCACCAAATTAAGTGAATAAATGTAGTTCAGAACAATGAACAAACACACTACCCACTGACTTTTTGAGTAGAAAGGGAAAAAAAGAAGCTATATGATTTTCAATATGTTCCATATTCTGTATTGCTAGGAAACCAATGTTTATCTCAGGTCAGTTGTCACCTGTCCCATCTCAAACCCAGTTCCTGCTTCTATTTCTTCTGGGAGTCTAAGGTTCATATTGAATGGAACTGAGTATTTTCATAGACTTTTGCAAAGCTTTGCTAGCACTTCGTATGGATTTATTCCTGTTCACATTCATTACCATGGGTCATATTTTAAAATGATGTTTTATAATGCTCAGCATTAGACCAACTTTGTACATGTTCATCTATTAGAGGAACACACAAAGCTGGGTCTATGACAGGTGTTTGGAAATCATATGTACAGATACAAACCAGAACAAAGGGACTGGCTGTTTCTTCCTTTGGACCTGGCACCGAGGGGAAATCCCACATTGTAATGTCTCAGTGGTTGCTCTGCCAGCGTGCCTCTATATTAGCTGTGGGGTGAATTTCTGCAAGTCTTGGAAGAGGCAGAACAATCCTGTATTGCTTCCACTGCAGTGTTGCTGACTCAGGGGGCCGAGATGGGAGCCAGTTCCAACCTCAGCTTCTTTCTCCCTTTTGTATTTTGCCCACCCACCTGCCCTAGGGGACAGTGCAAGTGTAAGCTGGTCTCTTCAGGGCCAGATAGGAATTTTTGATCTACATTCACCTAGTTGGCAATTTTTTAAAATGACGATAAAGGAATTTTTCCCTACTCTTCACAGAGTACTTATGAATATATGACTAACTGGCACAAATAGTGTCTAAAGTGAAATTTGATCATGTTGGTCACATTGTTACCATGCTGTACAGCCCCCCCTCCAAGATATGATATAATTGGCAGTTATATACCGTTATGGCTAAAAAGCCATGCTGACAAAGAGGACTGGCTGAACACATGTGAAATTAGGGACCCCAAGGCATGGCCAGGCCATAGTCAAGAGAGATCTGGTGTTAATGAGCTTGCAAATATCTTGTCTGTCAGGGTGTGAGGTATGTACCTCAGAGCATGTGCAGAATGCAGAAAGTAGGAAGCACTGCCAAACCACTGCCATCTGCTCCAGATGTGAAAAAATAGCCACATAGGCTCATTGCATTAAGGCAAAGTGCTGTTTATTCAAATTCAGCACAAGGTAAGCAATAGAGCTTCAGGCAGCACGCCTAGAAGCAAAACAACATGTAGAAAAACAGCATGGAAGACAAACAAAGAATATGGCCAGAGGTAGGTCCAAAATGTGGCCAAAGGCAGTTTATAGAGCAAAACCTAAGCCTTTTATGGGATTAACCACATCCAGGTATACACCAGGTGATCCAGTACATCCACAGCATACATTCTTCCCATGCTGGATGCTTTCTCATGAGGCAGGACCTTGCGAGGCAAGCTAGCCATAACAAACCTTGCAGCTGCACTGCCAAGGTCACATTGCCTCATCTTTCCAGCCACTAGAAAAACTTTCTTGGCCACACCACACTCACATTCTGAATGCCCTGACACTCTCAACAACTCAGTCTTCAGAAACAGTATCACCTGAAACTGACTCAACAGAGCAACTGATTTTCTTCAACCCACTTCCTCTTCCTGCTGAAATTCTCCTTTGTTTCTTCACCTTTCCAGCCATTATGGAGCTATCATGATTCCCATCAGTGCTTTGTCATCTAATGCTAAAGCCATTAGCCTGTTCTGGACCCATTGTCTGCTTTGCCAAACAAGGGATTTAAACCCTGGCTCTGAGCCAGACAACTTGTAGAACTCTGAACATAGGCCATCACTCTGCTGCTCCAGTTCCCATTTTTGTACTACCCTTGGATCCTCAGTCAGAGTCATATCACTTCATCTCTTCTTTGCAGGATAGATAAATATCACCCACTTTAGGTTGTTGTGGGTTTTCCAGGCTTTGAGGCTGTGTTCTATTAGTATTTTCTCCTGACGTTTCACCTGCATTTGTGGCTGGCATCTGCAGAAGATCTGGTGGCATGGAAGTGAGACAGAGTATATATACTTGTGTAGTCCCTGGGTGGGAGGGAGCAATTTGCATGTGTTACAGTTGGCCTGTGTGATGGCCTATTGTTAAATGGGATATCTCCCAGGGTGTATTGTTAGTCAGGGAATATGCATAACAATGTGTTAAGTCTTTGAGCAACCCATTGTATTGTTCCTTGTAGAGAGACCTCCAGAGTCTGGGTGGTGTTCATTGCCATATTTTTGAGTCTTGATTTTAGTGTTCTTCAGTACTGGTAGCCAAATCTTGTTTACTTTCTGAGTTTCTTTTTTCCTGTTGAAATTGTCCATGTGTTTATGGATTTCAATGGTCTCTCTGTGTAGTCTGACATAGTAGTTGTCAGAATGGTCCAGAATTTCTGTGCTTTCAAAAAGCATTCTGTGTCCAGGTTGGTTTATAACATGTTCTGCTACTGCTGATTTTTCTGCGTGGATCAGTCTGCAGTGTCTTTTGTGTTCTTTGACTCGTGTTTTGTAGTCCTTATGTAGACCTACCCACAAAACTTAGAAAGTAAATAAGATTTGGCTACCAGTACTGAAGAACATTAAAATCAAGACTCAAAAATATGTCAGTGAACACCACCCAGACTTTGGAGGTCTCTCTACAAAGAACAATACAATGGTTTGCTAATGTACTTAACACACTGTTATGCATATTCCCTGACTAACAATATACCCTGGGGGATATCCCATTTAACAATAGGCCATTACACAGGCCAACTGTAACACAAGCAAATTGCTCCCTCCCACCCAGGGACTACACAAGTATATATACTCTGTCTCACTTCCATGCCACCACAACCTCTGACAATGCTAGCCGCAGATGCAGGTGAAACATCAGGAGAAAATACTAATAGAACACGGCCTCAAAGCCCGGAAAACCCACAACAACCTATTGATTCCGGCCATGAAAGCCTTTGGCTTTGTATCACCCACTTTGCCTTAAGTTCTCACTATCCATTTTTTCCCTCCTTTCCTTTGGTTAGCCTTGTGTGGTTGTGAGACTGCTTTGATCTTGTGTGTGATTGTGATATTCCCCCAATAAAACATATTTTTAGTCTCCAACCCTGCATTAGTACCCATATACATAGGTGTAAACAGTCCTGTAAGATTACTCCCCACTTTGCAGGCCTCTGCTTTGAGCTAATAATTCACCACTGTTTCACAGAGGCACTGGTGTTGCAGGTGGATCTCTGAGTCACTCATCTTTCAGGGTAACACCATTAACAGGATAGTGCAAAAATCTGGGAATCTTCTGGTTACTCATGGGCACCTGTGGACACCTTTTCAATAAAAGGGGATTCCTTGACTTGTACTCTATGTTCATTAGTTTATTAAAATATTTATATCCCACCCTTTATCCAACAATCTCAGAGTGGCTTACCATATATTAAACTTAAAACAATAAATAATTACAAAAGTTTTAAAAGATTAGAAATGTTTTAATTAGTTTCTCAATTTATGAACAGACAATTTAAACCAGTTAAATCAGTCCTGAATAATATATCCACAAAACATGTGCAGAGAGCCAGCATGGTATAGTGGTTTGAACATTAGACTGTGACTCTGGAGACAGGTTAGTATCCTTGCTCAGTCATGTAAACCCATTGGGTGACCCTGGGAAGTCATAGCCTCAGAGGAAGGCAAAGGGAAATCTGCTCTGAAGAAATCTTGCCCTCCCAAAAAAACTAAACTCAACAGCAACAACATACTAGGTTTGCCTGAGGGATGCCATAAATTGGAAATGACTTAAAGGCACACAGCAACAAAAACATGGGTAGGCTGGATAAAATCAGTTTGGCCCAAAGTCTTTAATAAAAAACCAGGTTATTTAACATGGTGCTGAAATGATTCCAGTGTTGGTGCCAATTAGGTCTTCAGTGGGAAGGACTTCCATAAGTGGGGTGCCACCACAGAAAAGGGGCTGTGTGGGGTTCATGTGTGGAAAGAGGAACAGCCTTTGGGTTCTTTCTAGTGAAACTTATCAACCAGCTGATGTCAGGATTACAAAAGGAAACTGGGGTCTGGGTATTCAACTCTGTATAGTTCAGAAGGTAGTTGGGGAGGACTCTTGGCCCCAAACAATTTCTGCACTAACCCTAGACTTCTCTGCAGAATTAAGTTGCAAGTTAAATAAATATTTATTTAAATAAGGCCCGTTTCTGGTGCTTGCCTCTTCATTTCCAGGGGGATGCACAATTGCCTTTTCTCTGTGATAATCTTCTCTGTTGTCTATTTCTAACGTTTTTAAAGCCCAGTGTACAGAACAGAATCAGCAGGAGTTGAACTAGATTGATGTTACTCAGAGTGGTAATGCATACAGTAGTGCCAGTCCAAAAGCCATCAGCTGCCAGTCCCTGGGCAGTTTCCAGGAGGGAAGGATGGATGGATTACAGCCAATGTGCACATATATGGTACCAGTCCCTGGTGGATTGGGGAAAAAATTGCTTGTGACCCACATCAGATAGCTTACGAAGCACCAAATTAAATGACTGTTGGGTTTCTCCCAACTCTAAAAGTCTCTGATTGTACAATTATCTCATTGTAAGTAACAATGTAGCTTCATTGTGATCTAGGGTTTTCAACATATATAGAGAGACATAAATGGGACATCTATACACATCAAAGATGAAAGAACACAGCCTACAAACTTCTATGTTCCAAATGTTGTTGGAGAATGGATATCTAAAGGACTACTTGTATTTGAAATTTCTGTTGAAAATGCAACAGTGCTAAGCACTTAAACAGTTAAAAATATCTTAGGGAGAGCATCAATGATATGGCGAAGTAATATGAAGTGACTCAAAATCTTATCTTTTAGCCCACATTGTAACATCTCACAGATGTAAACTAATACTCTCAGGGATATTTCCAACTCTTTTCTTCTTGCCCCTTATTCTCTCACTTCTACTAAAAGAGAAAATAGCTTAATTAAGTGTTAGCTTAGCCCTTGGATAGATTTCTGATCTTCAATAGAGTTCTTAACAATAAAGCCTTAGTCTTTGGCCATTGGTGTCTTTACTCCTATGTATACTCCATGCGTGTTGCATAGATTTTTGTAGTTTTTGTCATGTTGACCTAGAATGATCAGATCCAGATCCTGCAAATAGTCTACACTTTTAAGCACTGCCAAAAAGAAAAGAAAAGAAAAGAAAAAAAGCAGGGTTTCAAGCCATGTATTGTTCTTTTTCATTGTGCTAAAAGGGCTGGAAAAATTGCAAATGATGGAACTTTCTAGGAACATTTTCATGGTTGTCATTCTCAGGCTTAGATGCCAATGAAATAGCTTGTGCAGTTATATGATCTCAGCTTTTTCTGTTTTGCTGTTTTTGTTGTTTCACGTATGCCTGTGCCTTTAAGTCACCAGTTGTCTTATGAAGACCCCATGAATTTCATAGGATTTTCTAAGGCAAGGAAGAATCAGAGGTGGTTTGCCATTATCTTCTTATGAAATATAGCCTAAAGCACCTGATATTCCTTATTGGTCCCCCATTCATGTACTAATCATATCTGACACTGCTTAGCTTCCAAAAGTAGATGAGTTCTGGTGCCTTCAGATGCTTAGGCCTCACATTGCTATTCCACACATCACACACACAAAAGGGATAAACTTAATGATATATACATATTTTAATGAACAATCCACTTCTTTTCCCTTAAGGCAGCAATACATATGAAGTTAATTGCAAGAGAACAACATTCAGATATGAAAGTCAGGGGAAGCTGGTAGAGCAAGATACAGAATACTGTGGGAGATAGATTAATCTTTCCGCCATCACAAACCACCTCATTCGTCCAAGCTGGAGTTTTCATAGAAATGCAGATAAAATTATTTGGAGAGAGAGATTTTGATCAGAACCATGGTAAACAGAGGGTTAAATTGAGGGTTATTTTCCTTAATTGCTGTGGCCCCAACCTCCCTCAATCAACAATGTTTACCTTTTTCAAAATGACTAACCTAATTCACACGATTAATATTTCTTCTAGGTTGCCCCAGAGAACAGAACTGTGGATTGCAATCTCCACTCACCCACTGGCCATGCGTATCCGAGTGCGGGGGAAGACTTTAAAGGAATGAAAAGTTTTTTTTCCTCAGCTAATTGTTAGTCTGTAGCATTTTCTGTTGTATATCTATCTATCTAAAGTTGTGGTGTCGTTACTGAGGACAAGGAGGAGAGAGGTGGTGAAATACTATTGCTAGTGATGGTGGTTGTGGCAGCAGTGGCAGAAGCAAGTGTTCTCAGATGTAGCTTTTGGGAAGGAGGGTACAATGGAAAACCTGCTTAAATATAGTTCCACCTTTTGGAACTATTACCTTTTTAGAAAGCAACCCTCAGTCTCCCAGAACTTAGGATGGCTAGTGACCACCATAACTAGGAATTCAGGGAGCAGGAGTCCAAAAAAATGTCCCCGCCCCCAAGCTTAGCTTCTTTTTCTAAAAATGGATGATGTTTAAATGTTTTCTGCTTAGGTGGCAATTTGTTTGTGAATTACATAAATTCTGACAGCCTAGTGTGAACTGCCTACCGCAAGACAGCAACAAGGCCTAACAAAGAATATATTTGGTATGTACCATTACCTCAATAAAAGGCTGTTTCTATTGCAGAAATTAGAAATGTATTATTTTTCCTCCATATATATATATATATATATATATATATATATATAGTGACAGTAAACAAACACAATTCTTACCCAATATCCTTTTAACAGAAGATGCCAGGGATTAAAACTGGGATTGTCTGATTAAAAAAAAGTGTTAGAGCCTGGAAAATTACTTTTAAGTAGAGTGACCTTCAGGAGATGCTGAAATCACCTACAACCAAGGCTATTTCTGCACCTACTACCAAGGCCATTTCTGTTATAGTGCTATTATTCTACTTGCAAAATTCTATGGAATTTTGGCCCCTCTCAAAACTGCAAACCCCAGGATTCTATAGGATGTTGCAAGTGGAATAATAGCGCTATAACAGTCTAGTGTGGAAATGGCCCAAGTCATGGTAGGACCTCTAGACTCCACTGTATCATCTTTTCTCTGATCAACTTTGGTTGGTTCACTATCTCATTGTATTCACTCTTCTTAAAAGTAACTTTCTGGGCTATGCATGTACTTGACCTCCAAACAAATGGCCTCCATTGCTAATATTAGGACTAAAACACTTCAGTGGGCATTTTTCTCATAAGCAAACCTTTCTAACACCCTGAATATCATTCTGACCTTGAAGCCAATAATCCAGGCATGGGAAACATTTAGCCTTCTGTACATTTTGGTTTTCAGTTTCCAGAAAACAAAGAGAACATGGCCAGTAGTAAAGGATTATGGGAGTGAAGCCTGAAATATCTGGAGAGTCAAAGGAAGAATCAGAAGTTTCCCGATTCTAGGACATGCAGGGTCCTACGTTGCTCCTCTATCATTATAATATGGAATACATCAATGACTTCTGTGTATTATTTTAAACTTCATATTTCTACAACATTAAGGACTACCATCTCAGGACTTTTAAAGAGAATCCCAGCTAGGAAAGAAACCTCTGGCTTGAATTGGTGCTCAGATCTGCGAATATGGCCTAGCTTCCAATGCAAATAGTGCTTATCATTTCCTACAGGATCTCATTCCAAGCTGTGTCATTGCCAGTTGCAGCTCATCTTTCATCTGAGCACATGCAGGTTTTTCTCATATCAGATTGGCATATACAAATTCAGTTCTCTGGAGTGTATTCCTCTTGGCTGTTTTCTAAAATACTATCTTGCCATTGATAAGCTGTTGCCAGATTTTTCCTCCTGATCACTTAATTGTAAATATATAATTGTAAGTGTGTGTGTATGTGAGAGAGAGAGAAAAAAAAATGAATGGCTATCTTTTTTCAGCTCATTGCCACATGTTTGATGCAGGCCTGTAGCCAGAAACGTTGAGCTGGGAGTGGCCTTAGTGTTATGTGGGTGGCCAGCATTATGAAATGACAAGTCTGATGCTTGTAATTACATTATCAACTCATCAAAGCAGCTTTAATTTATTTTTTAAAATGAATTTATTAAATGTTAAAATGTAAATATGCTCAATCTAGTCAACACTGAGTATCATGCAGAATACATAAAGCCATGGAACTTGTTCTCTGAGCCCAACTGAGCTTTAGAAAGTCATCTTTGAATAGCAGGTCTAACTGATCATGTGTCTTTATTGCTGTATCACCAGAAAGCTGAAGTCCATGTTGTGCCAATACCTTTACTTGGCCAATCAATAAAGGCACGAACCTCCCACCGAGCAGGATCTGTTTCATTTCTTCCTTGCACTGGGGATTGTTTGCAGGAGGAGTGACGGAAATGTCAGTCTACTATATTCTGATTGTCAGGAGAACAGACCCCTCCCCATTACTCACAATGACTGCTGCCTAGTTAAGTCAGGACTGGGGGACTTTTACAATTCCTATGCATTCCCTACAGTACTGAATATTTAGGAAACTTGAATAAAGATAAATTACAAATGCATAATTCTGGGTTGCACAGTTATAACTGTGGTTGTGAATTCCAGCCTACATGTCTGTCTTGGTACGTTACTGGAAAGCTGAATTCCATGTTGTGGTAATACATTTATACCCTCATTAGGCCAATTAATGTTCTCTGTGGCAGCTTTCAAGACCAAGCAAAGGTCTGTTTTTTAAAGAAAAAAATGCATGAAGAGGAACTGATGATGTAGAGTCTGTACGTTGTCTTGAGATGGGGTGGAAGATGACTCTTCAGACAATCAAATTAGGTCACAAATGGGGAAAGTGCAACCTGTAGGCTGTGTATGGGCCCAAGGTCCCCAAAACCTCCCAGCAGTCTCCAAAGTCCCCTGAACCTCTGATTTTTTTTAAAAGATCTGTCAAAAAGGGGATCCAAAAACCCACCACTTTTCTTTAGAAAAGAGAGATGATTTCAGTTCTCTGTCCTGAATCCCCAAATCACTGGAATCACCTTGTCTGGGCTGAAAATTGACCCCAAATGGTGAGTAGAAGTGACATAGAGGGAACACAGTGTCAAAATTGCCCACACTCCTACACAGTTCCTCACTATGAATGAGATACATCAGGCCACTTCAGCAATGACTCCAACCTGAACAGGACTAGAAAGACAGTAAGAGCATAACACTGACATTTTATATTCCATTTGAGACTTTTTTAAAAAGGAAAAAACTAGAAAATCAAGTAGGACCCTTTGTAGAAAGAGAGCTGTGCATTCCTCAGCTTGTCTATACTATCAGGGCTGGAGGTGAACTGGGGTGCTAAGTTAGGCAAAGCCTATCAATAGGAGTGAAACTGGGCATTTCCACATTTGGCTAGAGATAATAATCTCTTGAGAGTCAGCGTGGTGTAGTGGTGTGAGCTTTGGACTATGAACTTGGAGGCCAGGGTTCACTTCCCTACTCAGCCATGGAAACTCACTGGGTGACCTTGGGTGTGTCACACACACTCAGCTGCAGAAAACCCTGTGATAGATTCTCCTTAGGGTCACCATAAGTTGGAAATGACCTGAAGGCACATGATAACAACAATAATCTCTTGCAAAATAAAGTTCTGGTTTAAGATGGCATGAATTCTCCATTGTCACATGCTACTGCTTAATGACTAAGTTAGGTATTTCTTAAGTCATACAAAATGCAAGGGCATCTCTGGATAAATTCCAAACTCTGTATTGTGGCAACACTTTCATTAGGTCAGGAAAACAACAACAACATACAATTCTCTGTGCTGGTATTCTAAACCACAGATTTCTTTCTCAGCAGTGGTGGATGGAGGGTTAATGGCACCCAGGGCAAGGGGGTGGGGTGACTGGTAGGGTTGGGGTGACTAGTGGGTGGAAATGGGCAGGGCAAGTGGGGGCAAATGGGGAAGGGTGAGTGGAAGTGGGTGGGGTGAGTGGCGGGCAGAAGTGGGTGAGGTGAATGGTGGAAGTAGGTGGGGCAAATGGCAGAAGTGGGCACGGTGAGTGGGGTTGGGGGAGGGTGAGTGGAGGTGGGTGGGGCAAGTGGTGGGCAGAAGTGGGTGAGGCAAGTGGTGGGCAGAAGTGGGCGAGGTGAGTTGGGTAGAGGGGGTAGGTGGGTGAGTGGAGGTGGGTGGGGTGAACAGCAGCGGGGGAGGGGGAACAGAGGGTGGAGGTGAGTGGGGTGAATGGCAGTGGGGGAAAGTGAGGGGATTCCTCTTTTTTGCTCTCCACGATATTGGCACTCAGGGTAGGGACCCTGTTGCCCCACCCTCAATCCACCTCTGTTCCTTAGGCAAGTATGGTTAAAAAAAGCATGTCCTAAATGGTTTGGGTCCAGACTATCTGAAAGACTATATAAACCAGAATGAGTTTTAAGGTCTACAAGGAAGGGTTCAGTCCTTCCACCTTTGCAGATGCATTTGAGAAGGACCTGAAGAGGATCTTCCCAGTGGTTGCTCCCAGCCTGTGGAACACCCTTCCATGGGAAGTCTCGTGGCCTCCTCTCTGCTCTTTTTCTATCAGCAGGTGAAGATCTTTTGGTTTAAGCAGGTCTTTGAGATGTAAATTGTGTCAGCAGTTGTATATGCAAAGTAGTGCACTCTTATTTGATTTCATTTTTAAATTGTTTATTAATAATTTATCTTTCAAATATGTTTTTTAAAATGGTTTTAATAACATTGGCATTTAATTCATTTTAAACTTTTGTAGAATAGGATTTTTAATGTAATATTTTTTATCTTTTTGTAAGCTGCCTTAGATCCCATCTCAGAAGAAAGGCAGGATATAAATTCAATAACTAAATAAATACATACATTTATTCTTACTCATCTACTATATAAAAGACAATGTTTGTCTGCACGTTTGTCTCTTTGTCCATGTCAGCATATGATTGGCTATGTGAGGCAAAAAGACCTCATATGATTGGCTGGCTGTGAAGATTCTATGGAATCCTGGGCTTGACAGTTTAGGGAGGGGCCTTTAGAATTCTTAGCCAGAGAGCTCTTGGGCCTCAGGCCAGTTGCTATGGAGATGAGGCCTACCATCAATAAGGATGCCAGAAAACTTTTGGGAGGCATATGTGAGAAAAATTAAATTGACATACACAACGTAGCCCATTTCCACGCTATCCTGTCATAGTGTTATCATACCACTTTCAACATCCTATGTGGAGGGATGGTCGATGATAGGATTTCTGCAAATTGCGATAAATCTTCTCTCATTCCACTCTGACCAAACAAGGCTCAGAGTCAAGTGCAAAACAAAACAGAACACATAGAGCAGAGTTGATAAACACAGCAACAAAAGCGTGTGCAGCAGCGCATGATATGCAGCACTGCTCTGACCCCAAAACTCACCCACTAAGGAACACTATCACACAGTGTTGTCTTCCAAGGATACCTGGAGGCTTTTAATCTTCTGTTCCAATATATACATATGTACAGGATGCGCAGATCCTCCAACAGAGATTCAGCATTCCATCATCAACACATCAAGTGGAGATATGCTCTGGCAAAGCCTCTGGCCATCAATCAGGCAGACCAAGAGAAATGTTGGCTAGATCCCATCTCCTTATATACACAGGGTACTAGCTGATGTGACCTCTAGTGCTGGTTACATTACACTGTGACTCAGCTTTTTGTCCCAAGGGGATTACCTCATGACATGCACTGTCATTCACCCAGGTGCTTTCCACATGCACATCATAAGTATTTTATTGGGCGAAAAGTCACAGCAAACCTTTTCCAACATCCTATGGCATCCTGGGATTTCTAGTTTAAGGAGGGACATTTAAGAATTCTCAGCCAGAGAGCTCTTTGGCCTCAGTGAACTACAAACCCCAGAATTCCACAGGATGTTGAAAGTGGAATAATAGCACTGAAACAGTGTAGTGCAGAAATGGTCATAGTTACAAGATCTTCTCACCTCACAAAGTAGATTGTCTGGGTTCCATATGTGAGGAATCTTAAAGCTGAAATTCAAAACAGAAAATGCTTCCAGAAGAACGTAAAGCCATTGCACAAATTCAAGAGAAAGAAAAAAGCCAGTACAACAACATCACCAAACAACACAGATTGGATTGAGGACTATGGGGAGCAGCAAAGAGGAGGACAGTATATTCTCACAGGAACCCAACCTCTGAATGTTAACAGTTATGAATACAGTCTGGATTGGGGAATATGGGGAAAAATTTACAGGTACAGAAATAGGTCAGTTGCTATGGACATGAGGCCTAGCAGCAAGGAGGAGGACAGTGTACTCCCTCAGGAACCCAAACTGTATATGTAAATAACTCTGAATATAGACTGCATTGGGAAATACAGAGCAAAGTTACAGGAAATGGAGAAGACAGGTTGGTGTGTTCTTAAGAGGAAAATAAAAACCTTGGGCAATGGTGGGTAACTACACTAGTAACTCTATATTTGTAAAAATGGCAGATATTGCAAAGATACCACAAGTATTTTGTGAGTTCTCTTCTACTGAAAGAAAACAAAACAGTTCTTTCCATGTGAATTCTTCCTCATGTTTGCCATAACGTCTTTGGGATATTTTTGCAGAGGTATCTCTGATATCTTCCATATATCCTATATCAAGTGTAATGGACACTGTCAGTCCACACAGTGTCCCTTTATCCAATCTTTCCTTCAGATGAATTTTTCTGACATGCTCAGAAATGCTCACATGGGTTTCAAGTGATATCCTCCTCATCTTCGTTTTTCATTTTTAAAATGGATTCCCACCCAGAGGTGAGAATGAACATTTCAATATAACACATTACTTTGAATTAGTTACTTTGGATAGTAGCATGCATCCAGTTAGGGTGCATCAGTTATTTCTCTGTTGCTAACTATAGCTCATACGTTATTATTGAAATGGTTAGTCATCTGAATGCATGAAAGTCTTGTACAAAAGTAAAGAGATTGAGGAAGAGCTGAAATGACCTGGATGATTCCTACCTTTCCCCATCTCTATCTCAGGAAGTGCCAGCAAAGAGGGGCCCTTTCCACACGAGGAGAGGAAATCGCGCTGCGACAGTTCCGGCCAGTTTTTCCATTTTTTTTCTGTATCCGCACTAACGCGTGCTTTGAATCCATATGGCTCTGGCATGAACCGGTCTAGCATGGGTTAATAGATCTGCACATTCTCGTCATGACCACTCCCGTTATTCTCCTAACCTCGCCCCCTTCGGCTGTGATTGGCTGGGGTTTTTTTTTTTAAAAAAAAATGGCTTCGTGCATCATTACGTACGTGCGCACATGCGCACAGCCACCTAGGTCCTCCCACGACGCCTCCCGCCGCCCTTCCCTCCTTTTCAGCTTGAGTTTTATCTAGCTGCATTGGTTTTTCCCGCCCATTCTTTTTTCTGCTTTCTGGCTTTGCAATGGAGGATAAGGTTATGACTGACGTTGCCAGGTTCCTGGGGCCGTTTATGACGGTTCTGGGAGTTGTGGTGGCAACGATGCAAAGTCAGTGGGCCAGAGATAGAGCGAGGAGGTCCAGGCTTTATTGGGACCATAAGTCAGACGACAGTTTCTATGCGCCCCTCCTGATAGCCTCTTTCTCTCCCTCCCTCCACCCCTCCATCCCTCACTCCCTCAGTTTCCCTTTCCTCCCTCACCCGTGGTGGCACTCTCTCAGCCCAGAGATTGTGATAGAACTCTCTCAGCCCAAAACAGTTCTGTCACAATCCCCGGGCATGTCACACACAGCAATCAGCACACCACCAGCCTCTTTCTCTCCCTCCCTCAGTCTCCCTCCCTCAATCTCCCTTTCCTCATACTCCCCCGCACTTGTGGTGGCACTTTCTCAGCCCAAAACAGTTCTGTCACAATCCCTTTATTATAAATTCATTTATTAAGAGTTTTTTATTTTCAGCGGGTGACTTATGGCTTGGTCATCTCTGTTCCTCTGCACTGTAAAAACTGGGGGAACAGGTGTACTTTTGCTATGGCAAAGGAAAGGTGCGGCACCATGTTCTGCCAATTTTTATGGTGTTGTGGTTTTCTGTTCACCTCTTCTGTTCACATATTTCTAGGTAACATATGCATCAAACCGTTGCCATAAAAACTTTATTAATAATCAAAATCAAACATTGTGTTTCGCCTGACAGTCCCATCTGGAGTGGTCAACCCTTGCACAGTTGATGATGACCAGGATGACAGAGCTGGAAAGAAAGACAACAAATCTCTGTTAGTGAGCAGGCAGCCCCCCCAGCCCCCAGTTTGCCTCCTCCTCTCTCCCCCCTTGGCCATTTAACCCCTTTCTGCCCGAGAAACTTTAAAAGCAGCAGGCCTGGGATGGCGGGCGGGTGGAGGGGAGAAGCAATGCATATCTGGGGCACCTCTCCCACTCTTTTGGGGAAGGGCCCTGAATCCTCACCCCCTCCCCTCTTCCCATCCTCCCCGCCCTGCCCCGCAAAAAGCCTTTTGGAAGGGACCAAAGAAAATGCCAGCCTCCCATGCAAGGACAGATGTGGGATGGGGATCGCTCTGTGAAAGTCGGGGAGACAAGGGGGGGAAAGCACATTTTAGGGAATGCGGGGCCTTCGAGGGAAAAGGGGGGGTGTTTTGCTTTTTTAAGGATCACAGAGGCCTAAAACAGCACGATTTTAAGGGAGTCTCCTTCTCAGGAGAGGAGGAAGGGGTGCCCCCCAAATTCAACCTCCCCCCTCCCCCCCTTTCCTTACTTGGGGTTGCTGGAGTTCCAGAACACCTTGTGGCGGAGGCCGGGCACCTGCTGGCAGAGGAAGCCACTCCAGAGCACCAGCAGCCCCCACGCCACCGACCTGGCCGGGTGCAGCATCATCCCACCCCGAGCCGCCTGGCAGACCCACGGACAAGACGACCAGGAAGAAAGCAGAGGAGGTGGACGCGTGGAGCCCAGCTCGGCCCCGGGTGGAGGGAAGAAGGTGCTTCAGAGGATTGGAGCGGGCCGGCAGTCAGGCGAGCGGGGAGAAAGCGCCGCCAGAGCCATGCCCCCTCCTGCCACCAGCTCCAACTTCCCACCAATCCCAGCATGGCATTCTTAAAAAAGAGAGAGAGAGAGAAAGAGAAAGAGAGTTAAAAAGGAGCAGCTGAAGAGGAGGAGGGAGGGGGAGAAGAAAGAAGGAGGGGGGAGTTCGCAGTTAACTCTTGCGGCGCCGTGCATTCATTCATTCATTCATTCATTCTCCTCGACTTTAAAAAAAAACGAAAACAAAAACAGCTGTGCTACGGGTGAACCCCAAAATTTGCAATCTCCTTCTTCTGACAAAGTATAGCAATCCCTTTGAGTTTTCCAACCACAATTCCTTTGCATTTTGCAAATGCAGTTCCTTTGCTTTTTGCGAATTGGGGCAGAGGGAAGGACAGCCACAGCACAAAGCCAGGCTGACCCCCTTTTTAAAACTGACCTCGTTCCACCCCCCCTCCACCACACACATTATGCCCCCTGCCGCAAAGGCCCCCCCTGCCCCGTTTGCCCCCATGATCTGGGCATTTCAAGGCGAGAGGCATGAGACCCCCACAGCGCTTTTCCTGAGCGAAAGCACCAGCAACAATAATTTAACGGAGAGGCTTCGCTGCCCTTGTCCTGTGCTCTCAAGGCTGGGCAGCGAAGGGCCCCCCTCGCCCCTGCCGCGGCCCCCCTGGCTCCCACATCCAGAGTTCTTTCCTGGGGTTTTAATGGCGAGATTACTCAGGAGGAGACTTTCCCAAGACTTTCCCAAGGCAGCCCCCCCAACCGCATATCCCTAGCCTCCTGAACCTCCGACAGCCCCACGTACACATGCAGTATGCATTTTAAAGTGAAAAATAAAGAAAAAAACCCAAACTACGTACCTGCAATCCTTTTTCTTTTTTCCTGCTGTGGCTCTTAACCGCTCTCTGAGGATTAAAAAATGGCTCCATCCTGTTCTTTGTGGGGCGGGCAAACTGCTGAAGCTGTCCATGCCCACGGCCCACCCTCCGTTCATCTCATGGGTGAATCAGCACGTATCTGTGCTTCTACACAAGTGAGCAAGCATGCGATAGCGTGGCTCAGGGGAAAAAAACCCACATTTTTTCCAGTTTTTAAAAAGCACGTGCAACGACAGTTGGAGGCGTCTCTGCGCGGATTGAGGTGTGGAACTGAAAAATTAAAGACAACACAGCGCACTCTAAGGTATGGAAGACCTCTGTCAGAGGTCGCGCTACAACGTTTTATTACCCCCGTGTGGAAAGGGCCCGGGCCAAACAAACTCCAAGCTAAGGACATTTCTGCTCTACACTGTTACAGTGCTATTATTCCACTTTCAACATCCTGTGGAATTCTGGGGTTTGTAGTTTACTGAAGTCAAAGAGCTCTCTGGCTCAGGATTCTAAAGGCCCTTCCCTAAACTGCAAGCCCCAGGATTCCATAGGATGTTGTAAGTGGAATAATAACACTATAACAGTCTAGTGTGGAAATGGCCTAAGACTGAGAAGCTGAACTGAGTATATCAGTATCTCAGAAGTGCAGGGACACAGATAGACAGACAACTTTCATTGCATCCCACTGTCGTTCTATATGCTTCATGAGAAAATAAATACTCATATAGTAGGACAAGCAAAGTCTACTGTGATCGGTAATCTTTGATTAGGTCAGTGGTTCTCAACCTGTGGGTCCTAGATGTTTGTGGACTTCAGCTCCCAGAAGCCCCAGCCACTATGGTCAATGCTCAGGGGACCCACAGGTTGAGAACCACTGGATTAGGTAGAAGAGACCAGTGGGATGTTTGAGACAGAGTTATGACTAATTGTAGCTATTTCTAGTCTACATTATGAATTGTTCAAATTTTAATCAAGGCTGCATTTCTGTGTTTGTTTATCTTTATTCACTTGATACACGCATGGGCTGTTGGTATCTGCATGCTTTATTTAGAAATATAATTTATATAAAAATTATTATAAATAAATTATTCATTACGGCTCTGTTTTGGTATGAGTTCTTCATGCGAGACCCTTCCCTCTTGTATTTGTTGATGTTTGGGGTGGTTACAGATCTATTTGGAGGGATAGTTGGGACGGCTATAGGCCACGGCTACAAACCTATTATCATGAATCGAAAAATAAGGTATAAAGTCCTTGCAATACTGCATAGGTGTTTCCTTGCTCCATTCATAGAAAAAGTTGCATTCACAGCAGGGGTCCTTTATAGGACAAACACCCCAGGAACTGTAACTCGTCCTATCCTATGGAACATCATTGTTCATTCTCAACCATTGTCGTTCCCAGAAATCACTGGACAGCCACTGTGAAGAAAGTTAGACAAAATGGTGGGAAACCTTTCTGTACTCATCCATCTCTCCTCCAGACAAAACCAAAACATAAAAATCCACTAGCGTGTGGTAGAGTTTTCCTTCCTATTATTACTCTGGTCGTTTAAATAGAAAATCAGAGAAATATGAGGTCCACAGAATCTGACAATTGCTAAAAGAAGATCTGCTTAATGGATGAAAAGAGTTTGTTGAATGGTGGTCTAACATTTGCACAAAAGAGTCCAGAAGAAAGTAATCTCTCGTTTTGTGTGTATGTGTCTCCCCCCACAACAATCCCCCATCATTCCTTAGGGAGGCGCCCTTCAGACTTCAACATTAAAATGCTGAACAGAATCCAGGAGAAAAGGAAAGAAGACCCCAATGAACAGAAGCTTCCCTGACGTAAGCTTAATGAAAGCAAATTGACATGGGGTGGGGGATGGCGGAGGGAATAGGGGAACAGGTAATGAGAAAATGTCTTTTGAATAAAATATTTGCTAAAACTAGTCAAGGGGAGCCAGGAATGCATGGTGCTATTCATCACCAATAGAAGGAATGGGATATATCAAGGACAGTGAATGTCATGCGAGAATGCTTTAAAGTAACAGAAATGAAATGATCCCTATCCTATCTCTCCTTCCAGATGCTCTGGTTAAAGAATCGTTGTCAATTACTTACGCCTGGGACTTAACTGCCTCATTTTTGCTAGTATGCAATGCAATGAGTATCTTAAGCCATCCACCGCCATCGTTGCTGTCCCCACTGTCTTGAATAACAGCAGGCTACCATGCATTCAAATAATCTTCATAGGTAGTTATGAATATGATTGCCTCTATAGAAGCCCCCATTCATATTCTATTGCAGTAAATGGATGTGAGGTAATTGTAATAGAGCTTTTGTGTTTCTCTCTAATTTGACAGAACAGGTAGAGGTACCCACTTGCATCTGTAATGGAAGCCAATTTCACACAAAAACGAAGGCACGAAGAAGCACAAGGACAGGAAGAAACAGGAGCAATGGCTCATTATTCAGCTACACAGCCTCTTTCTTGACTGTGTCTATTTTCCTGTACTTGTGTTTTTTGTTACTTTGGCCTTAGTTTTACTTGAATAATTTGTTTTAATTGATGGTTGTAAACAATTTGTAGGGGTGAGGAGTGAGGGTACCAGAGAATAATGAACCTAGGAGCTTGAGTATACATATTTTGTCTCTTTTCCTTAAGATTTCTTCATGCAGAACTGTGGTGGACAACTTGTGGTCCTCAATATGTCATTGACTTGCAATTTCCATCAAGGCGAGCCGGCATAGACAAGGATAAGGGATGATGTAACATCAGTCCAGCAATACTTAGAGAGCCGCATTGTCTCTATTTTTGATGTAGAGGAAAAGTTATTAGTCCTTCTTTTCTTTCAAAGTCAGTATTAGATTATCTTTTAGCTTCTCTATTTGTCAGCAGCCAGGAAAATGTTTCCATTTCAATACATACATATTTATCATTTGAATTGTTTATTTTTACCTAGAGCAACTCTTTTTTAAAAAATTACACTTACTTTGATTATTGATCCTCTTGTATTTTAATATTCTATTTCATTTTACTACATGAAGTTACAATTTTCCATGGTTTACTTTTCTGTAGAGACGCAGTTTTTGTGAGTTGTGTGAACCTAGCCATTCTCCTCTTTCCAAACTTTTAACAAATGTTTACTTGCAATTGCACTTTTATCATATGGTCTCCACTTACTCCGGACCAACAGACCTTCCAGCAGTAGATGACTGTGGTTTCTTCTTCCTGTGTCTCCTCATTGAGAAAGTTTGTAGAGGTGTAGAACACTAGGAGAAAGCCACCCTTACCCTACAGGAGATGAAAGTAGGACCTTTTCTTATCTCTCCCCTGAATGTAGGGTGCTTTGTTAATGTTCTTCAACCAGAAGTAAAGGACAAGAGCAGAGTAATCAGACAGGAGGGGAGGGGCAAGACGAATGGCCATCCTGCCTGAGGAAATCTGGGAGCTGTAGTAAAAAACAAAAAACTTCTTCCAGCTCTAGGCAAGACTGATGAGCTTCAATCAGCGCCTGAGGGCCTTTCTGAACTAAACTGTTATAGTGCTGTTATTCCACTTTCAACTTCCTGTGGAATTCTGGAGTTTGTAGTTTACTAAGGCCAAAGAGCTCTCTGGATGAGAATTCTAAATGTCCCTCCCTAAACTACAAACCCCAGGATTCCATAGGATGTTGAAAGTGGAATAATAGTACCATAACACTGTAGTGCAGAAAGGTCCTGAGACACTGGTGTGCTCACCTGGTAATTCAGTTTTTAAAGGTGAGTTCACACTTCAGAGAATCTGATGTGAGCCTACTTTTTATACCTTAGGATGGCATGACAGTAGAGAGTTGAGATCACTGATGTGATAATTAATATCATGTACTTTCAGGATCATGGAAGTGAACCTAAAGGGATGAAACTGAAATAGTTAGTATTTAAGAGAACAAAGTTCATATCAGATGTCATCCAGTTGGTAACCCTAAGACAAGAATGCCTTTATGCTTTCCTTGTAGAAGCTGCAATAGGTAAAAATTGTTTTGAAAGCTACAGAGACCTCTTTGATGAACAACTTATTGAAATAAAAAAGGAAGAAAGTAACCATCTCTTTTTTCCCCTTCAGTTTTCCACATTTAATGATGTTGCCACCTATATTTTATGCAATGGCAAAGGAAGCAAAGGGAGTCTAATATAAAACTTGGAGTGAAATTAGTCAGCTAGACAATATAAATATTGACCCAACATATAAACGAATTGACTGTCCTAACTAGGGCCCTTTCTGCAGCTTACCTCTGTCTGGTGTGGTTGCACGGGGATCAAGTGAGCAGCCTCTTCCATGAGGCTCTCGTGTCCCCTCTGCTCTAGCTCTGCAGGAGTTGTCTACTGGCCGGCAGGCAGCATGAGAGCTCTGCCTCTTCTTTACGCAGCACAGCCGTGTATTTTTCCAGGCTGCGCTGGGAGAGGAATCATGAGGGCTGTGGCTCCGGAGGCTCCACACGTACGGTAAGTGTGTGTGGGGCCCCGGAGCAATGCACGATCATACACCATTTTCGGCTAAAGGCAGAAAATGATATAGTGGGCAATTGGCACCTGTTGGCCCCAGCAGCATTGCGCGATTGCCCCTCCCACCCAGGGGACTACACAAGTATATATACTCTGTTTCACTTCCATGCCACCATACCCTCCGAAGATGCCACCCAGAGATGTAGGCGAAATGTCAGGGGAAAATACTAATAGAACACGGCCTCAAAACTTGGAAAACCCACAACAACCTATGGATTCCAGCTGTGAAAGCCTTTGACTTTACATTGGTTGTGAGGATGTCATCTGAAACGCTCCTTGCAATTGTGTGACGCTCCGGAGGCCCTTTTACATGACAAATGGTGTGTGAAAAGTGCGTAGAATGGACAGTAAATCAATGGGAATTGGATAAGTCAACACATATAAGTTCCTTTGAATCAAATTTTGACTAACAATAAGTCCTAATTGTGGTTGAGAATCACAGAATGATAGATTTGATAAGGATCACAAGGTCCATCAAGTTCAACTCCAATATAAGGCCCTAATTTTATTTAGGCTCAAGTCCACAATTCACAAAAAGATATGATGGGATCGCGTGGACATACTTGTGTCCACTGTTTCTAATCCATAGCAGTTGTATAGTGAAGGTTTTGAGCCTCATACCAGAGAGGGAGGAAATAGAAGTGGCTATAGATGGACTCAAGACTTTGCTGCTAGTGAAGATGCTTGTTCACAGAACCATTCCTTCTGTGAAAGATAGATAACAAAAATATGGAATGATGAATAAGGCAACTGCTATATCAGGAAAGCTATTCAAAATGACTGGACCTTTAAATATAGCTGACAAAGCTGAATGTGAATGTTAATCTTAATGGTTGTGTGATCTCTCTCTAAATTAGGAGAATTGTGTTCTTATGGATGTTCACTTCCAGAGTAAACTTTTAGGTAATGTTAGATGATAGATAATGATGATGATGATAAATTATATCTCATCAGCCTCTCTCTATTGATCAAGGCAGGGAAGAACAACAGGTTAAACACATAATACCAGTTAAAATAGCATACAAAACCAATACATATTTTTTTTAAAAAATAAATACTTTAAAATTCCTGATTTCAATAACTAGCCTAGTGTGTTTACCTTAAGCTTCATTACTTTAAATCAAACCACCGTTGCATATGGAAATACTGTAACTTGGCTAAGGTTGGGAGTGAAGTCTATTGGGAGGCTGTATTAGTCTCCCCTGGGGTTTTGGAAGTCCACATTAATTTCAGGCTGTCTTTGCCTGGAACCCCCACCAAAAATGACTTTGAGGGTTGAGCTGTAACAACAGCAACGAGATGAACAAAGGTCAGCTTGGATAGTATGCATGTATGCAGTAACAGGAATGAGACAGAATCTAAAGTTTGGAAGGAATATGTTACAGGGAATGATATTACCTTATGCATCTGCAGAAAATCCCTTATCTGGGTTCATCTGGGATGGATTTTTGTCCATTTCTCTATTTTAAGTGCATTTTTGTGAAAAGATAATAATAAAGAGTCAACAAAAGCTAACATAGTGGTACCTTGTTACTCTAAAAGTAAACAGCTACAAATAATAATGCAGTAACAAGTGAGACCTAGTGTGTCACTTTTAAAAAGAAATCTAAATTCTGAAACAAAGAAAGAGAGAGTTTTTCACTTATGAAGGAGATAGAGTAGGATATTTTCAAGATGACTTCTTCTTCTTTTCTTCCCCTCCTCCTCTTCCTCCTCCTCCTTTTAACAAGCTACCCAATGAAACCACTTTCATGATTTCCTGTTGTTTTCATTTGTGCCTCTAGCAAACTAATTGATGAAAATATACTTAGAGAGTCTTAGAATGATAAATATCAGCTGCACATAACTTGAATAGACAGTATCTCAGCACACTTCAGGACATTAAGGAACCCTACAGATATTCTCCAAAGTCTCTCAAATGCCAACTTCCCTATTATTGTTGGCAGTAGGATATAAAATATCACCATGTGAGTGGTGAACTAAGAAAAGATTACCCTTTATTGCCCACATATTTTGACAGAAATCTTGGCACTGTGGAGAGAAGAAGACACTTTCTGGACTCTGAGGACCTGGAGTTTTTTAGGCTAAGTTTCACACAGACAGCTACATTCTTGAAATACTGATGCATCTGGCAACACATTAATAGAACTGCTTATAACTTATATTGCAAAAGAACTCCTGCCCACCGGCCTTCTCCTGCTGATGCCTGCCACTGTGAAATGATCTGGATTACACAGCATCTACATGGGGCAAGGAATAAGCAGATGATTTCTTTCTTAATGCCAGACTAGTCAAGAGGGATCTGGGTACTAAAAATAAGCAACAGTGCTCTCTTGTTCAGCATTTTACTCCAGGGAGGGAGAACTGAGTTTGTCAACAACTTTGCTAGCTGAGGATAATCAGAGCAGGTCAGCTATGTAACAAAGGTCTTTGTTTCCTAGGTGTGAGCAAACTGGAGTCAGCAAACAGGGTGAGCAAACAAGGGAGCTTTGTGTGAGACCTGTTGGAAGAGGCAAAGCAGGGGTGGATTTGGGGAGTTGAGTTTGTACTTGAGTTTATCCAAAGTTTCTTTCTCTTTGTTTTGGGCTTTGTTTTCTCTCTTCATTTGTTCAGTCCCTTAACTCAGCTTCTTTTTGTAGGCTTGAGTTCATCTTTCTTGTTTGGGTTTTTCAGTACTGTCTTTCTCTCTTTGTCTCTGTTTAGCAAAATGCTAGTGTATGTGGTTGGTGCCTCTTTTTCAAGTTGCTTTTCTTTTCATTTCTTTTTTAAAGGGCCATTTCACACTACATAAAATCATAGCACTATGATTCTGCTTTAACTGCCATGGCAATTTTCTCTGAAATCCTGAGATTTGCACTTTAGGGATGGCATTGGAATTGTTATTAGGCCTAAATACCCTAAAGGTGCCAGATTCCTAATTAGTACTGTTGCAGGAGCCCAGAGAACACAGAGACCACAGAGCAAGAAAAAGAGTAATTTATTACGCGCGGGCTTTTGGCTGGATTTCTCCAAAAGACCAAAAGCCCTGAATTCAAGTTTCACAGCTCTTTTATAGACAAAGTTCACAGCATACACAAAGATCACAGGCAAAGATCGCAGGCATGTCTCGGTCCGCCCTTCCGGGGTCACAAACACCACATGCTGTTACTAGCTCAGACCCCGGAAATAAACAACACCCTGGTTACGTGATCAACATCCTAGCTACATGATACATTGGCTCTCGTGACCTTTTTACCCTTCTTAAATCTTTCTCCGTTCCTCTGACCTAAGCCCCCAGCTTCTACTTTATTTCTACTTTATTATTTCTAATTCATACCTATATCATTTCCCCCCTTAAATGCATAATTTCTAAACAATTATAGCATTTCGTGACGTTATATCATAAAACAGCGTCAGGCTGAGCCATCAAAGCATACAGAGCTGCTGTCTTACTGGAAGTAATTTGAAGCATATTACTTATACATTGCATTAAACAAGGAAAGCATATACACAGAAACAGGAATATTAGCACTACTGGCAACAAAATTACAAACAATGCTTTTAGCCAATTCAGGTTTGGTAACCAAGATGTGAGCCACTTCCACCAGCTATCATCCCCTTCATTTATATCCTTTACTACTTCGTGCAGTTTGTTAATTTGTGCTTCTATCGCGTTGCTGTTATCAGACAAGTTGAAACAGCACAATTTCTGATGCTTTTCGCATCCTACGTGATGGAGAAGGAAGAGATAGTCAACGCCTGCCCGATTTTCCAATACAGCATTCCTTAGTTCCCGCTGTTCTTTGTTAAGCAAGGATAATGCTTTGGAAGTAGCATTTATACTTTTGACTAGCGTGCAGGCTAATCTATTTATTTCTAGTCCGTCCTCCAGAGCCAATCCTGTTATTCCAACCAGGGAGAATGCTAACGCTATTTTCTCCTTGTCTGACCATAAGTGTGATTGGCCATCACAGTTTTCATCTAGAGGGGCGGCTCTAGCTCTATGGTCTCGCTGCAATAGTACTTGGATGGGAGACCACCAACAAATACCAGGTGCTGTAGGCTGTAGTTCAGAGGAAACAACTGGGAAAATCACCTCTGAATATTCCTTGCCTAAGACAACCCTATGAAATTCATGGAGTCACCATAGGCCAACAGGAGACTGAGGCATACACACATACATTTAGAATTGTTAACCAGATAGGTTTAAGTGCCTCACCAAACCCGAGTGTGCCACAGATGTTGCTATGGTAGTTCAAGCAGTACAATAATTGTATAGTGTGAAAGGCCCCTTAGTTTGGGAATGACTTTTTCTAAACTACTCTGCCCCCCACCCCACATTTTAAGTTACTAACTTGAGTGCTGATGAATAAGGTCACTCTTAATTTCCGCATTACGTTACAATGCTATTATTTCACTTTCAACATCCCATAGAATTCTTGGGTTTGTAGTTTACTGAGTTCAAAGATGCTTCTCCCTAAACAGCAAACCTCAGCATTCCATAGGATGATGAAAGTGGAATAATAGCACTATAACAGTCTAGTATGGAAATGGCCTAAGTCAACTTAATAGATCCACTCTGTAATTTTTTCACATTTTAGAACTTAAAATAGAACTTCTCTTTCTATTTTATATGTTCATAGATCAAATGAAGAGAAGTAAAAACAAAACAAAAACAAAAATGAAGAAAAATGAGCAAAAAGAGGGGAAGGGAATACTCTAAAAAAAAAAAAGCCTGAATAGAAATGAAAATACAAGAACTGTAAATAAATCTATTGGACTCTACAATTAAGTTTGTATCCAGCCCAGCATTCTTAATTAGCATCACATACAGCAGTTTTGTATTTTGAATGTGCTGAGAATTAATACAACTTTCTAGTGTTGAAGGTCTTAGATATGTAGCCTTTCGTATTCATGCATGCCGAATTTTGCTACCAGGGATATGTAGGAGTGCATCAGGCCCAAAGTACTGTTTGAAAGTTACAGTAGCTCTGATAGGTTTACCTGGGAATAAATATTACTGAGCGATTTGGGCTTGCTCTGAGACCTATAGAACAGTGGTAGATGGTAGCTCCCTTGACAACAGGGTGGTAAATCTGCCCTGAGTTTTAATCTGATGTTTAAAGGGTCCACCTAAGACATTGAACCTATTTTGGGGGAAGGATTCAATAGTCTAGAGAACTCTCTTAAAGCCTGGATTGGACTCTGCCACAGCTGTACAGGCTTGTACAGGAAGGGTGAGTCCTTTTGAGGAGAAAAAGTGGGATATAAATAAAGATGATGACGATGATGATGATTTCCATTTACAAGAGGCAGTCAATGCATGCCCTCCAACTGGTCCGATATTAAGGACAGTTCCAATTAATCCTCTGACATCCCATTTTTTTCAGCTGATTTTAAAATGTCCCTCTCACTCCTCCCATGTTCCATCTTTCTCCTCAACTTATTTTAATTGCTGCAAACTGAGTTCAAAGTGCAAAAGTAGTTTGCACCCAGTTAGTGGGGATAAGAAGAAGGGATGTAATCTTTCCCTTCCCAGTAGGTTCAGGCAAAAGCAAACTGCTACAGCCTCTCTTGACTTAGCTATTTTTCCTCATTAACAATTATTGCCATCTTGATCACACTCAAATTTTGCTTGGCCAGATGTATCCCAATTTTCAACTGTGAAATGTTGGAGGGTATGTCAATGTGCTGATGTTTCCTTGGTGTAATAGACCTACCATATGCTTTAGTCTACTTCCATGATAAAAACGTGTAATTTTCCTCCTTATTCTCCTTTACCACTTCAAATATACAGAAAAAAATCTGGAATGGCTGTCAGCCAAGAGCTGTTTTAAAAGCAGGAATATTTTTCAGTAGAAGATTTATTTATTTATTTATTTTGTATATCTTGCTTAATGTTAACAGATTGAGGTTCCAGACAGACTTCTCTTCTGTTGCTCTTTTTATATTCTGTTATCTATACGAATGCAACAGAACTGAACCAGAATTTTGCAACACTATCACACAAGACAATACATAACACCAGGGTTAATAGAATGTTTGCTACAGATACTAATGTATTGGCTACCCTCCACCGATGCCGAAGGAATAACAAACATATTTTCCCAGTAATAAATACAAGTCAGATCATAGAGAGAAACTGTGCCATTCCTAAATAATAAACTGTAGTATTCCTTGAACACAGTTTGTTGGAGAAAAAGAATAAACACTTAGATGCTTAGGCCCTTTCTGCAGGATGGTGTCCTCCTGGTGTGGGGATGTGAGAGGACTGGGACCGTGATGATGCTTCTGCATGACATCGTCACAGTCTTGACCTTCTTGCATTGCCAGCTGGTGCAATTGTGGGGTATATCATTGACAGAAAAGCTCAATTGATGGCCCTCAATTACACAAGTCTTCCATCACAGCCGGTCATGCTGAATGGCTGGAAGCATGATGACACTCTTCCTTCCCCAATGCAGTATGGGAAGAAGGCTGGCTGCAGTGTGGAAGGAACAGGTATGTCCCTTATGCTCCCTTCAGCAGGCAGCCCGTTGCATGCAAAAAGGAGCACTGGAGACATGCTCCCATCCTGGCAGAGGCACTGGTGGGACTGTGACAGGGCAATGTGCAAGAGTGTCATCCTGCAGAAAGGGTCTTAGAAGAAGAAAAAATTTTTGCCCATCAGTACATTTTTAGGCCTAAATGCTGTTAGTCCCAACTAGAGTAAACCTCTTGAATCAATAGTTATGGTAAGTCAGCATCTAGGCAATCCTATTTGATTTAATGGGTTTGCTTTGTTTGGGAGACTAAGGCATTCAGGCCATGTTTTTACAGTCCATGATATGAAAACAATTAGTTCTATGAGAGATCTGAAATCATAGACTGCTCCTTAAAACTAAAACTTTGATTGGCTGCTAAACAACCAGATGTTTATAGCTATGAACGGTTTTATCTTAAGCAACATAAGGAGAGCATAAAGCTAAGGAGCGTATGCAGGTGACCTAAATACAGAGATTTACCAGTTTTAGGAGGAGGTGGAAAGGTGTCAACTACCAGATTTAATTAGGGTGCTATAAGAAGGCAATCAGGAGAAAAGATTAACTGTTGCACCTCAAGATTATCTAAAACTCATTTATAAGGCATCACAAAGGGTATTAAGCAAAGACAGCAATTTAATTAAAAGTAATCCAGATTTACCTGGCTTAATTGTTTGCAAAGCCTTCTGTTTTCTTTTTAAAAAGTTGTCCAGTGCATAGTAGCTTGGATCTATTGCACTGAAACAATTTTTTTTCTGAAATAGATATGCAATAGATTGATGGGTATAAATTATACAATTTTTGCACATTTCTTACCAGTAATTCATTAGCATTGTCTTAATAAAGTGCAGGAATAAATAATCAGACACTAAAATTCTCAGTAATCTTTGTCATAATCCAAGCACTTGGCGCGCTCAACTACAACAGTGTAAGTTTTAATCTTCAATAATCTTGTGGCAGCTCAATTAATCCTCTTCCCTCATTGCTTATTATTAAAACCATGTGTATGTTTTCCTAAATATCAACTGTTAGAACCTCATCTATACAATAATAGTTTTACTGACCTTTTAAACCCTTCTTTTATGTTTTAATGACCCTAAGATGTTTTTGAAAATGCAGTGATTAGAGAGAAGGTAATATTTGGATATAAGCCTATTGTATCAAGTTACAGTTTAATTCCATAATAATGTACTACTGCAAATCGAGGTAGGGCCAGCTGAAGACATTTTGTGGCCTGAGGCAAAGGCCAATGCTCCTTACTCCATTTACAGAAATTATTGAATCTTACTTCAACACTGGCCATGAGATAATTAATTCTGCCATTCTCTGAGGGCAGCAGCCTTAGGGCCCTTTCACACTGCAGAGTCATACTACTATTATTCCACTTGAACTACCATGGCAACATCCTATGGAATCTTGGGATTTGTACAGTCCTCCCTCCACATTCATGGGTTTGACTTTCATTAATTCGATTATTTGTGAGATGCCCACTTGCCTCTCCCCTTCTCTTCCTCACATTCCCCTGCCTTTTGCATATCTGTCTTCCTTCCATGGACCTGGACAAAAGGCATGTGAATGGGAGGGCGCAGCCCAAGTGTATAGAAGGTACACACAAACCTTCTATGGGCACATGGTTACCCCCTCCCATTTGCTTGCCTATTGACTGGGCACCTGGAAGGAAGACAGTGCACCTGGGCAAAACACAAGTGAATAGTTCAGGGGGAGGCATGCGGTTGCTCCCTCCCCTTCACTTGCCTATTGCCTGAGCACCTGGAAGGAAGGCAGCACACCCAGGAAAAATGCAAGTGAATCGAGGGGAACCCTGGGAAGGGAAAGAGAGGGGAGCGCTCATGTGGTTTGTGGATTTTTTTTTTTACTTTTGCTAGGGTTCTGCACCCCGAACCATCAAACAAGTTGAGGGGCCACTGTACTTTAAAGAGGAACTGGAGCTCTCTATCTCAGAATTTTAAATGCGCCTCCCTCAACTGCAAATCCCAGGATTCCAGGGGTGGGTTTATGCCAGTTAAAGAGGAATCATAGTGCTATAATTGTGAAGTGTGAAAGGGCCCCTAGTTGAGGATACAGAACTTACCTCACTTTGGCATACTATAAGTATCTGACAAGGGAGTTATGTTCCTATCCTGAAAACCAATGTAGTGCACCTTATGTGGATCAGTCACCAACTTGCATGGTTGATAGCCCGTTGTGCAAATGCAAAGCCAGTGTGCAGAGGCAAAGCATAGAGGCAATATGATGTGCCATTGTACATTCAATGGTACCACATCCCCTTACGCTACTGTCAGATGAATACAACCATTGTGCATTGTCCCAATTAAGATCACTTTGCATGCATGCCTTTGTCACTAAAACAGCTATGTGCTCTTGGAGAGGGGAATGTCTTGGCAGACTCAGGAGGGGTGGGTGGGGCACTGCCACTGCTGCTGCCCAGCATCTGGCCTCCTGAGGCATTTGCTTCATTCTGCTTAATGGCATAAGTGATACTGCTTTAAGGGGAAGCACTTATCTGTACATTTTTAGATCTCAAAATGTATCTCTTTAAAATGTTTTAAGATTTGCCCTGTGCTGGAACTCAGCCACTAATTTTCATTCCCAGCAAGGTCAAAATTTTGATATCCGAGGAGAAAGACTGGGAAATCTCTCCACTTCATTCTCATTCCATGTATACAAATGATCTGGATTAGCAATTGACTTGGACCTCAACATTGACAATGAGAATGCATCTTCTGTATACTTGAGAGCAGCAAATATGCTGCACACAGGTATGTCCTCCAACATGCTACTGCTGCTCCCTGTTCTATGGCTCCTGTGAAACTCAAGCTCTGTTCTAACTTCATTACTCAACTTACAAAGTTTGAATTGAGGGGATGGGCTTTCATACTCAGATGTAGGATTGATACTTGGGTGCATGTTTCCATGTCCTGCATGTACATTTAGCTTACCTCATTAAATCCAAACCCATACACACAACATAAAAGTCCCTGCATGTTATCATGGATTGGGGAGAAAGGTTTATGGATCAAAGGGTGCTATTTCCAGTTGGATGTAAATCCCAGTATTTCTTCTCTAGGCACTGTTGTGTGGAATTCTTTAATGCAGAAGGTGGAGTTACAAATATATTTTATACACTGGACACACATACTGTATCATATACCAGATACACAATCAAAAAGCCATCCTTCCTTTGACTTCCAATGACTGCAGACATTGGGATGAGGAGTTTTATAAATTAAATAACTCCTCTGCATTCTTGTCTAGAAATCATCTGAAATAAAACAATGCTAACAACATTTCCATTGGACAAGAATGGAATCTATACCCACTCTAGGCTTGGATCATCAGCGTTCATAAAAGTTGCCAAGTAATGAAGGTTACTTCTGCTTTTATATTTGATGAGGAGCTGATATCTTCCTCTGTAGCTGGAAAAATGGTCATGTTCATTGCCAGAATCTGGTAGTCCAGATACAATGACATGTCCAGGAATATCCAAAACTACAGTTCAAGATGCCTTCATACAAACAGTTATTCAGCGTATAAATAATGAGATGAAGAAATATCATGGTCACCCCGGTGGCCTGATAGTGAACACTACTTGTTCAAAGTATTGTTTATAGTTGAGTCTATGACCTTATTCAAGGAATTACCTAAATGTGCAAAAGCTGGAACTGGAAACAGATGAGTCCTGCCCTCAGCATAAACATATTGCCCTCTGGATGCTTCTAAAGAAGCTTCTAAGGATGTGCCTACAAAACATGGAGACTTTTAATGGTATGCCCACAGTACAGTTACAGCAGCTTGATGTCAAAGCAGTTTTAACTGGCAAGGCTCCAACCTGCAGAATCATGGGATTTGTAGTTTGGAGAGGCACTTAGAAGTCTCCATAGAGCACACTAATGCATTTCTCTGAATCTGGTTACTAAGGCACATTGATTTAATCCTCAGTTCTTCTTCTCTCTCTCTCTCTTTCTCTCTTTTTAATTGTTATTAGTTATAAAGAAAAAACAAACAAAACTCAGTTCTTCTTCTCTAGGTACCTCAGAACTGTAGATTAGGGGATTACATGACAGCAATTTAGCAGATAAATTTCAAGTACCTCCCTGAATTACAGATTCCAGAATTCCACATGATGGAAGCATGACAGTTAAAGCAGTATCAAACCTGCTTTGCAATATGTAGAATAATTATATATTGTAGAGACAACCTAAAGATACTCATCCAAACACACTTAGAATGCATGAAGGTCTGAAAGGTTATTCACATGAATGGGGACAAAACCTGTGACTTTGTGTGCAATCTCCCTTGCTTTGCATATTCAAGAAAATGCCTAAACAAGGCTTACGTGTGATCTGTACCTTGCCAAAATAAGTGGTATCAATGTTGTATAAGGTCCTGGCCAAATCTTATAGTGGAGGTATGGAAGGGAGGTATGGGGCCAGTAGGCATCATCCCAATTTGCTGGAATCCATCCCAATTTAGCAGCATCCATCCCAGTTCAGTGGCATTCAACCTTTCATTTTTTGAAAGTATTCTCTTGAATACAAGTAGGTATCTCCAGGATGCAACTGACTATATTTATTGGGATAGAGAATTTTACCCCACCGTGAACTCATTTATTGGAATGTAATATGAGATTCTGGTATAATTCGTAAATATTGATAAATGTGTTAACATTTAAGAATTTGCAGCTGAATGTACCCTGCTTGCAGTCATCTTAAGAAATTATCACTCACTAAAACCAACTGAAATGAAGCCTATGAAACAGGCATCACAGTCCCAATCATTTAGTGAATGATGAATTAACACTTATGTAAATACCACTGATCCATTGGGTCTACCGCAGTTGGGACTGCCAAAGGGAACATACCCACAGGATTCAGATCTCTGTCTACAGTATCTAACGTGGCTGTTTCATATGTTTGATTTCAATGTAATAAGGCTATGTTGTAGATGGTAAGGATTTATCTGTCACTTTTTTAAGGCCACATGGAAAGTGATTATTGTTTTATTTCATACCATGCTGTCCTATCTCAGTCCTGGCACTGATGATAAAACAAACAAAACAAACTGAATAACTCCCAGTTTGTTACTTACTTCTAGACAGTAAGCACAGAGTCATAAATAAAGTCCAACAAAAACAAAGTCTGACAGGGTTCCACCAAGGGAGTGTCCAAGGTCAATCTGAGCATTCATCAAGGCATCCAGCAGGGTAGAAGGTCAGATAAGCTCTGACAACTCCTGGAGGCGAAGGAGGTTAGCTAAATAGGTCTGAAGCCTAGCACAGCTGTGACTTGATTGATTGTTGCTGGTTAAAAATTCTGAGAGAGAGAATCTTTGCTGCCTGTGCTCTGCAAAGCTGGGTATAGGTAAGTGTTCTTCTATCACTGAAGAGGCAGGCTTCTCTGGTGGAGCTGGCACCACCCCATGTTCTGTTTGTGGCACTGTAACCTCTCTGTACAGCAGGTCTTGAGATGCCCCCTGTCTCAGACTCTGAGTCTGAGTCCATACTCTGGAAACAGAGCATGACACTTGCATATGTTGGGTCATCTGCATGCACCATTAAGATGCCAATGATCTGAAGCCTGGGAGAACATACCATGAGATGGTTAACCGGGAATGGAAAAGCCACATGGAAGACCTAATACTTTCTCTGTTATCTCTATTGTCTCGCTATGTTTAAATCTGGGGACATGTGGAGTTGGCCATTACAGTTTGAATTACCAATTGAGCAATGCGCAAGTGTGAACTTAGCCTGACTTCAGTGCAACACAGGCCCTTTCCTCAGGAAATTTTTGTACCACAGTGGGGATGAGAGAAGGATGGGACCACAACAATGGTTATGTAAGCTATCATTGTGGTCCCATCCTTCTCCTGTCCCCAGGTGGTGCAGTCATGGAGTAAATCATTGATGGGTTTTCCCCATCAATGACTCATGATTGTGTCACCATCCTGCACTTACCTGGTGTGCAGAGAGTCCAGAAGTATAATGGCTGCACTTGCTGCCCCAGCGCCGCCTGGGAAAGTACCCGGCTGTGCTGCAGTAGGAAGAAGTGGGGCCACTGTGCTTCCTGGATCATGGAGATAGCTGGTGCAGAGGGGAGTGCTCCCATCACACACCACTTCCAGCAGAGCTGCTGCAGGGATCCCCACATGGTGCTGCTGTGATAAGGTATGATGTGGAAAGGGCCATACTGTCGACACAGGTTTCATTTCTATAGTATGAGAGTAGCAATTCACCATAGCTTGTGGAGACACATTTTTTGTTCAGTTGTAAAATTGTGTGGCTTCCTATTTTTTGGTACTGTGTTTGTACCAAACACCCTCTTTCCTGCACAAAATTAGGCCCATCACAAGTAAAAAACAAAAAGATCTATTTTTACTGGATTATCATTGGACAATGGATCTGTCAGTTATCTGAGACTTACTGTCTTCCCTTTCTGGTATAAGAAGATGATAACATTGTTGCTACTTTAATCAGTAACCCTATAGTGGGAATTAATGACTTATTTCCACTTTGACAGATTTATTTCCAGAGTAACGTTTATTTGCAGCTTGAAAGTCCCACTGGAGATTCTGTGTATGTACTTTTGTGCATTATATTTATTAAAGTTTCTTACATTTATCTTTTACCTGAAAGCAGTGAGAAGAAAGATGTCTAAGTATACTGAAGTGCTGAAGATATAAGGAGAAAGGATCAAAGAGAATTTAAAAAGACATGATTTGGGGTTACCCTGTGAGTACCCTGTGGGCTGAAAAAGAAATGATCCTGTCCTTGAGGTAAGTCACACAGGAGAAATTAAAATCTTACACTCAGTGGTATAATCCTAAGAGTTTTAAAAGAAAATACCAATGAAAAGATAAGAAAACCTCAAGCCTACCACAGCATATAAAAATGCTTTCCCTCCAGGATCAGGAAACTCTTAAGAAACAGTACGGAAATTACTGAAGCGTTAAATTGCCCAGCTTTGAAAATGGAAGCTAACAGACTGAACAGTAACTAATTATATATTATTTACAACATGAGACACAGTGAGGTGGCTACCCTCGGGTGCTGTGCAAAAGCAGCAAATGGTTAATTATTTAAAGTGTTTGGGCATGATTCTGCAATACGATGATGTAGGTAGGACTCTGACATGATCCACAGCCCTTCTAGTGAATTGTGACAATGGCCATTTCCGCACTACACTGTTATAATGCTATTATTCCACTTTCCACATCCTGTGGAATTCTGGGGTTTGTAGTTTACTGAGGCCAAAGAGCTCTCTGGCTGATAATTCTAAATGCCCCTCCTCCCTAAACTGTGAACCTCAGAATTCCACAGGATGTTGCAAATGGAACAGTAGCACTATAACAGTGTAGTGCAGAAATGGCCAATGTATATTAGGGCACCCTGTGTGGTGTCCCACTGCACAACAGGATCCACAGCATGATAATACTCCATGCAATGGGATCCACAGCACAACAGGAACAACGATGCCATGATGGCTCCACTTGCGCAATGGTCCTGGAGACACAGCACCTCTCTGCTCCTCTCCTCAGAATACAAATGGTGCACAACAGCTCTATTCAACTTTATGTCCTTGTAAGTCAGTTTACACTCCTTTGAACTGGGATGGCTGCCCTTTTTCACTGCATGTGCAGCTTTGAGAAGGATGTGCATGGATTGGTAAGGGAGGAAGGTAACATCTATCTCACCAACTGTATCAGCTGAAGTCATGGGGTGAAACATGTTCCAACAGTTCTCCACACCATACACCTATAAACTTTTCTACCATTGCCTTTTGTTTCTCACACTTTTTTCAAATTAAATAGGCCCTACATTTTGTTCCTTTTCTATATTGGAAAACTGCTTTAGCCTCATCTGGCTCCATAGTGTTCTTTTTTATTGTGATGACAGGAGCCGCACACAGCCATCCAAGCACTGCATATCTATATAAAGGCTTTATGTTAGCAGATTTCAGATTTCTTTCCTACTGAACCCCACCATAGAATTTGATTTTTTTTTCTTACACTAACCACATTAAGGATATCAATCCTTGAATATTTTGTCCTTACATGTGAGGATGAATAATTGTAGTAATTTTTTCCCTGGTGGTGGTGGGAGAATATTCCTCTGCAGTATTCAGCCAGAAGGTAGACATCCCAAAGAGTAGCAGTGGAATTATTCTGTGGGAAAAATGTGTATTTTTGGTGCAAATAATCATTTTCCATGCAGAATGAAGGATTCTTGTATAGGAAATATTATTTTTTGTGCAGAAACAGGATTTTTTTTTCTGAATAGTTCTTCCACAATTGCACTCCCCCTGCACTTTGCTAAGAGTGGTTTTGTAGGAATATTTGATATTTATATCAAGCAGAGTGGAGTGTAGCCAGTGCAATATGAGCTTTGGTAATAAACAGGAGAAAAATGCTCAAGTTGCTCTTATAAGGTAAAGAAAGAAAAACTTACCTTTATTGTTTCAGGATATCTATTTTGGATAGGAAAGGAGATAGATTAAAAAGAGGTTCCCTAACTTGTGGTAGAAGAGCCCCTAATATTTGGCTCTCATGAGTGAGTGTAAACCATCCTGAGGCAGGAGCCTCATGGATGCTCCCTCCCCAGACAAAGGGATACAACAGACCAAGCTAACTTTTGGAAGAAGGGAGAAGTGACCTCTCCTGGCAGGCAGCAAAAAAGGCTTGAGAACATAGATCAAAGAAATAAACAGAGAGATGAAACAAAAGGGCAAGCATGCTCTGTAGAGCTCCCTTTCACTGATCTACACAAGTATTGATGCCTCTTTGCTCCTGACTGGTTTTGCCCTCCACACCAGTTGGCAGGAAGGCAAATCATGGAAGAGTTCAGAGGGTGTGTGTGGACATAGTCCCTTCCCCTTTTTAAGCACCTCTGGCTGTCATTCAGCTTTTCTTGTTGGCAAGCTGCTCCCCATACATCCTCCTGCAACCCATGCTTTGGCTAGTCACATTATAGGGATGGAGTAAGAATTTTTACTATGCCCTGATTGGCTGAAGAGTAGATTGGAAATCACTCTCACTCTTTTTCTTTTTAATTTTTCTTATCTATATTTTCCCCTTACCTTTAGCTATCATTCTTCTTTTTCTTTCTTTCATTCCATGTTTGCTGGTTTGTTTAAATTTCTATTGTATATAAAAAATGTTAATAAAAATTATAAAATTTAAACCATGCCCTGATTGGCTGGTGGACATCTTCCTTGCCTACCCCAAGCTGCGTGAAATTTGTATCTCCAATCATTTGAATTTCACGTGGTTTGCTGTTCTACCAGAACTGGCTGGGTAGTAGCTGATTTGTATCTAGGAGGTTATCTCAGAGGCATTGAAAAGTAGAGGAGCTTTACCTACAAGCTATCCAGCACTAGCTCACACAAGAGGAAAAAGAGGCAATTCCTTGACCCAGGCCTGAGCTGCGCCTCATGAGTACCAACTGGAACTATTGGCAAATAATTTGGCATCATTGGCAGTTGTTCACCAGGAACTTAATATAGTTTTCCTGATCAGTTACCCTCAGCTCAGGTTATGTAAAATTAGAGCTTTTCTTCCTAATGTGTGCATCACTTCACACTCATTTACATTTAATCACATTTATCATTCTAATGCTGCTTAATGCTTTAATAATTCCTTTTTTAAAAAAATTTCAACCACCCTATATAATTTGGCATCATCAGCAAATGTGACCACTTCACAGTTCATAAAAAGGCTAAAAAGCACTTAACCTAGGTGGACTGTACTGTTTATATCACTCCATTGGGATAAATATCTGTTTATTTCTATTCTTTCCTCCATGTTTTTCAACCATTTATGAATCCATAAGAGAATTGTTTTCATATCCTAAGAATGCTAAGTTGATGGAGGAATCTTAAGTAAGGCGCATTGTCAGAGTCCTTTGGTAAACTGGGGCAAACAGGTCCATTAAATCATCCCATCCATATGATTGTTGATAACGTCCAGAACTTCCCAAAGCTTAGTGAGGATGAGATAAAATTTGGAGTTAAAAACAACACCACCACCACATGGATTCTTTTAAGCAATATACCTGGACTAGGTGCCAAACTAACCAGAATACAATTCCTTGGATCCTACTGGTTCTCTTTTAAAAAGCTTACCATTTACACTTTTTGTGTTCTACTAACTGTTCATCTGCTACCAAATCTGAGATCAACTCCTCTGCTGCATTCAGCCTGTAGTTTACAAAACTTTGCTTCTAACTGTGTGTCTGTATGTGAGTGTGTGCATTGAACTAGCTTACAAAATAGAGATTTTAGAGCAACATAGTACCCAAGAGATACTGAAGATGCAGCTAAATCACTTTTTGGTTCCAGCTCCTTGAGAATACGAATTCTTCTGTCTGCTGTTCTAACCTCATTTCTTGTTGATGCTTCTTGACCACACCATTTATTTGTAGGACTTCCATGTATATGTGGTAAAATGGTTGGCCTTCGAATTCCTTCAGAACTTATCTTGATCCTATGTAAAGTTAGATCAGTAGTGCTCTTCTGTTCCTTACTGCTGCGTCACCCTAAGCAATGCCAGTCTCATGCTGGAACCTAAACAGAGTTGGGTCTCATTAATACTTGAATGTGAGACCACCAGGTACTATCAAGGATCTACAGGAATAGCTAGGAAAGAATCCTGACTGAAATCTGGTAGAGTTGCTGCCAGGTGACAATATGGGACTAAGTGGATCAATGGTCTGACTTGGTATAAGGCAGCTTTGTATGTTCCTGTCAAAATTGTTCCCTCAGTGTATAATGAGTATCTGATCATTCATCAGTCTTCAATTCCCTGAGGTTTTAGGAAGTCCTGAAAAGAGAGGCCAGCTTAAGTTTAAAAAACAAAAACAAAAAACAGGCAACCAAAAATAGCATCTCCTATGATTATATTTTTAGCAGCTGGAGATTAAATGAGACACTGTGAATGCATAAATATACTGTATAAGATCAGATGGCATAATAGTGTGCAGTCTCAGAATCCCCCTCCCCCCTTTTTTTTTTTGATTGGGAACTTCAGTGATATTACCTACAGCTATCTTTCATCTTTCTTTTTGTGGTAAAACTGACATTTTGCAAACCTCTGTTGTTGTTGTTGTTGCTCTTGTTGTTGTTGTTTTTCCTTCAGGCCAGCCCATTCATTTGATACTGCAGTGCTGAATAAATACCTGCAAAACTGAATTCTCAACAAGCACGGAAATGGGCAAGTGTTAGGAACTGTTCAGCCTTGCCTTCTGCTATGATAAATGAAGGACTGCTAAAGGCAACCCAATGGCTGCACCTTCGGCTCTGTAAGGTTTACCAGTTAGGAGCAAAGTTTTGATTTAGTGAAGGGCAAGTGATACTAAAAGGTCTACAGCAACAGTAAATGCTTATTCTATGACCTGCTATGCTTGCCCAAGGTGAACATTCAGTGCTTTCCGAATAGAAATAAGGGAAGGGATATCTACTTTCCCATAGTTAATAAAGGCTTTTTATGGTGTAGCGTGTTGTTGACTGGTTCATTTATCTCAACAAAGCACTGATTGCATGGAATACCAATCAAAATCCCAGTTGCTTTAATGTGGATAAGGGATATTGCTTCACATTTATCACAAATGCAATTAGTGCTAATAATACTAATAAGGATTACAAACAGAAATAATGAGCACATTGCTTTCTTCACATTAGAGTCTGTCATAAATAATTGGGTTTTGTGAGCCTAAGGGATGTGATCTGCATAATTTTCTGGTCCTTTTTCTATATTAGCAATACCTGATATGTGTATAATCTGCAAATTATATCAGTCTAGTCCTGTTTTCTCAACCAGGCTCAGGATGAGAATTAAAGAAATGGATGATGCTTGGAAGTTGTTGCTTCTCTCTTTTTAAAGAATGGTGTCTTCTAAAAGTTTATCCCCCCCCCATTTCTAGTCTCAGAACCTTTGTTTCTTCCCAGCTCTAGGCTATGACAACTGACCAGGTAGCATATCCATTCTTTCTCTCTCTCTCCCCCTGCTCCCCCTGCTTACTTTGTAGATGTTGAGAAAACCATCCCTAACTTTAGTCAAAGAAAATGCCATTGTCACAGATGCAGAGTTAAGCTCCTCACCCTTCTGGCTTGTTTATTTTTTCTTTAAGAACTTATTTAGAAAGCTGTATTTTTTTTTAGAAAGCTGTATTTTTTTTTTAGAAAGAAGTACTTTTAAGGAAAAAGGGATGCAATCTGCATTTTTGAGAGATACAGTCAAAATACCTATTTACCTACTATTTTCTTTTTTTCTTTTAAATTGATGAATAATACAGAAATGGAGTGGAAGAGACTTAAAAACGAACTTGCACTGAACTTGCATGGACCAGAAATAGAGTGATTTCTGTTCCTCCAGCATTTTAAAGGGAAGAAAACTACAACCTTCTTTCAGTAAACACTAAAATTTGCTTCATAGTTTGTAATGAGTAGAAAAGCTGTTGCAAATAATCCACTGGTACAAAATAATAGCACTGAAAGAAAGCAATTTGGGAAAGTCTGTGATTCTGTTTCCTTGATTTAAAAATTTCACAAAGTTGTTATCTTCTCACTTGAATCTGTGTTATGATCATAAACAGATATTTGTGTGAGCAAGCAGGATTTACACATATTTAAAATATTAATTAGCTTTTTCTAAGAACTGCTAGTCCTTTATGCTATGGAAGAAATGGGTTCAAAAAAATCAGTTTCATTCCCAATGATCCTTTAAATACAATAAATCCCATTCAAATCATGCATTCAGCAAATATTTCTGTGAACCAAATACTTAATACCCTGTTTGCTGGCATGTAAGACTCACTTTTTTCTCCTGAGAAATATTGTTTGAAAATGGGATGCATCTAATATACTAGTGTATTTCATACACCAGCAAATAGTATTTGCCGGCATATAAATGGGGTGTGTTTTATATGCCAACAGAAAAAACTGAGGAGTTCCACTCCCTGTTCTTATGCCCAACGTGAGGAACACAGCTGATGCTATGGCTTCCAAATTTTGATAGATACTGTATTTGCTGGCGTATAAGACACACCAGCATATAAGACACATCCCATTTATATGCTGGTGTGTCTTATATGCTGGCACGTACACTATCTATCAAAATTTGGAAGCCATAGCATCAGCTCGTGTTCTTCATGTTGGGCATAAAAACAGGGACTGGAGAATTCTTCAGTTTTTTCTGTCAGTTGAAATACTTGGAATAAACAGGTCTCAAAGACCATTTCTGCACGACACTATTATAGTGCTATTATTCCACTTTCAATATCCTATGGAATCCTGGGGTTTGCAGTTTAGGGAGGGGCATTTAGAATTCTCAGCCAGAGAGCTCTTCAGCCTCAGGAAGCTACAAACCCTATAATTATACAGAATGAGGAAAGTGGAATAATAGCACTATAACAGTATAGTGCAGAAATGCCCAAAGATACACTGTTTGCTGAGATTTGTTAAGAGAATTCTAGCTCCACAGGTACTGTTGTTGATGATGATGATGATATTGATGTTGAGGGTGAGGTTCTGCGGTGGAGCCTTCTGCCTCCAAAGCCCTACCAACTAACTTCACCCAGCATAGAGATAGTGGCAGCTTCCCCTGGTCTCTTCCTTTGTCATGCTGCTTTGCCTCCACAAAACACAATGGAGAGAAAATAAGTATGCTCACTCCCAGGCTGGCATAGCTGATAGCTTCTTTAGGAGAATGAATGGGCTTAGGAACCCACACATACTTAGCAGCTCCAACATGTTCTATCATTGGAGACATCAATGTGTACTCTACAAACCTTTCCTTGGTTTTACTGGAGGAAGGCACTAGTGGTATAGTTGTCACTCTGGTAGTATTATTACCAACTCACTGGTAGGCCTCTGTCTTCTCCAGTTGATGTATTGCATTCAGCCAGATTTTGGCTGACTTTGGGATGACATTCATAATCAGATTAATTAAAATGGTCCTATATAGCTACATGACAGGGCCCTTAAATCAGGCCTACTACAGGATTGCTTTTTGACTAAGTGAAATAAGGATGAATCTGATGACTGGTTTGTACCTGAGAGCTGGGTCTCTACACTATTGTCTTCTTTGTGAACACTACACAAACTACAAAAGAGTAAGCTTGGCAGGCTGATAGACTGAACTTGTTTACCATTTTAACAACACAGCAACAAAAAGTTAGCTGCAACTTTGTAGGGAAAATGTGTATCCTTTCAGTCAAAACCATGATACAGAAAGACAGAAGTATAATAAAATATTTAGTAGCTTCCTAGCAAACTAGACAGGACAGGACATATTTGTCTTTTTGTCCACTGGATTTGCTATTTTAAAAGTTGTGTTGTCCCATGAGAACATTTATGTGGTTTTTCACATTGCTAATGTTCCAAAGTGCATTGCAAATAGAAGAAAACAGATAAAATGCATCAAGCTAATAATCTCTTTTGACCCCTTTACCCTAGAGTAGGATATATGTTAACTAAAATAGGATATGTTGTAACTTAGGAGTAGGGATGGATGAGTTGGATGAGTCTGTTAATTTCAATTTCTCTGTTTCCCCACCTTGGGGTCATCCCATCCCATATTTATATATCACTTTGCATTGAGAGCAAGAGAGTGATGGGGGAGGAAAAGAGAGAGAATTTGTATGTAGAATGTACAATAATGTGTACAGAACTGTACATTTTGCGATACACATTTTTGCACACATGTGCCTCAAATACACATTTTTACAAGTAGTTTCTCTTAATATGAAGTTACCTTGTATAATTTTCCCTCCCATGAATATAGGCATTCCTGTGAATAGTTTCTTCTAATAAATATATTTTATACACATTCTTTGTTCAGAGAGCTGCACCACAACATTGTAAGAAGTGCACAATTGCTCTGGGCATCCTGTCCTGCACTGAAAGCTGTTCTTCTGTAGGTTTAATAGTCAGCAGAGGTAGGGGATATGTTCCCTTCCAGATGTTGAAATACAAAAGTCCTAGCCAGAATAACCATGTCATGAGAACTGCAGTCAAAAATATCTGGAAGGCAATGCCTTGCTAATCCCTGATATTTCCAAAAATGTGTAGAGTTCATAAAAAGATAAGAGAAGACAAATACAACTTTCAAGAAAAGAAAGAACAAGAGAAGAAAAAGAAATAAACAATAGATTAAAAATGAATTTACAAGAAAAAAACCCTACACGAACAACCTTATGCAAAACTTTCAAGTAATGTGACCAAATATCCATATAACATTGCCGTCTGTGCGCCATACATTCAGAAGGGTTGAAAAGGTAATAAGGTGCTCAGTCCATTGAATGATAATGGGTAGGCTGTTGTCTTTTTAGCCCTACAGTGTAACTCTTTCAGCCAACAAAAACACACAGGGAATCCATTTCCAATGTTTCTCTTATGTGTCTTCAGTTCGTTTCGAAGTTATGGTGACCCTAAGTGATCACGGGGCTTTCTTGGCAAGGTTTGTTTGGAGATAGTTTGTCTTTGTCTTCTTCTGATACTGAGAGAGTGTGACTTGCCCAAGGTCACCCAGTGGCTTTCTATGGCTGAGTGGGGAGATTCAAACCCTGGTCTGCAGAGTCATAGTCCAATGCTCAAACCACTACCTCATGTTGGCTCTCCAATGACCCATCAGTTAATTATGTCTTGAGTCCAGACTGACTGTATCTCCCCATATGAGAGTTCCTGAATTTTGAAACCTTCAGGGGAAGACTTTCTCTTTGTCCCACCATCACTGCAGGCATATTGGGCAAAAGTATGATAGAAGGTCTACTTGTAGACCTTTAACTAATATTGAGTGCATCTGCCAGTCCCAACCTATTGTTTTCCTTTGTTCACTGGAACTCTTTAGAGACTTTGATAGTTGCAGAGCAGATAACAGGCAACCAAAGTTGTAATTTTCTTGCAGCACCACAAAAGAGCTAATGTGGTGTAGCCCTGAGCATTGGACTATGAGTCTGGATACCAGGGTTCCAATCCTTGCTCAACTGGGTGACCTTGGGCAATTTAAACCCTGTCAGCCTCAGAGAAAGCCAAAGACAACCTCCCTCTGAACAAATCTTGCCAAGAAAACCCTGCGATAAGTTCACCTCACCCTTCATAAGTTAGAAGTGACTTCTGTTCATGGCAGCTCATGATTTCTGCTGAGATAGTATCAATATGCTTTCTTTTGCAATTGGTTGCTGTGGTGGTGGTAGTAGTGTCTTCAGCTCCAACAGGAGGCTAGGTTGGCCTTCACTCTGCTCTTCTTTTCTGGCAGGCAAAAACCTTTTTACTAAAATATACTAATATATATTTGGTAATTGCTGGTCCTTGTGAAAGATTTTTTTTATGTGATACTATACTTTCTAAATGCTTAATCTATTATGTTTTAAATGCATTTAGACTGCCCCTTCTCTCCTCTCTTTCTGCCAAGAGCAAAGACCTGTTCACCCAGGCTTTTGAATGTTAACTGTCTGGTGTAGTTCTTTTAACTGGACCATGTTGAAGTGGTATTTGTCCTTTTATCATTACTATTATATCTTAACTGCCTTTTAAAAACTGTTTTTAAATTAATGTTTTTAATATGATTGTTTGACATTTTTAAAAAATGTTTTACGTTATCCCTTATTCTAATTGTATTTTGTTTTAACTCAGATTGCTTTGGGTCTTGTATTGGGCAAAAGGTAGGATATTAAAATGTACTTAATTCGATGCTCTTTTAATATGATTGTTTGTTTTATTGTGTGTGTGTGTGTTTTACTATTTTGATTGATTTAAGATGTCTTCTGTTTTAATATGTGTTTAAAGGGATCTTCTAGCACCTTTGAGACCAACTGAGAGGAAGTACAGTTCTCCCTGCACATTTGCAGGTTTGACTCTCATGGATTTGATTATTCACGAGGTGCCTGTGCCTCCCCCTCCAATTCTTCTCCTCCTCCCATTCTCTTGTGTTTCCCTCCCATTTCCTTGCCTCTGTGTTGGTACTGAGAACTTGTGTGAGGCAAAAGGAAAAGTAATGGGGTGGCGAAAGACATGCACACATTTCCCCTGAGCCCTACGGAGCTCTCTCCTCCCATTTCCTTGCTTCTGCTCCAGGCTGAGAACTCGTACAAGGCAAAAGAAAAGGCAATGGGGCAGCAGAAGACATGCATACACACATGCTTTCCCTATGCCCTATGAAACTCTCCCCTCCCATTTCCTTGCCACTGCACTGGTGCTGAGAACTCACAAGAGGCAAAAGGAAAGGTGATGGAGTGGCAGAAGACACACACACACACTTCCTGTGCCTTATGGAGCTCTTCCCACCCATTTCCTTGCCTCTGTGCCAGCACTAAGAATTCGTGTGAGGCAAAAGGAATTGGAATCAGAGAACATGATTGTAAATAAGAGATTTAGTAGCATGTTCTAGGTGGAAACTGGAGACAAGTAAGTATGTGTAGTGATCAGTGGGTTTTTAACAGACCATGGTGCTTAGAAGTTGATTGTGCAGTTTGCACAGTGGTATCAAGAACGTGAATTTGTTGTGTGGATTGCTCCAGGCTTCAATTGATGGGTAGGGTGTAAGTTGTGGAAATGCTGGACATTATTACTACATTATCACTACTATTAACTTTTTGCTGGAATCATTTTGGGGCATTACACTAGTGTAACTTTTGGTTATACCAAGGATTGTCCTTTGTACTAGATTATTGGGTTATAATGGCAGTTGCATCCAGTATCTCCTCATTATTCTCATTATCCTGTGGTGCAAGGGGATAGCTTAAAGGGCATAGGCACAGTTCAATTGCCTCCTCTTCCTGCTACTTGGAATGTCAGCTGGAACAGTCACCAGAATATCCTGAAATGGCACCTGGAATATTGCCCAAATATTACTGCTATGTAAGTATGCCTGCAAAGTTTTCACCTCTACCACTGTTGATCTTAAATTTTATATTGGTGCAATCTTCAAATTTGTAGCTTTGCATCTGTAGACCTGCTTGAACAGAAGGAATAGCAGTTCTTGAACAAAAGGAGGAGGAGGAAGAGGAGGAGGAGAAGGAAAAAGAAATAGTAGAATTGGAATGTATCCACACATTCCAGTCCCTCCACATTGGGCTGAACAGAGACAACTGGGCTCAGGACATGATTTACATCTTTCTGATTCCTATTATTTTCTATCCCATTGCCACAACTATATAAATATGCTTTATACCTAAAGCTTTAATTGCACTCTGTACTGCATCTGAAGACGTGGGTTTATGTCCACAAAAGATCATGCTAAGAGAAAAACCAGTTAGTCTTAGAGGTTCTCCTACATTCCTTTTTTTCTCTTCCTCTCTACCTCATTTTTAAGCCTCAGTTTTCATAGAATCATAGAGTTGGATCAGACCACAAAGGCCATTGAGTCTAATCTCCTGCCATGTAGGAACACACACTCAAAGCACCCCAGGCAAATGGCCATCCAGCCTCCATTTAAAAACCTCCAAAGAAGGTGACTCTACCACACTCTGAGGCAGCATATTCCACTGTTGAATGACTCTTACCATCAGGAAGTTTTTCCTGATGTAGGTGAAATCTCTTTTCCTGTAGTTTGAATCCATTGCTCTGTGTCCTAGTCGCTGGAGCCGCAAAAACAAGCTTGCTTCATCTTCAACAAGACATCCTTTCAAATATTTAAACATGGCTGTCATGTCACCTCTTAAGCTTCTTTTCATCAGGCTAAACATACCTAACTCCCTGAGCCGCTCCTCATAGGGCATAGTTTCCAGACCCTTCATCATTTTGTTTGCTCCTCTCTGGATACAGTCCAGCTTGTCAATATCCTTCTTGAACTGTAGTACCCAGAACTGGACACAGTATTCCAGGTGAGGCCTAACCAAAGCAGTATGGAATGATATTACTCCTTCCCTTGATCTTGACACTATACTCCTATAGATGCAACCCAGAATTGCTTTTTAGCTGCCATATCACACTGCTGACTCGTGTTCAGCTTGTGGTTGACTAAGACTCCTAGATCGCTTTCACATGTACTATTTTCAAGCTGGGTATCACCTATCCTATATCTATGCATTTCATTTTTTTCTTCCTAAGTGTAGTACACTAGATTTCTTCCTGTTAAAATTCATTTTGTTAACTTTGGCCCAGCTCTCTAATCTGTCAAGGTCATTTTGAATTCTGATCCTCTCCTCTGGGTATTAGCTATCCCTCCTAATGTGGTGTCATCTGCAAATGTGATGAGTGTGCCCTCTATTCCACCATCCAAGTCATTGATAAAGATGTTGAATGGCACTGGGCCCAGGACAGAACCCTGTGGCAGCCCACTAGTCACTTCTTTGCAGGATGAAGAGGAGGAGTTTTGTATGCTTTCTTTGTGTGCTAGCCCCCTTTCACAGCATCCCTCTTTTTAAAAGTGGGCACTCACCTTATCAATGGTTCACTACTGGTGTAATCCAGAATGGTCAATCACATGGATAAACAGAATAGAACTGCCTATGCCAGTTTGTGGCCTTCATTATAAAGGAACAATCCTTTATACAATAATGATTTAGCATTATTAAAGCCCATGTTAATCTTGATAAAGCATCCAATTTCCCGAGGAAATAAGATTTAACTCACTCATTGCTCTTTACTTTGCCTATTTAAGGAACAGATTAATGGGTATGACATTTATCCTGATTGTTATGCTATTTAATGAGCTCCACTTTTGTACACACCAGATGGAATTGACGTTCTTTAAAGGGACTTTGTTGACAGGATTTTTACCCAGCAATTCCTCTCGTTATGGATATTACTGAAATACCCAAGGAAGTCTAAACATGCTAACCCTCCACCTGCAGAGAGTTTTGTGACTTTATTTTTGGAGTTCATTGGCAATGCTAACTTTCTGTGTTAAATTAAAGTTGAATGATTTTGAAGCAATCCAGGAAGCACTGCTGGACCACTTTCAAAGCTAAGTGGCTGAAATTACTCAGCCAGGATATGAATATCTGAAGGCAAGCAGACTTTGCTAACCCAATAAAGGCATAGCTTGTGTCATGAAAGCAAGGCAGTAACTGGCTAAAAGCAGTTTCCCTCAGAGTTTGTTATCTGTACACTTGCACTGACATGAAGCTGACCAATATAAAACATGAAGCACTGTTTGTAATCTTTTTTTGTGATTTATCTTGGAGTAATAAGACAGTATGGTGTAATGGTATGACTCTAGGAGACCAGGGTTTGAATCCCTGCTCAGCCATGGAAACCTGTGGGGCTATGTCAAACAAGTCACAGACCTTCAGGCCCTTTCCGCACCTTACCTTTTTCTGGCGCTGGGGTGCGGGGTTCGTGCGAGCAGCCTCCAGCAAGAGACCCTCGCGTCCCTGCTGCTTCAGCTCCGCACGAGCTGCCTGCTCGTGTGAGAGCCCTGCCTCTTCCTTCTGCAGCACAGCCTGGGAGTTTCTCGGGCTGTGCTGGGGCAGGAAGTGTGACTGGCGTGGCTCCGGAGCGTGACAGGAAATTCTGCGCGGGGCCTGGGAGCAATGCATGATCACGCACCATTTTCAGCTTCCAGCTTCCAGCCAAAAATGAAAAGGTGCGCAATTGGTGCCTGCCAGCCCTTGGAGCGTTGTGCAATTGTGAGTGCATCGTGCAGATCTCTCCTCACAATTGCGCGATGCTCCAGGAGCCCTTTCACATGGCAAGTGCCATGCAGATAGGGCCTCAGTCTTAGAGGAAGGCAATGGCAAACCCCCTCTGAATAAATCTTGCCCAGAAAACTTCAGTAAAGGGTCAGAGTTGACTTGAGAGTACCCAATAACAACAAATGCTGGAGTAATCAAGGATAATGCCTGCATATCTTCTTTTCCAGATTTGTGTTCAGATGTATGTATTTACATCTAACACAGTGATTTTGACAGGTTGCACAACAACTTCTAGATGATGCATGGGAACTCCTTTGCCTCCACTGGCTGCTTTTGTCCTCTCTCTTTACTGGTTTCTTTCAACTTTGACCGTCAAGATCCTTGGAAGATTTTTATACTCTGCTAGCTTCAAACAGCATTTTGGCATTATGTTTTTACTAGTAAATCTGTATCTACAGTGTTATTTTAAAAAACAAGAGTGAGTTAAATCCTGTTCTCCCAGGGGCCTCCAATGGAGAAGAAATCCCAAATCAGAACCATATGGACCAAAATGGAATCATACACTGCTAATCTCATATTCCAGAATCCAAATGCATTTGTAGTCCTGGGGGGAGATTTGAATGCAATGATCATACCCTATATGCCCACCACAAATGCCCTCTTCTTAACTTTGAAGATGATGGAACTCACCTAACCCACTGCTCAAAAGACAAGAAATCAAATTTTGCAGGCCTCTGGCTGAGACAGTCTTCAGGTTAAACCTTCATATCCTGAACGGTGCTCTGAAAAGTGACTGTCCAGCAGAATTCACCTATCTCTCTGGGTCCAGAATGAGTGCCATTGACTACATAATCATTTCTAGGGACCTTCTCCCCTATGCTAAGGTCCTAAAAGTTCTGCCGAGATTTGAAAGTGATCATTTTCCAATTCAGCTACACCTACGTGACTTCACTCAAGAGACACATATCAAGGACCGCTATCAACTCTCTTTAATGTCACCAGGAAGGACTTATCACCGAGCTAAATGGACCCCCAGTTAAATAAATAAAAAAAAAGGTGAAGTATTGGCCTCAGACCGCTTTCAGTGTCTTTGGACTGCCCTGATATCATCTGAGTCCCCAGATGAACTTCTAAGGACCTACAACGGTCTTACCCAAGAGCTACAACAACATCTAAGCCACCAGAATAGAGCATATCGGAGACAACAACAGCATCACTCAAAGCCATGGTTTGACAAGGAATGCGCCAATGCAAAAAAACCTCTCACCTCTTCTTGCCAGGCTTACCAAGGGGAAGCACTGATTCTAAAGATACATAGTATGTCAAGGCCTACCCTATATAGAGAAATATACTAAATGCAACAATGTAGCAGGGGGCAATCCCTGTTTGCTATTACCACAGATCTCTGAATATGTATGTAAATTAAAAAGTACAATAAGAATAAAGAGCAATCTATATCTATATCTATGGGCCTTTTAGCACTCAGTTTCTTTTGCGAGAGGGCCCCTTGAGTGTCGTGTAAATGGGAGTGGCGGTCCGTACAATGCATTCCCATTTATGTGACACTCACAAGCCTAACGCTTGTGAACGCGGTTCGCGCATGCACCTTTTCATTTTTGGCTTCAAGCTGAAAATGGTGCGTGGTCGCGCAAGGCTCCTGGGGCCCGCATGCACTTACCTGAGCTGCGGTACGTCGTCCCAGGCGCGCCACTCGTGCTTCCTCCCTCAGCATAGCCTTCAGCTCCCAGGCTGCAGTGCAGAAGGAAGGAGTGGGGCTGTAGCGCGACCAGGAAGCCAGCTGTGGGACGAAGGAGCAGCGAAGAGAGTGCCTCGCACAAGAACCTGCTTGTGCGAACGGCACCCCCCCGATAAGGTAATGTACGGAAAAGGCCTATATCTATATCTATCTATATCTATATCTATATCTATATCTATATCTATATCTATATCTATCTATATCTATATCTATCTACCTACCTACCTACCTACCTACTGAAGCCATAGATGAGTAAGGGATGAAAACAATGATGATGCAAACCTATTTTGGCATTTTAGTTATTAAAATATATATATGAAAAAAAAACTACCATGTGCATATCAAACCTAGAAGGAACAAATCCATCCAAAACTGTGAACCAAGGATCTCTTTGTTCCTCTTATTTACTGAGGCAATATCCTCTTCCCATGTACTCCTACCAAAGCCCTGGCAAGTCTTCTAATACATTTCTCACCTTAAGAGAGGACAGATGAAAAATAATAACTTTGAGCTAAGTGCCTCACCAGTTTTCCTCAACCCCTTGGGACTCTTACTGAAATTATATCTCTGTTGAAGCCACCTGGAAGGTCTTTCCAAAGGACCCCTGCCATCTGTAGATTTCATAGCTGTCTTCTGATGAGGGGAAAAAAAAACATATTGTGTAAGTATTCTCACTGGTGATAATCTCAGCTGGGTTTTTGTTACTTAAAGTACCCCAAGAAGACATACCAACTCAGATTGTTAAAATATGTTAAAACATCTGCCAGGAACAGATAATAGCATTCCTTCCATTTTGTTTCTATTATCTTTTCTATTAACAGGCAGTAAAATTGACAGACTGAATTTTTGCTGTTAACGGACAAATATGAATGCAACTATGGAATGCATTTATAAAGCGTTTAGTGCTGATAAAGGAGCTCTTGGCATTGTCCACCAGAGCATTAATGGAATGGGATGGTTCTCCTTACTAGCTTAGCTGGTTTGACGTTTCTCCATCACAATGTAGAGACAGAATGGTGTGTAACATGGGACAAAAGCTTACAGAGAAATACAGACCAACCTGGAACTGTGTGATGAAGCCACAGTATGGGAGGAAATGGCAGGGTTTTAAATTGAAAGTGTATCGTTTTTTTAAAAAAATGTAATTAAAACCATCTGAATCAATAACTAAAGAAAAAAATATAGCTGGAAAAAATTGCAGCTCTGGAAACAGTTAAGAATAAACTGATGGTAGGAGAAGCAGGCATTAATAGCAACAATTGCTTAATTTTTTAGCCACAGTATCTCCTTTTTAGGAAAATACTAAACCATCCCATAGATTCAGTAGAGGTCCATGGCCACCTTTCCTTCCCCTTGGCATTTGCTATTGGGTACATGTCTATTGACTACAAAATGAAGAATCCAGTGTATTGTAGTAATCTTTCTGAGACATGTGTGAAGAAGTAACTTCCTCAAGATTTTTTAAAATGATTAACCTAATCTATACCTTGCAGAGCTGAACACTTCCCTAGATATTCATACATTTCTAACCTTGCAATGAATTCTGTTAAATAGTGGGCAAAAAAGGAGCACATTTTTTTTAAAAAAATCCACACACTTTGTTCCCATATCTAAAATGTGTAGAAAGATGCTGTAATCAATAGGTATATATATCTGAAAAAGTGTTCAATTTAAAAAAAGTGCATAAAATATGCAGATTTAGAAAACAATATTCATGAAAACTGATATGGATTTCTGTGCAGGCATGATACCCTCAAGTGCACCCCAACCCACACAAATGGAACTGGGAAGTACAATCTTGGCAGTGAAAATTAAGAACCTTAGTGAGATCAGTCTTCAGAAAGATGCCCACACTGTGCCGTCTCCAAACAGGGCAACTCACTTTGGGACTGGTGCATCCATGTTGTTCTATCAGGATTTAAAGAAATGCCATATTCCATACCCAATATGAATCTTCCTAGATGGATACTTTCAACAGCATGCATTTTCCTGACAAGTGGTATCTTTCTGTGCTGATTTTGGTAGGTCAGTAATGCCATAGATCAGGGATATGCAACTGCAGAAGATGCTATGGTTGATTTCATATCTGTGATGGGCTGGACCACCCTAAAAATAAGCCAAAACCAGAACTTGAAGTAACTCTTGATTTTTGGTTTGTGTGTGTTAGAAAAGGTTTTGGCTTTCAGTTATTTATTTTTCCTGACAATTCTAGCCAGATGTTTTCAGTCCCATCCAGATGTTTCTTCTCCTTTACTCTTTCCTCACAGTGCCTGCTTACATCAGCTCAGTCCTGAATAACGAATAGTGAAGGGACTAGCATTGATCTGTATAAGTACCTGAAGGCACAGAAACTGCTTCTTGGCTCAGTAATCTCAATTTGAAATGGATTGTGGAAACTGCCTACTCTAATAAGTGAATTGCAATAGACCCAAGGATTCATAATACCTGAAGAGTGGGTTAATTTAATCCTTTGAAGAGAATTGTTTTCTCAGTTATAAGTAATGATGGTCCCTTAAATGCTAGAAATTGTATGCTGTTGTTTCCAACAAAACTTGCCATTATCTAAAGAGGTAAACTCAAGAAATGGTATACAGCAACTTTAACTTTAGGACACCTTATGGCTGATTTAAAAGGACCATGGCATCTGTTTTGAATGATGAAAACACTACCTGTAACCTTCAGAGATATGGGGCCTTTCTGCATTACACTGTTATAGTGCTATCATTCCAGTTTCAACATCCTGTGGAATTCTGAGGTTTGTAGTTTACTGAGGCCCAAGAGCTCTCTGGCTGAGAATTCTAAAGGCCCCTCCCTCAACTGCAAACCCCAGGATTCCGTAGCATGTTGGAAGTGGAATAAGAGCACTATAACAGTGTAATGCGGAAATGGCTGTGGTCTCTGTGTTTGAGAAATATGGCTATAAAGGGAGTGTGGAGGTGGGGAATGTATAACCCTCAAGGTACTTTTGGACTACAACTTCCATCTTCCTCCCTCATCATGGCCAACAACTGGCTAGGATTGATCGGAACTGCAGTCCAATAACATCTCACAGGCCACAGGCCACATCCCCCACTTCTGATCGAGATCAAAATCTAGAACTAATTTACAGTAACAGTGTTTTTTAACCTTATCTATCAGTTTGTGTAAGGATCCTCAAAATGGACCCAGGAAGACTCCCTAAACTTTGCTTAGATGAACAGTTAGATCTCCAGCGTTCAAATTCCTGGATATGCCAGCTGTTCCAACTAATGTACCAGCTTGGCTTTTCCCCATCTTATTTATTATCTTGTGACACTCAGCACAGGAAATATTAAAACAAAGAATTTTGGACATCAGTGCCCAAACAGATATACGGCCGGTTCTAAGTCTCTAAATTGGTTAGCCAAAAATAAAACTATATTTGGTCTAGAAAAGTATCTTAGACTGAACCTAAGACAGAGACAGAGAATAGCTTTCACCAGAGCTAGATTTGAACAACTTAATTCTATGGTAAGAATAGGATGGTTTTGAAAAATTCCATACCACGAAAGAACATGCATCTGTGGCGCATCAGCCATAGAGGATATTGTGCACATCCTGTTTGATTGCTGTATACATACCAAGGTGAGATCCCAATACTTACAACCACTTCTGGTCAGAATGATCAGTTGGGAACTTCTGGCCGCATGACGGGCGTGAGGGGGTGTCCGGAGTAGCACTGCGCAGCTCCAAACTCCCACCTGAAGGTACCCAGTTGGATAGTAACCATCTACCTCCAGCTAGCAATCCCTTCGGTAAGGGGGATGCGGAAGAGGTCTGCAGGGGATCCGTAGTTTGTCACCAAGCCCTCTCCGAAAGGAGAAAGAGCAGAGGCGTGCAGGATCAAAGGACCGCAACGGGACCTCCAGGATCGCTGTGATAGCGGCACAAGCACCACTGCTGACTTTTAAATGAAGAATTCAATAAGAGACTACAAGAAATGTCTGATCTGGATTACAAACATGTAAGATTGTAAGAGTAATGTACCTGCTTCAAAGATAGTAAGCAGCTTGAAAAGACCCTGAGGACTGTAAGCTGGAGAAAAATGGTAGATTTCTTAAAGAGACAGTCAAGTTGGTGAGTGTACTAGCTTCAATTTCCCTTTCTTTGGAGGATAATATTACAGATTAAACTGAGGTTTTGTTATGGACATTGGAATCTGGGCAGGACTTTGTTTTTAAAAACAAGAAGTTGAAGAAGAACAGAGTTGGCAACAAACACAGAAATTTACTGCTTTTCAACATTTAAAAGAAAATTATTACAAACTATTTCATAGATGGTAGACGACACCAGAAAAATTAAAGACAATTTATAAGACAGGTACAGGGCAATGTTGGAAATGTCAAGAGAGTTCTGGTACACTATTTCATATGTGGTGGTCATGTCCCAAAGCAAAAAAATACTGGAAAGAAATACATAAGAAAGTATGTTCAATTTTGAAGATTCAATTTGGGATGATATCTGAACTCTACTTGCTAAACATGACACATATATTAGATGGAAAGTCAGTGAAAAAATATTGGAGAATAATATTATACGTGGTTACGACGGCCCATATTGAGTATGCACGACTTTGGAAAAATGAAACCATACCTACTGTTGAACAGTGGTGGACAACTTTTATGGAAAATAGAAACGCGGATATTCTCACACAAAGATTAAAAGGGAAATCAGATGAAGACATTAATAAAGAGTGGAAGATTGTCACGGATTTGGGTTGGGTGTAGACAAAAGGCAATACATAATTCATGATATCAATTACTATACAGGGTAATAATCATAGAAATATCATGTAACAAGTAAAGTAGAGAAATATAGCAGGAACTAACAAATTAAGTTTGATTATTAACATTTTATTGTGATATGCGGTATAACAAATAGAGGAAATATTAATAATTGTAATCCAGAAAGGAAAGGAAGAAGTAGTAACATTGCATGTAAACATTGCAGAGATAATTGTTTGTTTTATTTGCTGAAATTTTAATAAAATTATATATATATATATATGAAAGAATGACCAATTGGGATCCAACTGTTAAATTGACCTATTTTCTTTCCGGAGAGAATTCACACTCAGTCCGCAGGATTGCAAAATTTATCACAAAAGCTGCCTACCTGAGAGATCTTTTTATCACACAAAATGGGGTCCCCTGTCACGGCGCTGAGCTTATTTAAATGTTATGACTGAATTTTTATACTTGTTATTTTATCTTTCTTGTTTACCATGTATTTTACTTCTTATATCAAACTCACTATTTATTAACTTTAAGTTTATATGTTTTAATTATTTTAGTTAATTTTATATGAGTTGAGTCCATTTGTGTACGTAATTTCTGTATCTGTATATTTGTATTATGTATTATATTTTTATTGTTGATATGGTCAGTTGACTGATCAATAAACGATGATGATGATGGTGTAGGTTTGGCAGGTATAAGTTTGTGCAAAAATCTAGACTGTGAGAGGCATATTCTTGCTGCTCAGTGCTATGTATCCAAACAGCATCAACAAGTATATAAGAATAAACAATGTACCATATTTTCTTTTCCAAGAAATGTACCAGATAGAACAGACAGACCAGAAATTTCTTTCAGCCAGTTTTGTAGAAGAAAGCAGAATTCCTTTAAAGCACATGGATAGGAAAAGTTTACATTCATGACATCAGGACAAAAAAAAGTTCCTTATTGCAATATAACACAGACATATGCTGTGATTGAGGACCACAGAATACTTTGTTACTCTTTTGCTGATCATTTGAGAGACTCTGTACACATAGTCATGAATTATTTTTTGATTAAGTGTTTTCTTTTTTAACTAAGTGTTTCATCTGATCTCATTTTGACTTTGGGATGATTCACACATACCTGAGTAATGTATGCAACTGCAGATGGTAGCTTAATCAAGTGAAATCTAATGACAAATCTATTAACATTTCTGGAATCAGGCGTCTGCCTTACCATATCTGTGTATGTAGGTGCCTTCTGGTCATATGTTGATTTTCATAGGATTCTCTTAGGCAAGGAATACTCAGAGGTGGTTTTGTCAGTTCCTTCCTCTGATATATAGCCTACTGCATTTGTATATATACACCTAAAAGCACATAGGTTTGGTTTTGATCTATAACTGAATACAGAGAGATCAGTGGGCAGCAGGAACAGTCCAGATTCCTTTACTTATCATGGCTTTTCATGTGTATAATAGCTTCATGGAGGAGGGCAAGAATGGACCCTGTCCAGTAGCATAGGAATGTCGGAGCAGGGAGGCGATTCGCCCCAGGCGGTAATATTTCTGGGGTGTCCCGGCCCATAGCCATCCCCCACACGCCCTGGCCACACCTCTGTGCACTCTCACCATGCCCCCACACAACACAGTCTCCCCCCGTACAGTGGCCATGACCGTCACATCATAGATCTGCCCCCTCCCCCCACAGGGACTCCAAGCTCCACCACTGCCCCTGCCCCTAGTGTCACCATTCAATGACTGCAGGAACTTGACCGATTCAGAACCCATATGCAATGTGGAATTCTGATCACATAAAACTTTTACACAAGTACAATTGGATGGATGTACATTTGATTCTTTTCTGATGCCTTGCACAACCTGTGTGTATTGGAGATGGGGAAATGGAGCAATATTGGGTAAAAGTTTGAAGGCTCCATTCTGTCTCTTCAATATTGTTATTACTCATATTGAAAGGACTCACATGTTTGCTGAATGGCAACCTGAGGTATAGACAGATAGATCTGTGTTATAGCGTTCAAGCCACCCCCCTCCCCTGGCACATTATAAGCAAAGTCTGACTTCAGGCTGGCATCAGATCAATAAAATACAGAATTCACACACACACACACACAAATCATGACTGTGATTAAATGCCTAATGCACCATATTTCTCCTTCATCTCCCTCACTACTGCAGTCTAAAGTGCAAAGATAAACAGGGGAAAAAAGCCAACAAAACCTGGAGATCATCCAATAAAATAAGCAAGAGAAAAACAAACATGGCTGAAGAATCTCAAAAGATTGTCTGTTTATTAGTATTTCAACCAATTAAAAGACCACAATTTGAGCATCTTTTCAGCTAATGAGCAGACTGTCTTTTGAGAATCCTGAGACACGTCTCTTGTTCCTCTTCTAAAGATGAATAGCATCTTGCTTTTATTGCAACTTAAGTTCCTGGTGTTGCACTCATAAAATTACAGCAATGTGCCATTGGTGCAGTGAACCAAGAGGATATAGCCATACTAACTATGTATAGCAGATGTATGGTAAGGACCCCTTGGTATCCAGACAGTGCATCAACTGGAAACAACTGTGAATTATGTTTTCCCACAGATAACAGTGAAACACCTGGCATTCTCAAGATAGTTGAACTCTCTTGGGGAGGGGGTAGTTGCAAAATGCAAAATCTTGCACAGACAGCAGGGCATGGCAGGAAAAATATGACAGTCCTAAACTAACCTGAAGACAATTGTAAAGCAAGACATGCCAGAAGGTCAAGTGCTGAAACGGCAATCCCTTGCTTCATGCTGACTGGAGAAACACACTGAGATAGGCCTATTCTAGAGCTTAAGCCACAGTGGTCAGTCCGAGTGCCACACATTGGACAGAAGCCAGTAAGGAATGACTTTTCACGGATTCAGGTGTGCTGGTGATGGAGCTCTGTTAAGCCAGACGAGCATTTTGGATGTTCGTGTTTAAAGCCTCTTTTCTCTGTAAATATTTCATCTTCTGTGCGTTTCCCTGTCTTGTTATCATCTTCTGTGTAGGAAGTGGAATTCGGTACAGGCAAGGATTGTAGGATGATTCATTCTTAATTCTAATTGTATGAAAGTTGAAAATAATGAATCAGTTTAACATAACAGCACATTTTGCATTATACCACTGGCAGGTACATTTTTGTTTGAAAATGAAGGTGTTTCTTCGACAAGATCTGAATGTTTCTCAGTGAAAAATGGCTGAGAACCCTTTTTTCTGTAAGTACAGATTAGAATAGGCTTTTTAGAACTGAGTGTTGTTTGTGGTTTAGTTACTGTAACCTCTTAATAGCTTTAATATTGAAATCAGGGTGCATAAGAGTCTAGAATGAGCCATTTACATTCTGAGTGGTTGCTACCACAGTCACTGGATTTAAATTATTTATGCAAAGACTCAAAAGCTATTATTCTCTTCTTTAGTGCACTAACTGCATGTTTGACTGTGGGTGGGTTTTCCCACTTCAAAATTGATCTTCCTTTTCCAAAAAACTATTTTTAAAGAATCTTGTCAATAAAAACACAAGGAAAATGAAGAGAAATCTCTAAGTGGTGCACTTGCACAGAATTCTGAAAGAATGCCGCTTTTGTGTAGTTTATGGAAGATTCCATGGGCAAACAAAGTTTTGCCTTCAGTGAAGCCATTAACACTTCTCGTAGTCTATACAGTCATGGTTCCTCAAGGGGATAAAACAAGCTTAGGGCAGTGTGCTTTCCTGGTAATGGAAATCTACTTCTAAACGGAAGCAAACAGCAGACAAAAGAAAGATCCCTTGTAGTGAATCCATCTGTTTGAATAAAATTCAAAACCACAATAAAAGAAGAAGTAATGAATGGATTTTAGTTTCTTGGGTAAAAAAGTAAAAACAGCGGCTGTATGTACAAACACAGTGTGATTTTTTTTTTCTTTTTTATGGAGGCAAAATGATGAATCCTTAAGAAAAGCTACCTTTTAAATTTAAGAGGAGGAGAGGAGGAAGAAGAGGGCTGGTACAATAGGAGCTCCTATACTATGTAATTCAGTCTTTCCATTTCACTTAGAAGATAAAGTGACATCAACAGCTATAATTTCTGAGAGAAGATTTCCCAGTAGGGTCATTTTCTTTCTATTGTTACTTTGAAGGGAGGTTCCCTCTTGGTGCAAATTGCAGTTGAGTGTGGATTATCCTGCTAAAATCTATGGCCATTTGCTAAGCTGTTATGGTGCTATTATTCCACTTTCAACATCCTATGGAATCCTGGAGTTTGCAACTGCAGAAATGGCCTATTAGAGGAGCAAAAAGGTTAAACTCCCTCCCACCACAACGTGCTCTTGAATTGGATTAGATGGTTCTATACAGTTCCTTTATTGATTTTTTTTTTAAAAAAAAATCTCATAAGTGCTTTCACAATTATTTCCTTTTTGGTCTTTATTTCTAATTAATTGTGTCTCAGAAAGTATTTTTAATTAGCTCACCCTTCTGCTCATTTGGTACCAATGAATTTCTCTAATACACAGCACCCTCCTAGAAATATATACAGAAAAAAAAAATGGAATATACATTAAAGTGATACTGGATGTTTTTTTCCCATGTGTTTCAGAGATGAATTTCTTTTTCATTTCCATATACAGCAGCATATAGAGTTAAGGGAGTTGCATGTGCTTGGATAGTAATGGGCTCTGTTGTTCATGTTTGTGCTAAATTGTGCATCAGTTCCACTTGAATCTGTCAGTACAAATGGATAAGAGTTTTTTTTTACATACATTAGAGATATGAAAATCTTTATCTCTCATTTTTATTAAGTTTTTCTAAATCCTATCATCATTTTCTTCTCGTTCTTCTTGGATATCAGGTTATGAGACTTTTGAGGCTTCTTCCCACACTGAAATTTTTGTAATCCATGTTCCTAAGTCATTTCTTTATGTGTACAGCTCACCCAAGTTATGCATCTTTTCCCCACTGAATAAAGCATGGTTCTTCATTTCTTTCAGTAATGCACATTCTAGCTATTTGCATTTTTAAATATGTGCATTGTTCTGTGTGTATTTTATTTTTCAGAAATGCCTTCTAAGGCATGCAAATGTGCAAATGCTTGAACAGAAGTGTACACTTTTTCTCAATGGTTCTTGGAATCCTAGATTTCTTTTTTTCCTATCTCTATCGGCATCTGTATAATAATTCAACCTTCTTCTTGTTTCTGTGTACTTTTAAGTTGACTCTGACTTCTGGCAACCCTATCGTTTCCTTGACAAGATTTATTAAGAGTAAGTTTTCCATTGCTTTTCTTTTAGGCTGTGTGAGTGTGTCTTCCCTGAGAGCACCCATGAGTTTCCACGGCTGTTCAGGGATGCAGGGATTTCCAGAGTCCTCATCCAACCAGTACACCACCCTGTTTCTCTCTTTCTGATACTATTAAGCAGAATTATTCAGATAATAGACCACCAAGTTAAAAGGATTTGCCCCAAGGTAGCTCGATTATTTGCATTGGTTCAATGCGATGCTAAAATACTGATATTCAGAAACCAGTGTCAAAGCTTTGTGGACTGCAGCAGACATTTAGCAAGAACTAGAGCTAGTTTTTCTCTTACTACAGAAAAATGACAATGTTTTTTGACAGTAACAGATTACAGAATTCTTACACTAGGAAGAAATTCCCCTGGGAATCAATCTCATTGCCTTCAAGAGGATATATATTTGTGCGATGAGTGTCCATTCACTGTAGTGATTACAAGCTGGGCAGGAATATAGTGGGTGAAGGAGCATTCTTTGTTGTTGCTTCAGCTAGTTATTATAATGCACTTATCTATTTTAAAACTCCTACTTGAAATATCTATCCATGATGGGAATTTGATTGTTGTCAATATTTTAATCAGCTAAAAAAAAATAAGTACAGAGATTTGACTGATCTGAGGTTTGGGTTTATAGCTCAGTTCAGTTATGAAAATAAAGAGGATAAAAAATGATTAACCTCTGCGTTGGGTTAATACCTTCATACAGCTTTCCATTTTCCTTCTAATGTTCATTCACCTCATATGACATATGAATACTCTGCTATTCTTTCCTTTACCTAAGCTACTGTTGTGTTGTGGTTCCAGAAACACTTTGTTCTTTAACAACAGAGCATGCTTTGGAATTAGTCATGCAAACAATCTCCTCCTTGCATAGTGCTGTTTAGTCTGGTAGCTTATACAAATGGAAGCACATATGCACGGTCCATTGATAGTTCATGCTATGGGACCAAGTTTGCTACATTCTAGTTCCCCAGATCCAGAAAGCCGAATCCATACAATGTACAAATCTAATGCATTATGTATTTTTGCATATTATGCAAATTAAGTACATTAGTTATTGCATTTTGTTCTACCACAATGTTTTGCCTTGACACTATATAGTAAGCATGTATGTGAAATAATTTAGGATGTATAAAATGAGAAGGTATATACACTTGGTAGAGTGCTACTGCCCAGCTACGGGTGGGCATCCTGTTAGCAGCATACATAGCTGTAACTTCACCGTATGCTTGTACATGTTAGTTTTAGGTTTCTGATATTCCCTCCCTCCCTCCACAGTGACCAAAGCCTCTCTGGACCCATTGTGTAGCCACTGACTCCCCCATGACCATTCCATACCTGGTGGAGAGCAGAAGGAATCACAGAAGCATTTGAAATATGTTCATCTAGCAAGACAAGAAATTAGTACATCAGTTACTGAGACTTCTGAAGAACCCTGGCAGATCTCAGTGGATGATGTAGTTATTTTACATATGGCTACAGACATAGCCGAACACTTCTGCAATCTCCTCCAGGCATAGCTTAGTAGTTCTACGGTAAGGCCCTTTTCGCATGGCAAAAGGGCCTCCGGAGTGTCATGCGATTGCGAGGAGTGTTTCAGACAATTGCACACTATTGGCTTGTAGCCGAAAATGGTGCACAATTGTGCATCGCTCCGGGGCCTCATGTGCACTTACCTTGCACGTGGAGCTCCGGAGCTGTGGCCCTCGTGCTTCCTACCCCAGTGCAGTGTGGGAAAAGACCCAGCTGCGCTGCAGAAGGAAGAGGCAGAGCCCTCATGCTGCCTGCTGCCCAGCTGGCAGACAGCTCCTGCGGAGTCGAAGCAGTGGAGACATGAGAGTCTCGCCTGATCCCCATGCCTCCGCACCGGACAAAGGTAATGTGTGGAAAGGGCCTAATGCAGGGGGTAGTAAATGGCTCAGTGTAGCATAATTCCACATGGGAAACCACTATGCTATGCAGAACAATACAGAATTGCTGCAATGTTTGTTGAAACCTATAGTTATGATAACAGTCAATGTCTGTATGTTTTGTATTTCAGTTTCCTCTTTCCCTATTGATTACACCCTCCCTTCCAAGCATGTGTATAATAATCTGCCAACTAAAGCAATACTCCAAGTATCTGATGATGTGGGAGGCAGTCCAGGAAGAGGATGGTATATCTTATCATTAGATGCCTCAAGCAGCAGGATGCCAGAGTTAGTGAACTGCACCATTTCCCCCATAGACAGAGTCTCACCACCACTGCCACCTCAGCTCACTGTCTTCCTGCTCTTTCTGCCTGCCATTCCATCATCTCCTGGCCCTCCATCTCCTGCTCATATACGTAGTGCTGGTATTGCTTGTACTTTTTGCTGTCCTGGTTGCTGCCTTTCTCTAACCCTCCCATTTCTTACCCTTTCCATTGCTCATCCACTTGTCTGGCAGTAGCCCCTACTTGCTGCCATCTCTACTGTGGCACCTGATATCTCCTGCTTGCTTGCAGAGTAGTGATGGCAGTTGCTGCTGCTCCTTCTCACTTCTAAATGCACTTGACACCTCTCTCTGTCTTCTACCTGAACACTTACTCCTCATTGCTACCACTACTTGCCCAGAACTGTCAGGACCAGATCACAAAAGGGGAAAACTAACACACGAAAAATTGCAATTTCCTACTACCTGAAAATGTCCTGCTGTTCATGGAAATTTACTCACTTCGATTGATTGGCCCAAGCGAGTTATTGATCCTGAGCACAGACAGGATATGTTCCCAGTCAGACAGGATATGTTCCCAGTCCTTTGGAAGGAAAAACTCCCAGGTGAATCTTTAAAGAGTTGTGGAAAATGCCTGCTATGCTCAATTCTTTTAGCTGAGACAGTAACAATATTCACTTAAAAAAATAAAAATAAAGATGAGATAATGAAAGGGTGATGCACATTGCTAATATGCTGTGTACCTGGTATTCATGGAATTTGTTCAAAAAGAGAATATATGCATTAAAATTGGTGGTGATCTCTGAAATGAATTGTTAACATTGTGAAACTCTTTTGTGTTGGAAAAAAATGTTCAATACAGTCTCTCAAAAGGTAAGTAAGGCCATTTCCACATGGGGTAATAAAAACGGTGCAGTGCGTCCTCCAGGGAGGATGTCTACACCTTGGAGTGGACTGGGTCCGGACTACTTACTGTAGATCCGCACCTCAGTCTGCTCCGGAACGACCCCAGGTGGTCCTTCAGTGTGCCTGCTCCCTTGTGCACGGTGAGCCTGCTCCCTTGTGCAGATTCGCAGGCTCGCGCCAATGTGAGCCTGTGATCTGCCGAGGGTGGGCTTTAGGCTGGGGAGCTTCAGTGGTCGGTCAAGACCCACAACCAACCGGAAGCCACCATTCTGGATGCTGGAGCAGAGCGGATCGATGACCACGCAGTGCTCCGGAGCAGCCTGAACTGGACCAGGGAGCCAGAAGAGCCAGTAAGTAGCGGCGTGGGGTGATTCCCTCGCCCCATGTGGAAATGGCCTAAGTTAACATAAAACAAAGGAATACTGCCTTTTTGTCTATTGAGGTAATGTAATTTAAAAATTGTGAGAGCTAGCAGTAGAGCTAGATTTGAGCATAAAACATGCTCATGTTTCTGTACTTCCTCAAACCAACCAGGATTGAGGAGACAGAAGCCTTGATTCCTTTCCCATAACTGAAGCCTTCTTGTTTGAATTTGATTAGAGCCAGGGAAAAGGAAACACAGTGGGACCTTTAAAAATATTTCCGTTTGGGAAGAGCTCATCTAAGTAATACTGAATGGTACCTTGAATATTCAGTACCTGGCATCTTTAGTCATGATTTAGAAAGACCCGTGGTTGAAGCCATTGAAATCATCTGACTGTTAGTGATGGTAAGACATGAGTCAAATTAATCTAGATTTGTCTGACTGTAACATATCTTGCTATAACCAACTTTGTAGGTTTTTTTTAAATCAATCAACTTGAAGGACATGAAATCAAACAAATAGGAAAGTGCTTCTTATACATCATGCCCATAAGCACTCACTCAACCCCATAAGCTGCATTACAAAAACTGCATTACGCCTAAGCTTTGAGATCTGACTGTGGCAAAGAGGGAAGCTGTACAAATTGAGCAATTACTTGATAGCATCAGCAGAGGCAACACTTCCAACCCCACCCGCCCAAGGAAAAAGAAAATGCATCATGAAAGATAAAGCAAATCTTATCTTTTACCATGGGCCCCTTTGATAGTTCTTGCTGTGGGAGAAGCTTTCCCCCACCCTTCTTCTTCTTCTTCAAAGGCACTTAGTATGTCAGTAAAATGTTTGGACACCAAGCTGCCAGAAAATGGAGTGCTGCATACCCTTATTTATACACAGTGCTGATTAGTATGCTTTGAACACCCTTCACCCCCACTGGATTTTATTGCTGAGCTGGTGACAGAACATGTTGCCCTGATCAGATAGCAAGGAGAAGTCTAATGGAATATATTTTTTTCTTCTCCCAAAAGAATAATCCCATTTCAAAATTACTCCATTTTAAGGATCATGAACTTCGAATTGCTGCACAATGTCTTTTATCTGGAAAAATTAGTGTTGCACTGCATTTTCATGAGGTGTGATTGTCATAGCTAGTGCTTCCAGTTGAGGTAGACACAAAAATGTTGATAAATACCTCCTGCCTTCCATCCTTTCTCTTAATTTTTTTGCATCTGTTTGAAACCATTTCCCCCTGCAATTTGTGTTTGGCTGAATAGCAGGGCAGAAGGAACTTTTTCCTGCTGCTGAAGAAGACAATAAATAGGCCCTTGAACTGAGGTGTATAATCCAATGAAAACTGAAGCCATAACTGGGGCGCATTCAATGAAATAAAGAAAGAAAAAGGAGACACACCTTAAGATTCTGAGAAAGATGGTCTCTATTTGTTTTTGAACAAATAAAGACCATCTTTTTAGCATCTTGATGTGTAGCATCTTGATGTGTATGAATACACAATCCAGAACACATCAAATTGAAAGGAAGGGAATACAGAGTAATGTCTGTATTTACATGTACATTGGAATGGGCACTGAAATGTAGGTATCATTCCTCTATTCTACTCTGCTTTCTCCATCAACTCATTTCCCACTTTCCCCTCTTCCTCCACAAAGTACCCCTTGGAAAAGGTTTCCCACTTTCCCCAAAAGGTGAAGATTTGCTCCCTTTCCCAGAGGCAAACATGGAATAAAAATATTTACAAAATGTGATCTCTATTTTAGATCAGTTGTAGCTTAAATAAATGAGCAGGACAAAGATGGCTGAAAGACTCTTCTGAATTGTCAGGAGCTTTTAGCCTCTTTTTTTTTAACAAGCGCACATGCACGCGCACACACACACGCACACACACACGCACACACTCACACACCTGAGAAAAGCCAGTTTCAGATTAAATACTAGTAAGCTATGAAACTCTCTAAGTGAGCATGGTACTCAATATTCATCCTAAGGTACTTCAGAGGGTTGCTTTGAGCATAAAATGGAGGATAAAGAATTATGTAGTGAGAGCTTTTTTTTGGGTGGGGAGACAAGATTTGAATGCTTTAACTGAATCAATCAGCCAATAGCAGTTCAATTAATTTTTCACAGGATTCATGGTGGAGCTGTTGACAAAGATTTCAGTAGTGAAATCATATAAATATAAATGAGGAATGAAGCATAGATTGGGTGTATAGGAAGAAATGTCAGTAATAGGTTAGTCAATGAAGAAAATTGGTAATAAGTTGGTCAAGCAGCATTTCAGGCTAAAGGAACAGAAAAGCAGTAAGAGATCACTGCTGGAAAAGACAAAATGCAGTGACGGTAATGACAGGATACACAGTCCTAAGCATATATGCATACCACAAAGTTTCAAGGTCATCATGCCAATTATACATCTCCTAGGAAAATGCACAGTATTTGAGAATATAAAACCAGATTATTAGATTATTTTTGGCAAATTAAACCACAAACATACAACCTCCCTAAGATGGCTTTCCATATCTGGTTATTGTTTCAGAGGATTCTATGCCCATGGTTCGCTTCTGTTTGTAAGTATGAGGCAAGACAGGAGACTTGGGTAATAGGGACAATTTTATTTAACCGTTTATGAGGCTCTGCATAGGGATGAAAAACACTGTGGACTGGAGCAAGATTGAATTCCATCAGACCTCAACCTCATCCATGCCATGGACAGGCTACTTCAGATCATAATAATAAGCTATATGTAACAGCTTTCTCCAGCTAGTCATGTTTTTCCAGAAAATTGGCCTAGGCCATATACTCCACCCCAAGCCCAAAGCCTTAAATGGGAGGCATACATTAGGCAGGCCTAACCTGCCCATCTGACAATTGGATTAGAGGTACACTTCCTTGTCAGTCATCCTGTAATTTCAGTCACTAATGAACAGAAGGTAGAGAGTGGGAATAACACTTCAAATGTGACTTCAGTTTCGAGTAGAGAAAAAATCTTTGCCAGACCAAAATCTTGCAGTAATGGCAGGTGACTGGTCCAAACACAGCAGTTTGAAAGAAGCCAGGGGAAGGGGCAAGTGTTGGCTTATCCTGGTTCTGCCCTGTACCATTCAAATAATGGCATCACATTATGATGTCACTCTCCTGCCTCTTCCTGAAAGAAGGGAAACACAGCCCTAGATACTGCTGACCTGTTCACTACATGTTTTCAGTGCCAAATGAATGAGAGCTTATATTTGCAATGCACCCCAGCCTTTTTGTCCATTGTCTTGAGAGGGGCAACTTGAAACGCTAAAATGCCTTCTGCGCTCCTAAGCAGGTATGCTGAATGTGTTGGATGATAGGGAAAAGGTTTTTACATACTCTGCAGTTGACAAATGTTAGTGAGTAAAAAGCATTATCCAGGACAATTTCCAAACAGAACATGTGTTAACCAAATGATGCCTGTCTCCATTATACTAATTCTTCTTGTATTTTCTTCATCACATATGTATGGAAGCAGCTAGAGCAAGACTTTAAATTCAATGTTCATTTTTGTTTGCTCTAGAAAATGCATTGTATATTTGTGATGATATTTGTGCTGGATTCTTTAGGATCCATGGGCCAGTGCAGAAGATTCCCCTTTGGTTGCTCAAATTACAGGTAACTCAAATTATAGTTTTAAGAAAACTTCTTGCCTGATGAAAATAATTGGTGAAAGACACCTTTGGGTGATAGAACAACTTCAAAAAATAATAGCATTTCTACTCTTACATTTAAACAGAGAAATGGTAGGTTACTAAAAGCTGATAGAATACTAAGTGACAAAATTACAGGACTTGAGATGTCACATCAAAACATTTGTGTCTGATGAAAAAAGAGGCTCATACTGGAATCATGGATTTATTTCACCTCAGCAAGGGAAAAATGTGTTTCATGTGCACAATTTTAAATAGAAGAGTGGCTATGAAACTTTTTATCCCTGTGACCCCCTTTACATCTACATGAGGATGTTGTGTCCCCTGCTCCACGTTGTGCCCCCCATTTCTGATCCTATGCTTGTCTCTTCCTTTTTCTCTGTCATGGGCCCCTCTTGTCACATGCACCCTTTGTTTTAACAGTGAGTTCTCATGGTAGGTAAGAGGCATGTGCCAGTTGTACCAACAATGGTACACTTGGAGAAGCTGAGTGGGAAAAGCATAGAAAAGGAAGCTGATCTTTGCTATGTTTGAGACTGGGTCTAGCAGGGGGAAACTCTTTGCATTACTTTTTTACAGAGACCATTCAGTCCTCAACAGTAAGCCCCATCACATAGAGTAGGCCCTATTTGAGAATAAATGGAATGATTAATAAATATGTACACCTTTGTTCCTTTTCTGGGGCTGCAGTTTGAAAATAAAAGCTTTCTTTTTCCACTATAATGATGGATCTCTCTATTTCCTCCCATGCCATTTCAGTGATAAATGAAAACACAGTTCATCCCAAATCCTATCTTTAGGGGTTTAATATATTAAGTAGCTTTCACTTCTAAAGCTGAAGAAAAGTGTGACAGGCAGGATGTGGGACCTATAGACTGCCAGTGGACTAGAGGCTTTTGAGAACAAAAGGAAGGATACACAGAGAGAAAAGTCTTCTTACAGAACAACCAGAACATTTGGTGTCTATTTCAGTTTTGCTTAATTGCCAGAAGAAGAGGTCTAATATTTTTATTTATCTAGCAGCCTCCATACATGCACAGCTGTTGGCACTTGGGGCACTTCAGAAAAGGAAAGAAAACTTGCTCCATAGTCACACAGCTTACATAAAGCAATAAAATTGTATAAATTATTGAAAAGATAATGGAAAAGGAACACATAGAAAAGAAACTGGCCTTCTGCTGCATGTCAGAGGGAAAGAAGAAAGATAAGTATCTACTGGAGGGAAGCCAGTGTTCCATAGTATGAGTTTTGCTGCAAGCTAAATTATAATTTCTAGGGTTCTCAGATTTCAGGCTCAGGCTTTGTCCCTTTTCTCCATTTCTCAGCATGATGGCAAGGAATCTTAGAGTGAGAGTGCCTTCTTGAAAATTATGTTTATTTGTACTTCCCTCATTAATTAGATTTGGTGTTTTATACTTGAATATCATGCTCTGTGCAACTCTAGTTGAATATAACAGGTCTAATAGCATGGTTGGAGTGCCCACTCTACCATCCCCCTACCATTAGGTTTTGGTGTTAATCTTGTCAGGACATAGTACAGTCCTGACCTGGCAAAAACATCAGATGAAACCTAGAATGTGTTGCTTACTTCACACTGTATATTGCAGTTGTATACTTGTGTATGTGCTTTCAAATCAGCTGTTGAGATATGATGACCCCATGAATTTCATGGGGATTTTTTTAGGCAAGGAATATCAGCATCCGGTATTCATTGGTAATTTCCCATCCCAGTACAGTCCAGGACTGGCCCTGCTCAGCTTCTAAGATCAGATGAAATCTGGTGCCTTAAGGGTGTTTAGACCTTACTAACTGCAAAATGAAAAATACATGTCACATGTACCATTCCAATTTAAATATCAGATTTCTTCTTTACATATATGGGCCTAAAATCACCTACTAGTTCACCTAGGGTAGACCTATTCAATCAATTGCTGAGTGGGAAATCAACACTTATGCAAAAACTTATTGTCAGGAATCTCTCCCTGCTAAGCTGTAGTCAGCAAGGGAGGAGGGAGGTCAGGAATACTTTCAGGGAGAGTCCGAATACACCAAAACACCAGGAAAACACAAGTCGAGCCAGGTCAAGGACCAGTCCAAAAGTTCAGGAGGCAGAGATCCGTCTGGAGGGTTTCAGGGAGCAGGAGATATGAATGTCATGAGGGTTTGCTAATAATTTGCTGCAAGCAAGGAGCAGCCATGCCAGCAGACTTAAATAGCCCCTGTGAGCTGATGTTGCTTGTTATTGCTTCCTCAGCCTAGTCCATGCAGCCTCCCTCTGAGCAGCCTGTTTCAGCCTTCTGCGTGATTGAGGGCTGATGGGCACAGCTGGCTGCAACTCCTTTGCATCGCTGCTGGTTCCCTCTCTGTCAAGAGCTGGCTGGGGCAACTCTGTCTCTGTTTGACCTTCCAGTGTAGGGGATGTTGGCAGGTTGACTTGCTCACACCTGGCTCAGCCACATGCACAATCAGTTGCTCCTCAATCACCGCAGCATCATCTATCACACCTATTTAGGCTAAAAGCTGGATTTAGGCTAGGGAAAGTAACCATGCAGCACTCTGATATTTGTGGATTGCAATACCTAGAATTCTTTACCATTGACTGTGCTAGCTAGCGCTGTTAGAGCTTGCAGTTCAACAGCATCTGGAAGGCTAATTGAGGCCATGGAATCAGCGACCTCACCCATTTATAGCATTCTTATTGTTTGGCTACCAGAATGTCTGTCTGCAGAGTCTGGAATTAATCAGGCATATGCACCAAGCTTTTGACTGATTGAAAATATTAGTGAATTTCAAACCAGTCTAGAATGTGGCTGTTATGATCATGGCTGTCTGTGGACAAGATGCAAGTGATAGAGCACTGGCAGAAGCCAAATAAAAGCACATAGGGTGGTTCCAAGGCATGGAGGGCAAGATTAGTCTGTCTAAGTTCATTGCAGGTGCCGCTGTTTGAAATGGTGGGATTGCATGGATGGTGTCAAAGACCCTTTTTGCACTTTACCTTTTCATGGTGCTGGGGTGCGGAGCTCATGCAAGCAGCCTCCGGAGAGAGGCTATCGCGTCCGGGGTCCTTCAGCTCCGCACAAGCTTCCTGCTCACACGAGAGCCTCGCCTCTTCCTTTCACAGTGCAACCTGGGACCTTCCGAGGCTTCATTGGACAGGAAGCATGACTGGTCTGGCTCCCAAGGCTCTGCACGCAAGGTAAGTGTGTGCGGGGCCCCAGAGCGATGCGTGACCGTACACCATTTTTGGCTTCAAGCTGAAAATGAAAAAATGTGTGAGCGGTCCCTGCCAGGCCCTGGAGCGTTGTGCAAATGTGAGTGCATCATGTGGACCGCTCCTCACATGTGTGCAACGCTCGAGGGGCCCTTTTGCATTGAAAATGCTGTGCAAAAAGGGCCAAACTCTCATACTTGCTTTCCTACCTTAACATCATTATCTGAGCTGTTGACATCATACAAAGGAACTCAAATGAAGCCAAGTGACTGTGTTTGAAGGTATTGTTGTTGACTCCAGCTTCTGCCAGCAATGGTCATGGATGATGAGAGTTGTAGTCTAACATCCAGAGGTCAAAAGGTTTTTCAACTCTTTATTGTTTGTTTCTTCAGGCACTGAGTGGCAATAGTGGCACCACTAGATATTTTGGTAATTCATGAGCATGATGGCAGAAGAGAAAATGCACAGGACTCAATGCTCCGTATTTCTGAAAAAATTTCAGATTGCAAATAGCAGAAAGCCTGAATGAGCTAACAGAGCTTTGCAGTTTTTCCAAACTATGCAAGGGAAAACTATACAAGGGAAAATTTCAAAACTTGCCTGGACCAATGATAGTGGAAGCCAAGGGAAGGTACTCTAGCTTTGCCTCCTCCATGCCCAGCTCCACTACATTGAGGGTCTATAACTGGAGTGTCTGTTCCTGCCTTCCTCATTTACAAATAACAGCAACTGAAGTATACTATACACTTCATTTGGAATAATACTCTTTTACCTTCTTATGTCTGTCCATTTGTCAAGCTTTTCTTCAAAATGCAGATGGATATGGAAGATGCCAGTAAATTACAGCTATGTATAAATTACTTACCTATATGCTATTTGACCAGATGAATTTTGGTTTGTCTGCTCGCATTCTGCCTTTTCATAATCAAACATGACATTTAGAAATCTAAATTAAAGGTTAGGGAGTGGAAATATTCAAATTAAAATTATTCATCTTGCCTTTAACTTCCATCAACATTTGGGTTCCCCATATTTACTCATAATAATAAGGGGCTGTAAAAATGTCTGACTAGGGTAGTGGGAAAAAACACGCAAGAAAACTGTGAGGCATTTGTAAAATGTAGTTGAAAAGGACCGCCCTATATTTTACTCATTTTATATACTTATTTTATATTGCAGCATAGTGACAGTGGCCAGGTATTACCTGGTCCACAAGACATAATTCTGAGAAAGCACTTGGTTCTCAGCATAAGCAGTGAGGCATGGCTCTTTGCTTGGAAAATCTATGCAGAAGCACTCCTGTCTTCAGCAGGGAGAATCAGTGGTAGGGATGTGAAGTTTAATTTTCTCTTTCTCAGTGAGAAATGGTGCCTCATAAAGAAAACTGTCAGCCATGGTGATTTTTTTGTTTTGTTTCATGACACATTGTGAAAAGTTTGTTTGCATAAACAACAACAACGCCTGCCCCTCACAAAACAACATCTTGTGAAAAAAAAATCCAGAGAAAACTGTGTATTTTGCAAAAAAAAAGTGCACAAAAGGTTTTTTTTTTCTTGCAAAAAAGGATATTTTTACACAAATTATTTTTTGTTTTTGTTTTTTGCAAAAAAACCAATAAAAAAAAAACACTCCTGGAGTGTAGAAAACTGAGATACCTCAGAAGAAAATGGTCAATGACCATGCAGTTTTCCTGATTTCAGACTTGTCTATAAAAACAGATGCAGTTTCTTTTCACAAAAATCAATTATTTACACAAAAGTCCTAAACAGATTTTTAAATAAAAATAAACAATAAATAAATGCATGCATAAATAAAGGTAGTCTTAGAGAGAAATCTGAAACTATTCAACCTTGTAAGCATTCTAGTGGCATTTTAGGTCATTGTGACGGATAGATGGACAGGTGAGTGGGTAGGGACCACCATTGCTTTTTGGTAGGAGCAGTGTAAAGGCAAGCACAGTGGTGTGGAGCATTGAGGGTGACTGGTGAAGCTCTTGATTCATTGCCACTCACAATAAACTGTCTCAGGCACATGGTTTACTGTGATGCATGGTAGGCCTCTTCCTGAGATCTTCTTTTGCTAAACAGGAAAACTTCACATATTCAGTTGCAGCCGGGTTCTGTTGCAGATGGTGTTCATTGCACTGGGGGCTTGTGATTTCTACAGGGGGTGGCCATTTTGGTAAGAAGTGTCTCCCCTGCTCACACCACAGCTTTCCCACACCAGTGCATGGTTTGCTTGTCCCTCCACAAATTCTGACAACATGTGGAGATGATTGCCTGAATCAAGGCTTCAGTGGAAAACTTAAAGAATACAAAGTGTAAAGTAACCTTACTGCAGCCTTTTGGGACAGTCTGTTAGCCCACTGCCTCTTTGCAATTTGGAGGCTGAGGAATGACAACAGATGATCTTGTGCTGATCCAGAGTTTGAGTCCTTGCATCTCTCCATGTGTTTGATTTGTATTCTTAAACTAGCACCAGGACCCATAATTACTGTTCTTACGAGTGTTCATCCTGCACAGTGGCTCATGCAAGCAAGATGTTAGTGGTTTAACATGCTAAGGAGATCAGAAGAAAATATATCGAAAAAGGGGAAGAAAGCCTTTTGTTTAGGCAATATAATTCATATTCCATTTGTGAAAAAGAGAACTGAACATGTGTTTCCAGTAAGCATGCTTGCTGATCATTGTTACAGACAAGTGTGAAGATTACAGTGATGGATGTGATTCATCTATTTGTTTTTGTTACATCTGCTGTAAAAAAAAAAAAAATTGAGAGGATACCTTTTGATCATAGAAAGGTCCCAAGCATCTTCCTCATTACTGTTGATTGTGCCTACGTATCTAGTGAGATAGTTTGGTGCCTGCAGACAGGTCATACACACAAACTATACAGAAGGAAAAACCATTTGTCTTTCTTGTATGTGATTAATTTTTATTATGTTTTTCCAGACAATCAAACCAATGCACCTAATTAACATCCAGCTTGTTCATGTCCTAACATTATTTCTAAAAGGCCCTAAATCTTCTTCCAGATGTATAGTAAATGTTATACCTTCTGGAAAGGGATTATAGTTAGGATAGGAATGGCTTTTTGCCAGTTTACCAGATGCAGACTTACAGGCAGGATGACATAAACAAGAAATGGGTTCAGAAAACATGAGGGCAGACATACATGGCATGACAGAGATAATGGGATCTTATGGATAGCAAGAAGATTAATTCACCATACACTAGTAGAATTCCAGATGTTCAAAGAGAATACATAATCAGAAGTGAGGAAAATGAGCAATCCTGTCCAAGACACCGGAACTATGAACTATATGCGGATATCCATTTTATATTCTTCACAGACTCACCTTTGTAAAGGTTGTCAAATCAGTTCCAATTTATTAAGTGTCTTCAGCCTTATAAACATTTTCTTCTGAAACACTGCTGTTCCTGAGACAGCATTACACCACCATGTTATGTCTGGTCACACAGACCATGAAGAAGCTATAAATTGCTTCAAAGCTTAATCCGGTTTTGAGAAACTTCTTATTTCTCTTGAGTTCTTAGTAAATCCCCTACTGCCAACAAGAATTCATTTCAGCTTCAAGATACATTGGAAGTTCTCTACACAAGAGCTAAGATGTGAAGAAGAAAAAGAGATCAAAAGGGGAAATGAACTAATCCCAGGTTTTTTTATATATATATCTATATCTGTGTGTGTGTGTGGGGTGTGTGTGCAAAATAACAATAGTGTTCCAGTGGCCACCTATCTGACCTGTATAGTTTTGCTTATTCAAGCTTTGCCCTAAGGTAGAACTTTTTGTGGAACTAACAACCACGAGCTCATTAGTCAAAGAGTCCTAAGGTGACCTTCTGAGCCTTGTGCTACTATGGCCATTTCAGAATCTGCCCCTGTTAGGGATGGATGCATCTCTGTCTACTTCATTTACCACATCTTTTTCTTCTCAGGTTTGGTCTGTGCTGTGCTGCATAAGCTTGTGATTTTTTTTAAAGTCTATTTTAATTTTTTTTTGTACATTTTTTCTCTGTGTTTACATACACAGGGACATTTGTACACATTTTTGTACAGATTTCTCTCTGCCAAACACATTCCCAAGAGGTATGTCTTTTTGTATGCTATTTTCTTAAATATACACTTTTTCTTTCAATGTATGCACATATGTACAAAGGATAACTATGTCCTGGCTTGCATATCAATATGGGGGCCAGCAATTACAATGATGCAGTGTAATACTCTGGATTTAACAGAGCTGCCAGGTACCTTATTTAGGCTTCTGATGAAATACCTCCAGTGAAGGAGACCTCACCACTATCATTCTGTCCCCTTCCCCTTGGATTTTGTTAGGCTGCAGTGCCCATCATTCCTTACCAATCGGTATGGACTACTGATGGGGCTGGCTCATGAGCTATCAGCTTCAGGTCCCTAGAGAGTTTCTCAAAAAGAAACAATTGTAGCTGATGGGCACAGAGATGGCATTGGTCCCTGGCACATTGAGATTTAAAAATGCTAGTCTTTTCTCTTTACTGGACAGCTCAAGAAGCACTTTACTAAGGGGAAGCCATGCTCCCTTACACAAGAACAATCAGAGGGAGGGTCAGGAAGGGCATTTAGCCCTGGCCTTAAGGTTAAGTTCTTCCAGATAGCATAGCTACTGAAACACAGGGATTTTGGGAACTGGAGTCCAAAAGGTAACATTTCCAAGTTCTGGCTAGAGAGTGCAAACACACAAAGTGGCCCTATGCTTTTCTGTGCCTCTGAAAGGGACTGGCCTCCCATGTCAGTGAGTTATGAAAAGTGATCCTGTGGCCAAGCACTCTGGCATTCAGAAATGTCTTGGGCCCTTATCATACGACGGTGCCATCTTGGCATGGGGATGCGCTGCTGCTGGTTCAGGGTGTGTGCCATCGCACAATGTTGCTGTGGTCCTGCTGCTGTCATGTCGCCAGCTGATGTGATCATGCCGTATACCATAACTGGAAAAAAAATCCGGTAATGGCCTCCCTTTGCACAATGATCCTGTTGGTTGTGGGCTTGCAGGAAGGGAGGAAGTGCTATCAAGTGTTTCCTTCCTCAGTACGGTGCAGGAAGAGGCCAGCCGTACTGTGGAAGGAAGGAGAATGTCCTGAATACTACCCATCCACCGGCAGCTGACCAGTATGGTGGGGAGCATTCAGGTCCTGATTCCATCCTGGCAATGTGATGAGACAATGTGGGATCATGACATATTTCATTTCCGCACTAGACAGTTACAGCGCGATTCTTCACTTTCAACATCCTATGGAATCCTGGGGTTTGCAGTTTCGGGAGGGGAAACTGCAAACCCCAGGATTCCATAGGATGTTGAAAGTGGAAGAATCGCGCTATAACTCTCTAGTGCGGAAATGGCCCTAGTGCAGTAAGGGCCTTGGTCTCTCTTTGGGTTTTGCTGGAGAAATTAGAATGATATACTGAAACTATTTCTTGACTTTCTGCCTGCTTATTTGGAAGAAAATATTCTAAGTGACAATGCAGATAAACAGAGCAAACAAAGAAGACAATAGTGACCTTAGGATTTACTTATCAAATGGAAATTGCTGTAATGTATCTGGGTTTTTTTTTTAAAGTCTAATCCGGTCAATGATTGCGGAGCACTCTAAGTAAAGTGGGAAGTTATTGACCGGGTCTCTGGTCAACACTAATATCACCAATTCCCTAATCAGATTGCTGCTACTGACGACTCCATCAAACACTATAATTGCCTTCATAGGGTCAAGAGGTTTCAGAATCCATTTTAGAAATGCATTATGATTATATTAGCATCCCTTTGTGTGCCCAAACTCTGCATTGTATTCCACCCACACCTCAGGAGGTACAGTGGGAAATTTACTGCCACAGACATTTAGGAGCTCTGTGAGCAAGATTCACGGGTTCTTTCTGATAAAGAGAAAGCAAACTGAGCACAATAAGCTTCAGCAGATGACAGATAAATCAGTGGGCTTAGACCAGCGGACAGGAGATGAGCCTTTTTGATGGTATTAATGGTCTTGGCAACATGTACATTTTGAAAACTTGCCACATGAGTACAGCATCGTCTTAAGAGCAGTGGTGACTGGTGGCTTCCACAACATTGGAGCAGTGAATTCACTCTGGGTTTTAGTCTAAATTTTAAAGTGCTGGCTGTGACCTGTAAAGCCTGATAGTGTTTAGGCCCAGGCTATCTGATAGACTGTATCTCCTTGTATGAGCCTGCTCAGGCCTTGAGATCCACAGGAGAGACTCTTCACTCAGTCCCACCACCTTCATAGCTATGGTTGATGGGAACACAAGAGAGGGCAGGCAAAGATTTGTTTTTTTCAAACAGGCTTCTTAGAAAATAAGGCTTTTAATGAAAGGGCTGTAAGACCAGTATTGTTTTAAATTGCACAGTTGACTTTTTAAAATATTTTGAAAGTGTAGGCTTTAAATTGTTTTAATATAGTTAATAGCTGTGATCACTTTTAATGTTGACTTTTTTGTATATTTTTAGTTATATTGTAATTATTTTAATGTGGTAAGATACAAAGATGATGATGATGATGATGGAGAAGAAGAGGAGGAGGAGGAAGAAGAAGAAGGAGAAGGAGAAGGAGAAGACATCCAAAGCGATGAACCTACTTGGGAGATAAGGTTTACGGTTCAACACTTTTCTCAGACCTAAGAGTGGACTTAGCTACCAACTCAACTGCATAGAGTTGATTATTTGCATTTTTTATAAGACAGCGAACTGACCAAAATAAATAATTAAATAGAGGCCATTTAAATATATCATTGATATTCAAGAACCCTTTAGAATGAAATACTGCTATCTACTTTATAAAAGTCAATGTTTGTCTCTGCATTTGTTTGCCTGTGTCTCAGGCAGGTGAAGACTTCATACAATTGCCTGAGTGAGGCGAGAAGACCTCATATGATTGGCTGGCTGTGAATATTCCATGGAATCCTGGGGTTGGCAGTTTAGGGAGGCAGAGAGCTCTTGGGCCCCGGGCCAGTTGCCATGGAGATGAGGCCTACCATCAGTAAGGATGCCAGAAAACTTTTAGGAGGCATATGTGAGAAAAATTAAAGTGACATACACAAAAGAGCTACAAGGTCTTCTTGCCTCACACAGTAGATTGTATGGGTCCCTTATATGACAAAGTTTAAAGTTGAAATTCAAAACAAAAAACGATTCCACAAAAATGTGGAAAGCCATTGCACAAATTCAACAGAAAGCCAAAAAAAAAAAAAAAAAAGGCCAGTACATCAACGTCACCAGAGAACATAGATTGGATTGGGGGCGATGGGGAAAAGTTACAGGTACTAGAATAGGCCGATTGCTATGGAGACAATGCCTAGCAGCAAGGAGGAGAACAGTGTACTCCCTCAGGAACCCAGCGTCTGAATGTTAACAGCTCTGAATAAAGATTAGATTGGAGAATATGAGGAAAATTTATAGGTACAAGAATAGGCTGGTTGCTATGGACGTGAGGAGTAGCAGCAAGGAGGAGGACAGTGTACTCCCTCAGGAACCCAAACTATGTATGTAAATAACTCTGAATACAGATTGCATTGGGAAATATGGAGCAAAGTTACAGGAAATGGAGAAGATAGTTTGGTGAGTCCTTAAGAGGAAAATAAAAACCTTGGGCAACACCCGGTAAATATGCTGGTTTTATATGATTTACTGTAGTACATTGTATAAACTATGTGCTATCAGAATGAAATAGGTGTAATTCATCAATGTAGCTTGTGCTTGGAGTGGATTGGATAAATTGGCTGTGAATTTAACTGAACAAAGGAAAGGCTGCATCCAACAATAGGAAGCCTCTGTGTTGGTAATAACTTGATCATTTCTTTACTATATACCAAACTTATTTTATAGTGTGAGGTGTGGCAGTAGATCAGTAAATGGTTCAATTGGAAAATCTACTCAGAGGCCATTATGACATCTTTTAGGAGATTCCTATGATATGAAATGATCAACTATATCAGAGATGGTGGGACACAGATGACGCAGTGTGGTATAGTGGTTTGGAGTGTTGGACTATGGCCCTGAAAACCAGGGTTCAATTCCCTGTTTGGCCATGGAACCTGGGAGCATCACACACTCCAAAAAACTCCATTATGTATTTGCCTTAAGGTTGCTACAAGTGGGAAATGCAACAACAAAGGACACAGAGTCATTAGATGACCTTTGCTAAAACTTGGATTTAAGGAAAGCTGGTTTTACCAAGCTTAGGGAAATGCTGGGCAGGATCCCATAGCTAGAGATGCTAAAGGAAAAAGACACCCAGCATGCATGGAATGTCATAAAGAAGGAACTGCTAAAACACACTAAAACATTTCCATGAAAGAATTAAAATGGGAAACATCTGAAAAGCTGATGTGGCTGCCATAATAAACTCAAGGAGGAAGTGAAAAGAAAAAAAAAGCATGCATAAAGAATGGAAAGAAAGACAAATCACAAAGGAAGAAGACAGGTGGGTAGCCCGCTTGCATGGATAGTGAAAGTTAAAGTTCAAAAAAAATATTTGAAGCAAGAGAATGACAAAGAAAATGGTGATGCTGAAGCTAAAAAGTTTTCCAAGAATTTAGTATTTTGTTTCTGATTTCCTAAGCAATTCTAAACAAGCCATTCTGTCTTCTTGCAAGATCTGTGTCATGTATTTGTTTCCAGAAAAATGTTAGAATGATCTGTTCTCTGTTCTCTGTGATAAGCAACTTTTACAACAGAGGCAGAGAAGATGTTCCCTTTTGGCTAAGAGTAATTGTGTCTGTGTCTGTGCTTGTGTCTGTACTCTTTCTCAACCTGATTCAAGGGCCAGTCTCAGCTCTGTGTTTATTTATATACTTGGGAAATAAGGATGGACTGATATTCCAGTCACTCCCAACAGTGGGACCACTGCTCAGCAAGCATGGTAAAATGGTAATGGATAAAAATGAAAAGGCATAACTGCTGAACATCTAGGTTGAGGACTGTGGCCCTTTCCACACGGGGAAAAAAAAACGGCTTAGGGCAACTCATCCGGAGGTCGTCCACACCGTGGAGCGCGCTAGAGCGGTTTGAATAGTGGAGGTTCCACACCTCAAGCCGCGCTAGCGCGGCCGCAAGGGGTGGCGAGGCGCGTTTTTTAAAAACCACATTTTATGAGGTTTTTATGAAACGCGAGCGCGCTAACCCATTGCAGCGCCCCGTGTGAAACCGCAGGGACGCGCTAGCACGTTCCTGCAGAGCTGCCCAGGGGCGGGCTTCCGGCTGGCGCGCTGCCCTGATTGGCGGAGCGCCGCCGGAAGTTGCCGGCCGCCATTTTGGGCGCCGCCGAACACCGCCGAAACTCGCCAGCGTGTGGAGCGGCGAACGCGCGCTCCCCGCAGGGACGGAGCAACCCGTTTTCAGGTAAGATCCATCCCTGCGTGCGCTGCCCCGTTCCCCCATCCCCCGTGTGGAAAGGGCCTGTGTGCTTTCATTCATCAGCAAAGACTTTCATAAGGCATCTGGGTCACAAATTGATAAGGAGTTAGGCAGGAATCACCTAGTTAACCTAAATGCGTTTAAATCTGCAGGGTCAGATGAACTGCATCCCAGAGTACTGAAGAAACTTGCTGACATACTTGCAGAACAATTTACTATCCTTTTTGAGAAATTGCGGAGAATGAGTGAAGTGCCAGAAGACTGGAGATGAGCAAATGTTATCCCTCAATTCAAAAAAGGCAAAGGAAGACCCAGGAAACTAGGGACCTGCCAGTGTGATCTCAATATCAGAAAAAAATATTGGAACAATCTGCTTGCAAATATCTTGATGACAATGCAGTGATTCATAGGAGCCAGCATGGCTTTGTCAAGAAGAAATCTTGCCAATGTAATCTTATATCTTTTTTTGACCAGGTCACTATTTCAGTAGATAGTGGGAATAGCAGGGATGCCATTTAGCTGGATTTGAACAAAGCATTTGATAAAGTCCCCCATGATATCTTGATTAGCAGACTAAATATGGAATACAGTCACCCCTCTACATAGAAACGGGAGGAGGAGAATGAGGTGGGGAAGCAAATCAAATTTGTGAATGTCATACCTGTGAATGTGGTGGGAGAACTGTAAATGAAAACACCATCAGATGACTCATAATTTCTTCAGACTTGAAGGAGGTCTCAAGTTGAGTGCTGTAGGTTTTTCTCCTAAAGTTAACACTTGTCAATATTTTTATCAGTGATTTAGATGATGACTGAGAAAGGTAGCTAATACATTGGAAGGTAGGAAAAGAATTTAAATGATAAACTAGATAACTGGGCAGAAATTAGTAGAATGAAATTCAGGAGAGAAAAAAACACAATTCTACATTTAGACCACAAAGACCAAATGCACACGTATAGAATGGTGGATACTGGCTCAGCTTTGCTTTATGTGAAAAGGGCTTTGGTGTTATTGTTGATCATAAATTGAACATAAGCCAGCAGTGTGATGCTGCAACAAAGAAGACAAAGAAGCATAAGTTTCAAGCGGAGGGAAGCAATAGTCTGTGCTGGTCAGGCCTCGTCTGGAATATTATGTTCCTTCCTGGGCGTCTCATTTTAAGAAAGATGTAGACAAGTCATAGTGAGTTCAGAGAAGGGCAAAGAGGATGATGATTGGTATGGGGAATAAAACAAACGAAGTGAAGTTGAAGGAGCTTGGCATGTTCAGCTTAGTGAAGAGAAGACTGAGAGGTAACATGTTTGCACTCATTAAATACCTCAAGGACTGCCACAAAGAGAGGAATACAGCTGTCTTCTCTGTCTCATAGGGTAGAGTGAGACCTGATGGTTTTAAGGTCATTTCTGCACTAGACTGTTATAGTGCTATTATTCCACTTGCAATATCCTATGGAATCCTGGGATTTGCAGTTTCAGGAGGGAAATAGTGCTAGTCTAGTGCAGAAATGGCCTAAGGGTATACAGAAGGATAGATTTTGATTGAACATTAGAAGGAACATCTTCACAATGAGATCAGTTTGGCAATGAAACCAATTGCCTAGAGAGGTGATGGGGTCTCTTTCACTGGGCATCTGCAAAAAGAGGCTGGGCAGAAGCCTGCTGGGGTTGCTTCAGCTGGAGATCCTGCAATGATCAGATTGTTAGACCTGATGGCCTTCAAACTCTATGATTCTATGACTTCTGTGAAAATAAGTTACTAATTAAGTAAGGATGTACTTCTTTCAGTAATTTCATTCCAGAAGGAAGCAAAGAGTGATTTTACCAATTTTCTTTGTGCTGTGCAGTTTTCAAAGAGCATTCTATTTCAGGACTGTGGAAAATCTGCATATCTACACATTCAGAACATTTTCAGAATTTTCTGCAGAAATATTTTCCCCAGGAAATATTGCTTTTTGTGTGGAAAAAAAAGGTGCACATTTTGCATAGAATAAGTCCTGAACTGATACAATTTTTTTTTGTCAGTCCAGGATTCTCCTAGTCAGGGTTTCCTGGCACTTGACAAATGACCATTTTTTGAATATTTGTAGATATGCTTTTGATCCCTACTATTTTAGAGCCATCCCATAAATATCTCATCTACATGCAAACATACATCCAGAGAGCAGTGTCCCCTCCTGAGTAAATTACTTGGAATTGAAGAGCCATTTTGAATCCCAAGGCTGGAGGAAAGGTGGGATGTTCACAAATACATAAAATAATAATAATAATATACTTTGCACTCAAGGATAATATAGAATTTGGAAATATTCCATTTTGGATTACAACTCCAAGTGGAGATGGTAGATTGGAATTTTTGGAGTTGCAATCAGAAAAGTAACTTTTCCAAGGTCTTTATGAGGTTTTTAATGTCATAGTGTAGAAGAATCAGTAGCTCTTTTCATAAATTTTGGAACATCCTCCTCAAAGAGATATACATCATACATAATTTCAAGTAATTTAGTTACAGGTTTATGTCACATTCTTGTTAGATACATATTTTGATCTGTATAGTTTCTGAGTCTGCGTTGTTATGCAGAGGATAGCAATTTTTAATAGTCACTATTGTTGTCGTTCTTGTTCTTGACTACTATTTTTTATTGTCTGTATTAGATTTTCAAATGATTTACCTTGTAAATTCTTACAGTGAATGACAATATAGAAAAATTACCCCTCCCAAAAGATCATAAATAAACAAAACATGTGCTAAATAATTTCTGAGTTGCATTAGAGGTTGTCCTTAAGCTGTAATGTCACCAACCAGCCCTACTAATACTCTACCGTTGATGTGATGCATTCATGGTTGCCAGCCTCTCCCCCATCATGTGTTCCCAAATGCAGCATGAAAGTTCATGAGCTAGGAAAATCCATAAATGGATAATGTGGTTTGGGACCGTAACTTTCAGTCTCCCTTAGCCAGCATGGCCACTCATTGGACACCAATTCCAAAAATCCCCATGCTTCCAGTCAGCAAAGATTCTGGGAGTAGAAAAGTGAATTTTCCAAGCATCCCACCCCTCAAAACAAAAAACAAACAAACAAACAAACCAACAAAAAACTCCCACCACTTTTCTATGTGAGCATTAATTCTGAGAAAAGGTTGTTCATGAGATAGTTTGATAAGGATTTTTTTTTTTAAAAAAATAGAACATAATAGAGTAGCCTCACAGAAATCTTACCTAGTCTGAATTGTTCTTTGGTGTTTTAAAGCTATAATTTGTTAAGTATATATATTTATGTTTTTACAGAGGAAGGACTGCTTCAGTGAAGTTCTATACAGCCAAGGAGTTGCCACATCTTCTGCCACATCTTTCACACAACCATGTCATCTTGGTATAGTTCCAGATCATCTCTTTTACCATAGTCCTAAGAACTGGTCTTGAGCTGCTGTGAAATATTTTCCAGGTGCGCAAAGTCAGCTGGAACAAACTTGGGCAGGTGCAAGAACGTAAAGTGTAACTTAGAGCCCCGTGGATGCTGCTGCAAACATAGGGCAAGGGTGTTGTGAAAGGAAGTCCTTCTACAATGTTCCCACGTGTCAAAATTGCGGGTTCTACCTGTTGTCCATGGCTGATCTGTGCTGGCAGCCAGAAGAAGCTGATAATGCAGGTCAAGAAGCTCAGGTAGTTTAGCAATTAGTCAGTTTACTTCAGGAATAAAAAAACCTTATAAATGAGAAGCTAATAACATTCCCAGAAATGTCCATAGATCAATGGCAGGCAATATAAAAACAGGTTAAATGGCAGAATAACAAGAAAGGGAAGCAAACAGAAGCGTGCACAGGAGAGATGGTTAGTTGATTGCTGACAAAGGCTGAGGGGAAAGGTTCAGTGCTTATAGGCTTCAGGGTCAGCACAGCTGGTACCTGATTAATTGGTGCTTGGCACAAATTTGCTGGGAGCGACGCAGGAGACCCTTTTAGTGTCTACGCTGGGTGAAGGTAGGTATGGATAGATCATTCTCTGTGCCCGAATGAGCAGGGCTCCCTGATGGGGCTGACACTTCTGTCCCTGGGGTGGGTGGTGGTACTGTCTGCTCTGCAGGTTCTGCTGTAGCAGTTTCTGTGTCAGGGCTCAGAGCAGATTCTGCTGCCTCAGACTTTGAGTCGGAGTCTAAGTCCTGGAAGCCCATGACACATGTGGATGTAACAAATACAGCTACAGTCAATATTTGTTCTCTATCTGTCATGGTAGGTGTCATGGAAATGTGTTCATTCAGCCTAAGAGGGCTCTCTAAGGATTTCTGAATTGCATGACGAGCCTCCACAGAGTGAAGACGCTCTCCTTTTCAGAAAGATGCTCTCCATGCAAGAAGAACGCTAGGTATGCATGAGAGGTGGAAGGTCTAGTGCATCCTCTCCTCATGCATTAGTTATACACATTTGTATAATACCTGACTAAAGCTATCTTCTGCATATGTTATCTGGAATAATATTGCCTTATTACTCATACAGGTGTCAAGTCCATTTTCTTCCTCTTTACAATAAATTACTGTTAACAGAAAGAAATATATAATAAAAAAAGGATGGAATTAATATGGTTGAACAGAAGGCATCTTATATCAGGCTGTGACAGTATCAGAGATCAGAAAAGCTTAATGATATTAGCTACCAGGATGTTCTTAAGAAATGGGAGATTACATTGTGATCTTTGTGATGTTAGATTTTCTCCCTAATTTGCATGCCTCTTTGTCTTGTCAGTCAGCTGAATTTAAGACTGAAAACTCCTGACATTTGAGATTTGTTTACATATTAAGAAGTCATAGTTAGCTAGCAGCAAGGTTTCCAAGTGTAGTCAGACCCAATTAAGCAGATTCAAGATGCCCCCTGGGATCAATAAGTGCTGCTGTAGTAGTCATACAACAATAGTTATTTAGGGGGGTCACAACTTATGAGTCAAAGCAGAATGTAGAAGCGAAGAGGGAAAAAAGAAACAAAGTGAACTGTGGACCAACAGTTTGAAGAACAGGAGCTGTTCCATGGATTTTAAGCTTTGAAACTGATGATTAACTGATAACTGAAAACTATACATAGAATCATGGGAACTGGAAGCCATTCTTCAAGTAACCCCTCCTTAAGGCAAGGGAACATGGATTAAAACTATAGTTAGATCATTTAAATTTGACTGCACAGACAACTTGTCATAAATGATCATGTTATGAAGACACACCAACCATAAGTTAACACTGAAAGCGTTAGAACATTGGAAGATTAGAAATGTCCAGAAGAAAGAAGGAGGAAATGCCAGCTTCTCTGGCTACATAGTATGTCTCACCATGGTTTATGGCATTAGCAGAAAAATTAACAGAATAGATTAAAGATGGCAAGGACAAATACATGCAAACATCTTCAAGGAGCTATTGTTATTGTTTGCCTTCAAGTTATTTCTGACTTATGATGACCCTATGGCAAACCTATCATGGAGTTTTCTTAGCAAGATCTGTTCAGAAAGGTTTTGTTTCTGCCTTCCTTAATGAACTACAATATATTTAGTTAGCAGACCAAGAATAATGACAGCTTCATCTGAATATGTAGTAAAATCCCCTTGGTTGAAAATGTGCACAGAGTTCCCTCCTTATCCTTGTTTTTACTTTCTGTGGCTTCAGTTACCGATAGTCAACCTCTTCCCTCACAGACTCACCTTTCTGTCTCCCATACTTCACTCCAACCCATCCTGCGGCATCTGGATGAGGGCATCCACACACTCTGCTCCAGGTCCTGACATCCACACCTTGCCTGCCTGCCTATCTGACCCCTACTTTAATCAACTTCCTGCCAACACTGTCACAGGAAATGGTTCTGGAGACACTGGGTGTAGTTTGTAGCTTTGCATTTACATCATCCAGTAGTATGAAGCTTCTCTATGGTCTCTGCAAACTTAGAGGGCTACATCTGGTGATGGTATAGGGTTTGGTACTATCCACAGTTTCAGGCATCCATGATGGGTCTTGGAACATATCACCAACAGACAAGTAGGGACTACTGTAAGTGATTTCATTAGCTGACCTACAATAGGAATTGATTAAATACAAAGGCCAAGTTCCTGCATCAGGATAGATAACTAAGGCCATTTCCTCACTACACTGTTATAGTGCTATTATTTTACTTTCAACATCCTAAGGAATCCTAGGGTTTGCAGTTTAGAGAGGGGCATTTAGAATTCTCAGCCAAAGAGCTCTTTGATCTCAGTAAACTACGGACTCCAGAATTGCACAGGATGTTGAAAGTGGAATAATAGCACTATAACAGTGTAGTGAGGAAACGAACTAAGAGACATAAGCACGTTAATTCCTAACCAACTCCCCCAACTCACCTCTTTTCAGTGGTAGCCCCTCAACTGCAGCCATTTCCTGGTCAGTGCAGGGGCGGTGGAGGGCCAGCAGACATGCACCCAGCTAATTTCCTGCAACTGGACATCCTCTGGCAGGTATATATAGAGACCATGGGAGATACTACAGAGTCCCTTGGGGATAATATTGTTCTGCATCTGTCTATAAGGAAAACAGCTGGATGATTGTCTTCTGCTCTCCTCTGCATTCTCCACCAATCAGAAAATGGTCAGGTTGGGGGACTGCCAGTGAGAGAAAAAAGTAAGCTTTGGATGCCATCTTGGTCATTGTGTGGTTGGTGTGAATTTTGATCTCTGACATGACCATAGTGACGGCATGAATCACATCACTGTAATTCATCAACAGGATGCCAGGCAATATCCTCCTTGTTAGTATTATCAATATCTTTATGACCAAAGAATGGTGAGGCTCACTAGTTGCTCATTTTATATTCCTGGATCATACTATCTGCAACATGTCACACTGATGTGAGTAATTGTCTCATTATGAACTACAATAAAAGGGAATTATTTTTTTTTTAAACAAGTCAAGCACATTATGGAAGTTCTTGAATGGTTTGTCAAAATGATATAAAAGGAGGGGTGAAAGGGTAGAAAATGGATTCAACATGAATAAATACAGAGTAGGGAAATTTGTAATAAATCTCAAAGACAGAATGGTTTTTTCACCAAATATATATGAAATTGATATGGATGGAAAACTGGCAAATTTCTATAGATAGGCATTAAGGGACATCCTTAAGAACTGGTGCATATATAGGTTGTCTATATATGATTTATATTTTGTATTGAAGGTCATATTGTGCCCTGAATCCTGTAAGTGTTCCCAGTTAAACTAGACCCATTGAGTTAATGGAATTTACCTATGTATTGCCTCATCACTCAATAGATTTATTATAGCTGGGACTAACTATCAGGACTAAATTTTATATTTATATATATTTTTATGGATCTTTTTGTATGGTTTTAACTCTGTACTGTATTTAATAGCTTGCAAGTTGTTGAGCCTTTTAGTGGGAGAAAAGATGAGGAAATCATCATCATTATCATCATCATCACAGTCATGGAGAGATTGGACAGAGTCATTTCAGTATGGGGAAAGTGGTAACGTCCTCTTTGAGTTGATAATCCCAGATTAATTGCTTTGTGGAGTAGTCCTGGCCTGCTTTTTATGAATTCTTAGCACATGTGTTAGAAACAAAGTAAGAATTGCAGTAGCATTGCCTGGGTCTGTGATGTGACTGTGTTTAAAGTACTGTGTATCTTCCTTGCCAGCTTCTTTTCAAAATGAATAGGCAGATTGCAGGGAAATGTACAAAAGAGGATGACTAATACAGTTTAGTGAAGTGGATCAATTTTCTTATAAAGAAATACTTAAATAACTGAGGCTCTTTAACCTGAAGAGGATTTGATAGAGATGTATGTATGAGATGAAGAGTAGAATAAAGAGAATGAAATAAAGAACTCCTTGGTGTTTCAGAATTAAAAACAAAACAAAATGACTCACGGCCATTCCCCATCACTGGTAGACAGACTGGTTTCTTGACACGATGACATGGGCCAATCACAGATTCACTTTGTGATGTCCAATAGTTTAAATGTTACATTTTTTTTACTAAATAGCTTTTAAAAAACAGTTCTATGTCTGGTAGATTATGACAGAGCCAGTGAAATATAGTGGCTAGAATGCCAGACCACAGTGTAGGGATGTAAGTCTTCACATTCTTGTCCTTGCATGGAAGAACAAGTAGCCTCTGTAGCTTCTTTCCTTTGAGGGAGAAAAGAAAAATTTCCGTGCAGTGCTTCAGAGGCATCCAAACTTTACAAAGTTTCTCAGGGAATTATGCTCTGCAGAAATAACAGTTTTTAAAAAACACAAGGTCCATAGCTTTTGCACACACGTGCACACACAAATGCATAGGACAGATTGTTTTCTGGATAAAACAGACTGTTTCTTGTGCAGGAAACACATTTTCTGCATAGAAAAGTAGAGAAAAACAAGAAATACACTGCAGAGTGTATGTCTGAGCAGAGTAATTCTAAAAGAAACTTTAAAAAGGTACACCAAATCTTGCCAGGGCACTACTCTTCCCTGGAGTATTTGGAAATCTTATTCTGCCAGGAAATGGATAAAAATGAATTTTCTCTCTATCTCTTCTGTAGAGACAGAATTAATACCCTTGTTCAGCCACGAAGTTTACTGCTTCAACATGGGCCAATCACACTCTATTCAAGCCTGACCAACTTTATAGGATTGTGGCGAGGATATAGTGGTAATAGAAAAACCACGCATACTGGTTTAAACAGACCTTTTGAGAAAGAATGGAATAAAAATATGATAACAAAAATAATAAATAAATGGAAAAAATGTACTTGTTGTTTTTAGTAATAATAGCCAAAATATTCCCCCATGTTCAAACACAGTTTGTTTCTGGTTACAAAAATAATCGTGGACTAACAACTAGGGACAGGTAATATAATCATGACCATCTTTTTCAAAATCCTTAATGCATTTAGCCAGCAAAAGAAAGATTACTCTACTACTTGTGACTCACTGTGGCATTAAAAAATTAATACATAGTTATGCAACTCATCCATATGGATATTAGGAAATACAGCAATTATGTTCTTGAGATTTTAAGGCATCATCTTGACTTCTGTGTATTCTCATAATTATTTACTATTTTCCAGTGTGCCCTCACACATGCTGCTGTCTCTGTACACAACTAGCCCAAGATGTTTGACTGCCTGAGGCAATGAACAAATAGCACTTCTTTTCATTCCATGTACAGAAACAAATTGGACTAGCAGCCAAGACTATCTTCAGCAGTGAAAAGTCCTTCTCTGCCATGGTTTGCTGCCTTATTACATTATTTCATATATGAGTTAATGGAAAGGATAGAAATATTGTACAGTGTGCTGATAACACAAAACTTGGGGGTGACTGGTGACTCCTCAGGAGTAAAATTAAAAATGAACTGGATTGAAATGTACAAAATGGAATGCAAAAGAGAGACATGTTATGTTTGGCACTGAGCAGAGGGGAAAGTGAAAATAATTCCTAGGGGGATATTATGGCCTGGCAACATTAGAAAAGAATTTCAGAATCTCAAGTTCATCATATGAGGCAAAGTGATGCATTTCTGCAAACAAATTAGAAGCTAGAGGGGTTGTGGTCTTTCCCTTAATCGATGTATTTAAGCAGAGACTGAGCAACCATTTTAGGTGAAAGAATCATTCTGGATTCCCTGAATCAACCAGAGGCTGATTCAGCCTCTGGATTAGAGGATTAGGCAACTAATGGCTGCCATTTCTAGGAACAGGAAGAGCCCTCCTATAGTTTTCATGTCTTTTCCCACATTAAAACCTGTCTTACAGATTGTTGTGTAGTGAATGTGCAGATAACTGGCTTTTATGACCAGCTCTGTGATTAATGACTAGAATCAATGAGCAGATGGCCTGAATATTCCACTGACAATGAAAATCAATCACTTTCATACTGCAGAACACAAATATTTCTTTCTCAAGTTTCATTCAGCATGTTGTTCCGGGCTGTTCCTTTCGGCAGCGCTGGTGGTGAGTAAATATTGGTAAGCCATTTTCCTGCTAGAATTTGCTTAACGCTCTGTATTGGTTCAGTTATTTGGTAGGAGAAGGACTGAAGGAGAGAGAGAGAGAGCTCCCTGCCACTGGGCATGCTGCTCATCCAGAGAAAAGGAATAGGAAGATATCAATTTTGAAATGGATTCTGCTTGCAAAATATGAGATTCTGTCTTGGACAATTCATACAAGGCCTGTGGCTCTGTAGGGGAGGGAGCCCACCCCAATGCCTTCCATGCACACACTACACAAAAATCAATCTGTCACAGTCCCTTTTCTTAACTTCCAGGAAATCTGTTTAACGTTACCTCTGTCAATATGCTCAGCAGACCTTCAAATTGCAGTTGGTCAGCAGCAGATAAGAGACTGATCTATATAGGAAAACTGGCAAGCAGATATAATTTACAAGAATACAATTCAGCAGCCGGCTTCAATGAGGGAAAGACTGAGCACTTAAGATGTTAATGAAGTTCTGTTGCTATTTTTTCCTTCTCAGCAGACCTGAAAATATAATAGTTCTCATGAAAAGGAAGCTTATTAAGCCGGGATTAGTAATAGGTAGAAGGGCTTGAAGAATAAAAAAAATGACACCATGTGCTGGAGAAAAAAAACTTGTTAGGCCAATACAGTCTTTCAAATAATGCAAAGTCGATGAGCTAATGTACAGGAAATTGTTGTTTGCTTTATTTTCCTGCACTGAAACCATATTATATCTAGGTGATCAATAGGCTTTTTAATGTTTCCCTTTTAGGATTATTGCTTATTTTACATGCAAAAGCTAATTAGATTTTTTTTTTCTTGAAAATAACACACTTGAGTGTGTGTACTAGGAAAAACCTGCATGATGAGTTTGCTTTTTCAGAAACTTCTGTTTTTCTTTCTGGCTGGCTAGCTATAACAGAAAGTAATTAGAGTTTCTTGCAATTAATTTAAATTAAGTCCAGCTTTTCTCACATTTCTCCCCTTTCAAAGTAATGCCCTTTTCTAGCAGTGCAATCCTGACCTTGTTCTACACAAGGCCACCCCCACCCCCCGCCCGGTGGATCACACAATATCATAATGCCAAAGCTAGAACAGCACAACATCACTTCTGTCTTAATTTGTTGTCGTTTTTGGCATTTTCAGGGTGAGTCAGATTTTGGGAGGAGATTAGGAAGGGTGGACAAAACCCAGAGCTTGGAATGTTATGTTTGAAAATTAATTCAACAATATTAGAATTGGAAAATTTATCCACTATTGTAAACACTAATAAGTGAAACTTAAAATGTTAGTGTTGAGCCATACAAGCAATCACACAAGGTTAACTGAAAAGAAAAAGGGAGGAAAATGGATATCAGAGATACAAAGGGATCGGGTTATAATCACCATTCCAGAAGAGCAGCAATGTGACTTGGACTTGTGCCCAAGGAAAGTACTGTTCAGGAAGCAGAGAATCCCTGAAATTCAAACACTGTAAAGAAGGACACAAAATCAGAGTCTCTTAATACCCCAAAACCTGCCCTTAGGACACGAAGTGTTGATGACTTTCTTGCCTGAGTAAACAAAATGGGTTGATGGTTTTAATGTTTGGAGGAAACATGTTGGTGATTTTACCATGTAGGTTACAAAGAACATTGATGACTGTGTGACTGGTGTCAGGGATTCCAGGCAGGGAACCCTGGGAAAATGATCAGCCCACTGCAAAGATGTTGCATCATGCCCCAGCTGTGGGTCATTGCAAGGTTGCATAAGAGACTGGGGTCGTGTGCAGATGGGAGAGGGAGGTGTGCAAACCCTTACCTGGTTGGTTGTAGATATGTATATAAGAAAGCAATCCCCTGTCTGTATTGTCTGTTGACCAAACCCAGTGCCTGGTGCAAGCTCTTGTCTGGCTGGCCTATGTTTTGTATATAACGGAACTTTGCTGCAAGATAAAGTGCCTCTCTGTTTTGGAAGAAAACTCCTCCGTGTTTGAATATCCTTATTGGGGAACAAGGTTGCTGCTGTTGGCTAGCTGTGCTCTGGCTTTTCTGCTGCATTTCTGTGGGGCTGAAACTCTTATCAACCCCCAACAGTGGTTATGGGCCCAGTCCCAGAAGTCACAGCATCCACAGCACACCTGTAGTTGTTTTCCCCCTGGATCCTGACTCTGTTTTTGACTGTCTGCCTGATTTCGGTGCTTGAGGAATCTGTTTTTGGGCAGCGAGACAGTTAATCTTCAGTCCAGAGCTCATCAAGGTCACTGCAGCAGGATGGCTGAAGGAGGTTATCTGCATTTTGATAAGCTTACTGACGCTAATTATCAAAGCTGGCAAGTTTATGTTAGAGCCGCTTTGACGAAGGAAAACTTGTGGCATGTTTTGGAAAATGAGGGACAGCCCCCAGAAGGAGCAACTGCTGCTCAAATAGCAGCATTCAGGGTTGCTGAAGAAAAAGCCAAAGCAGTTATTTTGCTTGCTTTAAACCCTTCTTAGTTGATTCACACTGCTGCTGCAGACACAGCATATAGGCTCTGGGAGGCTCTGAAGCATGTGCATCAATCCTCCTCCTGTTTGTCCAAGATGATATGGACGAAAAGACTATACAACACAAAGTTAAGTCCCGGAAGTTGTGTGAAGGAGCACCTCATGCTGATGAAACAGTTATTCCAAGAGACAGCCAACAGAGGGGTAAATATTCCAAAAATCCAGAAAAGCTTTATTCTACTTGGAAGCCTCACTAAGGACTGGGACTATTTGATGTACAGCCTTCAGGGTGTGCATGAGGAAGAACTGACTGTAGACTTGGTAGCTGGGAGGATTTTGGAGGAAATCCAAAGGAAGCAGTTCGACTCCAGATTGCAGACGGAGGGGAAGACAGGCAGCCAAGAGGGAGAAGCAACTCGGGAGGAGGCATCTGACCTGGAGGAAGGAGTGTGCAGTTTTGCCAGACGTTGCTACAGATGCAAGAGAGTGGGCCATCTCCAGAGTGACTGCAGAATGCCAGTACCGAGCAGAGGGAAGACAGCCCAGAAACGGAGGGGCATGTCCTCTCAGGCTGAATGCCATGTGTTTGTGGCAAAAGAAAGTGGTGTGTGGTTGCTAGACAGTGGTGCAACTCACCACATGGTGAACGATATAAGCTGTTAAATGATGTTACAAGTGCAAACATAACAGCAATTTCCCTTGCAGATGAGGCACCAAGCAAGATGCAGAAGATGGGTACTGCGTATGTGCCATGTTTTGGGAAATCATTTAAAAATGTATTGTGCATGACAAATTTGCAGAATTGTATTTTGAGTGTCTCTCAACTGGCCAGTGATGGTTACAAAGTTGTGTTTGAGGGGGAGAAATGTATTGTAACTGCAAATGGTGTATTTTGTGCAAAAGGGGTGAAAAAACAGGGACTGTACCACATGTTGCCCAAGGGAAAAGTGGCAAATGTTAACCCTTTGTGTAACAAACCCCTCCATGAAAAATGCATCCATTACCTACACAGAATAATGGGCCATGTCAGTTACAAAGGTTTGCAGGAGTTGGCAAAGGTATGCCCTGGGTTAGAGGTCAGAAATTGCCCTAAGTTCCTAGAGTGCTCTGTGTGTAAAAAGGTAAAGGTGAAGGCATTCCCCATTGCCAAAAAGAGCAAGTGTGTCACCCAAAGGCCATTTTAAGTTGTTCATGCAGATTTGGCATCTCCTGGGGAGGATGGTCTTGCAGAAAGAAGAACTGGGCTGTTAAAACAAATGAAGGGCTGTATGATTGAGGATGCCCAAGCCCCAGCAGGACTTTGGGGAGAAGCAATTGTATCAGCAAACTACCACTTAAATAGGATGTGGAGTTCAAGTGTGAAGCAGACTCCATGCTACCTATTGTATGGTAGAGCACCAAACTTGAAGCACCTACGTATTTGGGGCCAGTTTGCAAGTGTGTATGTTCCCCCAAACTGTAGAAAGTCTGGAGAGGAGAAGTCTAGATGGTTACGCTTTATGGGATATGAGGGTAACAAATATAGATTTCTACACCATGCTAACAGAATTGTGTATTCTAGGAATGCAAACTTTGAAACCTATTCAGGATGGGATAGGCTGCACTGTAATCAAGAGGTGTTGAGTCCCCTGTGGGGCTGAAACTCCTATCATCCCCCAACAACTGGGGACCAGGAAGAAGTCACAGGTGGGAATATAAAATGATTATTGATTTGGTGGGAATCTTCCTGTTTTCATGAGCCTGAGCTGTCAACCGATAAGTCTCCTTGTGTTTTGGAGTTTGCAACAAATAGGTGCCAGAGGGTTAATAGCTGGTTTGATGGCCGTGTTTGAGTGCTATGAAGAAGGCTTTCAGGAGGATATGCACACAGTAGTGATTTTGCCTGCTTTGTCTGTGTTCCCACAGGAAATGCACGCAACATAAGAGGGAGGTTTGCTCTACTGCAACTTAGGCTATTGTTCTCATTGAAAGGATTAACCTTGCCATGCCAGAGTCACCTCTCTGGCCTGTTTTCCAGCCAAGGTTCCCTCTTCCACATGGCTTGCAGTCATAATTTATATTTTATGCCAATTAAACATATCTGCCAATTAGGGATGGGCCAACCGAATCTTTGAATCCTTGCCAAGGATTCGAGATTCATGAATCCGAATCCCTGTGCTAAAACAGGCAAACTGAATCTTTTGAATCCACCATTCAAATAATTTGTTGTAGACCAGGATGCTTGAAAACCTGGGAGACCGGGACGCCTAAAACCCTGAGAGACTAGACACACAAGGGGAGATGGCAAGTAGGTGAATTTTTCCCTTGCAGTAGGTGAATTTTTCCCTTTGGTAACAATTTCAGAAATTACATTTGGGGTTGTATTCTAATATATTTAAATTGAACATTTCATATTTAAGTTCAGCACCATTTTCTGTACTGAAAATCAATGGCATGTATAAATGCTGGGTTCAGTGGGTCTCACAACTGTCAGAAGTAGTGGGGCAGAGGGCAAGGTCACACAATCTCATCCAGTGATTGCCACATGTAGGTCAGTGTACGTGCTTCCACACGACCAGTGCCTGGTTGTAAACCTATAGCTAGTATAGGAGGAGAAGTGAAATGTCTGTCTTTGGCCATTTCCACATGGGGATAAATCCCCACGCTGGGACGACCGGACACAGAGATCATCTACACCGCGGGGTGTGCTAGAGCAGTGAAAAAGGGGAGGTTCTAGACCTCAAACCGCCCTTGCGCGGCCACGGGGGTGGCGCTCCGTGTTTTATAAAGTGGTCTTTTTAAAACTTGCGCGCACTACTCCATCACAGCGCCCCATTTAAAATTGCAGGGATGTGCTAGCGCTTCCCTACAGAGCTGCCTGGGGGCAGGCTTCCGGCTGGCGCACTGCCCCGATTGGCGGAGTGCCACCGCAAGCTGGTGGCCGCCATTTTGGGTGTCACCAGCCGCCGCCGGCGTTTAGAGTGGTGTACACGCACTGCTCCCCGTGGGAACAGAGCGCCTCACTGAAGGTAAGCTCCGTCCCTGCGTGTGCTACCCCGTTTCCCCATGTTTCACCGCCCCCCGTGTGGAAAGGGCCATAGTTTCTCATCAGCCACATGACAAACTAGATGTTGCAGAAGGGAAAAATTGTTTTTAAAAATTGGCACCTCCGTGGGCTGCCAAAGGCCTGATGGACTGGAAGGTACAATCTTCTTGAGATTTCAAGGACAGCTGAAAGATTCCTTTGCATAGCTCCCTTCTAAAGCTCTTTCATACACAATTCTGGGGTTTGTAGTTTTACCCAGTGTCACAGCTTTTTCTGCCAAAGTATGCTGGTGCATCATCAAATTACAAACCCCAGGATGCCATAAGGAGCTATGCAAAGTTAATCCAGTTTTGACCTGGATTATCTCTGTACTGTAGTATGTGGCCCTGTTTACACAGGCAGGAAAATATGGGATTAATCCACGTTTTCCTGCCTGTGTAGAAAGGGTCTTCATATCATTTTCAATCTGGGGAGATCCTTAGGCAAAACTATGACAGTTGTCCTAACCAGATTTCTTCAGAGGGAGGTATGCCATTGCCTAGCTTTTGCTGAGGCTGGGAGAGTGCGTCTTGCCCAAGATTATCCTTCTTTCCCTTGCTTTTTAAACCCTTTTTAAAAAAAGGATTCAAAAGATTCAAGATTTGTGAGATTTGTGGATTCCCAGAACCTTCCAGGGATTCAGATCTGGATTTGGATTTGGAACATTCTGGATTCATGCCATCTCTACTGCCAATTAATATGTTTTGCCAGTTATACCATTGCATAGCCCATTTAGACTTGAGTCTGGATATTTTTCCCTCACATGGACTACAAAGCCTGGAATAAGATTGTTCTGGGGGAATGGTGAGAGTCCAGCATGCCTAGGAAGTGTCAATTTAGGACTGTCCCAAAGCATGGGTTTTCACTTTACAACCTCTTCAATTCAGTTTGTCTCTGATCTGCATCTCTCCTTTCTTTCTGCCCCCACTCGAATGGTTACTCCACTCACTGTTCAATTGCCTCGTTTGTTAATGGTTATTAAGAAGTGATTTATTCCATTTTGAAGGAATTCATTTCACCTCAAGTACAACAATAAGTGGATCCCTACTAATATCCATCTGTGAATTCTTGAGAGCCTCAGATGATATGCAGAACATCTTTTTTTTTTTCCTGTATCAGAACAATTGCATCCTTTTTGTAAGGGAGTCACAATCAGAAAATGTGGTCTGCAAAGATAAGTAGAAGAGTACAGGTTTCACATGCAGGAGCCAGTAGTCCCAAATTCAGTCTATGCCATCTTCATTTCAAGCCCACTTTTCTCTCACTCATTTGACCTTAACTGTGTATGGTAAAAGGAGGAGGAGATGTGGGAGGGAGGAGAAAAATACTACTCAAGGCCTTTCTGCATAGTGCTGTTAAATATAGTGTTATTATTCTACTTTCAACATTCTATGGAATCCTGGGGCTTGCTGTTTAGGGAGGGACATTTAAGATTCTCAGCCAGAGAGCTCTTTGGCCTCAGTAAACTACAAACCCCAGAATTCCACGGGATGTTGAAAGTGGAATAATAGCACCATAACAGGGTAGGGCAGAAAGGGCCATAGGAGCAGTGAGTAAATCGAAAGAGAGAAGCACGAGCAAAATGAGAAAGAAGTGGAGGATGGGTTTGAGGGAAATTTTACCAATTATCCAAGAGCCTAACATTCACAAACTTGTGTTACCTATGATTGAAAAAGATTGTCGACTGCTGTGAGATATTTATTTATTTATGCATTTTGGGACATGCTGGGTTTGCAAAACATTTTTGAGAGAGAGAGAGAGAAAGAGAACTTGTAGCCCAGTATATTTTCTGCACAATTAATTTTCCCTCACAAAGTCTTGAAGTGCAGACAAACAATCTATAAATGTGTCCAAACACTCTAAATCTAAATGGGGTAGGGGTAGGAAGGCAGCCTTTGAAATGAATCATTAGTAAATCTGAAAATGGAAAAAGCAAGGATAATCATCCCTATTCCAGGCAAAATTATGTGATTACAACAGTATTATGTATTTTTATGATTATGTTGTATGCTACACAGGCTGCTTTTAGTAGATGAGCTTGAAATAAACAACAACATGGGAAAGCCATTGCTTTATGCTGCAATGGTGGGGAGTCTGCATGATTAAAAAAACCCCAGGCTGAATCCAGATTACTTTGTTTTGAGTTTTTGGAGACACTTGCACTTATGTCAGAAAATTGCAGCCACTGCTGATTTGGTAGAGTAATTCTGAAAAGACAGCTTTAAACGTACATGATAGCATTCTTCTACTAGTCATTATTTAATCAATGTGCTTTATTCTTGTAGTATATTTTTTAAAAGTTACTACAGCAAGGAACCGCTAAGACTTCCCTACAGACCACCAAAACATCAAACTAGAAATTTCATCTGACAGCCTTAATAGGCATAATATTCCATAATTCTTACATTACAGTCAGATGTTTAGAGATATCAATTGTCCTGCTGCCTATAAACTATGGAACACACAGTGAAGGATGCATGACGTGCCATTTACACGTCAGAAAATCCATTTTGACTTCAACAGCTTGATTCTTTTCATTTGAAGAATTATTTGAGAAAAATCATTAAGAGGAACAACGATTGGTTCTCCTAATTGCAGATATAAATCTGAAGGAACTTGCGGTAGGCTATGTTTTCAGAAGAATGGTAAGGACTGTTGGAGAGCTCTCACCCTATACTTAAGTTTATATATTCTAGATATGTATAATCCAGTCAACGAGCTTTCTGCTGGTTAATTAAGGAGGCCTCTAACAATAATTTTAATAGCTTCACAAGCTATAATAGGTTTGCTCACTCTGTAGAGGTAAGAATGTTTTGCTTCAGCTCTTTGAATACTTGTGAAGTTGTTCATTTTAGAATGGGATGATTTTTGTCTTGCCTCATGACAGTGCCAGCCTTTTTTAGAACAGAAATGAAAAAAGTAGTTAAAGATCAAGGAAAGAGCAGGCCTTTGGACTTATCCTTAGAAGGTGAATTTAAACATAATCTAGCCCAGGATCCTGGTTTGTGGTCAATGTCAGAGTTTACTACTGGAAAGTCCAGTGGACTGCAATTATGATGAAAAGTGGCTCCAAATGGTTCAAGGGATATATGAGCAATCTTTCCTTCTACAGTCAGCCCTCCACGCTTGAGGGTTTAACTTTCGCGGATTTGGTTATTCACGGATTATTTGCTGTCACCTCTGCTGCCTGCCTATGCCATTTTTAATAGGGACTGCAAGCCTTGTGAGACTGAGAAACTGCTAATGAGGCTTGTAAGTCCCTATTAGAAATGGTGTGGGGCAGCAGTGAAAGTGGCAGTAAACCCCACCAACCACCCACTTCTGCCTTGTTGAAGGAACCCTGATGCCTCAAAGGAAGCCATGGTGGGTTGAATATGGTGATCATACTTTTCTTATGTGTTAAATTTGGTTTTGGAGTACCTAGAGTTATTTACAGTTTTTCCACTTTCATGAGGGTCCTGTGTCCCTAACCCTAGTGAATGTGGAGGGATGACTGTACTTTTATTGTTGCATCCCCTTTAACATCAATGTGTAATAAATAAACCATTCTTTGTATATCTTTGACTTTGTTCTGCCTGGGCAGATCCTTGAACCTCACAATTGTAACTGAACTGTTCCATTTACAAAACAACAACTCACTAAATAGGTGAGCACAAAACAATAGCTTGCTAATAGCGAAGCTGTTATAAGGAAAACCTGAATGCCTTTTTTCATGCTGTCAGGCAGGAAGAGTCCATAGTAGTTGTTATAACTGACTGCCATGTTATTAACACACATGATATATCTAGCTATCAAAAATAAATATCTAATACAGAATTTTAAACCCTTAGGGGAGGCAGACCTCTGGATGACCTACTCGATTAACTTGTCCTTGCTTCACTGAAAAGTGTGCTGCCCTTTCCTACAGCATTCAGTATAGTACAGGCCTTTGCCCCCTCACTTTTTAGATTGCCAAAATACATTTCAAATCAGCAAGGACTGCAATGTTAGATAAATGGCAACATTTTATATACTTCAATAAATCCCCTGGGTTATGAAACAGGCAAACAGTTCGTCAAATATACTAACTTTTTTTCTTGTTCATTTTTAACACAAATGGCTCAAAAGATGGCAAGCATAATCCCATATTGCAATCAGATTCTGCAATGCACTCCCCTTGATGTTGTGATCAGTTCCTTTTCTCACTACTTTCAGGAAAAATGTGAACACATTTTTTTTAATATTCATTGATTTACTAATTGATTATAGTAATTATCTTATCTCTCAATTTGTTTTTAATGGTTTTATTAGATGCCTTAAAATTATTTTTAGTGGACAGGTGGGATAGAAATACTTCTGTCATTATCACCACCACTATTTATTTATTTATTTGATTTATATTCTGCTTTTATGAGACCCATATCATCACCATCATCATCACTATTATCATTGCAGCACAAACCTATACATTTTTATTTGGAACTTCAAAGTAGCAAAGGATTCAAAGTAGCAAAACTTTTGGCATCCAAAAACACTTTTTTTTTGTATTAAAACAGAAATGAGTTAAAAACAGTTTAAGAGCACTTAAAATGTGTTAAACATCTCTTTCTCAACAGCAAGTCAATTGTCATACCAAGACCTTTGCTTTCCTCTAAAGTGACAGTAAGGAAGTATCTGTTTATGTTTATCATTCTCATTATGAAAAGCCTATATGTTAAAATAAATTGCAGTTATAATACATGATTAACATTTTAAAATGATTTATCAATGGTATAGTACTTCACTGAAACTCAGTTGTATAAATAAGCAAATATCTTCCAAATGTTGGAGAAATTGTAATGCAATATATACTTTCTTTCACATGTGGTGGTGGTGTCCAAAAGTCCAAAGAGTCTGGGTGGAGGTCAATGAAATGGAAAAAATAGACAAAAGAAGAATCCAAAAATTACACATTTGCCAGCACTGGATTCTTGAAGGAAAAAAAAAAATCTTATTAGTTAAAAAAGTAGCTTTTTTCCCCCCTAGCGGCTTATATGGTGATTACTCAGAAATGGAAAATCCTGCACAATTTAATTTTAGACTGTTGGTATGAGAAGTTATGGTCTCTTGTTGTAACGGAAAAACTGGTACAACAGGTTAGCAAATCAAGAAGAACTCATTGACTTTATTTAGATCCACCTGGTTCTCATGACAGTTTTCAGAATGACATCTTAAGGGCTACAAAAAGAAATGTACACACACATACACATCTTTATAATATGTTAAGGAATGCTGGCAGTCTGTAATTTTTATTTTGTTCTGTTCAGTATTTTAAGGTTATATTTCTTTCAATTAAAAATGGTAAAAAAAATGTGGATGGGACCATCTTGGCCTCTCAATGGTAGGGATTTTTAAAGTCTGGGAGCAGCCACTGAGAAGGCTGTGTCTTACATCTTCACTATAGCCATTTTGGTACTAGATTGTTATAGTGCCATTATTCCACTTTCAACATCCTATGGAATCCTGAGGGTTGCAGATTAGGGAGGGGCCTCAAAGATATTTGTATTTAAGATGTAGAGAAGTATCTCCCCTAAAGATATTAAAGATAAATTCAACTGTTAGATAAATAAATTCAATAAAATTTACATAAAATATACCTATCAAGTTTCCATTGAAAAACTGGATTTATCCTTTAAGGCCTTGGCAGACTTGTTTTTACCAGATAAAAATGTGGCTATTGGTTAATGGTTTTGGGCCTCACTACTTCTAATGCTGTAATCTTTTATATCTGCTTTAACTTGTTAGTGTGCTTCATATGTTTTCAGTCTATTTAATTTTTTTTTAATGTTTTGAACTTTTAGTACTGTTTTTACGTGCATGCCACCCAGAGATTTTTTGATATAGTGGGGATAGAAACATTTTAATGACTAAATAACTAACTAAATAAAATGTCTTCCCAATCTTGATTCACTCTGGTTTCACAGACACACATATATAGATGCTTGCTTTATGAACTTGCTGGCAAAAGGTCATTCCATTAACAGACATGTAATTTAGGCAATATGAATAAATTAAGAGCCAGCATAGTGTAATGGTTTAAGCTTTGGATGATGACTCTGGAGACCAGGGTTTGAATCCCATGATCAGCTATGGAAACCGACAGGGTAACTTTGGGGAAGTCACACTCTCTCAGCCTCAGAGAAAGGCAAAGGCAAACCCTCTCTCACCAAATTTTGCCAAGACAACACCATGATAGGCTTGCCTTAGGGTAACTATAAGTCAAAAATGGCTGACGGCATGCAACAATAGCACCAAAATCTATACTGGAAATAGTTCAAGCATCATCTCCACCTTGAACTTGGATAGCTCTTAGTAGTAGTCTTGTGAACTTAAGTCATAGATTTATCTGTTCACTGGAACAGACACATAAACCTCATTCAGACATTAATTGTTCAGTGTGAATCAACACACAGAGAGGTGCCACATTCTCTACATTATCACTTTCCCCATATGAAAAGTGACAATTCTGGAGGGGAATTCTTGTTTGTGTGTACAGTCTCTGGTCCCTTTCATACTACACACCTATAGTGCTCTGATTCCATTTTAACTGTCATATTTCTATCATAAGGCATTCTGAGATTTATAGCTTAGGGATGAGAACAGAAACTTCTTTAGACTTTGGTCCTTTCCACATGATGTTGTCAACCTGCCTCAGCCACGTCTTGTTCCCAGTCTAGGAGCTATCTTACCGCATGATGTTGTCACTAGCCAGCTGCTATTCCCTCCCCAAGTGGGGCAAATCCGATCTTTTTCACTGATGGGGAAAAAGTGTCATTAACCGTTCTTTTGGATGTCAGTTGTGATAGCTGGGTGAGTGCCATTCCTCCATGCGGCTTCTTCCTGTACCTGAGCCAGAAGTGGACAAGCCATGGGCATTGCCAGCCTGTCTCTCCTTCAACGACTCCCAGTGCAATCTGTGCCCAGCAGCTGGCTGGTCGCTTCTGTTGTGTCATCACTGAATACAGAAGGAGAAGGGGACAAAAGAGCACATGGCATGGTAATTTTGATACCCAGCACTGCCACATAGTCATTTTGCATGTCCTCATTAAATTTTAATTTTTTAAAAATCTCTTTATTACTGTTAGCACGATCACACAGTACAGCTGGCTGACATGATCCAGTTATCCCAGTCCAGTCCACCATGCTAATGTTAGCATGGCTTCTGAGAATTTTTTTTTTTAAAAAAAGACCAATCAGGAGCTCTCCAAGGTGGGGAGAGGAGGGGCTGGAGAGTGGCCAAGGATGCTGTGCTGCAGAAGACACACCAGTTTCAATGCCAGTGCTTACCTGCTGATGGCGGAGGCCTGCAGAAAACAGAGTTTTAATATCAATTCCAAACCAAAAATGGCAATGCTGCGATGAACACGGAACTATCAGATATTGAGGTATGCTGTGGAAAGGGCCTTTATGCTACAACATAGGATGACATGGTAGCTTAGGAGACGAAGAATGAATTCAGTTGAATCAAACAACTTCATTGTGCAGTACTCTCTGATAAAGGATCATTATATTTAAAAGGGTCTGAAATATATTAAAATAAATATTTTCTCTACCTCCTCATGGTTTTGTGGCTTTTAAATTTAGCAATTTCTTGTGGGCCTCAACATGTAACAGCAGAATGGTTCTTTCATTCTTTTGGGAGCCACTGGCCAGAATTATGTTGGTACATTTTTCTGGGATAAATTACACCAGCATAGGCACTGGTGGAGCATAGAAAAAGGCCATAGGTGCAGAGGCCATGAGGAAAGTAAGATATTGGAGAAATATATTGTCCAAAGCTTGCCAAAGTCCGTCTACTTTCTCTCTACTTCTGGAAAATCTATGTCCATTAGTGCCATGTAGCAACAAAATTCCAGCCAATGTTTCAGCTAATTTATGCTTCTTCATTTCCTGCAATCAGCCAGCTGATTTATGCACAGAAAATACTAGTATGAATTAAGGATCCCAGTGATTTGTAGTTCTGGAGTTTAACTTCAAATATGAAAGGTCTGTAGCTCAAACAGTTTTGAATTCAGTCCTGATAGAATACTATTTCTAATTTGTTTTTTGTTTAGTTTTGTTTTTTTAAGACAAAAAATGGATTTAGGGGCTGTAGTTGGCACACAGAGAATCTGCATTTCTTATAACTCAGTGGCAATGAAAGCTGTAGGAACTCTGTCTTGATGGTAGAAAAACACTCTGCATATGTACAATTACACCCTCCCCCCTCCTCTCTCCTTTCCATTATGCTTCATAAAATGCAGGCTCAGATGCCATTGCATGCCAGGAGTTTGAATGTGGGAAACCAAATTCTTTCTCTCTTTCCTCCTCTGGAGGTGAGGTAAAAGCTAATTGCTTTCTTCTCCATTACAGACCAACCTGCAATGGCATTCAGAATCTAATATCAGCCCCAGAAGAAGGAGGGGCAGGGTAAGAGAAAGCTGTCTTCTCTACAGCTAGATACATACACCTAACTCTAACTCTTCACCCCCCATGTTACCATGGCCAGGTGCCTTCATGAACAAACTAAGGAAGCTGTGAAACTTTGAGGCTGTCTGTGCCTTATGTATATAAAGGCAGCCATAAAGTGAATGTAGGTTGATCAGTTGTGTAGGGATGGGGGCAATGGAGGCGGTTTGCCCTGGGTAGCAATTTTTTGGGGGGCTCCCAGCTCATAGCCACGTCCCGCATGTTGTAGCCCCGCCCCTTAAGCCATAGCTCCGCCCCCACTCCACTTCCACACACTCCAAGCTCTACCACTGAGCTTGATCCTAATGTTTGTTATTAAGAAATTGTAAGATTCAATGACTTCAATAGGATTTAGGATCTAGTATATATATTTCAAATCAGAGGTTTGATTTCATATATCTATCTATATCAATATCTATCTATTTCTGTCTAGCTCTGTATGAGCACCAGGACCACAAACAAAATGCTCTGATGATGCTATCTTTAAAAGCTTCAGTCTTGTCTGGATGGAGTAGAAGCCTCACTGCTTCAAGACTTGGAGGTATGTTTTGCTTGGGTAAAAAAAGCATCATTAAAATAAAAAAAAAATCACATCAGCTTCACTAGAAAAAATGTAGTATTTTAGACATTTTTGAACCTTTTTCTGCTCCTTAACAGTAGCAATATAAGGTAAGATTTTCTTTTTTCTTGTAAAGAGATTTTCAGTCTTATTTAAAATGACACCTTTTAAATAATTACTAAAATTAAAAATGAATTCAGGTATGTGGAGGCCCTATTTTTATCAAAGGAGAATGTTGATCTCTCAAGATAGCATAATGTTGATGTAAAAGAAATATAAATGATGTACATTAATCATGCAAATAGCTTTGAGCCTCATTAAATAAACATTGTGACTAGAGAGATGCAGGTAGTATTTTAAATGTAGCTCCTGCCTTTTGCCTCAGAAGTCAGTACAATTTTCACTTGGTACATTTTTTAAAAATCTTCATGTCCCTTTTGCTTCATTTGCCAAACAGCCACAGGGTCTCTGTGTAGCCTTTTCTTTACACAGCCATTAATAGTTATGTGCAAAGCCTTTCACAAAAGGGTCATGCACTCCACAGATGATAACACATGCAATGTCTTGCTTAGAGCCTCTTTATGTCCTATTTAACCTCATCCAATTGGTTTCTTGCATTGCAAACATTCTATCTTTCCTCACTTCAGTCCTTAAAGGAAGTATTTATTTATTGCATGTGCACATTATTTATAACTCTGTTGCTCATCTACCTAAGAACCAAAGTTATCTCTTTATCCAGCATTTGAGATTTCAGCTTCTTTAAGCTTTTTGGTAAAATGCTTACTGTTTTATTTGCTACAACTTCATCAGGGAGGGGAAAGATAGAGGTAATTGCCTCCCCGCCAAATAAGAATTCTATCACCCTCCAAATTGAAATTATCCTTCACTCTACAAATTTGTAGCATTGCAGTAATACTTCAGTTGAACATTGAGAAATCCGCTTTAGGCATCCAAAGAAAAGGAGCAGGGAAAGTTACCAAGGGAATGTGAGCACATCAAATAAAAGAGTTCTAAGGGTGAACACTTTTCAATGTCACACTTTCTGCAAGGCTAGAAAGTTGGAGACTGAAGGGAAAATTCATTAGTGGGGAAAGAATTCTTTTTGGAGTGGGACAATACCCTCATTTTGCCTCCCCCATGGGCATACCTGTGACCTGTGTCAGGGAGCAAGGGAAGTATGGAAAAGAAAAGAAAATCAATGCAGAATTAAACCTAACAGAGATTTCTGGCCATCCATGATATATTTCCTGGTCCTTTGCTGGAGACAAAGGACAAGATCACGCCTGTTCATTACATGTACAAAGCTGACTGGGCTGGCGGTTGACTCTTTCTTCAACGCTGGTATTGACACCAGCAATCTCATTCCTTTACAGTGGCTGAAGGTACAAGGCTAGAGTAGGGGATGGTAGGCAGGCCCATGACACACACGCTTTTGAAGACTTCTTTCCTCCATGCCATCAGTCTACACTTTAATGGTAGAGCTTCGACTGCTGCCCATGCTTGGAAGGTACCCTATCCCACTTCCTACCTGTTCCCTGAATTTGCCCATGCTCAAGGAGCACTGAAAGAGATAGCCTTTTGACTTGCCTGTTTCTATCACCAAATTGATGGAAAGAACAGAGGTTCTGCATTCTGTAATTTCTATAGAGCCCTGAGGAACATGTGCAAAAATGGTGAGGCAACCAATCAGCCCTTTTTAGGACACATGGAAGATCAACTTTTTTGTGAGACTAGATGTCTTTCCAAAACACTTCTGTTTGACAGGGTCTTTTTCTTTATTATTGCAGTGGTTGACTATAAGTATTCTGAAACAGTCCATGTATGAAAGGGGATGGCAGATTTTTACTTTCTCAGGATAATTATTTTAAATACTGGAAGAATCACTGCAACTTACTTGTTGATTTTAACAGGAAATGCCCATAATCATCACCCAGATAAATTTTCAGGGAGAAATATTTGTTTACTATTATTCCAGTAGAAGTAATTGCAAATGGTCAGTATTTTCAAAGTGTCATGACAGATGTGACCACAAAATCTTTGTAAAGTAAATTGGGTATTTTGTGTACAATTAATGGAGAATTTGGTCACTGAACACTGTACTGAGTTTAACACCACATGGCTTATAAAACATGTTATATATGAAAAATGTTCTAGAAATAATAATAGTTACAATCAGCAAACTACCTCCTCAGATGTATCCACACTGACACCAGAGCAGGTTAACTGGGGCCCTTTTACACCACACAGTTATAGCTCTATCATTCCATTTAACTTCTATGGTTCCATCCCATGTAATCTTGAGCTTTGTAATTTGGTGGGGCACTGAAGCTGATTGATAATTTTTAAGTACTCTCTGTCCTAAACTGCAAATCCCAGGATTTCATAGGCACTTCAAGTGGAATCATCGGGCTATTGTGTGGTGAGGCTCCCCAGGAAAACAAATTAAGATAATGGCTGGCATCCTGTTAGTGACATATGCTCACAAAAGTCAGTCCATGCTTTGAGAGCATATTATTCACCATAGTGCAATTGACATATTCTGCTGATAGCATTAGAAGTAGATGTTGCATGTAGTGCTTGTGCTTGAGCATTGCATATTGTGCATTTGATCACTGAGGCCATTTCCGCACTAGCCTGCTATAGCGCGATGATTCCACTTTCAACATCCTCTGGAATCCTGGGGTTTGCAGTTTCGTGAGGGGCCACTGGGCCCCTCCCTAAAATTGGAAACCTCAGGATTCCATAGGATGTTGAAAGTGGAATAATAGCCCTATAACAGTCGAGCGCAGAAATGGCCTGAGTATTTCCCAATAGCACCTCATCATTGACATGCATTATGCCATATTGCTATTTTGCCAGAAAGTTGTTCAGTGCTGATGTACTGTATCTGTGCACAGGGATATTTATGTTATGTTGAGGGAATGTTGGATTACAGCCAAGGGATGTCATGGACCACTTATGTTTTATTTCATATGTTTGGTAATCATGCTTGCTCAGTCAGAAGCTGACCTAAGGAGACACTATGAACCTTATAATATCCATGATGATTGTGCTAAAAAAAAATTGCCACCTTTCTTCAGAATTTGTGTTTGTGAAACCACGGCCATGATATTTTATGATCAACGTAAGCGTGGAGACAAGGGTCTAGTTATAAAACAAATCTTCTCATTCAGAATGGAGTGATAGGAGTGATAATTTGAGAACTGAGGGGCAGATTGTCCTCTGGGATAGAAGCAGAAAGACAATAAAACCCCAAACAAATCAGGCTGAGTGAAATAGGGAAGTATTTTCTTGAATCCTGTCTGCCTTTCAGAGCAAGCATTATCTCTATTGCCATTTCCACCCAACACTGTTATAGTGCTATTATTCCACTTTCAACATCCTATGGGATCCTGAAATTTGCAGTTTAGGGAGGGGCATTTCTCAACCAGAGAGCTCTTTGGCCTTAGTAAACTACAAACCCAGAATTCCACAAGAGGTTGAAAGTGGAATAATAGCACTATAACACTATAGTGCAGAAAGGCTCTCTCTATATACTGTCTGTTAAGACTGCCAGTCCCTGGCAGTCTCTGGCCAGACTGCTAAAGTCTGTAGGTTATATTCTGGAGTAGGCAGTGGCAACCCACCTCTGAATAGTCATTGCCTGAGAAAACTATGAAATCCACAGAGTTGTCATAAGTCAGCAGGCAACTTGAAGGCACTTTCTATTACTGCTGCTGCTACTACCACTACTTATACTACTACTGCTACTGCGTGGGGGGATGTGGCTTCAAGTTGCTTGTTAATTTACGGTGAGCCTATGAATTTCACAGGATTTTCTATGTGATGAATACTTAGAAGTGGTTTTGCTAGTTCCTTCAGCACCTAGTATTCATTGGTGGTTTCCCATCCAAGTACTAACCAGTCTTGACCCTGCTTAGCTTCCAAGATCAAACAGGATATGTACTACTAGCTTATCCTGGTTTTTGTCACCTCAACTTTTATTAACAAGCTGTCATCAGAAAGATGTCAAAGGTATCATTGGGTTGTACTCAGCAATTGTACAAGCAGAAGTCAGCTTGTTCAGTTGATCATCTCCTCCTGTAAGTGGACAAGTAATTAAAAATATTAGCTAAGATGAGCTGTTGCAGACTCCTTTCCTTTTTATATAGACCTACCATTGCTATGAGGCAATATCATGGAAGGGACTGTAGAAGGGAGGAGAAATCTGCAATTTAAAAAAATGAAAATGAAATTCAGGGGGAAAACAAAACCTCTTCATCCTGAGTCTTACTGTTTCACCATACAAATCATTAAGAGGAATGGCCTGGACACCCACTATATTCCGCACTACATTCTTATAGTACTATTATTAAACTTTCAACATTCCATGGAATCCTGGGATTTGCAGTTTAGGAAGGGATCTAATGCCTAAAGTGGAATAATACTACTATAAGAATGTAGTGCTGAAATGGCCCCTGCATGAACCACAATTGTTGAGGCACATATGCCTCTTCTGAAATCTATCTGAGAACTTTTCTTTAAAAATCCCATTAGTTAAAAATTGAAACTTTTTATCCTTTGAATCTGTTTTCAAATGTTAATGTATTTAATATATTTCAATCTTTTTGTATTTTTGTATTATCTCATTCCCACTACCATGACAGGCACGTTTGGTGAGGACAGATGAGAGATCCCACCAGGTAGTGATCTGTGCATGACAACAGAAATTTCCTCCATCTTCCAGATCATCATTATCCCACCTCACACAACAGAAATTTCCTCCATCTTCCAGATCATCATTATCCCACCTCACACAAAAAAGTAGGTCCAGAGTGTGTCCCACAAAATATAGAAACATAAGAGTCATTCTGGTGTAAAGTAAGAGGCTACTTGGATCAGCATTCTGTTCTTGGTGGCTGCTTCCAGGTTGTGGAATTCTCTCCCATGGGAGGTACAGTTGATCCTGTCTTTCCTTCTGTCAGCAGGCAAAGACTGCTTTCTTTGGGCTTATAATTTATATGGCAGATAGGGGTTTTTTTTGTCCCTTGACAAAATAGTTGAACTTTTCAGAAGGCTATTTCTACTGTACTTGGTGTTGCTTGATATTCTTGTGGATGTTTTTTCTGCCTTTCCTCTATTGAAATTGTTTCTTTCTAATACAGCATTGCATTCTACACTTCAGAAAACATTATTAGAACACAGTGTGATAATTTTGCAAATAAATTATTTGGTAATGTAGCAAATAATCACTTCATCATAACCAGCAGATGTTTCTTCTGTCTGTTGTACTGCTCAGCACAAGATGCAAAGCATTAAATAGATTTGAACAACAAATGAATTTTCCTTGTGGTCATGCTATTATTCATAATCAATAAAGTGTTGGAACAATGGTAATGCAGCTTTCCTCTGTGGATATTTATACTGTTAATATCAGTGCAGCAGTCCTGTGAGAGCATATTCCAGAATATATTCCTGGAAACATTTATGAAAATATAGCTTCAACTGAGATAGTAATGGGCTAAACAGGGCAAAGGAAATACCAAAATTGCAACAGACGCTATTGATTAGATGCCTTGGGGAATATTCCACTTATTTATTTTAGGTCCGGTAAATGTAAATCAAAAGGTTGTGATGTTGTTGGTGGGTACATGTCACAAGCAATGTAATTCATTGTGACAGAGCTTCCAGTTTTCTGACACAGCACATCATGATTTGGATGTGGAGAAGTCATCTGTAGCAAACTGAAGCATTATAAACAAGAGAACAACCTGATTTCAGCCGCACATTCATTGTGAACAATGATACAGTTTATGCAGAAAATGTGAGCCAATCAGGCTGACTTTGGTTTATTGACCGATGTATTTGAATGAGATTTTCAATCATATTCCTGTCCAGGGAAGTTAGCATTTATTCTTCTTGACAGTAAATCCACTGTTGTCATGCCAAATCCTTGAAACAGACATTTGTGTTTAAGCAAACATAAAGAAGTGGGTTTAAAGGATGATTGGCTATCTTTTCAAGAACTGTTAAATGAGTTAAGAATCTCTGATATAAAAGCTAAATAAAAATTCTGCTGTCTACCTTGTGATGAGAATAATCAAGAACTGGCATCACCTTCAGGAAGCCAGTACCTTTTATACATGTGCAGAAAAAGTTGTCCATAACTTCATTCCAAGCTGTAGTTCTAAGCAGAAAATTCAGGGAAAGTTATCCACAATCAAACCAAAATTCCCTACCTGAGAAAGCCAGGGCTGAACTCACTTCTAAGGGAGTCATAGCCTGGTGGTAGTTCTATAGAACACATGCTTTGTATTGTTAATAGGATACACCCCCACTCATTGATATGGTTTAATTGGCAAATATGTTTTAATTGACATAGATATAAATTATACTGTGATATGGCTGCATGGCCATGCTGGCTAAGAGGAAAAGCTGGCCAAACACATGCATTGCAAAGTCAGATCAGGTAAGACCTCAAGGCATAGCCAGGTCACAGTCAGGAAATAATCAGGGAAATTCCAGTGATGACAGCCTTCAACGACTCAACTTTTAGAGACAATAGCGTCTGAAATGTTTCCACCAGACAGCTGATTATCTTAGTCCTCCTTCCTCTGACCATCAAACTTTGCTTTGGTCCCCACACCTGTCCAGCAATCAAAGCGCTATCAAGACTACCATTAACCTTTTTTGTCACCTAACACTAAGACCATTAGCCCATTCCAGGTTCCATTGTCAGCTCTCTGGACTTCATTGTATACTGTGCCAGAGACCTATTAACACTTTCATCTTCCAGGCAGAAAAAAATTAAACTGCAGTTTTGGGCTAGTCAATTTGCAATACACCGGCTTCTGGTGGTCACTCTGCTGATCTGATTCCCATTTGTGTATTGTCCTTGGACTCCTAATTCAAGCAATATCACTCTTCACTTCAGTACTGGATTGGTAAATATCACCTACTTAGCCCTGAATTCTTGCTCCCCAAACTTTTATTCCCCTTTCCTTAGTCTTGTGTCATTGTGAGACAGTATGGATCTTCTGTGTGTATGATTGTTAATTCTCCCAATACAACAAATAAGCTTATTTTTGGATCTCTGGCTGGTCTTCCCTACACTTGTACCAGTAGTACTAGTGCAGGGAAGTAGTACTAGTAGTACTAGCAAAAGATCTTGTAAGGTGACCCCCCCCCCCGGGCCTCTTTTTTAAGCTAATATTCCTCACATTTTCATGGAAGCACTAGCTTTGTCACCCATGTTTTGGAGTAGGAGTATGCACAGGGTTTCAGCTTCAAACACAGGCATCTCTAGCTAAAACTGGAAAAGACCTCTAACTGATACTCTGTACAGCTGCTCTCAAATAATGTAGACAGTACACTGACTGCCGATGCCTCTGCAGGGTATCAGAGAGGTATCTCCTTGCAAGATGAACCAGTTGCCAGATCTTGTGTATGACAGCTTCCCTAGCAAAGAATGGGAATTGTGGGAGATAAAGTTCAAAAAAGGTAACTTTTACAGTCTCTAGGCATGACAGACCAAATTGGGAAGATTATAGCAAAGCTCATAGTGAAGTCATGCTAGTGAAGCTATGTTTAAATTGAAGTTGAAGTGCTCCTGTAAATGCTTACTTCATACTATCTACAGCAGAGCTTTCCAAACTTTCCATGTTGGTGAAACTCTGCCTGGCGTCTGAGTAGATTGCCAAAGACAGTAGCCAGCATTGTTGGTGTATTCTTAGACATTTCCTATCTTAAGTCCTTACTTATTTACTGAGACTGGATGATAACATTATATAATGAGGCCAGGGATATTTTCAGCTGAATAGTCTGTCAAAGCTGGTATCTGTGATTGTTAGCTATCTGATTGCTGAAACTGACCTGAAGATTGGAACCTGCCTGTTTCCAGTAAGTCCAATGGACAGGTCTAACACATTACTGCTGGTATTAAAGGGAGAACAGTCATTATGGTTGCTCGATCTTCTTCCCTTAATATTTAGTCTGACTAAAAGTTCTGTGGACTATGAAAGCTTGATATAGATGGTAAGCATATTCAAAAATATTTTAAAAAATTGAATCCCCTCTCCCCTGTGGCTGAAGTCTTCTATCATTAGACTTAGCTACAACTATACAGCCCACTGTTGTAGTTACTTTTGCTAATGCCATTCCCCAGAAACTTACCTTTTAATCCGGGCAACACCTCAAAGGATTTCTATTTTTTTTTATTTTTTTTTACCAGAAAGAACATCATTTATAAATTGCAAATAAATTGGACTCCTATTGAACAAGTCACAGACTATAGGTATCTTGGCACAGTCTTTCACTCTTCCAGGTCATGGAAATCGCAAAAGAAAATTGCTGTAGAGAATGCCCAGAGGAATATATCAGCTATAATTAGCTCTTTTTTTATATACTAAAGGGGGACAACATACTCTTTTCATAAACCAAGTTTTTACAGCCAAGGTTGTATCCCAGTTGTATGGTTCACAATTGTGTGTCTACAATAATTCTGACTTTTTCAAACTGTTGCAGACTCAATTTCTCAGAAGTATATTTTCTATCCCTTGTTGTGGTCCCAGTTCAGTCTTCTGTCTTGAGGCAGTCCTGATCTCTATCAAGGCCTGGGGCTGGTTCTTAAGATATATTTTCCCCCAACTGGCCTGGCACCTTTAGTGCCAACTGATGGTTTTTAATCTGCATGGAAACAGTTATTAAATAACAAACTTCTAATACATGGGTTTTACATCTAATGCATCAATACCACTTGGCTATAATAATGCTAAGTTATTCAAAAGACAAATAAGGGACATAGAGCTGCAAAATCACATGAGAATAGTCTCCAAATACTTCACTCCTGGAGTTACTAGGAAACCCTTTAGGTACTCCAATTACCTGGAAAACCTCACAATTCCTAAGTATAGGAAAGCTTTTACATTAGTACAATTTAACATGCTACTGTCTGCTGTATCACAAGAATGTACCTGTCTTTGTGCAAATGAGGCAGTAGAAACTCTCAACCATGTCCTTTTATACTACCCTTTTTACCAAGGGAGACATCTTGCTTTAATTACACCTGTTTTACAGGATATGCTTGGCAGGACAGAAGAATTCTATCTTTCCCTTCTGCTCGCTGACCAGGATGCACAGGTTATGGATAAGGTCACTAGATTTTGTGCAACTGCTATTATGATTCATAGAAAGCTGACAAATCAGCAGTAGATAATAACAATAAAGAGTCCTTTTAAAAGTTCTCAGGTAGCCATGTGAAACACATGGGTCTGGGGTTTATGGACAAACCTTGGGCATAGGTAGAGTGTTGTGACTTATCCCTTGCTTTTTTACCACTACTACTGCTGCTGCTGTTGTTATAATTATTATCACAAAAAAGAGAATTTTATGTGCCCATTGTATTTTCTGCCACCTTATTTTATGTGCCTCATGGTAAAAATCGTCTTTGTTCTTTATGCTGGTCTATGATTGTAACAAATTACTGATTGATTGATAATGGCAGAAAGGCTGGGAAATGATGCAGAAAATGCTGTTTCCTGCACAGTAAAAATGATTTTCTCTTCAGAATATCACAGAATATGCAAACTATCTTGAACTGCAAATAGTCTTTGAAAACTGTACCCTTTCTGTAGACATTTTCACAGTAGGAAAAATATTGCTAAAATTACTTGTCGCTTCCTTTGAGAATGATACTAGGAAAGAATTGCATTCCTAATTTTTGATCACTGATATTTTGTGAGATTTTGGTCATTCATTTAAAAGATTTCACAGCACTATTGCCTAAGTTTTCAATTTTTTTAAAAAATGATCTAGTATGCCAACCTACACAGAGTTTGGAAAAGTTATTGCATTATGGGAGTTGTAATGCAAATATTATGTCTGGCATCCTATATTGCAGTTACAAATTCATAACATAGAGTTATGGAGCTGTAAGTGCTCCATATTCAGCCCTGTTCCATATTCATGATCGTGGCATCATTGTCACAATTGCAAATGTCCCTCCTGCAACCTACCCTACCTTAACAGCAGTGTGTTTTGCTGGTGATCCCTGTGCAGTGGGATTATGTTTCTAGCTTTTGCAATGCTGCCATATCCTTGGTGATCTTGCAACTTGCTATTGTTCTATTTCAGGAATATCTGCAGATGGGCAGTTTCTGAATGTATGTAGGCTTGCCTTGCAATCTGTAATCTGACATGATGAGAATAGCCTATAAGAATGTGATGATAGGGCTGGCAGGTGCAGCTTCATTCTTTCTCTTATGCAGCTGAATGAGAGGAAAGTGGTTAAATAGGGCTGAACAATAACATTCATGCTATGGGTATGCACACACACAGAGGCACAGAAGGCCATTTTTGGTTCCTGTGGACTTTCAGCAGGTCACATGAATACAATGGTGGCAACCAAAATTGATGTTTTGGTTAAGGAGAAGTAACTTTTAGTCACTTCTAGATTTTTGCCTGTTTTGTCCTTTTTTGGGGGGGGAGGGGTCTATTTTTTATTTTAATGGAAACTGAATCTCAATCACAACTGCAGATGAGAACTGTGGACCACCTGATCTCTCAGTCTGCTTTTCCCCATATTCCTACTAGACTGATGGAAAAAAGTATTTATCTTATTAAGTCTTACATAAATTTATTTGAATAAATTTCTTCCCCATCTGCACCAGCAACATTTGATAGAAACAGGTATTCCCACTGTGGAGAGGATGATCTTGTGCCTACCCACCATATATCTATTAAAGAGGAGGAACTTGAAGAAGAAAAGGAGACAACAACTTCTTCTTCCACTCTAAAAGATTTTATAAACAATGAACCTAGAATTTGAAACAATACAGGACTTACAGCCGCCTTTCAATTCTAAAACCTTGTCTGAATTGAAAAGTTTTGACCTGCTGATGGAGGGACAGCCTTCCTAGGGGGAGAACAGAACACCCTCCCTCATGGAGTTAGGTGGAAAGGAGCAATAGAATTGGGTGTCATCAACTTACTGGTGGCACCGAATCCTGAATTCTGAAACTATGGAAAGCTCTCCCAGCAGTTTCAAGTATTTGTTGAATAGCATGGGGTACAGAACTGAGCCCTGAGAGACCTCACAGACCAGTGGCCAAAGAGTCGTCCAGCAGTGCCTTGTGTGTTCAACCCTCTAAGGAAGGAACAGAGATACTGTAAAACAGTGTCTCCAAGTCCCATTCCACAGTGATGTGGCATAGAAGATATCATGGTAGATGGTACTGAAATCTGCTGAGAGATCCAGCAGGACCAAGAGGGACACACTTTCCTTGTCCAGTTCCTGACATAGGCCAACCACCAAGGCATCCAAGACTGTCTCCATCCCACAACCAGACTTGAAGCTAGTTGAAATGGCTCAAGAGAATCCATTTCATCCAGGATTCTTGGGAGCTGGGAGGCAACTGCATGTCTATTACCTTGCCCAAAAAAGAAATATTGGATACTGCCCAATAGTTACCCATTACAGAGAGATCCCAGGATTTTTTTTTCAACGAAATCTTCATAAATATCTCCTTTAGGCATGTTGGAACCTTGCCTTCTTACAAGGAGGTGTTGACCTAATTCAGTGCCACAAACATGGTTGAAACCACAAAGACTCATAGCCAAACTTCTAAGAGCCAAACACTCAAAACATGAGAAGAGAAAATCTGCCAGCTTAACTTTTTCCCACATTCATAAAACAAAAACAAAAAACAAAACAAAAAAATTTCCCACAAAGTTGTCAGTGAATTTTGGTAAAATCTTCAAAAATAATTTTAGCCAAATCTTCTGGAAAAAAAAGTTATGGCAATTGTAGTCCAGTACTAATATATTTGACTCCCCGGGGATGGAAATGCAAAGAGCTACGATTAAATCTTATTTATTTAAAGCATCAATGGTAACTTGAGAGATTAACACTTATGAAAGTTCTATTGGGTATAGTCACATTGGAATTAATAAAGGAGTCCAAGACATAGCACTTGAAAGAACTCTGCCTGAAAGAGTGAATCTGTCAGTTTCTCTTTGTCCACTTCCTTTTTTTTCAAATTTCCCATTCTTTGAATTTATGAACAAATCTGTGACATTTGGAAAGTTTTACACAGCAAAGGTTATACCCTATTCCTAGTTATAATTGTGTATCCAGCTATCAGGCTAGTCTCTTTAATAGTTTTATTTTTATTTTTAAAGAAAAGGTTCCATGTATGCAAATGTTTTTGCTTACTATTTTTACAAGCAAGAATACTCAAAGATAATGCAAAATTTATTAATCTCTTATTCAATCATTTAATCTTCCTCTTCATTCACTTAATTGACAGTACGGAATAAATCATGCAGAATGTGAAGAGCCAGCATGCCACCGCCTGGTGATGAAAATATACATTTTGGCTGAAGGTCAGAATCTGTAGAAAAACATTGTTTCCAGATATTCTGTTGGTGTTCCTCCCATATTTAATGAAATTACACTGATTTATGGCACTAAGGATCTGGCTCCACAATGGCATGGAAAGTCATTAACTTACAAATCAAATTTAGAACATCCAAATGCTTTGAAAATGTCCCACTTTCTTCAGCAGCCCTAGGGGTTCTGAAGATTTTTGACCCTGCATACGAAGTGGTGAAAAATGCAGAAGGAAAAACAATGTAAAGCCTTTTGTTCATGTACAGAGACTTAGTAGATAGATCAGCCACATGTTAGGTTGTGCGAAGAACTCCAGTGAGACTATATACATACTTGTGCATTAAAGATGAACTTGTTTCCTAAGGGAGCTACGTCTGGAATGTCTACCAAATTGAATTCTGTTGTTCTTACTGGTCAGGCATGAAACTGTGACCTGTAATCTACGCATTTGGTGTCTATGGGTAGAACTACTTGAAGAATCTTCACAGCACCTATTTACTTTGGAACATCACACCATACAGAATAGCCAGATTAGGCTGCCTTTTCTCACAAGTTGACGCACCACTTTGAACCCTAATATACAGTTTTCCAATCTTTGAGGCCAAACTGTATGTACTTATAACAGCAAAACAGTAATTGATGCAATCTTCTGTGAAGATGTATGTATCAGAAGGTGAACAAACAATGGGTGTTTACAGTAGGGATGCAATTCTTTGCTGTTCTTTGTCTTGAAGACAAAAGTAATTTTAGCAACTTTCTTTCTTTCTTTCTTTCTTTCTTTCTTTCTTTCTTTCTTTCTTTCTTTCTTTTGCAAGGAAGTCTTGTAAAACAGCTTAATTTTTAAAGACCATTTGCAGTTTGAGATGTATTCTGCAGAAAATGCACATGTAGTATTTGTGTGCAGAAATAATATTTTTGTGCAGAAAAGCTATTTTCTGTGCAAAATATCCACATGTAATTTTGCCTAGAATGAGCCCTGAATTGAAAAGGTTCTTCTCAATCCACAATCATGATTCTTCTTAGCACAGTGTCTCAACACTCAGGAAACATTTTTAAAAGACATATTCAAATATTCTTCTCATCCCTAATTCACAGTGCTTAGGTTAGACAAGCAATCACTGGGTTAAATAAATAGAGAATGCAGACATCTTGGCTGACCTGGACATGCAAGTGGGAGAGGCAAAAGATCATTCAAGGGAGCTAAAGCTAATGCCAAAAAAACAGGTGTGTGTGTGTGGGAAAGTAAGTTGTACTGGCAAGGGGGAAGCCAATTTGAGTCAAGAGACAGAGTACTGAAAGAAAAATAAATCCATATAAGTATGCATTAATTTAAAATCTGAAGTCCATATCAATACTATACATATGACTGAGAATTGTTATATGGAATTTAGCAACCAGATACATACAACATTTGTATTAATCTATGTTATAGAAATGTAATGGGATTTAACTTGGAAACAGATGGAATGGGAAAAACAGAGGTGTGACAATACATTTTGCCTTATTGCCAACTATTGTTCATTTTTAGGAATTGATTTAGGAAACAAATCTTTTCCAAGTTTACTGTGCTAGGGTTCACATTTGGGCCTTGAAGTTCAGATTTGAGAACCTATAAATGACACTTCAGATTTCTTGGAAGAGTAGTGTGAACAGATTAATGTGGATATTGATTTTCAATACATTGAGTCATTTAAGTGATATTAATGATTTGCACTTCTTTCTAATAAAGGTTTCCTTTGAACTCATAGTATTTATGGAAACCATAAAACAGCATTAGAGATTCCAGAAAAAATAAAAACTATGAAGATTCTCCGTAGCTGCTAAATAATATTTAAGGTTTCTAAAATGGGACACTGATAAACTGATGGTTTGTGGTAATAGTTTTGATTCTGTAAACTAACTATCTTCCTTCTCCTTCCTTCCTTCCTTCCTTCCTTCCTTCCTTCCTTCCTTCCTTCCTTCCTTCACATTTAATTTATATCTCGTCTTGCAATATGGAAGCCGAAGTGGCTTAAAATGTAGGTTTTAATAAAATGTAATGAAAACAATGTAGATAACAGAATATTGGTTGGTTTTTTTTAAAAAAAATTACATAGAGAAATATTTAGCTGACTTGAAATAGAAATATATGGGAATTAAATCATATTTCATTTGGTGAGGCCAAAGAAACTTCTGAGAAAAATACACATTTTTGAAGACATTATTATACTAATTTTGAGCTGGTTGGGCTTTGATGTTTGTGCCAGTTCACCATGAACAGTAGACTAGTACAGTTGGTCCTTCACATTTGTAGATTTGACTTTCAGGAGTTTGACTATTTGTGAATTTCTCCAACATCTGCCCTCCCCCTCAGGTGCCTCTTTTCCAGGGGAAACTTCTGTCTTGGCAGCTCTGATCTGGACATGCAGTCCTTTCAAAATCTACCTCTGGTCTTTCTTCTCCACCTGCCAGCTAAGGATGGCTTGTAGCCCAATTTCTTGGCATCACAAACTCTCTCTCACTGCCACCCCCACACTTAAGGAATGAGGAGAGCAAGAGAGGAAAAGTATAGGACCACCATGCCAACCCAATCACCCCTTCCCTTTGTTTTTTTCTGACCTAGTTTGGACCCTGGGTGCTCATTCTCCCCACCATGCCTCAGTCCCCTTCTCACAGACATACACATTTTGATATTTGCAATTTTCCCATATTTGTAAAGGTCCTGCATCCTTAACTCTAGCAAATATGGAGGGCCACCTGCATACTGGATATGTAGATAGTGCAAAGTACACTGTATAATCTTTGTTTGTTGATTACTCAGCACACAGAGTATTATGGTCATAAGCTCATGTAAGCAATCATAGTGAAATATATGAATTCTGTTTTGGATAAGTTTAGTTTCTTCTTAAAAATGTGTAACAGTAGTTCATAAACTTTTGTGATCCTGTTGAAAATCTGATCAAAACTATGGATCTTGCCTCTCCCCCACCACAAAAAACACATGATAACATGCACATAAAATTTTGCATGCTGTTTGTATAGGATTTTGCATAGGATTTTGTATATAGTTTATTTTATAGCACTAGAAATTGATTTTCTCCACATGGACAGAATATAAATACAGCCATGTATACATTATTCACTCTTGTTTTTTTCATGCAAAGGTTAATAGCCTCTTCTTGAAAAGATTGGAAAAAATGTGCAAATATAACAAAAAGTAAAGTTTGATTCGGCTCAAAAGTACCTTTCAATGTGAAAGCTGCTTCTGGTAGACTTGAATGAGAAGTCTAAACTGTGGAATGGCCTTTATCATGGAAACTGTTGGGAGTTAGAGTTTCCCAGAGTGTTAGCCCTTTGGGGAAATTCTATGAAAGCTAGAGCTATGAGGAATTAGCCCTCTTTCAGCACAGTTGGAGAAAAAGCATATCCCAATCTTTGTGTGGTTTCTCTGAAAGGAAACTGACTTGGTAAGTAAAACAAGGTGGGCAGTTTCAGGTCCCAAACATAAAAGATTTACGAATAAACTTTACAATTATATATTCATTGGAGAAGCTAGATCCTAACTAACTAACAGAAGGATTAGGGAAGATAGTAGCTTCATTCTTAACTCACCAACTTCCTGGTGGAGAGGTTAGCATAGCAGAGAGAAGGTGCTGGAAGCAAGATGGCAAAAGGGAAAAAAGAGAGACATGGTCCTCTATATAAGGCCAATGATTGACTCTAGGGTGTATCCTGGGTCACATGGACTGGATGCCATAGCCAATCATTTTAAATAACATAGAGCGATAGCTGAAATTTCATGTAGGAGGCCAGAGGGCTTTTACATGCAAAGGAAAATTAACTCTGTGCTAGCTAAGCTCCATGTGTCCTAGAGCAAGAGTAGAGAGAGAATGCTACATGGCTCATCTATGAAATCAGTCAGGGTTGATTTCAATTTTTCATTTGGATGGTAAAAATGCTGAAAACCTGACTTATAAAGATAAGTAGTAGCAAACAGAACCAGAACTTCCATGGACTTTCCATAACCCATCCACAGACCCTCCAACAATCCATGGAACACAGGTTAAGAACCTGATCTATAGTCACAATCAGCTGACTACAACATCACAGTTCTCTCAATCATCATGGCACTTTCCTGCGTTTCCTATAAATTTATTGGAGTTTCATTACTACTCCTACTGATGATGGTGATGACATTAGTAAAAGTGATAATGAAAATAGTAAGGAAAGATGAATGCCTCTGATCCTGTAGTTGACAGATATATCCATCTTCTATGCTACACTTTCCTGGATTTCCAAGCAACTTTATTGGTATTTCACCACTGGTGCTGTTGCTATTCCTCCCATTGTAATATTTTATTACTGATCCTACTGCCACCATTAAAAATATTATGACAACAATGGTAGGTAATGAGCCTAAATATGCTGTTTCACCTATATCCTTCTGTGAATATCTCTTTCAGCCATTCCATAATTATATATGGTGTGTGCAGTTTTCATAGTCTACCATTTGACTTTGTGTGCAGGGTATCAGTGGCATACATGAAAATTCCAGCTTCACAAGATTTTAATGACATGAAAACATGAGGGGAAATGAGCTACATGTTCTTGATGAAAGAAGAGGAAGCCCTTCAGCATGATCTACCTTTTTGGATAGCAGCCTTATGCTTTTGTTCAATACATAGTTTTGTACTGAGTATCCTTCCTTAATGAAGTCATTTTTTCTTTAAGTGCAGTAAAGTGCAATAAAGGTTCAGCGAAGACATATACTTTTTCTTCTGTACCTTTTAAAATGAACTTCTACAGGGAAACAGTATCTCTGTTGGAGACAATGAACTCTTAATTTTACACTGAAAATGCACACACCTCTTTTCTCCAGATAATCACCATGGAATACTTTTTCATACTGAAAGAATCCTCTGGTACTTGGGCTTATTTGTAGAGCAAGAAACTGAACAGAATTAAAAAGGGATGAATGGACAGTCTCTTTGCATGAATAATAATGATAAAAAAAAATCTTGACTATAGAATTTATCCTTTTTCTCCAGTGTATATGGTTTCCTGGAAATGCATGTATAACTTTTGTTAATAAAATATACCCTAAAGGAATACTCTGCATGCAGTGTAAAGTTAATATATGGGGAAAACTTGGAAATAACATTTATCAGCAGAGCTCAACAGAAAACTGGATTTAGGTATTTTGTTTGGAACAGTAGAAACTTACACATAAACATAACTTTCTAACATCTGCTGTTACTTCCTCTTGCTGTATGCTCATCCATTACATTTACAGTCTTGGGATTTACCTGGGAGTAGGCTTTACTGAAAACAATTATACCTATTTCTGAGTAGAAATGTGTAGAATTGCACTGAAATATGCCTTGAGCTACTTTCTTTGGCCTTTCTTTCTGTTCTGTGCTGTGTGTGGCAACTTTCTCAGATTTCTTTGAAATCCTACTGCTTTCTTTGCTAGAATACATATTTCTTCACCCTAGTTCTCTCCTTCATGCTTCCTTCTTTTTTTCTATTTGCTTAGAAATGACAAATTTAGCCAATGTCACACTGAAGCAACAGCTACACAGTATAGGCTACACAGTGTTATCACCGTGATAATGTCGGTAAACATTAGATGTCATTTTGATATCATAATTCGTTCCTGTTTTGCCACCAGCCAAGTGTTTGTGAGGCCCTCGAACAAGCACCGAGCTAGGCATGGCTATTAAATGCTGACTCATCTTTGTTTACACCAAGGCAAACCAGAAACTGCCAGATCTGCTAGGAGACCTCCCGAAACAAACACCTTAATGCAGTGGTTCTCAACCTGTGGGCCCCCAGATGTTCATGGACTTCAGCTCCCAGAAACCCCAGCCACTATGGTCAATGCTCAGGGCTTCTGGGAGCTGAAGTCCACGAACATCTGGGGACCCACAGGTTGAGAACCGCTGCCTTAATGAAAGATGATGCTAACACAAAGAGACCCCTGCCCCGAGCAGGCACCCTGGCGAGCTGGACGCTCGACTGCCCAAGCAAGCTGCATCTGCATACCAGCCATCCTATTGTCAATTTGAACCTAACTCAATCGTGTAAAATTCTGACCTTTCAGAGACATTGTCTCTCGCCCAAAACTCATTGTTCTCGCCCAAGTACAGACTAGCCCACGGTCATACCTTCCCTAATAAAACCCGCCAGTTCCGAGAGTTCCTCAGACTGCCCGTTGGATTGCTATCCAGCCTTGCTGCTGCTTCGTCAGGCGAGCTCCCCTCGGCCACCACACTGAGTTTCTTCACTTCCATCTCCGGCTTCTTCTGGACTATGAGAAAGGTGCCGTATCACCCATTTCCCCCCAAAACTCTCATTTTCTATTTCTTAGTTAGTTGTGTGCATGTGTTGTCTTATTGGTTGTCTGCCTGTTAATAAAACTAGCCATTTTGTTACCTTTAAACTTGTCTGGCTGCTCTTCTGACCTGACGCTGTATGCATAGGGTAAAAGATCCCTGCAAAGTTACCCTGCCTCTCGCTAGCTTAAGTGAGTGCTCCAGCTGATTTCCACACCGTTTGTTGTTGTTGTTTGGTTATTTGGGCGCCCCTCCTGGGACCCCCAGCACACAGGGCAACAACAGAGCATATCCATTCTGTCAATAAACATAAATGCACACAGACTGACTTCAGAACTGTAGACCATACTAGGCTCTATTCCTTTTTAGTTGAAGATTAATTTGGTCTTGGCTACAGCATACTGTTCACTTGTTAAACTTGCTTTTCACTGAATATCATTTCTACCCTAACAATGTTTTTTTAAAGCACATATTGACCCAAAGATTTATATACATGTATTTGTGAAGCATCTGTTTTGTCAGCCTGTTTCTCCAGCTCTTTTCAGTTTTATTTCCTTTCCATTTTATTCTACAGTCCTAAATTCATGCAAGCCTTTCCAGTTATACTCCATTTACTCCATTAGTAGTATTCTGTCCACACTTTCAGACAAGCTAATTAAATATTTGGTTCATGCTTTCACTAGGAATACATCTTGTGCAATCTCCCATGATTCATTTCCTTCAATTTGATCTTGATTGATGAATTATTACACTTCTAGTATGGATTTTCAGTCAAGTATGCACCCTTTATATAATAATTTCTTCCATTCAACATTTCTCCATCTTCTAAAAGAGTGCAGTGTAGGATAAATCCACATGCCTGTCTTAAAACGTAGAAATAAGAAATAAGGCAAAGCTTTTATTTGTCTATTTGAGGAAGGACTCCTTCTTTGGAAAACCAAATCCTTCCATTAGAAAATGGAACCAATGGATCCCACTCAATAGCCTGGAATCTGATTTTCTTTCCATGTATGGGACAGAGTTCATGGTGATGGATAGGGGATTTCCTACCTATCTTTTCCCTTGTAGCCCAATGAGTGCCCTGAAAACTGATTCTTGGAAGTGGAAGAATCCTTGGAAACAAATTTGAGATACAATAATTATAGTTGGATTACAGATGGAAGGGAGAGTGGATAAAAATAATCCATCTACTTTAAGTGAATGGAGCAGCATCTGAAATGCCAATATATCTTCTATGCCTCTCTATTTGCTATCAATTGGATCAAAAGATCCTCTTTTTTTTTTTCCCAACTGGGGGAGCTAAATTAAACTAGCTATGCAAACTGAGATGGCCTCACTAGATAAGATCCTGGACCACAGAAAGAGAGCATACACAAAGTGAAATACTAGTAAACAATAGCAAGGTATATTTTATGAGGCAAACCCAAAGGTTTCCAACTCAGCATGGGTCATTTACAGAGTTGAGGCAATATGCAAGGAGGAAAAGCTACTTTTATACCAATAATCCATTGCAACCATGGTTATCCCAATTAACCAGCTGGAAGGCTGGAAGTCTAACTCCTTAGTCTCTGTGTCAGGTCCTTCTGCACTACATTATTATAGTGGAATTCTTGGGTTTGTAGTTTACTGAGGCCAAAGAGCTCTCTGGCTGAGAATTCTAAATGCTCCTCTCTAAACTGCAAATATCAGGATTCCATAGTATGTTGAAAGTGGAATAATAGCACTATAACAGTGTAGTGTGGAAAGACCCTCAGTTTACACAAAAAGCTTTTTTAGAAAATATTCCTCCAACAGGTGAATATGATTACAGTGTTGACTAAACTGAAAAAGCTATTTGCTGGTATGAGTGATAATTAAGTCTGAATTCTAAAAATTTCTGGGAATTAGAATCTGCTAGCAGCTAACAACAATTTTTTTTTAAAAAATGACAGCCCTCCCTGCCCCCTTATTTAACACCAGAAAATGGTGGCCACTGTTAAGACCAATTAGTTCTAAAGGCAGTATGGGAAATATATCTGATGTAAAGGAAATCTAACCCACACATATATTTATATTTGAATAAGAATACAGTGAATTAGCCCCAGAAAAGTAGAATATGCAGTTAAGCAGTGTCTTCATTATATGTTTCCAATAATAATCATACAAACTTGAATAGATAAAAATAATCAGAACAGCTGTCTAGCAGTTTTCTTTTTGTGTTGTCTCTAATATTTGGCTCAGCCAAAGGACAAAATAAAGCATCAGATTTATAATGTGTTGCAAACAGGCCAGTGTACCCATGGCAACATCAACTCCAACTCTGAGCTTTTTCAACACCTAGGATGGCATTTATGCTTTCCTTATTATTCATATTTTTACAAGTTGTAATGACAATAATGACCTTTGGGTCAGATATTTCCTATAAATTATGACCAAATCAGAACCTCATTTCCTCTGCATAGCTGCTAACCGCTATGCAATGCCTTTCTTGGCCTTCTTTTTGCATAGTGCCTAGTTAATCATTCTGATGGAAACATACATTGATTTTTCTTCTTTTTGGTAATATATTTTAGAATTAGACATGAAGAATACTTTTGAGTTGAAGGTCCATAATATAAATGTTTGAACTTTGTGAGTTTAGTTTTTTTTTTTTGAAAAAAAGATAAATCACATTTTTATACATTTTATATCTTTTCAAGAACCAGAAAATGTGCAAGTTTTCAATTTGTCCAGAACTCTTCATGCTACGGTGCTACAAAAACAATAGGGGATGATAGGAAAGAAAGTTAATGGTCTAACAATCAGAAATTTTAGCCATATTTACACTTAGGCTCATTGGCAAGATAGACAATATAGACTGAATGAATTGCTGGTACCTATGCAAGTAGCAAAAGAAACCTAGCAGTACATAAAAAAACTCTCATTATCATTGATGAAAACACAAAGGCAGACTAAAAATCAGAGATGTGCTTTTGCTTGAGTGAGCCTCACAGTTTCATTCATTAGCAGAGAGCTGCATATTTCACTCAAGGCAAGACATTGATTTCTGAATCTATTGTCTGGTGCTGAAATGATAGCAATGTTGGCACTAACTAGTAACCTGAAAAAGATCTGTCACTGAAAATTGTAAGTCTTCGGTGGATTATTATTTGGAGAGATGCTCCTTGGGTCCTAGGCCATTTTGAGATCATAAGATAAGTAAGATCACTCTGAATTGGCTTGGAAGTGAAGGTTTAGGGTTAGTTAAATGATGTATTAGACTGATAGGCTTGATGAGCAAAAATTCCCATGTTTCTAGATTTCTCCCCTTTTCTACTCCAGAACATAGGAACTGTTTCATTAGATACCATATGGGAAGATGTGCAATAGCATATTGGAATTATCTGTTTTGGCCACCCAGTTCTATATGACTGACTAAGCAGAGAACAACCAGGGTTTATGTGAAATAGACACAACATTTTATTACCGGGCATTAGAAAGAAAGCTGTCCTTCTGTCAGAGAGGAGCAATAAATCTTCTGTCAAATGTTTGAGGCATAATTGTTTCACTTGCATTGTCACACTGTTCATTTTTGCCTTTGTTTTCTGTCCATCCTTTTTTTCTTACATAACAGGTAAACCAGTTTAAGGATGAGATTGAATGTACACTTTTCAAAGAATGAAAGTTGTTGGTGTCTATAAATTCATGCAAATAAAATTTTATTACAGGCTGAATTCAGGCATTATCATAAACACCCATGTAGATGGAAAACATGTTGTTGTTGTTGTTGCTGTTGTTGTGTGCATTCCAGTCATTTCTGACCTAAGGTGAACCTATCACAGCATTTTCTGGGGTTGAGATTGTGTGGTATGTCCAGGGTCCCCCAGTGGGTTTCCATGGCTGAGTAGTGAATTGAATCCTGGTTTCCAGGGTCATAGTCCAAGGCTCAAGCCACTACACCACGCAGGAGAACATATACAGAATATATATTGCTGAATATAGAATGTATATGGAGGCAAAGGTAGGGAGCAAATATATATAAATGATATATTGGTCACTAATAATATATATAAAAGATATATTGTTGATTAAATTTTCACCTGCTTTGAATGTTTCTTGAATTCCTCATTCTAGTTGTCTTGGTCATTTTGTTGGCATGTTAAGTAACCCTCAGAGACTAGGAGAACCAGTTTCTAATATTTTCTCCCTGGGTAACAAGCTCTAATGTATGAAAGTGCTGTACAACTTCAGGCACTCTTGGAAAAATGCTGAGTTACTAGATTCACTTCAGTCAGGATTGGTTTGGGAAGTACGACTGCTTTAGTCAGTCTGGTGAATGAGCTGTTTCTACACTGGCATTTGCTACCATACACCAGAGTATTCTTCTGGGCAGTCTATCTTGCTGGAATCCTATTGATTAATCCCAACTAAAGGAGACCCATTAAAGACATTGATGAATGGTGAGTGAACACATAGGGCCTTTCCTCACCTTACCTTTTCCCGGCGCTGGGGTGTGGGGATCGTGTGAGCAGCCTCCGGCGAGAGGTTCTTGTGTGCCTGCTCCTTCAGCTCCGCATGAGGTGCCTGCTTGTGCGAGAGCCCCGCCCCTTCCTTCTGCAGTGCAGTCTGACATTTCCAGGCTGCGCTGGGGCAGGAAGCGCAACTGGCAGAGCTCCGGAGGCTCCGCACACCAGGTAAGTGTGTGCAGGGCCCAGGAGCAATGTGTGATTGTGCACCATTTTTGGCTTCCAGCCAAAAATGAAAAGGTGCGCGATTGGCTCCTGCCAGCCCCTGGAGCATCACACAATTGTGAGTGCACCATGCAGATCGCTCCTCACGATCATGCAACGCTCCAGGCGTCCTTTCGCATGGCAAATGCTGTGCAGAAAGGGCCATAGATATATCCAGTTGATTCAATAGCTCTGCTTTAGTCAGAAGTAAACCTCGTGTTTCAGCAATACCATTCCAATTCCAAATAGCTGTTTTGGGGAATTACTGCTTGATTATATAGTATTATGTCATGGGGTTTTGCATGTTCTTCTTTGATACCCAACACCATCCCCAAATTATTGAGGTCTTCTGGAGGTCTGGAGTAGAATGCCATCAAAAGTGTGTGGCACCCAAATGGGTGGAAACTTGATGAAGTTCATGTTATAATGCACAATAAGTGCCTGGCTACATTGAAGTATGTCACAGTGGCATTGCATGTTGGTGTTTTGTCAATGGAGTGGCATTTGTTCTATGTTAAATAGGACTACATTTCCCATGAAGGGAGAGGGTCATAACTTAAGGGGCTCCTTAATCTATCTTTGTTGCTGGATGTACAAGTTGCATCTGCGGCATGAAAGGCCTCTTACCAGCTTGGGCTGGTAAATCAGCTATAGCTTTTACATGAGAAGGGCAACCTGGCCTCTGTTATGTAAGTTCTGATAACCTCTGAGTAATACATTATATATAGAATTGCCTTAGAATAGAATTTGGCAATGACCATTGGTGCATAATGCCGATAACAGATTACTGGCTGGAAATGGGTATATGAACATACGATTCCTGTGCTTTTTAAGCTGTGCTGGTTCCCAGACCATTTCTGGGTGCAATTCAAAGTGCTGTTTTGACCTCTAAACCCCTTCACGCCTTTGGGCCTGGTTACTTAAAGAGCCACATCTCTTCAAATGAATACTAAGATCTTCCGTGGATCTTACTGGGCCTTTTAGGGTATCCTTCCTGTTTGAGGTGAAGCATATGAAGCATATGATTCCAAAAGAGGGAGCCTCCTCATTGTTGAGCTCTAGTAGTGGAAAATTTTCCCCAGAATACTTTGACACCTGTGCTATTGTCCTTTTGGTGTCAGGCAATGCTCCCTTTCCCTATTCCTATAAAATACAACTTTAGTTCTTCTGTTAGTGTGGGGTTTTTTTTTGGGTAGTGCTGGTGGTTTTATGTTTCTGGGAATTTCAGATCTCCTTTTTTGTATGCATATTTTAAATGTTTTACTAGTTTAATATCTCTATATGGATGCATAAACTCTGTGTAAATAAAATTGAAGGACAGAATATTTATTTACTTTTTTGTGATTTCCAAAAGGAAGAAAAGGAGAATGACTCCTTGTTTTCAAACTCTGCCACTTTAAAAACACCTAATTGAAAAACAACAAGCAAAGCTTTCTTCAGCCTGTCTCCACTGAGGTTGTGTTGAGAAACAAAAGGGCAAACTTCATTGTGCTTAGATGCTATCTTTTTACATAAAACAAATTAAGTCTAAGCTACAAACATGTTTCCCTTGGCATTTGGTATCTAAAAGATAATTAGAGAGACTGGATGTAAAAGACAATAGTGGACATCAGTTGAATTAATTACAGGATGCTGCTGACTTGATAGAACACTCACAGTTATGTTGTTCTCTGGGTATCCATTTTGAAATTAGCACATTAACCATAGCTAAGCAACTTACCAGATATTAATAATAATGCTAATGCTGACCTCATCAAATATTCATTTTTTGCAGACGTATTCACTTTGTTTCTATGCCGTTCACCATGCTTTTTTTCAGGGTTTCTCTTTTCTCTTTATCCTTACTGTCCATGGCATCATTCCCCACTCTCATTCTGCTCAATTTAACATGCTACTATGGCCTATACTATTTGTAAGTATCCATGATGTCCTTACATTGGATATACTTTCAGAATGGCATTGATAAAACCACCTGACTTACTGCAGTCAGTTGGAGTTGGGGACAAATCTGCAGAGTACAATGAAAGGAAAGGAAAAGTAAGAAGTGGGTGCCAAGAACAATGTAAATGTATTCTAAGTCATTGTGAGAGCTCATCAACACTCATAAAAAGGAAGGTGAAAGCAAGCCAATTATTTTGGGCTAGACAGACATAAAACAAAGGTCAAAACTGAAATCATAGACTATATTCATAAATGTAGGAAGTTTCATTTCCAAAAATCAAAGCTCATTTTAAACTTTAACAATGATTTGAATATTTCAACAGGAAGTTAAATAGAAAAAAGAATAGCTACAACTCTTGGCCATTACTGCTTTAGTTTCAAGTTTAGGTTGACTTTGAAGTTCATAGCAAGAACCAAATATCAAATAAAGTCACAGGCACACAGATGATATATTTTTTTGTCAAGATCAGTTGAACACCTGCGTGTACTGAATAATTGACATCTAATCCTATGAATATTTTTTAAAAATACTCCAGTCTCTGTGAAACACTGTGAAATGAATGATTTTATGCTTTAGTCCCCTTTTGGCAAAAAATGCTTATTTGAACGCCAATGTTTTTAATAATTATCAAGCAGAAAATGATGATAATTCCGGCATTTGTACATGGGATTGTCAAAATATGTCAGCCACATTTTAAAGTTTCTCCAGGGTGAAGAAGAAGCCTCTCTAGTTAAGCTCTTCAACAGATGCTTGATTTTGTGGAAGTGAGATCTTTCATTGTGACCCATGGGACTGTTCATGCACAGATTAAACACATGTTTATATAATTCTCAGCTCTGTGGTGGGCTAAGTACAACTAAGTGGAAGTCTTTTGATTTTTTTTGTTTTGTCTCCCAAAGTGATCTTATATTATGGGACACTTTCAATGAAAATACTGTCATATAAGAATGTGGCAGGAGTAGCTGGTTTGTCCAAGCAATTTTCCTCCTGATCTTTGCAGTGTATGCACATCTGGCTCTTTTTGTGCGGCCAGGAGCCCTGAATCATGCATTTTAAAATTGCGCTGAATAGGTAGCTACTGGGATCAGGGATGAAATGGCATGTAGTTCCCTTTCTACTTTCTGTATGTCCAAGGTAACATTTAAAGAGGCCTCGTGTCTTGTAGCGTCCATATATTCTATCTCAATAAACCTTGAACGCCTTGCATCCTTACCTTGCAATCTGACTGTAATAGCCAATATGCAGCTGTTTGTTTTATTTGTACATCAACTCTATAATGAATAAGGAAGTAATTGCACTAAGAGACATGTGACTGAATATTATCAGGCCAATGAGCGACAGAAGTATGGCATAAGAGTTCCGTAAAGCTCTTTAGCAGTGAAATGGCATTTATGGGCAATTTACAGACATTCACAACGGAAATTTAAGATTACGCATGCTTCTTGTGCCAAAGGAAGAAAATACATGAGAAAAATGGAAAAGAAAGAAGAAAGAAGAAGGGAAAGGAAATGGTTAAACATTTAGTGATGTAGAAGGCCCCACAACACAGGGTGTTCAGGGATCTGGATGGAGTTAGTGTGGGGATGTGTTTTACTGTTATACAGAGAAGTGTTCTGTTTGAGAAAGTTAGGAATGCAAAGAATATGTAAAAAAATTTCAATTCTCTGCATGAGAATGAGGATAAGAGAGTTGGAGAAACTCGTCAGCCGTCATAAAATTCTCACCTGCAAAAATGTCTCTGTGCAAAACTAGGGCTTTTTTCTATAGCATTAGCAGAGCATTAGCAGTGGAAGAACTGGTTAACAAAGAAGATGCAAAAAACTATTAACTGCTTTTAATTTTTTTTAAAAAAGTCTGTGCAACGGGTGTAATGTTTTTGTTATAGTTATTGTATAACAACTGCACAATCATTAGTGCAAAAAATCATTCTCAGAAATGAAAGAACTCTCATCAGAAAGGACATCATCTGACAGGAGGATAAAAATTAGGCCATTTCTCATTGTTGCACATGAGAACGAGATAAATGATGTTTGACATCCTTGGAAAGTATCTTCTGTTTGAAATCCACTTAAAATATTAATAACTATAAGAAGAGAGAAAGCCCTTTGTTTGATTCAACAAGTCTCTTCTTATGTCCTTACAAGAGCAGATCAGTTGATCACAAAGTTCCCTACTGCAGTGAGACATAATGTACTTCTATTTGAATTATGGGAACTGTACCTACATTTACATCTTTACATATAAATTGGCTTCCGCAAATGTTAGTAGGCACATCTGTGCTCACTTTTGTTCTTGTTTCAGCACACATTTCAGTGAGAAACTGAAATAAGCTGAAACTGATAGATTCATCCAGCCTGACTCTAAGCATGTTATCTACTTATTTACATGTAGATGATGACAATGATGATGATGATTTGTTTGTCCCCCACCATCACTGCACATGGCGCTTTACAAATAAAACCAAACAAGTAAAAAACCCCACAACAAAACAGTTTCCTGCTCTCAGGCTTACAATTGAATTAAGACATGACACAAAAGGAAAAGGGGATGCCAGCAGATGCTGCCTTTCTCTCTCTCTGAGGCCAAGGCAGTGGCCATTCGGATGGAGGGAGGGCCTCTCATCTGCTTCTGGGTCTAGGCACAATGGAGCTGTGCCTGACTCTTCTCTCTCTGAGGCCATGGCAGTCGCAGCTGGGATGGAGGGATGGATGGATGGATGGATAGATAGGTAGATAGATAGATAGCGAGGGACCATTTTCGTGTCTGAAACACACAGAAATGCTTTCCACATGGATTTTTATGATCATTTTGGAAATCTTCACTTCATATTCTTTGTTCCTGTTGGTAGGCAAGAGAAGTGCAAGCTCTTCTGCCACCTGAAGTGGGAAGTGAAGCCTCCCCACAACATTGCAGGACAACAGTAGTACGCCCCCTCCCCCATTGGAGCATTTTGTCTTCCCACAGACAGATGGGCACACTTTGATATGACTATGGCCATTTCCACACGAGTCTGTTATAGCGGGATGATTCACTGTCAACCTCCTGTGGAATCCTGGGGTTTGCAGTTTCGGGAGGTGCCGGCCGGCCGGCCCCTCCCGAAACTGCAAACCCCAGGATTCCACAGGAGGTTGACAGTGGAATCATCCCGCTATAACAGACTCGTGCGGAAATGGCCTATGATCATGAGTATGGTGATAATGATACTAGTGGTGGTGATACTTCATACTTAACTAACAGGTTTCTCTATGGATAGGATGCCTGGTTCTGAGGAATTCTCCTTCGTGTCAGGCATTGCGTACAAGTGACCAGGAAAATCCAAATTAACTTCCCTGCAAGGCCTGGCTTTGATAAAGACCCCTTGGAATGAAGCAGTTAGAGGAAAAATGGCCCTGGAGATTAGTAGAGAGAAATGATGGCTATCCCTAGGCAGAAGGATCTGGAGGAGTGGAAAATTTGCTTTTCCTGGTGCTTCACCACTTGTGGTGACTACCCTACTTTGTCTGGCCTTGCTTGTAATCATACAATTGGAGTTATAGCAATGTGGTGGGGGTACAAAATCAAGGCATCATCTCCCAAACAAATATTATGTCCCCCCTGCCATAAAATCTTCCTTTAGTCCCCAAATTTCTGCATTGCTGCAAGTGAAAACATCTAAACAATTTAGAAAAACAGTTTAGGTGTCCCCCAAAATGGGGTGGGGACAAAGTTATCAAGGAAATATTAGAGTTCTAGATGTGAATGATTTTCAGTGTCTCATTCTCTACAATGCTAGAAATTTTGGTAATGCAGGAAAAATTTATTGGGGAAAACTTCTTATTGGTCATTCTGCCCATCGACCCCATGGATAAAGAGATAGTGTAAGTCCAGAACAGAGTCCAATGATATGCTTCCACTGTATTCCACTGCTTTTGCCTAGACAATAGTAGTGTCACCTCTCCCCACAACCTCTATATAGTGCAATGTGGCATAGAAAACTTGATCTACAGTTTTCCAGCACTCTGGAGCACGTTTTTGTGCACATAGGGGACAGAATTCCACTTGAGGAAACAGAAGAATACAGAGAAGGTATACCATGACATCATGGAATTGTTATAGAAGACTCTTAAGGGGGGGGGGACATTTTTGATGTGTCTTTGAGTTTAACAAATGCTTCAACCACAATTTTTTTCAAGGGAAAGAGTCTCACTCCTCATTTGTAAGTCTCTCTAATCTAACGTTTCAGTCTGTAGTATAATAATATAACTTGGCTGTATTCAGTAAGTGAAACTGCTTTCCAATTTAAACTGTAGACAAAGTCGGTATCCCCCTTAAACCTTCAGTTTGGAGCAATTTAGGAACTTTTCTTTGATTTCATTCTCTGTGTTTCTTTTTTATATAAAAACACCATCTTAATACTGTTATATTAAAGGAACTGGACCTAGTCAAAAGGCTTTGTAACTAATCTGATTTTGAAACTAGGTGGTGTGATTGAACGATCAAAGCTCTAATAATAGCCTCCTTTCTTATGAAAAGTCCAGTGTTACAGACTGAGACTAAGCTCATCTATAGGTCACAGCAAAATGTATACATCTTAGAGTGTAAATAATAGTTAAAAGGTTCTTGCAAGATTTTTTCCTTTCCTTACAGGCAATCATTATAGATGACCTGAAATGAAAACTGTATGTAGCTTCAGAGTGAAATTCCCAACTGCTAGAGTTAAAGCAGATTATCAGTCAGATGGAAGATCACCATAAAACAAACATTCAAAAGGGTTTCAAAGTAATGTCTCTTCCTGTGGTTAGATTATTTTAAAATGAAAGATGAGATAAAGTAATATGTCTTGTTAAAGATTCAGAGAAATATTCAAGTCACCTACGCAAAATGGTGAAGTTTAAATTGTGTTGCTTTTCTGATTTGGTAGCAATTTAGAACTTTGAAAAAATAATGGATTGCTGCCAACTATAGGTGAAGTTGAGAGCTGGGAACAAAGGATTTGAAATTTTGATGAGGACAGGCCAGATTGGCAAGTATTTTATTAAAAGTAACATGACTCAACATGTTTGAGCCATCTAGGTATCCTGAATGGACCAGATCCTATCTGACCTTGGAAGTTAAGCAGAATCAGGCCAGGTTAATATTTGAAAGAGAATACCAAGGAATACCATGTACTGTATTAGCTATACCTCAGAGAAAAGTAAGAAAAAAAAAGTCTAAGTACTCCTTGTCCACAAAAACTCTATGAAATTCATGGACACACACACATGTCCAGTAATGTCAATTTAAATTGTTTTAACCTCAGTGATGCTAACATTGCAGTTTTTTTGAAGTAACAAATAACATATGTTTATTGTTTTGAAATGTTACATGGGGGATTTTTGGAATTTTTTTGGTGGATTTTTAATTGCTCATGTAATGAATTCGAATGAGTAATTCAATAAGGAACAGTAGTGTATCACTGACTTTTCCTTTTCCTGTTACAAACTGAAACCTACTCATGCAGGGAGCTTTGCTGGCAGCTCAAATCCCATTTCCCTTCCAGGCATTCATGTACCAGAATGCATGGCACATTCCATAACAGGCGCTCAGTACATGTTTGTTTGAAGAGCACTGATATCATGCTTGTTATAAACTATTTCTTTATTTTGTCCCAAGTTACTTAAAATGAAGAATAATGGCCAAAAATCTATTGTCCAAGGAGCACTATTTTTGACTGGGAAGTATGCATGACAAAGTTTGGAATTCAGGGGTTACGAAATCCATGTGATTTATTATATCACAGAAACAAAGCATTCACAGTGTCCAGCTGCATTTCAATGTACGTTTGATCCAAAAGACAATGTATAGACAATGTATCAGTCTTCAGAAAAAAAAAATTATTTCACTCTCCAATCAATGGCTTTTATTTGTTTTTTAGTTTTAATTAGTTTTTATTAGTTTCATCAATGATAATGGCAAGTTTAGACCTCCCTTTGGTCACATCTCTGCCTATGGAGAGATGCTTTTGTTGAATAGGAAAGAGCTGTTCCTTCATTAATTTACTGTTAGGTTCTCAGGCTGTGAATTTTATGAACCAAAGGCTTCTCATAAGTGTTGAAAATCTTATTTTTAAAAAAATAATATGCAAGGGCGGATGTGTTTCTTGTTTCTTTTGCTTAAAAAAGGGTAGTATCATGTCACTGTGTTACATAGTTAATAGTTCAGTATTTTTTTTTTCAAAAAGCAAATGTGTATACATGCATTTCCAGAGTTCTTTGTTTGAGACCTTTACATGCACACAGTACAGGAAGTGAGTCTGTACTCTGAGTATACAGTTTGCAGTCTTCTTCCTGCCAGATCCTCTTTTACTTGAATGGCATTTAAAGACGAGCCAAGGAATTGTCTGAGTGAAATATTTTTGTGTATATGCCTGTGTAAGAGAAAGTGAAAGAGGGAAGGAAGGAGGAAGACAATTTGTGCTGACTATAAAATGGAGAGCTTCAGACCAGAATTTCTGAACAAGAAACTACATTGAAATGTCCAATTATGACAAACTGCTGCATGTCATGGTATTTTGGAGTCATGTAATTTCCCTCTTTTTACATTCTGTCATAGTCTCCAAAGCAGCACAGTGGCTTCAAGAACATTTTTAATCTATACTACTCTGGTAAATTGCATTATGTGTTGCTTGAATGATTTATTAAATGAGTATTTAGATATTGCTTATTGACGTTAGCCATATACTATCTGTCACAGATAAAAGTCTGCATTTATGGCTGAGCATAATAATGCATTCAATGGTTTATAAATCTGGGAAGTCTCACAAATGTGCATGATGCCGCTGGGTTGTTAAATTGTTTGATCTCCCTGCTAGCTTAGAATTGTGTCCAATTACCTGTAGGCAGACAGTTTTGCTTTGACTAGTTATCTGAGGAGTGTTTTTTTTTTTTTTTAAAAAAACTACATTCATTGTTTACTACAGCGACCCTCATATAAATTTCACTCTAGACACAATATTTTCTAGCATCTGCTTTTTAGTGGTCATGCTGTCCTGAGGATATTCTAATCCCATATGCTGAAAATGTGTCAATTTGGCCTGAGGTGAATTTTGTAGGATGACAAAATCTAAATAGGCTGCTTCTCTTTCAGTTTTACTATTATGTGTTCTCTCTTGATGAAAGGCTGCTGCAGGTCTGAGAGGGGAACTGAGTTGAGAGTGACATTTTCTGAATTTTAACTTCTCTCCTATTTTATTTATTTAATTATGGCATTGGTTAGGGACTCTTGTCTGTAAATAGACATTTGAGTTTCAAATGTCACACCCTTTAAACTAAGTAATTAAACTGATTTTTCTTGCATTTTAAAGGTGTTAAAAATCCCCTGATTCCCATTTTGTATATGATGCCATTCTGCTCAGTCCTATAACTGTACTAAGTAGAAATTATGCAGTCCTATAGAGCAATTTGAAGCACTGTGCTTATGAATGCTATCAAGGTAAGTAGGAACAAACTGTGCTCCTAGATCTTGATCCATGTAGGAAGTTGCCCCATCTTTCAGCATCTTTCATCATTTATTTGAGGCAACTGTCCTATCAAGGTCCACTGCTATTGCCTACCCAAGGCCCTTTTCGCATGCCTTTTTTTTTTTGCACGAGAACCCCTTGAGCCTCGCGTGAGTGGGAGTGTCGTGCCGTACAACGCACTCCCACTCGCACGATGCTCATGAGGCTCAAGCGGGTGAGCGCACATTTTTTTATTTTTGGCTCTAAGCCGAAAATAATGTGCGCTCGGGCAATGCCTGCGTGCGGTGCGTTGTCCTCGGTGAGGGGGTTGCGCTTCCTCCCTCAGCGCAGCCTACAGCTCCCAGACTGGGCTGCGGAAGGAAGGGGTGGGATGCGAGAGCAATGGTCGCACTACTAGGAAGTGGCCTGCGGTACGAAGGAGCGGAGAAGCGGCAGCGTTTCGAATGAGGCTTCTCGCGAGAGCCACCCTCCCCCATCTCGCAAATGGGTAAGATGCAAAAAGGGCCCAACAAGACTGGATGCTCCTCTCCCACTCCCTGAACAAGTTTCAGTGACTTGGCACTTTGACTCAACAGCAGACCTTGCCATTTAAATTTCTCACAATCTCGGGGATATTATGGGATATCAAAATCATGACGACGACAATGATGATGATGATGACTACGGTGATGATGATTTATCTCCTGCCTTTTCCACAGCCCTGAGATTCAAGGCAGTTTACAAGAAGTTACAAATATACACAGCTAAAAACACATATCATGCAAAACTTAAAAGTGTAATTAAACTAGCAATAGCATGCCCATTAAGTGGAAGAAGAACATATAGGCAACGCAGAACATTAAAGGCTGATTCCTGCTAAGTAGTCAGTTCTCAAAGACCTGCTTGAACAAATAAGAAGTCTTCACTGTCTCCAGAAGGACAGCAATGAGGGTGTCAATCTGGCTTCTTCAGGAAGGGAGTTTCCAACCAGATGTACCCGTGAGAGTGGTGGGACAGAGAGAATATCATAAGCAGAGAAAGGCTCATTTGTGGAGATACAGTCTATCAGATAGTCGAAACCCAAGATGCCACATACATACAGAGCATATCTGTGTCTGTCAATCTGTCCTTGCCCTGTTTTGTTGCTGATGCAAGAGCCCTCCAGGGTAACAGCAGGCCAAGAGAAAACATTTTTACTGAAAGCCTCTCAGTCCTGGAACTTGTTCTGTATCCATCAAGTAATATTCTTTACCTGCTCCCTATATATATATTTGATGACTGGCAGCTGAATGTGTGTAACTGGAAAGCATTGTAGAGGTATTCACAGGACCCCTCACATGGTCATGGATTGATTATCTGATCCTTGTCTCACATTAAAGGAATTTTTAAAAGAGGTGTATGTGTTAAAGTTTATTTTGGCACAAGCATCCATGGATTATAGTCCACTTTCTCAGATGCATTGATAGAGCACAATATTTATCTTTCAGACTCATGATAGGTTTGCCTTAGTCCAAAGTGACTTGAAGGCAGATAGAAATAATATGTTTATTCCTCTCTCCCCACACTTTTCTTCTTGTTGGAGAGGGTGATCAAGCAATCACTTTCATATGAAAGAATGCCAAATAAGCTATCATGGAAAAACTCACACATATTTGTGCAGTGGTAGCTGGGGACTCCAACGCTGGCACCAGCACAGCTCATGTTCAGCTCAGAGCAGCTGTAGGAAGAGAAGTAGCAATGGAGAATCCACTGGCCAGCACTAATAGTGATGTCCCATTGTGCCTACCTTGCACTCCCTAAGCTTGTCTGCTTCCTTCAGATACAGCAGAGAATTTTGTCTCATCAGCAGCATTGAAGATTAACTGCCAGTCTCATCATTGTCTGACTATAGAGGTGATGGAGATGCTATTTTGTCTTTTCTTTCAGGCAGCAAAATGTCCTGGGATGGCCCTGAAGAAGCAGTGGGAGAGAGCTGCTAACTGAGGGTCTTTCTGCACTACACTGTTATAATGCTATTATTCCACTTTCAGCATCCTATGGAGTCCTGGGGTTTGAAGTTTAGGGAGGGGCATTTAGAATTCTCAACCAGAGAGGTCTTTGGCCTCAGTAAACTACAAACCCCAGAATTCCACAGGATGTTGAAAGTGGAATAATAGCACTGTAACAATGTAGGGCAGAAAGGCCCTTAATCTCTTGGGTTTAGCAGGATATAGTAGTATGATAGAGTAGTTCTAATACAAAAGTTGGCAAGGATAGCCAGCATTAGAGAGCCAGGATGGTGTTGTTACTGCAGCTTCTAGGCCGCCTTGGTGATAGCAGAAAAGATATCCTTTTGATATCAATAATTCAGCTTTCTTCCACAACCCCTCTCCACGTATTTGTGAGGCCCCCGGACAAGAACGAAACTAGGCTTGGCGGCTGATTGCTGCAATATTCCTAGACAATACAGGCAAGCCAGAAATAGCCAGATCGCTGCTTCTGGAGACCGCCCGGCAAACGTCCTATTATGTATGCGCACCACCTACAAAGGACTCCCTGCCCTGAGCAGATAATTTGACTAAGCTGAACTATCAACTGTCCAGCATCGCGCATTTGCATACTGGCTGTTCCTTTGTCAATTCAGACTTAACTCAATCATGTTATATTTTGACCATTCCGAGGCTTTGTCTCGCGCCCAAAACCCATTGTTCTCACCAAGTAAGGCATAGCCTGCAATCACATTTCTCCCTATAAAAACCCTTGATTCCGAGACCCTCCTCAGATCGCTCCTGAGTTCCAGACCGCCTTGCTGCCTGTTTGCTTGGTGAGCCTCCCCTCAGCTCCACGTGCTGAGCCACATCGAACCCCAGCATCACTCTCTATTCTCCCAGACTTCAGGACAGGTTTCGTATCACCCAAACCAACTATCCCTCTGAAAAATCCCTCTATCCCACTCCCACCTTTATTTTCCATAGTTATCTGAGTGAGTGTGTTGCATACACTGTTTGCCTGTATTTTAATAAAGATCTCATTTATTCTTTCCAAACGGTTTGCTTCATGACTGGCCTGACCCGTAAACATTGGGTTAAAGATCCTGCTAAGTTACCTTGCCTCTCGTAATGCTAAAGCAGTGCTCTGAGCTAATTTTCCCCACCTATAGTTGAGCACATTTCGGTGTCCCTCACGGGACCCCCAGTAAACGGGGTAACAGTGTAATAGTTGGAGCATTGGACTGTGACTCTGGAGACCAGGGTTTGAATCCCCATTTTGCCACAGAAACTCACTGGCTGACCTTGGGCAAGTCACGTTCTCTCAGTCTCAGAGGAAGGGAAAGACAAGCTAGCTCTGGACAAATCTTGCCAAGAAAACACTGTAATAGATTCACCTAGGGTTCCCATAAGTCAGAAATCACATTAAGGCACACAACAACAACAAGTAGGACATTTTTTACATTCATTAGAATGAAGGTGGGTTAGGTTGAGGAAATAAAGACCTTGCTGTTATGTGCTGTTGTCCAAATGTAGAAGCCACAGAAGGAAATAAATAGGAAGTATGTTAAAGATGTCTATTATGTTGTAGGCTATATATGTGCAATGAATAAAGAGAAAAAGAAAGACATACTATGGGATTCATATCAGGACATGGGATTCAAATCAGAACAAAATAAGATAGAATTATTTTTAAGAACTGATTTAGCAAATAACTAGAACTTGTTCCACATGGGAGGGACAAAAGAAGCTTGGATTTATACAGCAAGGCATTAGGAGATAACACACAGTGTTGAGACATAGAATTCTGTCTTTAGAAACAGGCTGGAAAGGATTCTGTGAGCTGGGTTTTGGTATGTTTATATAAGAGTACTCAGGATTGTTACTTTTTTGGACCACAACTTCCAGAATTCCCTACTGAGTTTGGAAAGTTTATAGTTGGGACTACAACTACCAAAATCTCCCCAGAGCTTAGAAAAATACTTTGTGGGTTAAACTCTTAGAATTCCCTGACCGTCATGACCAATAGTTGTGCTGGCTGGGAGAGTCTGAGAACTGTAGTCCAAAAATATGGCTTTTCCAAATTCTTGTATAGAAGTTGATGAGGATGAGGTGTGTTAAGGTGAATCCTTGGTACTGTATGTATGTATTCAGATTTTTTGTGTGTTCTTTTTATTTTCTTCTGAATTTGTTTTAAAAAGTGGACAAAACATTCAGACTTTGAGTCTTTCTAGAGCTTCATGATTTCATCTGCTCTGCTGTATGTAAGTGCCAAATGCATGGAGACCATATGTTAAGACCACAGCTGAAGGCTAAATGCAAGAGGAAATTCCATCCACAAGAATCTGAAAGGAATTTCTTTCCTTTCTACTGCTTCTACCATCATCTTCAGTTAACCAACATCTGTGGTGTGTTTGGTAAATATATATGACAGATGGCCCCCAACTACCTCTGTTTTGGGACTATGTACAATCAACTTGCTTGGGAGTAAATATCCATCATTTTCTTAGGTCTAAGTGACTCCTTGTGTCATGTATCATTTGCAAATCTAACTCACAAAAAGATGATTTCCCCAGGGTTATCCCGCATGGGTTGGTTGTTAGCTACAGTGAAGGTCAGCAGACCCACAGTCATTATCTACTGACAGGTTTTTATGCTTTGTTTTAGATTGCATATCTTGTGCACCACAAGCTTATTTACAAAAGACAACATTTAGCTTTCATTATGTTCAGCTGAATTTGGATTTGAAAATGCCATGATTATATTAAACATGGATGCTACAAGATTTAGCTGCCATTTTCTATCACAATGTGCTGTTTATCTAGTTAGAACATTGAGAAAAGAAGTACAGAAACTATTAACATGAGCATACCAGTGATTTTTAAGGAGGCAAAACTAGTACTTCAGATGCTAAGTAGCTGGAATGGTGAGACATTTAAGATTTGTTTACACTTCCTCTAAAATGTCATTTGATCTATTCTGTAATTAGAATGCACTTTAAGGAAAATGCAGGATTTCAACTCCTCTGGAAACTGAAAGGTCCTCCTCCCATCACTACCAAAAGTAAATTGGAATTAATATTCAGTATGACTACATGTGTTTAAGATCCCTCCTCTTACTATTATGGAAATATCATTAAGCTATGTACCTCTGTCAATGATCACACATTACACTGTCTATTGAGAACATCTATATTAATGTGTAAAGGGAGATGTTCACGTCCTTCCTGCTGACTCACTTCATACTGTGCATTTTCTTTCTTTCCCATTTTTCTTTCATTGCTAGCATTGTATTATTCTTCTACTTAAGAGTCTGCCTTTACCTTTGATGCTTCAATTTTCCACCCTCATCTTCTTGCTTTTGTTTTTATCCTGCCCCCTACTGTTTCCATCTCATTTCTTATTTGTGGCATCTGCACCACAACAACAGGAAATGAATTGGCCTTATTGGGGGAAGGTTGATGTGAGACCCTGAGATATTCAACAATTCTTGGTTTATGTCCTTCCAGAAATAAGAATACAAGAAGATTCGTACTGCGTCAGTCCAAAGATCTTCTTAGCCCAGCATTCTTGTTCTCACTGTGGGCTGTCAGATACCTGTGGATCAAGCTGTCATGTCAAGCAAAACATGATATGAACACAATAAACCCCTCTCAGTCATGTTCCTCAGAAAGTGGCGTGCAGAGGCATACTGTCTGTTAACATGACAGCTGCTATCCATGACAGTAAACAATGGTGAGTCAACCTTCAGATTCTCTATAAGAAAGTGTTGTACATCCTTCAAACCTCTTTTGTTTCTCTTCACAAGTTCTACCTTCAGAGCACTCATTTTGAAGATTCTTGCTCTTTATCCACCAGGCTAATTTACTTTCTTATCTTTCAAAGTTTTCCTTCAAGCACATGTTTTTTTCAATTCACTTTCTTGGGATACAAAGGGATCTTGAAGTGCTTTTGAAACTAACTGAGAGAAAAAAGGTGGATTAAACTTTTGTAGACTTAAGTCTACTTCATCAGATGTAAGAAGGCATAAATCTATAAATGTTCATGATGCCAATATTAACCTTTTAGAACATTTTACATTTTACATTAGCCCTTTACAGGTGACTTCTCTGCCTATCTTAGGGCTGTTTCCACCTTTACATGAAAGGTAGGGAATATGGGGCACTTCAGATGTTTTTGATTCCACCTCTCACCAGACCTTACCATGGGTTCTGGGGCTGCCAGAAGTTGTTCTCCAACAAATTTTGTGGGCCACAGGTTGCCAACTCCTACTAATATCAGAGAGGTGTTGATGATGTTTCTATTGCATGGTACTTTTAATGGAAACTATGATATTTCAAGGAAAGGTCACGCATTGGCAATCATGTTGCTGATATGTTTTGTGAAGCCATTGCTAGTCATATAATCCTCTGCATATCTCTGTGCGTTTGCAGAACATTATTTCAAATTTTATATTGTTTTTCACAAAACAGGCAACAACTGTTCTACAGAAACATCTATCAGGAATAAATGTGGTGGCCCATATCTTTCACTTAGCATGGACCATGTAACATTGTTGTCATATACAGTGTTCAACATGATATAAGTCAAGCAACAGCCTAACTTAGGCCATTTCCACACTATATAGTTATAGTGCTATTATTCTACTTTCAACATCTTGTGGAATTCTGGGATTTGCAGTTTAGGGAGGGGCCTTTAGAATTCTCAAACAGAGAGTTTTTGGCCTCAATAAACTACAAACCCCAGAATTCCACAGGATGTTGAAAGTGGAATAGCAGCTGAAAATTTTGTTTGGTTCATATTCTTTACAAGAGCTTTCCAGGTTTGAACATTCCATCATGAATGTGACAGAAAGAATTTAGCTCTTAGAGAACGACTATGAATCTTTATGTATTAACCATGTATATGGTGTTTTTTCCCCTCAGTTAGGCTTCCCATCTTTGACAGCTAAATAGCAGACAGGTACCACATGACCCTCTTTATGGTACGAACATCACACTAGGCTAGTATCACCATATGACAAAGAACACAATTTCACCTGATTTTGGAAGCTAAGCAGAGTTGGACTTGGCCCATGAAGGACAGAATACCAAGGTTGTCTGGGTAAGACTATGACCCTTTCCACATGTGGAGGGGGAAATGGGAGAAAACGTGCTGAAACAGAGCTTACCGGCAGCTGGGTAAGTCTGTCCCCATGCGGAGCAGTGTGAGTTCGCTGTTCTGCAGTCCCCGGTGTCCAAAATGGCGGCTCCGGTGTCCAAAATGGTGGCTTCCGGTTGGTGGAGGCTCTCCACCAACCGGAGAAGCTCGCCAGCCGGAAGCCCACCCCCAGCAGATCTGCAGGCATGCACTGGTGCACGCCTGCAAATCTGCACCAGAATGTGGGAATGGAGTGGCACGGAGTGGCGCACTCCGTGCTTTTGAAAAATAGGTTTTACAAATAGGTTTGTAAAAATAGGTTTTTAAAAAGCATGCTGCACGGCCACTTCGGGTCGCTCCAGAACAGACTGAGGTGCGGAACTGCGACAAGTAGTCCGACCCAGCCTGCTCCCACGGTGCGGACGACCTCTGTCAGAGGTCGCACCACACCGTACTACTTACCCCGTGTGGAAAGGGCCTAAGGCAGAATCCTGCTTAAAATACTGGTGAACTACTCCTTCTTGGAACTGATCTTGCTCTGCTAGGTGGAGCAATGATTTAATTCAGTGTGAGGTTGCTTCCTAGGTGCCTAGCCATTAAACTTAATTTGGCCACAGCAGATGGGTGAGAAATCTGATTTTTGATTTTAAAAATCAAAATAATCAGAATTCTTCTTGGACAGAATGGAAAAGGCTTATCTTTTTTTAAATGAGTATAGGAAAAAGTGAAAACGAGAGGGCCATTTATTCATAGCTGGTAAAACATCTAGGAAGCTTAGAGAGGTATGATTTCCAGGGAAGTCGACTTGGTGGTTGGAAGGATAAAGGGAAAGAGAGTTAGGGGGAGAGAGATGCCTTAACTGCAGTAGCTTGTGCCTCAAATTGTCCCCAGGAGAAGCTAGGCAGGCATAATGGAAAAACAGGGACACTAGAAGGAAGTTCTAAATGAAGTGCCTATTTCTGGTGAGCTTGCAGAAGGAAACAATAACTTGGGAAATCAGGCTGAGAAGTTCGGAGAAGCATTATAGAAGAGATGGGGCATCTATGACCATCCCAATGTTCTTGGACTACAACTCCTAATCATCCACAACCACTGACCGTGTTGAATGTGGCTCGTGAGATTTATACTCTAACAGTGTCAATCTTGGGTTGTCTGTTATCTAGTTGTCTGTTGGCTAGTGAACTAACATAGACCCTTTCTGCATGGCATTTGCCATGCGAAAGGGCACCTGGAGCATCGCGCAATTTCATTTTCGGCTGGAAGCTGAAAATGGTGCACGATCGCACATTGCTCCCGGGCCCTGCATGCACTTACCTGGCGTGTGGAGCCTCCAGAGCTGCACCAACTCCCAGGCTGCACTGCGGAAGGAAGAGGCGGGGCTCTCGTGTGAGCAGGCCCCTTGTGTGGAGCTGAAGGAACCTGGATGTGAGAGCTTCTCACTGGAGGCTGCTCATGCGATCCCTGCACCCCAGCGCCAGAAAAAAGTAAGGTGCGGAAAGGGCCATAGAACGAAAGAAGAAACATTTGGCTTTCTTTGAAAAACTCCAAATCCTAGAAACTTTCAGATTTCTTTCAATTGTTTAAAGTGTTAGTTTGTTAACTCATGCTACTTTTACCATAATTTACTATTTCAGTATTATTTCCTTAGCATATTTTACCTCTCTTCTAAGCCTGTTTTGCTTTGTGTAAGCATTCTCCTTAACTTCTAATTTTCAAAGTTTGAACCAAGTTCTAATAAATTATAAGCAGGTTGAAGAATGAAAGACAATAAAATATTGTCAGTTCTTCCTTTGCTTGCTTGCAGCTGTAAGAATTGCATTTTTATTAGTTAAGGAAGGAAATGGGCCATTTCTGGCATGCTTATAAAGAAAATGTTGTGTCTCAGGATATTACATGTCTTCAAACTGGGTTCCAGAGTGTAATTACATGCAGTCAAAATAATCCTTAAGACATAGTGGCACTCCAGGGGACAGTTTCGTAGGGTGTGTTTTCACTCAGCAGGTAGGCCAGGGTTGTAATGAAGTGGGGGGTAGTTTTACAAAACTGCTGCAAATGCCTGCTGAATAATTCGTCAACATCTTTCCACCATCCATCTGCCATCACTGAGGGACATTTGAAATGTGGTTTGGGAAATGCATATGCTATGAATTTTGCTTCAGAGAGGCTTAGGACTGGCTTCAATGGGGCAATGTTGGGCTGTTTGGAGAAATTCATTGGATAAATAAAAAGAAGGCAGCTCATAAATTATGTTGGCACAGCAACCATGTAGTCTTCCCGCTGAATCATGTAGATTGCCTTATTTGTGCAGGCAAAATAAAGCTGAACCAGTAGCTCATCAATGTCAACATATTCCATGAATTTTGACTCTCTGAAACACAGAAGCTTAGAAACGTTGCTTCTTTCAATTACTGTTTTTTGGATTTCATTATCACCTTTCCACGGTAATGCTGGTGGACTGTAGGAGTTATAGTCTAAAGAAGTCACTTTTCAAAGTGCTTTGAAATACAAGGGCAACTGTATATGTGATGCTATCAGATAAAGAACCATTTTGCAGAATCAGCACAGTCAAATAGAAAAGGTTTTATGGATTATAGCTCTATAAACTGAAGCTGGGGAATTTGTGTTTTCAAGCAGTGCTCCTTGAAAAATAAAACTAAAAATTAAAAAAAAAACTAAATGAAGAAAATAACAAATCCCTTCTCCCCAACAATTTTCTTCCTTCAAAATGTCCCCCCTCCATATAAGGCATTTCTATTTTTAACCCATTCACCCTACCAAAGGTGAGATGTTAAAAAAGATAGGTAGTAGCAAAGCAACATTCACGGTAAGTCTAAACTACTGACTCTTTCTTTTTCTGTAAAGGATCTCAATAGTACAGCTTATCTGGCAAAGAAATACAGCAGGAAGCACTGATCAGATCCTACAGGTATGTGCAGGCTTTGAAATCAGTTTGCTTTGTAAAGCCATTACTGTGCTCTCAATATGCTGCTAACTTAATGTCATGGAATGTATAAATAAATCCAGAAATTGTACTGTAATTAATATAACATTTCTCAGAACAGCTGTTTCAACCAACAGTCAGGTTTCTCAAAATTCTTCCATTAAGTGGGCATACATTCTCATGCATTTTCTTCCTATATGATCTCTAATCTGTCTGTATATTTTTGCATGCAATTTGATTTTTTCCTGATGTTGGTATTTAGCTTGTGCTTTTGGAAAGTTTTGACCTCTAAATCTGCAGCCTCAATGTTGAAAGAATTGTTCAGATCTCTCAACCATGTAGGTCAGAAGTTCCAAAGAGAAAGAAAACATACAGAAATGGTGGTTTTTTTTTAAAAAAAAATCATAATTTCTTTTAGACTTGCCTGCAATTTCCATATGTGTTCATTTTGAATGGTGAATGAAAAAAGCATATTCTGCAGCAGTGGTATTAGTTCTCACATTTTATGACCATGTTATAGTCATTCAAAAGTAAATAAATAGTATGTTCTAGATGCACTGTGTTAAGATGGCTTGTAAATAGAGCTTGGGAAAATTAGGGTTTTTTTTGGGAGGGCACAGGGAACTCCAGTCCCCAGAATCTCTAAGCAACAGAGACACTGGAAATGCAGGTTGGAAAATTCTTGGACTTGCAATGAAAAAACAAAACAAAAAACCACACCACTTTCCCAAGCTCTGATGTAAATCAAAATGACAACTATAGAAAATTAGGTGCACACAAGTAGGGTGCAATGTACAGCATTCTTGCTTACTCTCCCCCATTATACACCTTCCATTCCCTTCTTCTTTTCTTTGTCCCATGACAATCAGTCAGCATGTTTTGACAAATGAGCACATTTGGCACTCAGTTCTCTCTTTCTTAATCTTTCTTGGTCTCTCTATATTTCCTCTTCTTCTTCCTCCCTCCTCCAGTGATGGGGTGAAGATTTGCTTGTACCTTTGCAGACTATGGAGTCACTCTCTCTTGTATGTGGCTGGTGTTGTTTTGTCTACTTAGAGGGAATGATGATACGTAGCTTTGAATTGTATTTTATTAGTTATAAAGCAGGGCAGAAATAGTTTGCCTCCATGTTGACAACCAGTTGTACTATTATAGTACATATGAAATGAGGGAGAAAAGAAGAATAGCATATAGGTAATTTCCGTATGATGGGGTTGTGCTGCTTCTGGAACAGGATGGCAGCAGTTGGCAGGTCATGCTTCCACACGACATTGTCACTAGCCAGCTGCCATCCTGTCCCTAAGCATTGCACTTGCACAGTTTTTGCAAAATGGATAAAATCCATTTTGCGCCTGTAGTCGTGTGGCACTCCCATCGCTCCTGGCCATGCAGAAGCACAATGGCGATGCTTCCTTCCATAGAGTGGCAGTGGAAAGTGCCTGGCTGCACTGTGGATGGAAGAGGTGGTGCCACTGCGCTCACTTATGTAGTGAGCAACTGCAGAGGGGATCATTGCTGATGCACTCTGTTCCAGACCTGGGCCCTTTTCGCATGGCATCTCTGATGTGAAAGGGCCCCTTGAGCATCGCACATATGTGAGGAGCAGTCCACATGACACACTCACATTTCCGCAACACTCAAGGGCCTGACGAGGACTGTGCACACATTTTTTCATTTTCGGCTTGACGCCGAAAATGCTGCGCAGTCGTGCATTGCTCCGGGCCCTGCTTGCACTTATCTGGCATGCAGAGCCTCAGGAGCTGGACCAGTTGCACTGCCTGTCTCAGTGAAGCCTGGGAAGGTCCCACGCTGCACTGTGAAAGGAAGAGTCAGGGCTTTCGCATGTGCAGGAAGCTTGTGCAGAGCTGAAGGACCCTGGATGTGAGAGTCTCTCTCCGGAAGCTGCTCGCGCGAGCCCCTCACCCCAGCACCACGAAAAGGTAAGGTGCAAAAAGGGTCCTGGGATTGCAGTGCAACAATGCGGAAGAGCATCCTTGTGAGGAAATGGCCATTGTCACCGAGCAAGGTTCTTCTAAAAATATTAGAATGGCTGCTGTAGGAACCTTGATGTGTGCATGTGCTTGTGTGTTTTCATTGCAAAGTTGCTGTTTATTCTCCTTTAATAAACAAACACTAGAGTTATAAAAGCATAAGAACATATGAAAAGCTGTTCTGTTTCAAACCATAGTCCCTTCTTTTACAGACTTCTGTTTCCACCGTGGCCAACCATACACTGATGGGAAACCCACAAATGGGGCATAGGTGCAATAGCGCTCTTCTGCTCATGTATTAGAACTGAGAGACATTATCATCCTTGTCTAGTAATTATTGATAGCTGTATCATTCATGATTGCATTTAATCCTCTCATAATTCGTGTTTGCTGTATCAAGCCAGTCTGGTTGGTTGGTTGCCATCACTACTTGCTGAGATACTGAACTGCATGGTTTTATTATGTGTGCACTATGAAGAATTATTTCTTATCTCTCCTGAAGGCAGCCCACATGGTATGGTGGTTCGAGCATTCGACTACAACCCTGGAGACCAGGGTTTGATATCCCGCTCAGCCATGGAAACCCACTGGGTGACCTGGGATGCGTCACACACACACAGCCCCAGAAAACCCCATGATAGGGTTGCTTTAGAGTCACCGTAAGTCAGAAATGACTTGAAGGCATGTAATAATAACCATCTCTCCTGAATCTCTCACTATCCAGATTCATTGGCTTCATACACCTTTGGTTCTAGTGTAGTGATAGGAGAGAAGGAGAATGTTTAACTATCTGTTTTTTCCCACAAAATGCACAAATGTATACATCTCTATTATAGCTCTACTTATTCACATTTTAAGAGCGAAAATGCCTCAAATGTTGTAACCTTCTAACATAGAGGAGTTGTTCCTCTTTGGTGGTACCTTTCCTGTACTTTTTTCAGTTCTACAATATTCTTTGCAGGAGTCAAAGTACACAGTAATAATCTGTGGTCACACCATGCTATAAGCACATTATAATATTGGCAGTTTTTACTTTTGATTATTTTCATAATGATCTTTATCATGGAATGTGCTGTCTCCCCAACAGTCACATAATGTTTCTATCAACTCCATAATCTCTTTTTTGATTAGTTACTGCTATATCAGACCCCATAAGTTTTTTAAAAAAGTATCATTTTTCACTGTGACTGACAAAGTCAGTTGAAGCCTATGAAAGCTTATGCCAAATGAAACTGTTAATTTTTAAGGCTAGCCTGTAGGTGGGTAGCAACTGAGTAACAGACTAACATGGCTAACCCTAGTGCTAAACCTAAAACACCGGGCCACTTTTCATTTCTTTACATTGAATTGCATAGGGTAGATTGGGGTGCGCAATTTGTCGCCTGCCAAATATCATTGTACTACAATTTCCACCTGCTCTACTCAATATAGGCAGTGGTGAGGAAAGACAGGAATTGCAGTCCAACAACATATGGAGGGCCACAAGTTGCTCATTCCTGGATTAAATGTAGCAAATTGTGGTTGAAGATTTAATCAGAGATTAAGCCATATTTAACACAGAGGAACTTTCTTCAGAATAAACTTGTACAGGATTGCATTGCAATGTTCTTCTTGATACAGGGCTGCAGTCCATGAGAAATAATCTTGGTGGACTTTATAGTATACTGCTTACAATTGTAATGGTCTCTAGAGGAATCAGGTGCTATGTAGAAAGAGGGCTTTTTCCTATGACCACTTAAACCAGGCCTTTGCTACCTAATTCAATAGATTCAGCAAAGAGGAAATGCATCTGTGAACTCATTGTTTTGGTCAAAATGGTTGAATATTTTGCTTAAATGGTGAAAAATTCACCATGGCACTACCTTTCCACAGTGGTGAAATTGCATGCTTCTGTGAGGCAAGAGGTGGCAGTGTTGCTAGTAGAGTCTCCAGTGTCAGACACGTTTTTGCTGAGGAGCCAGACTAAATGTGGTACACAGTGACTGGGCAGCAGCAGTGTGTGTGTGGGGTGAAACTGGCAAAGAATTTCTCTGAGACAATGGCATTGGTATGATAGATAATGCTTGTTAGTACTGCACATAAGAAGACACAATAAGCCCTTTCTGAATGTCTTTTACCATAAAAATCCTATGATGAAACAATCCAAAATGAAACAAGAGATAGTGCCAGAAGATGACACTCCAAGGTTGGAAGACATTCAAGGAGTTACTGGGATATAATAGAGGACAGCTATGAGCGGTGTTGTGGCTAATGACACAACTGGACTGAAGCTGAAAGGTCACAGCTGTTGACATACTCACAGACGAAACGAAAATCAAAAGCTGCACAATACATATTATAGGAGCATGGAATGTGAGAAGCATGAATTGGAGAAACTAGAAATAGTAATACAAGAAATGGAATGTATAAACATTACAGCATTAAGCGTGGGTGAGCTAAAGTGGACAGGAATGGGGCATTTTGAATCAGAGAATTACACAATGTTTTACTCAGGAAATGAAAATCTAAGAAGAAATGGGTGCCATTAATAGTGAGCAGAGAGATCGCAAAAGCAGTGGAGGGATATAATGCTAAGTTTGACTGAATAATATCAATAAGACTTCAGGGAAAATCCATCAATATAACCATAACCCAAGTTTATGTTCCAACTACAAAAGCAGAAGGGGAAGAAATGGAAAAGTTCTATGCTGGAGTCCAGGGAAAAATTGATCAAACACCAAAACAGGTCTTGTTTTTACCTCAGGCAATTGGAATGTGAAAATAGGAAACAGAACAGAATCGAGATCTTAGGAAAATTTGGCCTAGGTTCAAGAAATGAATGAGACAGCATGGTTTAATGGTTTGAATGTTGGACTATGACAAATCAAAACTTTGGTTCATCTAATCCAGTGCTAACTATATGGGTTGGCAGTGACCTTCTAGGACAGGGGTAGGCAATTTGCAGCCCATAGACCACATGAAGCCCCTGAGACTCCCCCCAAGCCCCTCAAACCCCCAGACCATCTAAAAATGTTATAAAAAATATTTTAGGCTGATTTGGGGGCAATTTGTAGTCCTCATACTGGCTGAAATCATTCCAAACTACCTAGAACTGCAAAAAATTGATCTCTGTAATCCCAAAGCCCCCAAACCTCCCTAAAACACTGAAAATAATTTAAAAATCAAACAAGGATTGGACAAGTGGCAGGCGAAAGTAACATCACATCACTTCAGGCATGCCAAAATGTGCTGATGTGGCTTGCCTGGTGGTCATAGGGAGAAAATAGCTCCCACTTCCCTCTGTAGTTGCCCATCCCAAGGTATTGGAAGGAAGACCCTCTCACACTTGCCTGAAGATACCAGATATTGAACTGTGGCTTTTTATATGTCAAGGATGTGTTGCTTTACTACTGAGCTATACCCTTCTCCTGCATTTCTTTGCAACCCCTGGAAAACCACTTCCTGGGAGTCCCTCAAGAATGGTACAGCAGTGGAGCACAGAAAGCTCCAGTTGGAGAAAGAATCAATATCTAATTAATGTGAGCAGAAGTGCTGTGTAATTGTATTAGAATTCCTTCAGATCCAACTCTGTGTTTACAGTCAAAAACTTCTAAGTCTCAACAGAATAAGTTTATTTTAGAGTGACAGCAAATTCCCCCCCCCAATTTTGTTAAGAATCCAAAGTTATCAAAATCCTTTGAACTTCCTATATTTAATTTCTGACTTTGACATACAGGGAAATTGGTCTACTATCATTCCAAATACAATAATAAAAAACATCTACTTGAGTTTGCAAAAACATCTTATTTATTAAAAGCAGAGGTCAGTGACTTTCAGATGTAAGCATGTTTTTTTAAATACATAATCACAATTCAACATCTAATTAGTGATTCATTCTTAAGACAGAATCCTCCAGGGATGTCTCCAAGGTGGATTTGAGATTCATGGCATAAACCTCATCTCATCACAGCATCTATTCTAATTTTGAATGCAGAACTGACATTTCTCCCTGATACAACCAGAAATTGGAAAAAGGAGGAGGAGGAGAAGGAAGAGGAGGAACACGCGGCAGTGGCTAAATATCACTTCTGTGCCAAGGCTGTTGTACTTAAAAAATTTAAAAGCCCTCTTAAAAGTATAGACATGTAGCTTTTCCCCTCATGTTCCTTCACCTCTGCCCCTTGATGATTGCAAGGGAAAGATGACATAGCTAAGCTGCTCCTACAGCATAATGTCTGTCCAAAATGATAGGGGAAAGTGCTGTGGCATGATAAAGACTCATTGATTGATTGTGCCATGAGCATAAGTCAGTTCCAATGCTCCGATAAATCAGCTAGTCTCTGAAGTGCCACTGTATCACTGCTGCAGACAACATAGTTGATGTGCTTGAGTATTTCACAATGCTGAAAAAAGCTGTCCCCCCCCCTCTCACACACACACACACTCCTGCCAACGCCAGGGAATATTGTGAAGAATCAGTTCACAGAAGCTTTCAGTCAACACTGTTTCTGCAGAATTCACCAGTACTGGTAGCCATTAACATAATTTCTATGCATCTTTTTTGGGGGGAGGAGGGAAGAGGGGAATGGCCTTTTGTTCCACCTCAAGACACTTAACAACCATGCCTCCCAATTTCCACAGATCTCACAAAAATCTCCATCCACATTAAAAAAAAAAGACTGTTCAGTTTATTATTATTTTTTCCATGCTGTACTCTATTGCACAAACCATATAATGATCTGAGAGACCTGTAAAGCAATACAGCATTAAGACTAGTATGTATTAGCATTTTAATAGAATTTTCATTCCATGAAGTCAGTCTTGTTTGGCTGAATTGTCAACTTGGCCTATTCAACCTGCACATGCTTTAAAGATTACTATAGAGCCACTGGGAAAAATAGTTTGCAGGGGAATCATACTGTATTAAGACTATTATGTCCCTTTTTCTACTCTTGTACAGGGATGGCATTGTTATGTTTGCTAGAGAATTTTTTTTCCAACAGTAATGGTTATATTTCCAAACACTGAAGATGACAGGCTGTAGGAATCCAACAGGACACCGAATTCAAATACTTTCTGGAGTCTACCGACTGTGGAAGCATCTTGTCTACAGATTGTCCTTAAAATTGATTGTTTCAGACAAATAACTCCATTTTTATTTTTTATTCTATATCTATGCTTTATTTTTCCACTACAGAAAAAGACTATAATTCAGAAACAACTGTAAAAACCACTACTGTTGTTACCTGAATTTACCAAATTCTTTCTCTTGATCTTATTCCACAATTTCACTTCCAGACTTGTCAAATGGGGAAAACTGACTAGAGAACTTTTGAATACTGAAAGGAGAGATTGAGATCTTTCTGTTAAGGATGTTTTTAGACTTAGGGTTGTTTTTTTTCATAACTCTGTTTTTAGATTTATTTATTTATTTGTTTTATGTCATCCCTTTCTCCCAATATAGGATCCCGTGCAGGTTAAAATAACACTCAGCTAAAGGCATTCAATTATAACATTAGAGGAGAATTAAAGCAAAAAGCGGAGAATGAATGCTCCTATTAAAAACACTGTATAATAATTAGTTTTAAAATATTTAAAACACAAAATGAGGGGGAAAGGAGCCCAAACTACCCATTAAAGATCCTTCTTCACTCTTATATTAAGGCAGGAATATAGATTGAGTAGGAAAAATTAAGGTAGATTACAATAACAAAAAGAGATTTCACACGAAGGAGGTTTAGAATAAGAAACTTAAAAAAGAGAGTGGAGGGGGGAAAACATGTAATAAGGAAAGGAAGGTTAGAGGGGGGAGAGGAAAGGGATATAGAGAGAGAAGGAAGGGGGAAGGAAGAATTGGTGGCACAAAATATACAGCTAATATGAGAGGGTAGGGTAGAGAGTAAGGGGGAGGAGGGGTTGGCTGAATAACACATATATGGAAGGAAACAATTATTCAATATTGTACAGAAATTATTAACAATAATAGCAAAGATATGTAAGATCGGTGTATAATATGTAATATGTAAACATGTGATATATATAAATTTTAGCTTATATGGACTTTAATAAAAACTATTAAACAACAGTAACAAAAAAGATTCTTCTTCACAACCAGCTTCCTTCTACACAACCAGCTACCATTCCAAATCCTGTCTGAATGAAAAACATCTTTGCCTGCTGGCATAAAGAGGGCCAGCAGAACTTCCTATGGAGTTCTACAGTGTGGAAGGAGCCACTTAGAAGGCCCTCTCTCATGTCTTCACTGAACTCAGATTGAGGGAGGTGGGCCAGAGAGATTCTTCGGAAGATTGCAATCATGGCTGGGCTCAGATGCCCTTCCTGCACCCTTCCTGATCCCAGCAACATCCTGTGGGGATCTCAGTAGAGGTTCTCCCAGGAGTGGAGTGTGACAGGACACTCCCCTCCACACTGGCTGCCTGCGGGAATGCCAGAGGCGCGATGGCAACGCCTCTTGCTTCTGCAGCACAGCTGGCTACTGTCCCAGGCTGAGCTGGGGCAGGAAGCCCAGACATTGTTCTTCCTGACCCTTCACAGCTCAGGTAAGTGTAGGCAGGTGGCCAGAGAGCGGCATGATCATGGTCGTTGATGGGGAAAACCCGCCAATGATTTGTGGTGTGATTGTGCCACCTGGGGATGGGAGAAGGACAGGACCCTGACAATGTCATGCAGAACCATTGTCCGAGTCCTGTCCTTCTCCCATCCTCAATGTGGAACAACAATGTCCTGCAGAAAGGGCCCTAAAGGGAGATAGTACTCCTCCTGTGCTCCTGATAAAAGATGTAAAAATATTTTAGGTTTTTCTTTCTTTCTTTTTTTCAAAAGAAATCTGCCAAGTCAAACATACAATTTCAGATTATTTCTGTATCTCAGTATCCTTCAGGCTAAAGAGCTGTCTCAGCTGAATTATGAAACATTGTCAAACAATGCAGATGAAATTAATACTACAGTTTAAAGAACTACATATGCTTCAAGTTGCATATATAGGGAGTTCTAGTTTGACACCTGTAGCAGTTTAATGACAAGCAGTAATTCAAGATTTGAAGGTATCCATCACCATATCTCCACGAATGCAGAAAAAATGCCTCTACTGAATTTAACTCTGTCATGCACCTGTTTAACGCTGGGAATCTTGCCAGAAAAAGGTGGCAGCACATATGCCCATAAAAATTGCTGGACTGGATCTGTGCTAGCTATGGTAGATTGAATTCTCCATGCACTTGAGACACTTTGGGTTGAAGACATTGGACTGTATCCAAATCTCCATGCTTGTTCTTTTCTAGAGAGAGAGGAACTGAGGTAAATGTAAGCTTCCAGTTTACTGCAGCATGAAGATTAACTCCATGTAGAAAAATGGAGAAAGCAGTGGTGAGTGATGTAGTGATACATAACATGGAAAATCTTGTTATGGGCATGGCCACCCATGTAGTGTATAATTTGTGTGTATGTCTGTGAAGAGAAAATTCTAGCAGCCACCTCTTACATTGTTTACAATGTTCCCCAGAAGAGTGTCCTTTGAAAATAATTGAAAGTTTAATAGAAAATAGAAAATTAACCTTATATAGGTTGCAGACTTTTTTTTTGTCTATACTTTCTGTAATTAGAAAAATTAAGATCCTATACAGTCTACTGAGAAGAAGGCCCTCTGAATTTAATGGGACTTTAACACATCCAGATGCAGGAAGTTCATAAAGGACTGCAGTCCTAAGAGCTGTAAAATAAAAATTATATACATGCACATCTTATACATGTGATCTTCAGGCCAATTAATATTAAACTGTTCAAAGTTTTTTTTAATATATTGGTAAATCAAATCAAATCAAATCAAACTCTTGCTAAATTTAGAAACTCAAGATGAAACGTAATGTATGTACAAAAGCAGGAATTAAAGACCAATAGCAGTTTCAGGGATCTTCAAAATAATTATAATAATACAGGCTATTCAGTTGACTTGAAGAGACACTAACTGAATCATCATGGTGATTTCAGAAAATGTGGTTTGCTTCCATTATAGTTAATTATATTGCACAATGGAAAACATTATTCATGAATCTCAGTTAAAAAGGGCTGCCACAAACTTTAATGACTGAAAATGCCAATAATTGACCTTGGGTTTAGAAGTATTATCTGACAAAGTGCAAAGATATTAGTGGACTTCAGAATTTTTTAAAAAAACTGTATAATAATTTCCACGAGAAATTGGGAAAGAATCCAGGTGGTTCAGGTAAGTAGCTCACAAAAGGCTGATAAATTGGAACTCTCGAAACAGCTTTCCCCAACCTGGTTCTGTCCAATGACTATGATGGCCGCGGGTGATAGAAACTGTATTCCAGACTGGAGAAGGTAACTTACTCTGCCTGTACAGTTTTGGCCCATTAGGTATAAGTTCTCATGTAGAATGGGATCAGTTGCACCACTCTCCACACACACAGAAGCTTCTGACTTATGGTTTGCCTAAGGCAAACCTATCATGGGGTTTTCTGGGACTGAAAGTGTGTTGTGCCCAAGGTCACTCAGCGGGTTTCCGTGGCTGAGTGGGGAATCAAACCCTGTTCTCCATAGTCCAACACTCAAACCACTATATCATGCTAGCTCAAACCAAACTTTACTGTGTAGAAGTTACCATACGGAATCAAACTACTTATCTATTTACTGGAAATATTTATACTTAACTCAAAATAACAAGACACAGGGCAGTGTTTTGTTCCTAACTATATTAATTAAAGCAATAAATATGCTGATATTTATAAAACTCACAAGCTCAGAAGTGCCTTTCCCCAAATAGTAGTGATATCTCCTCCCTCAGGGCTGTAAAACTTCTTTTTTTTCTGTTTCTGCTTTTGTCACTTTTTCTTGATAATAATTTGCTTGGGGCTACCTTTTGTCATTGGGTGGAACTGAAGCCAGTGATGAACTGGGCCAGAGTTCAGAGCAGGCCACTTCTTTTCTCATAGTTTTCACCAACTGTTTATTTGTGTCTTTCTCCTGCAATCTAACAGGTAGAAAGTTCAACCAATCACTCTCAGAGGGCTTTCAAAATTAGTCTGGGGGTCTGGTGGGTTCAGGCCAAGCGTTGCACAATGCCCACCCTTGTTTTGAGATTGGTAAGAAACAAGGTAGACATATGGAGAAACCTCAGCTTCAGAGGCTATCATTCCTGAAATACTTGTCATTTTTTCCACTAACTGAAAACATCAAACACTTTTTGGAGGCATTCTTAAAACTTTTGGCAGAAATTCCAGAGAAAGGAAAAAGATCAAGACTTTTCTTACTCCCAATCAGTGAGATCACCAAAGTACTTTAAATATCTTAGTCTGAAATATGAAGCATGTAGCAAAAACTTTCTACCCACTGAACATGGATATTTCCATTAGGAGCAATTCTACATGGAATAGTTGCCAACTGGCAGTTGTGTGAAATAGACTCTGTCAGCTGTCTATGAATCAGCTGGGACATGGAATATCAGTATTGTATGGGATATCTGTGCTGAATATTCTCAATGGATGCTGGTGGAAGTATAGACATTGGTGACGTTCTGCATTCTAGCCACCGTATGGAGCAGAATCTGTTCATCAGATGTTTCAAGTGAAAATATAGTTCTGCCCTGCTTCTAGCCCTGTGTTGCCACATGAAGTACAGTGTTGTTTGTGTTGCCATATGAATCCCACACTCCAGCCTTTGGGGCTTAAAGTTGTAGTAATTACCCAGGACAATTCAAAATGTTGGCTGACAACTTCCAGTTCTGATTAAATTATGTTATTGCATCCTCTGCTGATCCATGCCTGTACAGCACACCTGCATGAGGAAATCCCCATTGTTCCATGAAAAGGAGAAGCAGTTTTTTGCTCCATTGTGCCTAGGCCCACTAGCAGATGAAAGGCCCCCTCTCCATCCCAAATGCCACTGCTGTGGCCTCAGAGAGAGAGTCCAGCAGGCAAGATCTGCTGGACTTAATCCTGTCTCCGTCACTGCCATCCCCTTTTCTTTGTCATGTCTTATATAGGTTGTAAGGCCTAGGGCAGGGAACTGTCAAATCAATGATTTTTGAGCCTCTCTGAGAGCATTTTTGGCTGAAGAATATGAAATAAATGCTCTAAACAAAAAAGCAAGCAAGCAAGCAAGCAAGCAAGCAAGCAAGCAAGCAAGCAGAACTTCATGATTTTTACCTGGGCAGGTCCAGAAATGAAGTGGTTAGCTTTAGATGGCAGCTGAAGTGGGAAAGGATGAAAGGAGGCAATACAGGACTTTTAAAAGCATTGATCCTAGTGTGTGACTGTCAGTGTGTGTCTGAGTGTTCTATTTGGTTTTACTTAATCTTTCATTGCTTTTGCATTCAAACTATCTACCTCCCAGGCTCAAGTTGCATGTGGGGGAAATACCACAGACTCAATTCATATTAAATCACAAATTTAGCATAATAAGCTTTTTGATGTTTTAAAGGCCCCAAATGGAGTGTTCATTTGAGTTTCATCCATCTATCACTTTAATTATATCTTGCCTTTCTTCATGGCTGGTATTCAAGGCAGCTTGTGAAAAAAACAACATAAAATACAATGAAATATGTATAGTTAAAAACATACATAGCATAAAGATTAAAACAACAGAATAACAACAGAATTAAAACCTTTTAAAATCTCACTTTAAAACCAAGCTTAAAAACAGTGTGTGTGTGTGTGTGTATCTGCTTTCAAGTCACTTGTTCAGTAATGGTGATCCCATGAATTTTATAGGGTTTTTCAGGCAAGGAATACTTAGGCAAGTAGTTTTTGCAGTTCCTTCCTCTGAAATATAGCCTTTAGCACCTGGTATTTGTTGGTGGTCTCCCATCCAAATGCTAACCAGAGTTGACCCTGTTTAGTTTCCAAGTTCAGATGGGATCTGGTACCTTAAACTGTACAGCACCATAAAAAGCCCTTTTGTTAAAATCAATTTCCAAAAGTTTGTTAGAAAATTAAAGTCTTCACCTTTCACTAAAAGTACAACAAAGAAGAAGTCATCCTGGCTTCCGAAAGAGGGAGTTCCAAAGTATGGGAGTGGCTACAGAGAAATCCTTCTCCTTTGTTTCTGCTGACTATACCTATGAAGGTGGTGGGATAGAAAGAAGTGCCTCCTTTGCAGATCTTAAAGCTCAGGCAGGCTCATATGGAAAGATACAATCCTTCAAATAGTCTGGGCCTGCACCATGTAAGATTTTATAGATCAAAACCAGTACTTTAAATTGGGCCTGGAAACAGCTCCCTGTGTGTAACCAGCACCCATTAGCAATCTACCTCTTAGGATCATTTGAAATTTTTGAACACTCTTCAAAAGCAGCACCATGCAAAGCTCCATAGTTCAGTGAAGAGGTAACAAACAAATACTCACAGATGGTTCTAAAGAAGCTTTATAGTGAAGTAGCAAGCATGCAAGCTCCTTTCCCTTAACTTCAAGTAGTCTGCAAACTCTCTTCACCAGGGTGCTTCCTTCTCTTCTGAGTTAGGATGTAGTCTTGTCATTGTTCATATAAGTCTGGTCAATCAGTGTATCATCCCTTTGCTCAGCCCTACTCATGGGAAAAATGAGCTCCCTTGGAACTGTTGGAGGCATCTGAGTTCAAAACCATAGCTCACTCTACCTTTAGCAAGAGTGAGGTGACCACCTCAGGCAGCAGTTATTGTTGAGAAGAACGCCGAAATCAAGTACAGGAGGACAGGGCAGGAGTCAGGAGGATGACAGCCATCTTGCCCTTTGCCCCTGCAGCAAATGTCATCAGTCAGCCTTATGTAAAACTTTATTTTTATCTCTTTGCAGGCAGGTTTAATACTTTATTTTGTTTAAAACGTACAGTATATAGAATTAGCTATAAAATGGTTAGCTACTTTTTAAAGTGATTATCTTATCTACTCAAGATAGTAGAAAAGGCAACATATTAGGTGCTCTTAGTTGAAATGAGAACAAAGTAACTTCTGTTTTCATTTCTTTGCTTATTACCACAAAATTGTTTCATGCTGTGCTGTCCTTTCCCTGATAAATCACTGAAATAAGCTCCCTTTAATGGTGAAACCAATAGCCAAGTAAATGTATTAATGCAAATATATGCCACCCCATCCCTTCCTTCACTAATCAAAAATTCCATATCTGGTACTGGTGTTTTCTTTGACCTTGGTATTTTATCTTCCAAATTCCATGAGGTATGAAGTAAATGATCCTCTGCTTCACTCAGCAATTGTATTGATTTCAAATTGTGTTTTTCCCTTGCACTTTATTAAAATAAGCTGCTCATATAAAGTATCATTCTCTTGTTGAATCCAATTCCTCCTTTTCTTTCCTTTCGAGATTTTTTCCCCCTATGTGATGTGAATTTCTAATGTTTACTAGCATGCTCTTAAATGTCTGTACCCACCCAAAAGGTACAGAGAAAAAAAGGATGCTTTCAGAAAGCTTGCTGGATTGCGTTCATAAGTCAAGAACCATCGTTAAAACCTACTGTAATATTGCCTCCAACTGGTCACCCTCACTTTTGAGGTGAAATTTTAAAGGGGGACAGCATTAAAGGTTCTTCTGTTCTTATCTCAGATGTGCTTTTCTGATTCTTAGGTAGTTTAAAAGTAAGTATTATTTTAAAAAAAGTTTTAATGGCAGCTGATGATGGTCCAAGAACTTTTCTTACTAACTGAGATATATCAGTTGCCTCTGCCCTCTACTCAAGGGAAAAAAAAAACATAAGCCGAGAGTTGTACTGGAGGTTGTGCTCAAAAGTATATCCTGCTGAGTTAACCAACTGAACATTTAAAAAATTCCCTAGTACCACACATTCCACAGAAGTACTTGCTGTGTATCCTTTGTAACAAGATTATGGATTTCTGGTGCAGCAGGGGAGGAAAGGAAAAGGAATATAAATAGGAATGGGGACATGTTGGGGAAAAATAGTGTGTGGATGACTGAGGAAAACTAATTAAACATAATTTGAGAAGACCTCTTCATTCCTATAGGTACATGTACATGTTAATTGTGTAATAGTGACAGAAAGTTGGTAGACTATTCTCTGTGAGAAATCTGATGTTTAGGACCTGCTTGACAGTTGAGATATGACTGAGATACACAACTAGACAACTGATCAAGAAGGCACACCTTACCATTATTTTAAAATTTTATTCTTCGAGCCCCTCTTTGCTACATATAAACAATTTGTCTTATTTACCTTAGTAATCCAATTTGTGCTTCTCCAGGAATGACTGAAGGATAAGTCTATCCATTCATTTCTGTCTAGCCCCTATCAGTCTGAATTACATCACTTACAAGGGGTGACCAAAGAATATTTTGTCACTTGAGGGAAAGGTCAAAATGGCACCTGCATTACCACCACATCCCATTCTCCATGCAATGTATGGAAGCTAAGGCAGACAATTTTAATACAGTAACCATACTCCACCACACCTGAGGACAACAGGGAGAGAGGGCAGCTCTGTGCTTTGATAGACAGTAGCCCTATAGAGACAAGAAGAATAATAGGGATATTTGGGAGGTAAAAGAGGAGGAGGAGGAGGTTATTGATCAGCTGCTGGCTGCCAGCTCTGGTTTAGAGCTGAGACTCTGAGTTACGAATGTAACTCCAGAGGACCAATACCTTGGATCATCTTTCTCCAGTAGGAACTGTGACCACACACCAGGGTGAGTGGTCCATCTGATTAGTCAGAGGAATAAAAACTCAGTGTGTGTGTGTGCTGGGGTAGTATTGCCCATTTAAGGAAGATATTTATCAGAGGCATAAGGCTGAATCCCTGCCTGCCTGCTTCAAAGGCAAAAGAGATGTTGTCCAAACATAATACTTGCCTGTTGGAACACTTATTTTTATTGCCTTTCTAAAAAAATGTATGTGTGGGTAAGTGTAATGGCAGGAAGGTGTATTGCCTGACTAACAGAGGAAGAATGTGTATTCAGAAGAGAGAGGGAAGGTGAAGAGACAGAACTGTTCCACTATCATGGGAAAGCAGTTTCATTATCATGGGTAAGGAACAGAGAGATGTCTTGGTTGCCCCTAAACTGTCTTGCAGTTCATATAGCTTGGATAGCTTTCGTGACAGTTTGGAACATGCTGCTCCTGAATGTTGCTGATTGACAAAGCAGCAGCCATCCAGGGCCTGAATCTTTGCAAGCATTCTGACTGGGTTTGTTTCACAGAGAACTGGCTGGATGATTGTGAGAATGTCAATCTCTCTCAACTCTCTCATTTTTTTTTAAAAAAAAACTTACATCTTTTATAGCTGTTTAGCTCATTATTATGTTTGATACATTTTTATTTTTTTCTTGTTTTAAATTGTTTAACTGTCGTAATGTTATTCATAAAACACCCAGAGATCTTTTGATATAGGGCAGAGTGTCAATATTTAACTAAATAAATAGATGAGCTTTGTCCACTGCAATTTTTTGCACAGAGTGGGCAGGTTCTGGGGGGCAGGGAGGCAGAGTCACTGTGGTCTATGATGATTTCATCCCCCATGCTAGGTTTCCTGTTCTACTATCTGCTGAGTTTGAGTATGCCTATTTGAAGATGTGCGTCCTGAGCAGAACAGAGATTCTGTTCATGTACTGCCCACCCTACTGATCAACAGTTTCTTTTTTCCGATATAGATGGGGTAGTCCTGAGGATGGTGTTGGAGTTCCCTTGGCTTATTTTGCTGGGGGACTTCAACATCCATAGTGTGGTGACTCTGTCTGGAGTGCTACAGGACCTTATGTCCACCATAGCAACCATTTATCTGTTCCAAATGATGTCTGGCTCTACCGTGTAGCTTGTTTGCTGTGATGCATGTGATGATAGTGATCTTGTAATGGAGGAACTATCTATAGTTCCATTGTCATGTAACTATAACTACCAGTTGGGGACTAACTTAATTTAGCTTGTTCAAACATGTCCATTGCTTCACTTATTTGAGTGTCTGGTTCAAGAAGCTCCAATTTCCTACTTTCTTAAGGCTAGGTAGTGCCTGTTTCCTTCAGAGAATCTTATAGAACTCAATTGGAAAGGTTTAAAATAAGTACACAGTGGAGCTCACATCTTCAAGAGTATTTAAAAAATGAAAATTGGTAGTGAGAAATACTTCCAGTGAAAAGGCCAAATGTGAAAATCTGAGTTTTAAAAGCCTAAAAGGATATAGGTCAGGCAGACAGAAACTTTCAGTAGTCTATGAGCAAACCTATGTGAAAAGGTGAAGGAGGTCCTGTGCATTCTGTTTTGAATGGGGATGATAATGTTATGGGTGTGGCATTTTATATAGAAATTTGATATATACCATTTAGATCCAAAAAGCAAGTATTGCAGGATCCAGTTCTTAAGTTGTCTTTATAGCTTGTTTTGCTCCTTCTTTAGTTATCTTCACCTATCATTCATATTCTAATTGCATTTTTCAAATTCTATAATGTATAACCATAGTCGGCTGACTTTCTCCATCAGATTACATAAGCTAAGGAAATGGCTTTGTGTTTCATCTAGCATTCAGCACATTTAAATTCTCATCTAAAAATTGTCTCCCACTCCCCCCTTGTTATTATACATTTTAAATTATCTCTTCTCATGTAACTGTATTATTTAACACCACTGAGTGTTTTGGGCTACAATTTTTATGAAAAGTGCTATACTAAATAAACCTCTATTGCATATTTGAGTTTACAGCTTTCACTTTGGGGACACTGCTTTATATCTGTAACATTAAACATTAGCATACACAAACCATTAAAGCTTCTTTGTTTAATTTGTGAAAGCATTTTGCATAATATGTCTCCAGTATTCGGTATTCTTTATGCTGGGCATGATCCAACTAAAGTTAAGCACTTTAAAGCAAAGTTAAACCACATGCTTCCTTTTGTTGCTGAAATCAAATGGGTTCAGAATTGTCTAATTTTGGCTGGATGATGTTCATTTCAGTATTACGGAGGTGACAGATTATGAAAGATGTAGCATAACTTTGCTTGTAGGCTTATACTTCTGCCCTGATGCAGTTCAGAAAGGCATGCTTTCCGCTATCGATGGATGAGAACTTGGGCCCTTTCCACACCGGGCTTTTTAAATGGTGCAGAGCGCCCTCCGACAGAGGTTTTCTGCACTGTAGAGTGGACTGAAGCAGACAACTTTTTGCAGCTCTGCATCTCAGTCCACTCCGGAGCGACTGGAACTAGTCGCACGGCGTGTTTTTAAAAACCTCTTTTTAGAGGATTTTAAAAAGCATGGAGCACGTGACTCCGTGTCGTTCTGTCGCTGTGCTCCGGTGCAGATTTGCAGGTGCGCACTAGTGCATGCCTGCAGATCTGCGGGGGGCGGGCTTTAGGCTGGTGAGCTTCTCCGGTTGGTGGAGAGCCTCCACCAACTGGAAGCTGCCATTTTGGACACTGGAGCAGTGCGGAGCAATGAGCTCGCACTGCTCCTCGTCCTGACGGACTCAACCGGACGCCAAAGAAATCCGGTGAGCCCCGTTTTCGCGGGGTTCCTTTCCCACATGCGGAAAGGGCCTTGGTTTTAGCTTGTTTTTACAGGAATTTATCAATTCTTTTACCTTTGGGGGAAAAAAGAAGACTTTAAGAATTCTCATGTATAGAAAAGACAGAGACATTGACAGATTCATGCATCCAGACCTAGTCTTGGACCTTTTCTGCAGCTTATCTCCGTCCAGTGCGGTCGCACGGGGATCACGCGAGCAGCCTCTTCTGTGAGGCACTCGCATCCCCAATGCTCCGTCTCTGTAGCAGTTGTCTGCTGGCCAGCAAGCAACATGCAGGCTCCACCTTTTCCTAGTCAGGTTTTTTCCTAGTCTGCGCTGGGGGAGGAAGCGCAAGGGCCGTGGCTCCTGAGGCTCTGAACTGATGGTAAGTGCATGTGGGGCCCTGAAGCAATGCACAATTGTGCATCATTTTCATCCAAAAGCCGAAAATAATATATTGCACAATCAGCCCTTGCTGGCCCCAGCAGCGTCGTGCAATTGCGAGGACGTCATGTGAAACGCTCCTCGCAATCATGCGACACTCCGGAGGTCCTTTTGCATGACAAATGCCATGCGAAAAGGGCCTTGGTTTGGATCTCTATATATCAAACCATATGTGCTGTATTTAATTAAGGTGACAACTCTTGTTTCCCTACTCAACTTTAATACAAATGACCATTGAGAAAACAAAAATAATGACCATAGATAATTTACATAACTTTAAATTGAATGATGAAGACACCAAACTAGTAAAAAAAAATTCTATACCTTGCCAAGTCAAAGATCAAAAGAAGGACATTAGGCAAGAAATCAAAAGAAGACTAGGACTTATCCTGAAGTATAAAGGTAGTTATTGGATATTAAAGTCAGGGTAATCTGTGACATAATATTTCCACTTTTGGTGTATGGTTGTGAAGGCTAGATGGTGATGAAAGCTGACAGGAACAGGAAGAAAATCAACTCATTTGAAATATGGTGCTAAAGGAGAGATACAGATAACATGGGTCCTTTCCGCACCTCACCTTTTTCCGGCGCTGGGGATCATGTGAGCAGCCTCCGGCAAGAGGCTCTCACGTCCCTGCTGCTTCAGCTCTGCACGAGCTGCCTGCTCGCGTGAGAGCCCTGCCTTTTCCTTCTGCAGTGCAGCCTGGGACTTTCCCAGGCTGCGCTGGGGCAGAAGCACAACTGGCACAGCTCCAGAGGCTACACATGCCAGGTAAGTGTGCTCAGGGCCTGGGAGGAATGTGCGATTGTGCACCATTTTCGACTTCCAGCCGAAAATGAAAAGGTGCACAATTGGCACCTGCCAGCCCCTGGAGTGTCACGTGATTGTGAGTGCGTCATGCAGATTGCTCCTCACAATCACACAACGCTTCAAGCGCCCTTTTGCATGGCAGGTACCTTGTGGAAAGGGCCATGGTCTATCAAAAAGACAACTAAATGAGTTCTCAAGCAAATCAAGTCTGAACTGGCCCTAGAAGTTAAAATGACTGAACCAAATCTATTGTAGTTGGGGCATATCATAAGATAACATGGCTCATTAGAAAAGACCATAAACTCAGCAATGTTTAAGGCAATAGGAAAAGAGGAAGACTTCATTGCAGGAGATAAACACAATTAAGAAAGCCACAACCCTGAGTTTGCAAGATCTTAACAAGGCTGTTAAGAACAGTCTGTCTTGGAGATCTCTCATTCATATGGTCACCATAAGTCAAAGCCCCACTTGACAGAAATTAGCAACAACAATTTATCCCCATGTTAAATTTGCTAATGGTGTCCGTTAGATTTCATTTTCAACACTGATATTTTCCCAGGATTTTCCCATGGTTTCAGACCATGAATACATGTTTGCTAAGAGAAGCACTGTTTAGAACCACTTAAAGCACTATGCGTTTCATTTGTACACACAATCTTTTTCAGCTGTACCCACAAATATGTAATAGATTCACAGATATATATTCCATGGAACTGAGATTGACTATCTCTTTCTGGTTTATGCGCATATGATAGCACGTGGAATGTGTCTGATGTGTGTGTGGATTGTACTGAACACAGGCGTGAAAGGGAGCTGTGGATCTCTTAATGCATATGGAGAGAATTAGACATCCATCTTCTCTTCATACTCACTCATAGGATTAACCGTGCCAAAAATCTTGGCTGCATTAAGCATGTATCAAGCCTTAATTTGTGACAGACTTTGCTAACGTTTTACTCATTTGACATAATATTGTTGACAATATAGACACATTATTAGTTGATGCAAATCCCATGGAGGCAGCCATCTTTTCCCCCTTTTATTTGGCATCTAAAGATTCTTATAACCATTGTAACAGTGTGACTTTCTCATTCAGTGTTCGTGTGAAAAATGTCCTTTGTGAAGGATTTTCATACATACCAAAAATGATTTCTAGAACATTTCAGGAAAAATCAGTAATTTAATCAACATTTTCAAGGCTTGGTAATAAATTACGTTGATGTTCACGAGATCATCTTGTCTATGTATATAACTGAAGAGGTAACAAGCATAGTGTGATAAACTAAAAATGCAGGGCAATCCTATGCATTTTGTCCCCTCAGAAATAACTCACATTGTCATAAATCCAAGTGTTAGTCTCAACTGGAATGGTCACACTGAATCAAATGGGTACTTGATAATTTATGTACATTTCCTTGTTTTAGTGGGTTTACTCTAGTTGGAACTGAAAATTGGATTTAGGCTGTTGTGTTCAGTTGGACTTACTCTGTAGTACAGATGTCTTGATTTCAGATTAACAGCACAATCCCACAATGACTATTCAGAAATATATCCCATTGCTTTCAATGTGGTTTATTCTCACATACTGTGAATATAAATTTGCGACCTTTGGCTGTATTCTTATACACACCTACCTACTGTGTAGGGATGGGACGAATCCAGAATTTTCCAAATCCGGATCTGGATCTCTGGAAGGTTCTGGGAATCTATGAATCTCAGGAATCTTGAATCTTTCAAATCCTTTTTTAAAAAAGCGTTTAAAAAACAAAGAAAAGAAAGCACTTACTGAAAAGTGTTTTTGAAGCAGAATTCGATATCTTTGTTTAATGAAAAACAAATTAAATAATAGTTTTCACTTTCAGGAAAACATAAACATACTTCTTATTAAGAAGATACAAATGCAATCGACATGTTCAGGTACTACATGAAGTACATAACTCCTAAGTCTTGATTCTTTCCACAAAATTAAGAACAATCAAAAGCGTGTTACTTTTAAACTTGTAAGGGTTCCTGTCTTAACTGTTTCAGGGCAATGTAAACAAACAAATTAAAAAAAAAACCATAGCTGAAACCTTTAATGCAGATTTTTGTTCAAAAACACCAGCATTCTAACTCACTCTGGGTCTAGCCTACTGCGTTTTTTATCAGATATGTCACCTGATGTGCTGATGTGTGTGACAGGTACAAGAAGATCGGTTGCTCCTAAGAAAACAATTACAAAACAAAAAAAGGGCAAGGATAATCTTGGGCCAGATACACTCTCTCAGCCTTATCTAAAGCCTAGGCAATAGCAAACCTCTCTCTGAAGAAATCTGGCTAGGACAATTGTCATAGTTTTGCCTCAGGATCTCCTCACATTGAAAATCACATGAAGGCCCTTGCTACACGGGCAGGAAATTGTGGATTAATCCCACATTTTCCTGCCTGTGTAAGCAGGGCCACATACTATTGTACAGAGATAATCCAGGTCAAAACTGGATTTTCTTTGCATAGCTCCTTATGGCATTGTGGGGTTTGTAGTTTGATGATGTGCCAGCACACTTTGGCAGAGAAGACTGTGACACCTTGTAAAACTACAAACCCTAGAATTGTGTATGAAAGAGCTTTGGAAGGGAGCTACGCAAAGTAATCTTTCAGCTGTATTTGAAATCTCAAGAAGACTGTACCTTCCAGTCACGTCTCAAGTCCTGTAAGGTATTTCAAGTCAAGCCTCAAGTCCAGTCTCAGTTCTGCATGCTGCAGTCTCCAGTCAAGTCTCAAGTCCTGCAACAAGGAAGGCACTTAAAAACAACAACAACAGCCTCTAGTCCAGTCTCAATGCTTTACCCTCAAGTCCAGTCTCAAATCCTGCAAGGAACTACAAGGAACTAGTCAAGTCTGTAGTCCAGTCTCAATAATTCCCAACCCTACACTCCATTCTCAAGTCAAAAGAATGGAGATTAATTATATTGCCTTGCAGAGGGAGGCAGCCTGAGTGGGCACAGGCAGTAGCCCTGGGCACACGTAGCCTCTGGCGCGTGTGCATGTCTTTATGTCACAATTTTTGTGTGCCCAGGGGCCTGCTGGCCATTCAGGCTTTTGGTGGACCTCGGAGGCACCAATTTTAAAAAGTTAAAAACAAACTTGGCTGGTGGATTTGAAAGATTCGGTTTGCCATTTTGGCGAGGGGATTTGGATTTGAGAATCCTTGAATCCTTGCTGAGGATTCGAGGACTGGGTTGGCCCATCCTGACTACTGTGTATATCTGCTTAGTAGTGAGCCCCATTATATATAGGGTTTTACTGTTAGCTTATTATAAAGATGTGATCAATGCAATTGGTAGCAGTAGCAATTATTACTGAAAAGAAACGGTTTCCAGGTTATTTTCTGGTATGATTAACGAATCTTAGACATTTTAATTTGTTAAGTGATATGAATTAAGGCTGAAAGGAATCTTCCTCATCAGCACACAGTTAAGCTGAAATAAGGCAGATCATTTCAATGACACAGAAAGTTTATTGACTTCAAAGGCATCTAAAGGCTATTTTTTGTTGTTATTGGGAACCACTGCTTATGCAGAAATTCTCCTTTAAATATAGTGTAAGAAGTTCTTTTGAAGCCATTTGGAAGTAATTCATTGCTCTGAGCAGAATCTGGAGGAAGAACAAACAGCCTTTGACCGATATGTTTAAATAGCTTTACTATGGTAGACCTTTTTGTGAGATGCTTTAGATAGCACATCCAGGTTTGGACTCAAATATCTAACTTTTTTAAAAAATGAAACTATGGCCAATATTCACTCCCCCCCCCCATTACTAGCAACAGCATTTAACTTTAGAGGCAGGAAACTGAGATGACTTGCACAAAGTCGCACACAGCCTCAGGGACAACAATAGATCCTGTTGTGATGTGCTCCTTTTCCTTTGCTTTTAACTCTTGACCTCTGATATTTGGCTTTTGATGTAGACAATTTTTAGGGTTTATTTTTAATGTTGTTTTGGAGAAGATGATTAAATCAGCCAAATGCTGGAACTAATTTGATAAATAAAGGACCTCGCTTTGTCTCTTTGCTGCCTCTCTTGAAACTGAGAAGCAGTTTTCCATTGTCTGCCAGAAAGTTCCGGTAAACTTACGGAAGTGAATATGACAAACAAAGATGCTTATTCATATTCTTTGAAGTATTTTTGACCTCTAAGCCCAGATTTTCTACTTTGCCTACCTTCAGGCTTGAACACTTCTGTACCTGCCCCAGACAACATAAGATGAAAGAATATCAGCTGTTCCTACTTTAAATGTTTTTCATTTCTTTAGCATCATGTCAGGAATTACCAAATCTCCCCGTTGTTTCAAGTCTCCAAGTGGAATCATTCTGTCGACTTACAAATGGATCACAAATGTATTGACTAGTAAAATACTCATAATACTTTGCATGTGCACCAGTCCTTTCATCTGATAATTGTCTCTTCAGTAATGTAGCATTGGAAACTTGAGGTCATTGGCTAAGCCTTTACATTACCTAGTCACAGCTAGGAACTGGAGCTATTAGAAGTGTTTAATTCACCCACGTTTTATTAAGTACATTCATTTCATTTCATGCAAAAACATGCACCCCTCTTTCCTCTCCAAAAAAGAGCTCCTCAGAGTACCTTACCAAATATAAAACAAACATCAGGATAAAGACAACAACAACAATCTATCATTAAAACAAAATTATCAAATTAAAATGAGTGTTAAGAGCAGAAATGGGGATGAAGATAATGTATACCACCTAGAGTTCCTTGGAGGAAAGATGGGATATAAAAGAAATAAACACGTAGCATAAAGACCTCAAGCTTACAAAGAATAGGTGCAGTTAAGCAATAACTGAATCAAAAATATGTTTTAAAAAGAAAAGTTTTCAGTTGTTAGTGGAAAGGAAGATATCTTTACGTCTTGAGAAACATAAAGCTTTCTTATGAGTTAAGTCTAAGTGTGCCTTAGAAGGCAATTGACCACACAGGAGGGCCACAACTGCTGATCTAAAAGGACAGGCATATTCACATGAGAAATTATTGTTCTTCACATAGGCTATTTTCTTACTAAATTGTTATAGTGCTATTATTCCACTTTCAAAATCCCATGGAATCCTGGGGTTTGCAGTTTAGGGAGGGAGCTTCTAAAGGCCCCTCCCTAAACTGCAAATCCCAGGATTCCATAGGGATTTGAAAGTGGAATAATAGCACTGTAACAGTCTAATGAGGAAATGGCTGTAAACTGGTTCCAAGCCGTTTAGGGTTTTAAAGATGACAGCTTGTGCCTTAAGTGTGTTCAGAAACTAAACCAGCAGCCAGTAGAGCTCTCACAATAATGGAATAACATGACCCCACTCCAGATTTCAGTGTCAGTGTTCTGCGTGAAAGATACTGCCATCATTTTCTAGGACAGCCTACAACAGTATACACATCAGTAACTTGCATGATATGAATGCGTGTAAGACCATGGATGAAAATGATCACATCAGGAGTGTACTGTTGCAGACACTTTTAAATAAGAGTACAGACTATGTTGTTACTAGTCGTATGTCATCTTGCTTTCAGTTTCTTCCCTGTGAACTTGAAACATTGTCTTGCCTCTTGTCAGACTCAAAGCTGTATACAGTCAAGAGCATATTTTGTAGCAAGACATACTGGAAAACATCAGCTGTATAACTGTACACATATTGAAAGTCCACTCAGGAGACTTATCCTTTACCTGTTGCTTTCACACTTCATTACATTTGTTATTAAAAAGAACTGTTTAGCTAATTTTTATATCAAAACAGAATTCCTCTATAAATTAGGCCTAATATACAGTTTGGGTATTTCCCTTTTTTAAAAAAGCAGCAAGTAAACACTAATTGTCTTGTGGCCAATATACTTCTCTGTATGTCAGAAGAGCTGTAGAATTTCAGCAAAATTGGAATCCATTGAATAATACCTCAACCTGCTAATCAAAGATTATGAGCATTATTTCCCCTAAATGTAGCCACATGCCTGAAACAAGTACTCAGTGGGTTTTAAGTATGGAGCTCTCCAGCACAATTGCCAACATTTCATGCATAAAACTGCTAGAGGGATCATTCAGATGGGTATTTGAAGAAAATGTGTGCTCAGGCAATGAGGCAAACAGTAATTATTCTTCTTGTGCCAAGAAGTAATTTCAAAGACTTTGCTCTTGAGCCCTGGCTTCTCTTCTCTGTTTGCACTACCAGAGTGGGAGGCATGGTAAAAAGGGACAATACAATCTGATTTCATTGGGGCACATTCCATATAGAAACTAGTGGGATAGATAGATAGATAGATAGATAGATAGATAGATAGATAGATAGATAGATAGATAGATAGATACAGACAGACAGACAGACAGACAGACAGACAGATAGACAGATAGACAGATAGACAGATAGACAGATAATTTAACAGTTGGCCTTGCAATAATCAGCCATATTGGTTCAGTGAACTAATTTGAACAAGAGCAAGAAAGGAATTGATAATGTTTAAAGTACTGTAATTTGGCTGATGCTTCATAACTAAATTGGCATGTAAGAAACTGGATGGATAACAGGTTTTTTTCTCTTTCAAATTTAATGTTGGCTGATCATTTACTGTTACAAGCACGGACTACTAAAATAGGTCTGGCAGGCCTTTTCTTTGGTCTGGTTGCAGGAAATTTCATCATTAAAAGTCCTGCTGCTCAATTGATGCCAAATGATTGTCTTTGCTAATTCAAAATGAAATTAGGAAGCATTGTCCTTATTCCTGACCTGACTCTGATTAGGCTTCATGATGTTCTCACATAATAAAGTCTGATTGGCTACACGATGATGAGGGAGATGAGAATGAAGCTCAAAGTAGAAAATGTTTTATATGTGAGATTCTTCTAGAGAAGCATAAAAAAAGAAAAGTTTCTTTTTAAGAACATAGAATCCTAGAGCTGGATGAGGCTACGAGGGCCCTCTAGTCTAAACTCTTTCCATGGAAAGATATACTATGGAAGCGGTCCTGAAAAATGCCTGTCCAGCATTTGTTTAAAGACTTCCAAAGAATTAGTGTCTCCTACCCTCTGAGGCAGGCTGTTCTATTGCTGAACAGTTCCTACACCAGTTTTAGGTGGATTTTCTGTTCTTGTAATTTGAATCCATTGGTTTATATTCTGGTCTTTAGAGCAGCAGAAAATAAGCTCACTCCATCTTCTATGTGAAATCCCTTCAGATATTTAATGATGGCTATTAGAGATGGAAAGAATATGTGAAAATATTTGCAAAATGGTCTAAAACCATGCTCTTCTAGTGTTGAGAAACCCTCATAAGCAGAATCTTGGATTATACAGGATCTTCAGAGTTTGGCACTTATTCTGCACAAAATCCGCATATGGTTGACTGGGCAGAAAACAGCATTTTCTGCATAGATAATATTTCTACATGCAGACAAGGCTGTTTCCTGCACAGAACACTCTATAACTGGAGATTTATTCTCTGCAAAATTCACATTTGCATAGATTTGCATTGAAAACATGTTCTGTCTATGAAGCAGCAATTTTGGGATAGGAAATAATATGACTACAAATGTTATTTTCTGTGCAGAAAATGCTCTTTTATACACACACACACACACATACAGCCATCACATGCGAATTTTGCTCTGAATAAGTCCCAAATTGCAAGCAGACTTTGAAAATCATGTAGTTTTCAAAGATTTTTTTTTGTAGTGCGAAGAAAATTGTCAAAATTATTGGTTGCTTCTTTCAAGAAGGAACCTAGTGAAGAGTTAAATCCCTGATGGCTAACATGTCACATCTCAGTCTTCTCTTCTCCAAGCAAGCATATCAGACTGCTTAAGTCATTCTTTATAAGCCTTGGTTTCCAAATCTTTGATCACCTTTTTCACCCTTCTTGGAATTTTTTCTGGCTTGTCAATATATTTCTTGAAATATGGTGCCCAAAACTGGAGATGGTATCCCAGATGAGGTTTGACCAAATCAGAATAGAGTGGTATTACCATTTCCTTTGATCTGAGATCAAACCCTGAGGCATCTCACTAGTCATGTCTCTTCAGGATGAAGAACCACCATTGGTAAGCATTCTCTAGGTCTGCTGAATCAATCAAATCCCCCTAGCGGTAGCACTGTTTAGCCTACAGTTGACCAGCTTTGCTTGCAAGAATATAATGGGGAATTTTGTCAAAAGCCTTACTAAAATCAAGATATACTATATCCACAGCAGTCCCCTCATCTTTCAAGCTTTTAACTCTATCGTAAAGAAGAGATTAGTTTGGCATCACTTGCTTTTGAGAAACCCATGCTAGCTCTTAGTAATCATTTAATATGTGTGCAGTCTGACTGTTTTAGAACTTTTCCTGGTATTGACATCAAGCTGACTGGTTGGTAGTTGCTTGGGTACCCTTTTTTGCCCTTTCTGAAGATGGAGATGTTTGTCTTCCTCCACTCTGTAGGATGTCTTCTGTCCTTCAAGAATGCTCAAAGGTTATTGACAGTGGCTCTGAGATTGCATGTACAAGTTCTTTTAGTATTCCTGGAAGGATTGTATCCAGCTCTGAAGATCTGAATTCATTTAGAGTAGCTAAGTATTCCTCTAGCACATCTTTATCTACTCTGGGTTGCAGTCCCCTTACTGCTCTATTTGCTCTTTTTTTCTTGAGTTACAACACGGTTTTCCTTTGAGGAGAAGACTGTGGCAAAGAAGATATTTAACAATTCAGCCTTTTCACTGCTTCACTGTCTTCTTGATGCAGTGGCTTTACCATTTCAGTGTTCATCCTCTTGCTCCAAATGTAGCCAGTTTGGAATGAAGCTGTTGTCCCTATTCCTGTGCCTCATAATTGCTGATTAGGATAGCTTGGGATTAACCCGATAGCAACATGGTTCTTAATATCCTTGCTTCTGTGTGTCACATGTTTCCATGTATCAGCTTCCTATGTTTAGAAATTATCCCCCTACCTAGAGACAACCCCTGTGTCTTGCCCTTGCAGGCAAGCTAAGATTTACTTATGAAAGCTCTCTTATGTTATAACACTTAGATAACATGTTCTCATGTCATTTATTTGGTTCCTGATTGACTGAGATTGTTTCAGCAAGAAATTCATTTTACAAAATGGAAATGAAGTTAGAATGTTGGGAATGAACATGTAGCAAACAGTATTAAAGCAAGATACATATAGGAAAACATACTCCCACTTTCTTTTCTATGCATTTTTAAATGGATGAAATTTTAGTACATTCCCTACAATACTCTCAGTTGTGAAGCTGGAGCTGAGTAGACAAAACTAGTTCACATGCAAACTTTGGAACCCTTAGAAAGTATCTATGGAACTTCAGGGAACCCTTTGAAACAATACTGGTGTACAAATCTGGGTGGCTTTTCTTGTAAGCTTTCTTCATCTTTCCTTATCCTATTATAGTTTAAATATAGCCAACTAAATTCATTTTAAATAATCCCTATTAACTGTAATGTCTTTGGAACATAGTTTTGTTGAAAATTCAGCGTTTGACCTTTAAGAAACAAGCTACTGATGAACATAATTATACTATTTTTCCCTGACTCGTACTACACAAACCAAAGAAAGGGCCTCAAACTCCATTTTTAAGTTTTTTCCCCCTGTAATTATGCACAGTAGGGCTAAGAGATATAACTATAATAATCTGCTAGTAAATTTTCCCATGCCTCAGAGTATGTAATTGAGGGAAGAGATAACAGGAATAATAACTTCCTCTCTATCAGGATTCTATGAGCCTCTATCCCAGTGGTTCTCAACCTGTGGGTCCCCAGATGTTTGTGAACTTCAGCTCCCAGAAGCCCTGAGCATTGACCATAGTGGCTGGGGCTTCTGGGAGCTGAAGTCCAAGAACATCTGGGGACCCACAGGTTGAGAACCACTGCTCTATCCTGTCATTTACGTCCTGGCCCTTGCATGAAGATCTGATAGATGCTTGTGATCATATATATGAGATCACTGTTAACAAACACTCATTTTGAAATTAATATATGAAATTCATAATGCACAAAGCAACCTGTTTTTTTATTATTATTCATTATCCATCCAGTTGCTAATGGGAACTAACTTTCTCATTTGGTCTAATTTTATCCCTACTATCTTTCAAGGCGCTTGAAACAATGCAGGTTATCTTCTCCACCAGTGGTAGGTAGTAACTCCCATGATAGTAGAGTGGTGATTGCGAAACTTTTCCAAGCTTTAGTCCCAGCTTTAAAGTAGATACTCTAGGTGCTGAACCCTTTCTCCTGAATAAGGATAGATTCAACATCTTGGGTAGCTACACTGAAGTTAGAGTTAAAATCCAGAACAGATTCACTGTCCATTGACATTGCAGCTACCAGCTGTCATGGCCTCCCCACTTCCATGCTCATAACTGTTTTGTGAGGTATGCTAGACTGTTCTTTCCAAATATTGATCTTTTGTCTTGTTACTAGGCCATACACCTGACACTTTTATATGGTTTAATTGCCAAAATATGATTTAATTTGCAAAATATATTAATTTGCACAAATATAAAACATGCCCTGCTATGGCTGGATGGCTAGGCTTGATAAGAGGAAAGGGCTGGCTGAACATGTGCACTACAAATTATGTCAGAAGAACCCTTTGAGGTTAGCCAAATCATAGTCAGGAAATTACCAGGAAACTCTCAAGATTATAGACTTGCAGTTAGCCTTCACAACTCAATGTTTTTAGACAATAGCATCTGGAAGATTCTCTAAGATTGTCTTAGCTCATTTTCCTCTAACCAAACAAACCTCTCCTTTGTCTTCAAACCTGCCAACATATGCCAAGCTATCGGGATTACCATTAGCCCTTTTGTCATCTAATACTGGTCCTCATTATCCACTCTGCAAGCTCCATTGTTTACTCGGATGGAGAGCCATTAACACCCTTGCCTTCTAGGAAGAAATGGGGTATATGAACTCCTGTTTTTAGCTAGTCAATTTGCAGTACACAGATTGCTGGTTGCCACTGTGCTGCTCCAATTCCCAATTGTATACTGTCCTTGGACTTGCATGTAAGCCACATTGCTTTCTTCACTGCTCTTCTGGATTGGTAAATATCATCCGTTATGCCCTGAACTCTTGCTATCTGAAACTTTCTTCCCCTTTCCTTCAGTTAGCCTTGTGTAATTGCATGACTGCTTGGATTTGTGTGTACTGCAATTCCCTCAATAAAACACAATTAAGCTTATTTTTAGATCTCTGGCTTGTTCTTCCCTGCTGAAGTACTGGTAAACATAGATGCAAAAGATCTCATTAAGTTACCCTGCTCTCTCACAGGCCTCTTATTTGAGCTAATAATTCCCCACAATTTCACAGAGGTATTAGCATTGTGGGTGAACTCCTGAGTCACCCACATTTTGCAGTAACCATCTTTATCTTCATTGCTGAATGCAGACTTTGAACATGTATTATTACTATTACAGCTCCCGGGTAATAGTTCAACATAGCCATGTTATACCATGATGCTTACACACCACATCATCTGTGCTGTTTCAGTATTAAATCATAGCATTGGAAATAAATAGCTACTGAGCAGGAGCAGTAGTGTGAGGTGTCACTGGTGGAGGAGCTCTCTGAGACAATGGCAATGGCACCATAGCTAAAGCTTGTTAGTACTGTGCAGAAGGAGGCATGATTAAACCCTCTTTCAATGATTTTTACCACAAAACCCCTATGATGAGACAATTCAAAATGAAACAAGAGATAGTGCCAGAAAATAAGGCTTTTAGGTCAGAAGACAATAAAAGCACTACTGAGGTAGAACAGAAGACAACTATGAGGAATGCTGTGTCTAATGATGCAACTTTACTGAAGCCAAATGAATGTTTAGCTGTTGATGTACACAGAGATTAGAGGAAAATCTGAAATTTCACATATTATAGTAATATGGAATGTGAGCTGTATGAATCAGAGGAAGCTACAGATGGTAAAATAAGAAACAGCAGTCATAAACATTGCAATAATTGGGTTGGGAGCTAAAATGGTCAAGAATAGGACATATAATTACACAGATAATTACACAGTGTTTTCTTTGGAAAATCAAAACTTAAGAGAAAATGTGTGGTATTAATAGTATGGAGGGCTGCAACAAACACACTCAAAGGATATAATACAAAGTCTGTCTGAATAATATCAATAAGGCTTCAGGAAAAACCATCAATATAACCATAATCCAAGTTTAGGTTCCAGCTACAGGGGCAAAAATGGAAAGATTCTGTGCTGGAGTCCAGGAGGAAACTGATCATAGACCCAAACAGAACTTCATGCTAATTAAAGACAACTGGAATGCAAAAGTAGGAAACAGAGCAGAATAAAATAAATGTAGGAAAATTTGGTCTAGATTCATGAAATGAAGCAGGAGAGTGACTCACTGAATTTTGTGAGGCCAATACTTTATTCATTGCAAACACATTCTTCAAACAACCAAAGAGGTGACTGTATACATAACCATCATCTGATGGCCAATACAGAAATCAGACTACATAATTGGAAGCAGAAGGTGGAGAAGCTCTGTTGTCTCTGAGAAACCAAGAGCAGGAGCAGATTGTGGAACAGACAATGAACTGATGATAAAAATTAGAGTGAAGCTAAAGAAGACTAAAAGAACAAACATGTCAAATGGCAACCTGTAGGATTTAAAGATAAGGTTAAAAAATGATAAAAAAGGAAGAACAAGAGATCTCTTCTACAAGATCTAAGAATTCAATGGGGAATTTAACCCAAGAATGGGGAGGTGGTATGCTGAGTGGAGGAACATATTACACGACCAAGTAGAAACAAAAAAAATGATGGAAACAATACATAGAAAAAATATATAAAAAAGATGAATGGATGACACATTTATTCAAGAAAGACAGATTTAGATTCAGTTCATTCAAGAAAGAACTATTTGAAGATGAAGCTACAATTATAGAAGGTGAAGTGAAATCTAAATTCTTTTTATGTAACTTGGAAGAATTTAACTTGGAAGAAATAAATTACCAGGAACAATTGGCATACCAATATCAATACTAATACCAGTACCAATATACCTGCTTCAAGCTACATAGACAGAATCTACTCTAGTTCTAACTAAAATCTGTCAACAAATATGGAAAAGAAAAGAATGGCCCACAGATTGCAATTGCTCAATATACATTCCAATCCCCAAGAAAGGGGACACTTGCGATATCAAGAACCACAGGACTATTGCATTAATTTCCATGCAAACAAAGTGATGCTGAAAGTTCTACAACAATGACTTTTATTATATACAGAGAGAGAAACACCAGATGTCCAATATGGGTTCTGGAAAGAAAGAGGCAGTGGGGACCATATTGCAAACATATGTTGGATAATGGATTGCACTGAATATTTTTTTAAAAAGAGTCTGTATGTTATAGATTATAGCAAAGGCTTTCATTTTATAGATAATTTTATTATTTTTATTTTTATTTATTATTGTTATATTTATTTATTATTATTATAATATTATTATTACTATTCTTGTTACCATTTTTATTTATATCTTGCTTTCTTCCCTGGTTGGGACTCAAAGCAGCTTACAATTAAAAGACATAGCTAAAACTCATAGAGTACAAAAATCAAAACATAATTATGAAAAACGGTGGGTCGCTCTTAAAGAAATGGGTGTGGCACAACATTTGATTGTCCTGGTGCGTAACCTGTACTTATGACAAGAAGCTATGGCCAGGACAGAATACAAAGAAATGGAATGGTTTCTAACTAACAATGAGGTCAGGCAATATTGCATTTTATCACCCTGTCTATTTAAGTTGTATGCTGAATGCATGCATAAAGCAGGAATATTGCATTGGGTTTCTTTTTTGTCAAGCATATCATGGAAATGTGTGCCCCCCCCTTTTTTTTTGTCTTGGAGGATTTTAGTGAACCAGAGCAAATGCATTCAGTAAGATCCTGAGAGAAATAGGATTAATGAACTGTATTGCAGAAGGGAAAACAAAAGATAAAAATCCTGTAATGTAATGTCCACAGAAATAATAGCCTGAAATGTATGAGAAAGAGTCCTTTTAAAAGTTTACAGCCCTTCCACATTGTAGCATCAAATATTCTCAAAGAGAAAGCAAATGATATCTTTTTTTAATTGGACTATGTCAGAGACACAAAAGTCAAAAAGAGACACATATTTACCAGTGAATGCAGTAGCCTACATCCACTCACTAATCTAAAGAAGAGTAGACCCAATGAATCAATGGAATTTTCTTAAGTGTTAATGGTTGATTAAACTGTGCTATTCTAGTTGGATTTGGATTTGGTACCAGTAGCATATTACACAATAGTATCATCACAATAATATACTGCACTACACGTTCAGAAGAGCTTGTTTTCAGAGTACAATAGATTGTTGAGTGGATCTACTTTGCTGGAATATTCATAAGGAAGCAACAGATATGGTCACACTGATCACCAAATTGGGGTAATTTGGAGAGATTCAGGAAGGGTTTAGATTGAACTGGTGCTTCTCCAAAGTGCAGTAAATTCAGATCTGAATACTAGCAAAATTTTATCAGACGAATTCAGAGACTCAGATAACGGCTAGACAACACCCGGGATGAAACTATAATTAAATAAAGCTGTAGCGACATTATCAAACAACCATAGTTGCACGAGTGGATGCACTTTCTCAGGGGTTGTGTAAGAGCAGTCTCTAGTGAACCAATCATTTTACAACTACATAAAAAGTCCTAAGAATTGATTTGGTGGGCAGGCAGCAAAGTGATTGTCCAATGAGTGAGCTCAAGGACGGAGTTGCCATCAGTTGCATAACAAAGGATCCAACATAATTATGCTGGAGTATATTTATACTACATAAAAGAATATAGGAAGTTGCCCATAGGACTGTATATATTCCTTTTCAGTTTCTCCATATAAGAAAAATCACAGGTTTGGGAAGGGGAAAGGAAATAAAAGCCACATTTCCCTAGTGATAGAAATGACAGGAAATTTGTATCTGTTTATTAAAATACTTCTGTTCTGCCCTTTGTGATGCAATATGAGGGCGATGTAGAAGGTAAATCAACACAGACAGATTAAAACAATTTAAAACAGAGATAATTTGAATAGACAAAAAATGGACATGTTAGCAAGTTAAGACAGGTTAAAAGGTTTAAAACAATTATAAAACCATGAGCATAAACATTTTAGAATGAATCACAGATCCCAGCTGCTTTAATAAAAACAGTCATGTCTTTACTTGCCAACCAAATGAAGCCAGTATTGGTGGCAATTCGGCTTCCAAGGGGCAGGCGTTCCACAGCTTATTTGCTGCAACTGATTTCATCCTAAATATGGACCTGAAGCATTGGACCTTGGTTTTAATGAGCTGGAAGATATAAGGAACTGAATTAGGATCCTACTCCAGTCCTTTTACTATTATGTTTAACGCAGTGAAAAGTTACTTAGAAAGCTATGCAAGCAAGAGAGTATAACTGAAAGGAGACAGAAAAAATGTTGTACCATTGAACACATATTTGGAAATCAATCTAGTGCTGGGTCTAGACCTACTCCAACTCATCTTTACACATGAATAGGCACCTATGATGTTTGGTTTGGCCATGTCAAGTAGCTCTAGAGTAAAGTAGTAAAGATCCCCCCCCCCGACAGCTTACAAACCTAGCCTTTACCTGGCATAGTTCCTTGGTTTTAAAGAGAAGTGATCAATGTCTAGAGTGCAGCTTTTGTAGTTTCTCAAAATACACTGATGGAAAATATATTTTGCCACATGGCACGTAGCCCACTCTCTGATGCTTATTTTCAAACTAAATTGTTTTGTTCTGCACAACCTATTGTTTCCTTCTTTTCATTTTGTCTTCAAAACAAACAATGTTGCATTTAGAAAAGCGGTATTTTTAACTGGAAAAAAATTAACCTCATATGTGCTCCAGGGCATTGTGCACCATACATCCTGCTCTGTGTCTACAGATGGCTCTCATTTGGGTGGGTGTTCAGCTTTCTGCATATCCTGTCTTTCAAGTTACTGGAAATTAACAAGTTACCCTTCAAGAGGTGTAGAATAGAAATGCCCAAATGGTATTGATTTTGCTCAGCTGAGGGTACATGGACGCATTCTCTATAGTCATGATTGTATATGGTCAAAGATACAGTGGTATTTCTGGCTCTTTACACTGTCGTCAAGGGCATTTTTGGACACTGCATATTTACCAAACATGGACTGGTGGAGAAACAATCCAGTTTTAGGTGTTTCAGATTAAATCTGAAACACAGACATTGCTAGCTTCTCTGAAGTTTGTCTTCAAATAAAACAGGAGGGTGTGGGATATTAAAGAACATATTTTCCTTTTCCCCACATTAACATCACTTTCGTGGCTCTCCATGTTTTTCTGTCTGAAGAAAAATAATAAGTCATAACTTATTTGATTAGGATACTTCTTTGTTTAAAATGGGGGCTTTAAGAAAAAAAAATAACAATGCAATAGACACTGAAGCTATGTTCACACATGTAGGGCCATACTTCATAAAAGAATATAGGAAGCTGGCCAATATGGCTGTATATACTCCTTCTCCATGTAAAAAAAAAATCACAGGATTGGGAAAGGGTGATAGAAATAGTGAATTTCCCCCAAAATGTTTAACCTTATTCTTGATTCTTTTGTATTTTTTTAATTTTTTTTTTTAATTCTTCTGTATTTTTTTTACAGAAACAAATTTTTTTTTTTTTACTCTGAAGAAGTTTGAAGAGCAAATAAGAAAAAAAATGGAGTGGTATGGAAAATGTAAATTCCAACTTGAAAAAGTTGCATTCTGGGAAAAGAATAAACAGTAGCAAGGTTGGAATCTTTTTGCTAATTCCCAATGAAAAGTAGATCAGTGGTTGAATTGAAAATCAACACATAGATAAATCCAACTGATTCAATGGCTCTACTGTAGTCAGAAGTAACCATAGGATTTAGGGCCAAATTTTATAGTAACTGAAGCCAGTTGGTACTTTATTTGTGCTCCATTATTCCTTACATTATAGCCCATATATGATGTTAGATATAGCAGCAGCAGCATGCTTATACCACCAGTTTTCCCTGGCAAGTGTTTAAAACTATAAAATATAAAAGTGCAACATAACTATACACTAAAACGCCAGTTAAGAGTACCAGAATAAAAATGAAATAAAACCAGCAACAGAGAAAATAGTAAAATAGTAGTGTCCAAAGTTTGAAAAAGTTCATACGTCGTTGTAACACTGCAAACACAGAGGTAAACTGACATATAGAGACACAGTCAGGCACACATGATGTTATCTCAAACATGATTCAGATTATAATGAACACACTGTATACTAATTACAATAGGCAGTTGTACATGTCAAACAATGAGAATAAAGTGAGATTTGTAGTATGAATCTCTCCTCAGAGTGCAGCTACCTCTGGTTCTAGTAGTAGTAAGTGTATTATAAATGCCCAACCATGAAACTGACAGAATGCCCAGCTGACAGAAAATACCGCATAATACCAGCTGCTGCTGCTATATCTAACATCATATATGAGAAATAAGCAATACGCCACCTGTCCGAAGTCCTGTAGACACCAATTGGAGGGAAGGGAGGAAACCCGGTGTGGAGACCGAGGGGAATCTGTGGAGCCGAGCAGCAGCGAGGCGAGGGCGAAGATCCAAGAGGAGCTTCGAGTGATTTCAGCTTAGTGATTTCAGCTCAGCTTGGTCCGATGAGATTTCCAAAGAGCTCTCAAAGTGGGGCAACCTTTATAGGGACAGAACGACCGCAGGCTAGTCTGGTTTTTGCAGGAGAACAATGAGTTTTGGTCTGAGGACAAAGGCTCCGAAAGGTCGGGAATTGCATGATTGAGTATGAACCGAATTGACAATGGTATAGCTGGTATGCAGATATGGCTAGCTCGGCCATTAATGCCTGGTTTACCAAGGTGTTTTCACAGGCAAAGAGTCCTCTTTGTCTTGCAATCAAGGTGTTTGTTTTGGGTGGCTACCCCCTGAAGTGGAACTGACTATATCTGGTACTTTTGATGAGAATATAAGTCTCCCATGCCTAGCGTCGCGCTTGTCCGGCGGCGCCTTACAAACACTTAGCTGGTGGGGGGGGAAGGGCCAAATTATGATATCAAAATGATATCTTAGTTCACCAAAAACCAGACCAGGATGCCGTGGTAACAAAGGTAAGGGCAGTCCAGAACCAGGGCACCACAGAAGAGAAGCCTCTGCCATGTTCCACTAATGGAATATTACTTCTACTAATGGAACAGAGAGGCCAGCCTATCCAGCAAAGCTCAACGTTTGGATGGGCATTTATAGGGAGAGGTGCCCCTTTGAGTATTGGAGTCACAGGCTGTTTGGACAACCAGTACAATTCCTTTAAAACCAATGGTCATATGGTTTGTGTGTGACGGTATTCCTATCAACAATCTAGTTGCTAAGTACTTACTAAACTAGTTATAGTGTCCTTGTCATTCCATGGACACGTCCCCTTAGATGTATTGCGTTAGTCTAATCAGAAGTTAACAACACATAGACTTAGGCCATTTCCACACCTTTCCTGATCCCATTGTTCTCCCATCGTGATCCTGGCAGTGCCTTTGCCAGGAAGAGAAAGCAACAGGAATGCTCCCCTCTGCATCCAAACAGATGTCTGTGGAAAGGAGCATGAGCGACACACACCTGTCTTCAGCAACACAGCTGGGCTCTTTCCAATGCTGTGCTGGGGAAGGAAAAGCCCTTATTGCACTTCCTGCACTTCTGCATGGCTGGGAAGGGTGGGAGTATCATGCAATCATGGGCACTTAATGGATTTATTCTGTTAATCAAATATCCCGTGATTGTGATGGGTGGGGGCAGGATGTCATCAGGACCATGATGATGTCATGCAAAAGCACAACCTACAGACTACTGCCATTCCATCCCATTCTACCAGTGACCTGTGGTCTGAGTAGAGGGGGACAATGTCTTATCCAAGGATGAATGCTCACCCTTCCCCAAGTCAGCTACAAGTGATGCCAATGATCTGCCTGCTGTTTAGTGTCTGCTTAAAATGCAAATCTTGCAGCAAGTATTTCATTCCTTTTGAAAATTATAAAGTCACATTACAATGATTCACTTTATGGCATAAAACTGGGAAACTTCTACAAGAGTTTTAGCAGATTCTATGTTGCTTCTAGGTACCTAGGGGCTAGATGGTGGTGGTGGTGGTGGTGGTGGTGGTGATGATGATGATGATAATCTGCAAAATGTGAATCACTTCTAAAAAAAACCCATATCTTGCATCTTCAGTGTTGAAAGCATTGATCTCAAGTTATTCTTTTTCACAAAGTCTTTAACAAAATTGCTCTCAGAAGCAGAGTATATTGGGTAAAATATCAAAATGTTCACTGGAGATGAGATCTGGATTGAGGGCAAAAGTTTGGCTTGTATTTATAAGCATGCATGGCTGTAATGGCAAGCCATTTTCATTGTCAAATTGCTGTGATGTGTGCCTTTTGATCAAGGCAAGTCTTCATTGTAATTTTCTACAGAGAAAAATGTACTATGTATAAACAATCTCTTTGACAAAGTAATTTGGGGATTTGTGATACTTTCTGTGTGGGAAACTTTTATATTTGTACGTTGCTGCTTTCAGACAGGAGACAAATAGCTTTATATTATAGTTTGTGTGTTTAAACCAAGGAAACCAAAGACATACGTGCGAAAGTGTACATGTTCTCATAAAAATCTTTGAAAATGTAGAGAAATCATAACAATTTCTTGGCATGGACTTACTCTTATGACAGAAAGCATATCTTAAAATAAATAGTGTGTTGGACACATGCAATCATTTTCTCTCTCCTTTCAGTCAAAGATGTGTGTGTGTGTATGTGTGCACAGATGCATGTGTGTGGTTTCATATTGATTTTCCAAATAAACATATCATTAAAATTTTAAGTGTTTTTTCATGTTTAGTCTTTGACATCACTGATATGTGTGAAATGTAAAATGATAGGTGACCAGAACCCTTCTTGAGGTGTCCAAGGATAAGGGCATATGGTCCCCACTCTACTCATGATGCCCATCACAGCTTTTTTCACAGGCTGGAAACTAATCCCCCAGTGAATAATGTAAATTTTTAAAAGTTGAAACAGATGCACACACACACACACACACATCAGTCACTGTGGGACCATGGCATCAAGGCTAGGATTTAGCACTATTACTGTTTAGGTAATTTATTATTATGACCTCTTAGTAAGTTGTAAGCCAAGGTATAATTTTAGAGCACAGGCAAAAAACTTTTGACTCTCTAGACAGTTCTCGACATAATTACGACAACCTGTTAGTCTTGATCATGCTAGGTAGGGCTGACACTGTTGTAGGCCAAAACATCGGAAGATCAAATGTATCCCAGCGTAGGACATCAAATAAGGACATCCTAGCCTGAAAAGTCGGATGTATTTCTTATAATTTCAGTTTCAGGGAACTGGAGAGAAAAACACAAAGATTTTGGCATTGCCTTTTATTGATCATGGTCTATGCTGTGTTTGTTTTCATCACAGTTTTTTTTTTAAACGAATGAAGCCCCTTTAAAAATCACTCTATCACTTCATGCTCTTGATTGCTAAACCAAAGGTACAAAGTAGGAGGTTCCTGCTCTGGAGCCTTTTGCTTACGGCATCGGTGTGGTCCACCGATTAAGATGTTAACACTCGGATCTGGGTAAATCCCTTTGTGTCCATAGACTTCTTGGGTGGGCTGGCACAGACCACTATTTCTCAGCCTCAGTTCCTGCTTTGTCAAATGAGAATACAAGGAGCCTAATGCACATCATAACTGCATGACCAAACAAGGCAAAATATTTTGAATGTCAAACATCTGTGTTAATAATAATAATGATAATGATAACAGCTTACCTCTGCAAATAAGAATGAACTCGGAGGAAAAGAACAATTAAGAGATCTTTTGAGTTCTGGAAAAGGGAGGGGGAGGCATGGAATTATAGTTTAATTTTAAAAACACACACCAGATTAACTGAATATTTTTTTAAAGAAATGTTAAGAACATTTATTCAAGTCTTAACGCTTTTGGGAAATAGTGGTATCAGTGCTTATTTACACACCCAGAAGTATCAAACTTTAATTTCCTGATGGCTTTTAAAGACGGTAGTTATTGCTCACTTATTTATTAATAATAATTTAGAAACCACTCTTCTTGCCTCTACATAAAGAACCCTACGGGCATTTAAACTATTAATTCAACATGTTTTACAAGAAGTATGTTAGTGATTTAAACATGTGCCTCTTACCACTGGGAACATGGTCAGACTTTGTCCAGGGAGATCAATGGGAACTACATTCTGCAACTCTTCCAATTTCTATGCTATTTGAGGAAGTAAAAAGGAGGAGGGGAAGATGCAATGGAAGACAGGCAACTGACAATAACTATTAAGGCAATTTCCGGACTGGCCTGTTATAGCGCTATGATTCCACTTTCAACACGCCATGGAATCCTGGGGTTTGCAGCTTAGGGAGAGGCCTTTGAGTCCCCTCTCTAAACTGCAAACCTCAGGATTCCATAGGATGTTGAAAGTGGAATCATAGTGCTATAACAGGCTAGTGTGGAAATGGCCTGAGTCACCACAAGGACTCTTTTCATCTCGGTGATCCACTGTCACTTGTTATCATGGGGTTAAAATAAGACTTTACACTGCTTTCTCCAAGCTATATTTAAATACTGAGTAAGAGGCTTTAATTTTTCAGAGATCATTCTAGGTTTTTGTTTTGTTTTGTTTTTGGTTATCATTACTGTTCTGCGTTCAGCCTCTCAGGCATGAAGAGAACATGAAGAACAAAAACAAGTTAGATGGTCAAAGCTAGGCCATTTCTGCACTATACTGTTATAGTACTATTATTCCACTTTCAACATCCTGTGGATTTCTGGGGTTTGTAGTTTAGAGAGGGGCATTTAGAATTCCCAGCTAGAGAGCTCTTTGGCCTCAGTAAACTACCAACCCCAGAATTCTACAGAAGGTTGAAAGTGGAATAATAGCAGTTATATTGTAGCGTGGAAATGGATCTAGTGTCATTTTCCATATGGCTGTTTGATGATGTATAGTCTTATTTAGTTTCTGAAGGTAAGTTATCTTGTCATGATTCCAGAGGCAGCGCAAACATTTTAGAGGAATTTGGCATACATGTTTCAATGTGATTGATATATGCACCAAAAATCTTCTATGCTATCCCTTTTGTCCTGTGTTGTCCATTAGCTGCTTTTGGTCAATGAAGGAAGCAAACATACGGATGATGAGCCTGTCTTCATTTTTGTGCTTCCCTGACCTTATTGTTAGCACAAACATTTCAAAAACCTTGTTGTAGTATTCATACATTAATTCCTGCCTGTGCTATCTTCATGGTGCCATCTGAAACAGGCATCTTTGCTCAAGATGCAGGAGGTCCCTTAAGCTGAAAATAATATTGCACCTAAAATACAGTCTTTCATTGAATGGTCATGGACCTTATAATTTCTTAACTTGTTTGAGTCCTGTGGAAGATATGGTGACACCAAGTGTTTGTGTTGGCAAGTCCTCTTCTGATACCTCACAAACATGCTGTGGAAGGCACTATGGAGACATTCTCCAAGTCTGATGAAAAGCAGTCATGCCATCTCTTTCTTGTACACAAACACCACTCCTTACTACGGAACATTTCCAATTTCCAGCAGTAAAAGAGTTTTCTTCGTAAGTTCCAAATTCTTTGCTTTTTCCTCTCTCATACTATGTCACACTTGTCAGTTCTGCATGCCTCTGCTCTTCTGGTCTTCAGCCAGAACTGGATTGGACTGAGATTTCCTGCCAAGTTTCTGCTGACTCAAGGGGTTTTAGTGAACTCTGAATAAACAGCCATATTTTAGAGGGTTATCCAAACTAAACCTGACCTCTAAAATTTTTAGTATCTATTGCTTCAACGCCTATCATTCTACCACATACAGTATTCTGCTGACATTGAGTAGCGTGGTGTCACAGTGGGAGCTAGAAATATTTTGTTACTATTTAGTGTTACAGAATAGCTTTATTACACTAAATGTTACTGTTCATTTCACATCAAGACTAATTCCTGTAGTTGCAGCTAGCAACTTGGAATGAGAATGGATGTTATATATGCCTTTCCCTCTTTGCTATCATATGTAATTTTAGGATCAAGTCATATTTAAATCATCTTTAAGTAGATTCAGATTATTCCATTTCATTCTGTTCTGTTCTAGAAGTCTCACTCACACAGATGATAGTCCAGAGTCTGGAAAGGTAAGAAGAATTTTTAAGAATTAATATTAATTAATTATTAATATTAATATTTTGGATATATTCATATCAAAGCAGGGCTATATTGATGCTCTGGGACCTAGGGGATTAATTTATCACTACTTATTTATGGACCATCATCCCACCACTAGTTAGTTATGGTTATTTCCTTGACACCCTCTCATATTTACTCTTCTTAAAAATAATCTGAGATATTTTCTGGCAATGTCCTGCCAGCTTTAAATATAAATGGATATTACAATGAAACAATCTACAGAAGAAATAAAAACTTTAACAAAAAATGATTGTTGTGATAAAATGCACCCATGGGCTGGCAAAAGACAGAGACCTCTAAATAATTTGCAGTACATTGATATGGGGTTCCAGTTTCCAATGATTTAACAAGCAGCAGCAACAAAAGTTTCCTTCTCTTAAATTAGGCTGAGAGGAAGTAGGGAGAGATGGCCCCAGTCTTAGGCACATTCAGGCATCTGTCTTAGATGCTGGGAGGCAGTAGAGTTAGCCATGAGCCACACATGTGCCTCATGTGCACTAAACTACCCTGCTGCCTTTATATATGGTAAAGGATAGTCTCCCATCACCAGTGTTGATGAAAGCTTCAATTTATCACCCCAGCCAGCTTTGGCACATGGAATGGGAGGGGAATCATAGGTTGCAAAATCCCTTTTGGTGGTCCTGAAAAGAGCAGGAGAAAAGGTATGTGTTCAGGCTCTAGTTCTGGTTCTGAAAATAAAATCTAGAGCTAAGTGTACTATCAGAGTCAACTAGTTCTCCAATGTGATGACTCACTTTTCTGACTCCAATGTGATGACTCACTTTTCTGACTCCCTATACTGTAACTGATCATGATTGGTGGACTTCAGGGTTCTAATGAAAAAGAAACTAGATCCCTCAAGCCTAAAGTTTGCCAATTTTTCCATTAAGGAGGTTGTCTTGAAAAGAACAAAGATTATTATGGGGTACAAAGACATCTGTATTTGCTAGAATGGGAAGCAGTGGTGTGGTACTAAATTCTGAAGCACAGACACTCCATATGGCAATCTCAGTCTCTCAGGGAGAGTCTATATATACAGGTAGCTGTTTTGATTCTACCAGCAGTGGGTAGTGGCTTCCACTTCAGTGGGGCAGTAAATCCACTGGATGTATTAATCTGAAATTAAAGGAACTACTGAAGGTACTGAATTTATTTTGGAACTGTCCAGGGTTTTGAAATAACTCCTTTACAGTTGAGAATCCAAAATATATTCACCACCCCACTGATATGGAAGCCACCATTCACCGCTGAAACCATGTCTCGCAGTTTTCATTTCTACTGGGAACAGGTTGTTTGTAAAGTGAATGGATCTTACCTGCTAGTTCATGCCAAACTCCTCAGCAATAGGTCACAATAATGCATCACTGTTGGGAAAATCCATTCTGGCCTCCCTCTTCCTGCCCCTTGGTAATAGGATAATCATAGCTAAGCTCAGCAGAAATGCAGAAACCTGGGGGACAGAATTACAGATCATGCCAACATATGCCATTGTACGCTGTAATCATTGACTCTTCTACAACTCTGGGGGAAGTACTGCTTCCAAGAGATGATCAGCTTTTGTTACTGATGATCTCAGGTTACATGTTCTTAGGCTAGGCTGCTAGGTAAGAGTTTGTAGGATCAGGAACAGTGTGCATGATTTGTCTTCTAAATAGCTATATGTTCACCAAGCCTGAATGTATATACCGGGGTAACTATTCCCTTGATTGAAAAATACAGGAATCTGTTTGCAAGGACAGTATGTTAATTTACTTTCTTTTCTATTTTCTGTTTTTGAAAACCTGAAATGAAACAAACTAAGAGCTGTTGCTTATTTTATGATTCTCAGTGTTCAGGTCAGATCCAGAGATGAAGATGAGAATGGAGTGAGAAATTGCATGCAGCAGTGGATATTTCAGTTTAGCACTTACTTCGTACGAAACAGCACTTGTACTGAAAAATCAATGTCAAGAGCTGGAAACCCTGTTGCTAAAGCTTGTAAGTATTTCAGCAACACTTAACACCTTTTCCAAGGTACAGCAGAAACCAAAGCAGCAAAGGAAACATGGGTAATAATTAAAATGGCCAAGAAAATTGCCTTGATTTAGCACTAGATTGCATTTCCTGTACACAATCAAAGGTTGTAGTTCTGTATTCAGTTTCATGCTTTAGCCTTGATGGATGTTCATGGAGTATAGTGTTCTTGAAACAGTAGCCATGTTCTAAAGCAATGAATAACAGAAGGAGCACAGAAACCTTGACAGACATTTATGTAAGATGGTCAAACTCTGTAGATCTGTTAATCAAAAACTACATGTAAGATGAAATACCCCAGCTGTCTTGGTAAAGAAATAATCTTCAGCAAAAGCTTCTTTAAAATATTGTTATCACTATGAGAGATTATCATGAGCAGAAAAATCTAATAAACTGTTACATGTTCTGAGAAATCAACTAGATTTAAAGTGGTAAGGGAGAAACACAGTATTTCCCAAAAGTGCTGGTTACTTGTCCTAACTCTTTTATTTTTAACTGGCTTGCTAATGGCCAGTATCCTGTTAGTGACATACACATTAAACCTGCATCTATCTCCCCCCCCCCGCTCATTGCAGGGATCGGTATTCTCTTTTCTTTCCACAATGACCAAAGAACACACCCTTTTGGAGTCACAGTTTTGCTGCAATAGTCCCTCTGAAAAGCCATTCTGTTGCTGATAGAGAGCATGGGGCTCAGATAAGCATCTGGCTATTAATATTACTATTATTGTCATGATCATCTTCATCATCATCATACGTCTTTTCCTCCAAATTTCTCCTGAAGGGGGCTTACGATTTAAAACAAGAACCATATACCTAGAAAAATACTAAAAGGTGGATCTGTAATTTGATGAGGTCCTCGGAATTCTGTCCTGAGAGCTATAATGCATTTCCCTGAACTGCAGTTCTCAAGGATTAAGGATTAAGCCAGGATACCTTGGGTACTCTAGTTTGGAGAATGTGCTACATCTTTCTAGCAGAGACTTCTAATGCCCTTAACAATCTTAGGCTCCCCTAGCCTGGAAAAATGGCTATTAATCTGGTTTCAGACTGCTTTGACTGGGCACTATGGATATATCTACTCTGTGACAATTTTAAAAAGGGTAGAATGCCTCTGCCTTATAATCCTAAAGGCACCAGATCTGATCTTGGAAACTAAGAAAACGTCTGTCCTAGTTAGTACTTGGATGAGAGACTGCCAATGAATACGAAGTGTTATACACTGTATTTCAGAGGAAGGAACTGGCAATACCACCTCTGAGTATTCCTTGCCTCACAAAATTGATGGATTTGAAGACACATGCGCATGCGTGCGCGTGCGCACGCACACACACACACGGAGTCTTGTTAGTATATTCCAGGTCATGAACAAATGGTCCTGTGCAATTTTAACAGGGTTCTGTGCAACTTTTTATTTTATCATGTGCTTTTGTGGATTATAGCCACTTCTTCAACAGTGTGAAGCATTGTACTAAAACTTCATGTATATGTAGGTGCAGTGTATACAACTGAAGTGTGGGTGGAATATTAGACCTTTAAAAACATTAGACCTTTGAAAACATACTGCTATTTTACTAGCAGTAAAATAAATCTGCTAGATTTAAAGGTGTCAAGATGCCCTTTCTTGGCATCAAAAGGCCATTTGCATCAAAAGTCCTCTTACTACTGTATAAATCATCAAAAGATCTTCATCTTGTTCTGAAATCCAGCAATGGTTATTGGGATATAGCATACATTTAAATACTAAAAGGTTTGAATATCAAGGTGTAATTTATGGCAGACTCACCGATGTTTGACTTTCAGATCCATTTTCTGATCCAGCACTACATGTTGTTAACTGCATAGATTTTTAAAATAATAATAATACAGCCCTCACTCCCCCACAATGCATCAAAAATTCACTCCTGAAGTACATTTCTTGGGGTGAAACAGAGAAGAGCATAATGAAATTTTTTGCTCATTCAATTAGTCGATAGCTCAGGACTTAACCAGAAGCACATGGAAAAGTTCAGCAAAGATGGATCAGAAGGAAATACAGCATACTTTGTAATGAGGAGGTGGCATGGTACTTTGCTTAACTTTTAGAAAGTAGAACTAAATTATAGCCCTCAGGGTTAAAAGCCTTCACAGTAAACACATTATAATCAGTTACTGGTTGCAGCTTTGAAACAATCTGTCTTGCTGTTTCCTGTCTATCTGGCACAAATACCGCTCAGATGAATGTAAAAGGAAAAGCTAGACTGTAATCATGAATGACTGTATGCATAATGACTAATTCTGTGCCTGCCTACATGCAATTTTTGCTTCTTTTTAATCTTTGAATTGCCAAAGAAAGAGACATGGTTGTGTGTCCTACTTTAAACGAGAACAGTGATTTTATAGCATTGCGGTATGACTGGCAGCCGAACCTGACTTGGGAGACTTCCAGACAATGCTGGGCTGATTAAATACAGTATCCAGTTATCTTTTTTAGAATACATTTCTGAAACCTCTAGACTGCCATGTGTGCTTTCCTTGTGGCAGATTTGTAACTGAAATAAATAGTGCCAAATTTATGAATGATCTGAATCTATTTTGGGCATAGCCAATTGTCATATGGTATTGTAACAACACAGGGGATGAATATTTTTATGCTACAAAATTCTTCATAGAAAGATTTTCCTTGCTGAACATCTTCCATGATGATAGCAGTAGTTGTGGCTGATTTATACTCTTCTTTGTCCAGGCAGAGTTGTTACCACTGGATAAGCTGAATAGTAATGAGCTCTGAAAATGCAAGGAAATGGCCTTCTCACATCACATACTCAGGGTGTGGCTCACCATGCTACCACAAATAATTCAAAGCTTGGCTGTTTCAGGGCTGGCCTCACATCTTATACATCTGATGAAGTACTCTGAGTCCACAAAAATTTATGCTATCAATTTCTTTCTCTTGGTTAGTCTCAAAGGCCCTAAGGAGACCTTTGTATACTGATCGAGACTAACAAAGCTATGCCTTTGAATACTCACATTAGGCAGTGAGAGATAGATGCTGAGGGATGGGGAATAGTGTAAACAACCAAGGTGCATGTGCCATGTGGCCTGTCTCATATCCTGTAAGATGGTACAATGTAAGTTCTTCTATAATATGCACTAGAACTCCTCCTTCACTTCCAGTCTGGCAGTGGGGGTGTTACCCAGATTTCTGGGGTCCCTTGGGGGACACCTTACATGCTTCATGTGATAAGGAATGGAAACTAGCCAGAGCATGAGCAATTGCAATGCAAGAAGCAGGGTAACCTAGCGGGGTCTTTTTAGCCAGTTTTTATGGGGTCAGGCCAAGCCAAAAACCAAACGAAGATGTCTAATGAATGATTTTATTGAATAAAAGTCTCACACACCAACACAATCACTCATACACTCACTCAAGACCTATTAAGAAGCAAAAGAGAGGAAACTGGATGGAGGAACTATTGAAGGGATTGTAGCTGGGGTAATACTGCACCTTTTCTGGGAGTCCTTGGTCTGGGAAAAATAGTAAAGAAGTAGAGCTCAGCATGGAAAAGGCTGAGGAGATTACTCGACTGATGGAGAAATGGTCTGCTGGTATGACCGGAGTGATCCAAAGAAACTCTCAAAAACTGGGACTATTTGTAGGGGAAAAGGTACCTGGAGGGCTAATTCTTTCCCAGGGAGAACAATGGGTGTTGCAACAGAAAAGAAGGTCCACAATGGCAACTCCTTTTGCATGATGAGATCACAAGGTGTTGCCAAAATTTCAGGATCTTCAGTTACTTTGGGTTGTGGTGTGAATTTATGTAGATAGTCCTTGCCTGATAGGATTTTATTGCTATCGGTGCTCAATTTGGGGGAAAGCACACTAATCCCCTTAAGTTGGCTCCTCAATAGCTGAGGACCCTTTGTTTACTGTGGGTTTGCACAGCTTGAGGTCTCCTGGGGCTACGTGATGGGGGATTGTACTGGCCTGACCTGGTTTTCGATCGTTCAACTGTTGCTACCTACGTACTCATCCAGGTGACCTCTCAGGCACATTGAATCATATTTTAATATCAAAATTGTAGACCCCCGGGGCAGGGTTTACCAGTGAGGTAACAGGGGGAAATGTATCAGACATTTTGACTTTTGCACATTGAGAACTTAATGAGGCAATTGCCTTGCCTATGATTCTAGAGAAACTTACTTGGAACAAAATTTAACAGAAATTAGGAGGAAGAGGGAAGGAAGCAAGAGCATTATTTTGCATATCGGGCCTATAAAGCAATCTATAACAGGAGATACAGAAATACTCTTTGAAACAGAGAACCAGCCAAATCTAAAAATCCAGTTTTAAAACCAGTTTTAAAAACCAAAGTTACAATAGAATCATACCACTTTAACTACCCACCAGAAGTTCAACAAAGATTAAGCCAGCCTGATTTCTGTTGGGAGACGATTCCACAATCAGGGTGCTGTTACAGAGAGAGTCCTGCCTTGGATACTTCCCGACCTAGCCTCTCAGCATGGTGGATATGCGACAAGGCTTCCAGTGAATGAGCATGACTTCTTAGCAAAATATGTAGTACTGAGCTGGACAAAATAGCAATGAGCTCTTTTCTTTCATATCTTGCTTCTAGAACAGCAATGTTGTATTTGAGCTAACAATAAGCATTTTCCTCTCACACAATGAATGCGCTTTCATTTTGCAGGACACATAAGGTTCTGCATGACCGCAGTTTCTTAGCTGCAGAGATAAGTGGAAAGTTTTAAGGAGAATGAATCAAATTAAAACTATTTTATTCCATTCTGGTTACAATGGTAAAATACAGTGGCTGCAAGTAATAGCTTCATTAACAACAGCACCAGGAACATACCATTCTCTCTGCTTGTTGCTGTGAAGCTGCAGGAATCTGTAGACACTGAAGTTCCACAAAGCTGTCTTTCAGCTAAAATATTTCTGAACTGATGAACATATTTCTTTTGAATAATATTTTTAACCATAAAGCAGCTTAGACAGAAAAGGAGTATGGTGACTTTCAAAATCAGATGCTTTGTTCTGCGAAGTAAATCTCTAAATAACCTGTTGATTACATAGAGAAAAGAAAAAAAAGAATCCTTTACAATGGGACCCCCACAGACTAACCATTTATTACACATTTCCTGCACAAAATATAATGTGTTGAGAAAAACACAAAGCAAACAAAAAAGTCCAGATCCTCTTTTTCTCATGCAGAGGCAAATAACTTTGCAAAGACAACTTTTTTTTTTTTTGGATGGTGAAAGGTAAGAAAATCTATGAACATTCTTTTCATTCATATAATTTAGTACTCTAAATCTGTGATTTTTTAAAAAAAACATTCACAATAATATAGCATGTTTTATTATTTGAAAGGTACATAGCACCCTAATTTTTCCAGGTATGTGATATTCTATTATTAGTCTAGGAAAACAGAGTTATTGCCATTGGGTGAATCAACAGCCAGTTTTATATAATATAAATTTATATTCATAATCTGTATGTGTTGCTGGGATTCTTATATGATGTAGTAGTATGATAGAGATCCAAATTTATTTATTTAGTGTAAAAATGAACATATTGTCTTTAAGGGCCATATAGCCTTCTCAGGGTAGCTCATCAAACATGTTAATTAAAATAGTCATGTACATTTATGTGTTACCCTAATAGGTGGGGGACCATGAGGACCACCCACAGTACTAGCATCTCCTTAAGATTTGGGGAACTATTAGCTCAAAGGAGGCCTGCAGAGGAGGGTAATGGTAGGATCTTTTCACCTGTATTTACCAATACTAACTGTAGAGATAACTCCAGTTAAAAGTTAAAAGAGTATTTTTATTAGAAATTAACACACACGTACACAAGAAATCAAGCAGTCTCACAAATCATGCAAGGTTAGTGAAGGGTGAATTGGGAAGGGTTGGATAGAGAGATTTTGGGTGTAGAGGGTGATATTTACCAGTTCAGAAGAAGGTCAAAGAGGAGTAGCTCAGACTGCAGTCTGAGGGTGGCACAGAGCATGAGAATCTGAGGACAGAGTAACAAGCCAATGTATGTACAAAATACTACAAATTGCCAGGGTCAGAGCTAGGGCTTAAATGCCCTTTTTCCTACCCTGAAGGGTGAATGTTAATAGCTTTCTTGCTGAACTAACAAAAGGGTCCAGAATGGGCTGATTGTCTTAGCTTTAGGTAACAAAACATTAATGGAAGTCCTGACAGGCTCTTAATGTCTTAGTTAGCTAATATGAAAAAGGATGGTTTCTGTAGGAAGTACGCACAGTAGGGTTGCTTGCCTGCCGTACCTGGACAGTTTCATCTACTATTGTATTTGGAGACTGGGTCATTGAGAGGATTATCCCAAACCCATTAACATCAGTGTTTCTGTCTAATCCTCTTGAATTTATGACCTGGCCATGCTGAGGTCATCCTGACCCTAGCACATGCTTACAGTCAGTGTCCTGTTACCACATGTTTGCAAGCCATAGTGTCCAGTTTTATAAAAGGTATTTCTTGCCAGTTTTGTCATCCTGCAGGATGAGAGGAGTTAAGAGGTGGTAACATATGGATATAAAACACAAAAATATTGTACAATCCACAGGAAAGCACCATTTAAAACCAACAGGAAAACAGGAATAACTTAAACATTATGGTAAAATCTGTCACACTTGTAAAATAATCTGCAAAAGTGGAGGTAAAGAGACAAGTCTTTAAAGCCCATTTAGGAGGGATGAAATATATTTTCCATGCAAAATGTTCCACAGTGATATGGCCAGCATTAGAGAAAAAGCAGACCTATCTGTTGTGCCTACCTGACAGATTGCCCTTGCCAGCAGACTGAAGACCATGGCATCAAATGCTGTATGTCAGGGATCTAGGAATTTGTGTTTGAAAGTGTCTCCCATGCTTTCATGAATTCCTTGAGAGTGCTAATAAGCATGTAAGCAGGAATGATAGAGTAGTTTATAATAAACATGTAATGTACCATGGCACAATGTAATGTAATACAGTACAAAGCTTTCTATCTAGCCAATGTGATTATAGTTAGACCTGAAGATGGCAAGAGCCAGGTCTTACCAGTCACAAGGAATAAAGAAAGTCTTACAGTCAGTATACAAAGGGCCAAATGTTAGCTTGGTGGTGGCAGGACATCTCCTTGCTCAAAATCATCTATTGCCCTGCCCTGCCCTGCCCTGCCCTGCCCTGCCCTGCCCTGCCCTGCTCAGCCCTGCTCAGCCCAGCCCAGCCCAGCCCAGCCCAGCCCAGCCCAGCTCTTTTGATTTCAAAGTTAAATACATTTGCAGCTAAGGAAGAGTCTTACTGTGCATGGTTCATATCTCCATCTTGTTTTGATTGCAGGGACATGAGTCAGGACATAGCAGCAGGAGAGTTACACTAAACCCGATTTTTAATTAATTAATTTACTTACTTACTTACTTACTGTATTTATATGCCACTTTTTTCCCAGCTTGGGACCTAAGGCAGCTTCCAGAACAGTTAAAAACAATTTACAATAAAATTTAAAACAATTAAAAATGATCATATAAAACAGCCTAAAATCATTATAAAAGCATACAAATGTTAAAAACTAAAATAGAACTTCCTAATAAAAATAAAAAGCTCTCCTTTACACACATTGAAAACTTGCTTGAAAATAAGTGTTTTTGCCTCCTGGATAAAGGAAAGCAAGGCGGGAGCTAGCCTAGGCTTCCATGGAAGGGAGTCCCAAAGGGCATTCACTGAGTCTGGGATGATAGTCGAATCTTAAAACTCTGGCAGATTTTGAGCTTAGTTATCTAGTACTAAAACCCATTACACAAACAAATCCCAAGGATTCTCCTGCAATTTGACAATTAATCAAGATACTAGGAGGAAAAAAAAACCTCAGTTGTTTTTCAGGCAGAATCAGAGGAGTGAATCTTATAACTCTTATTTTATCCTCAGTGGTAGAAAAGGTGAAAAGGAGACTGACTGTTAGATGAGGGATGGGCAGCTTTGGCATTTCAGATATGTTTGGCCTACAGCTCTCATCTGGTCTAGCCACCACGGTCCAAAAACTTCTGGAGGGCTACAGCTACCGACTCCATCTCAGGCTAACACTACTTAAATCTCAGGTTGACACTACTTGATTTTTTATTGGCTCATTGCCACAAGATATAAGAAGAACCACTGCAAAACTGCTGAAAGCCTAAGACTTATTTGTCATCCTGACCTCTGTAAGTAGGGTATTTTATACTCATAGATTAGGTTCAGTGAACTTTTAACCCACTAAACAATTAACTAACAATTAACTAACTGACTAAATAGATTCTGACACTCTTTTCAGAAAGAATCTAGTATATTTGTAAAATGAATAAATTATGGTTGGAGCAAAGCAACTGTGTTTATTATGTGAGTCCATTAAGGCTGACCTAGATATTGAAGCAACCGTAATTCTGTGGAATCTGTTAATCTCCAATGTAGGTTGTTGTTGTTTTTTGTAACTTGAGAGGACTGATAGCCCTGTCTGTTATGAAGATTAATCTCATCTCAAAATGTGAACTGTCATCTCTGATGGTTTTGTAAAGAGATTAGAAAATAAAATGTGTCACACTACTTTATATATACTAACTGTTTCATAATCCTGAGCTTCACTGTAATCTCACTTTCAGTTCAAACCATCTTCCCTTAGGAATGAGAATAATTTTGTTTAGCACATGTTTCAAGAGGAACTGTCTGAGTTCACACTTCTCAGAAAAATGCAGTGGGCTCTCTGTATGTGTGGGGGATTCTGTTCCAGGAACCCTGCAAATAGGAAAATTCACGAATGCTTGCATCCCTTTATATTCAATTGTGGTGACATGTGTGCGGACTCTTCAGAATATCTGTGCAAATGTTGCTGTCATTTTAGGTATAGGAACTCAGTGTTTTGCATGACCTGGAAACTGTGAATACGGACGTTGCTGGTAAGGAGGGACCACTCTGTATTAACTGACATGCAGTTATCCTTCAGTAATTTTGTGACACACCCCATGCATACATTGAGGAAAAGTATATTCAAAAATGTGTATATGGAGTGGAGGAAATATATATATATATATATATATATATATATATTACTGGACAAAAACTTGTGTGGAACAGTTAGCAAAAAAATTGTCAGGAATTTTAACTGGATAGATAATGTAATTTGAAAAAAGTTTTAATATAATTATTTGTAGTTGTATTTTACTTAAATCCATGTGGGCCATCTTGGATCCTAATGAAAAAAGGCAGGATCCTAATGAAAAAAGGCATTCATTCTAATGAAAAAAGGCAGGACACACACACACACACAATGGGAGAAAAAATGTAATCTTTTTTTTTAAATGCATCAAGGTATACATGAAAACATATACATATTTCTATTTAGGAGGGGGAAAAACCTCTTTGTGGTCTAATAGAACTGGAGAACTTCAGTGAGATCAAGGTTTACAGAATCACACATCTCTATTGCCAGGCCTCCATTCAAAATCCCACCATGTGTGGTTACATAAGGGGAACTAGGCATATAATCACTTGTGACTTCGTATGCTTGAGAAAACAGTCAAATTGTGCAATGACCTAAGTTGGCACATTTAGGATTCAAAGCTGATTACTCTTTTTGATGTTGCTGTTGTTGTTCAATTAACAGAATTTGGTTCCAATTTTATTTGCTCAGCATTTCCTATCACCATTTACTGAATATATTTAAGATGTATGTGATTTCCTGGGAGGAGACAAGCTGGTGTCCTCCAAATGTTTTGGCCCAGATAACCACGTAACAGCCAGGAATTTGAGGAGATGTGGTCCAAATACATCTGGGGGCTGCTCCATGCCAGTTGCTGCTTATAGCAATCGTGCTTCTCTTACCATTTTTTTCCCTTTTTCTTTCACTTCTGCTATGTTATTAAGCCTTCCTTCTATCTAGAAAACTAGAATACTGGTTCATTATGGCTTCCTGACATGCCCTGTATTTTACTGTCCATTCTGTTATTGTCTTTTTAACAACTTGTCCATGTTGCATTAGACAACTGAGTTAGCTCTCAATTTTGAAGTTGTCCAGACTTCAGACAGAAAGATCTGCTCCACTATCTCGCACAGTATCTGTTAAACATACCTTTGTCATTTATAGAGGAAAGCTAAATTCTCTTTAAATGTTAAAATACTCTGTGTCATGTTTAACAAGGAAGGAAGAGAAGAACTTTATGCAGAAGTCAAGGTCTGTCACATCCAGTTTTCCACTACTCGTTATATGCTCACCTCCAAAGTAGTTGAAGTCTGTATAATAGAATCATTTAGTAGCAATTAATGACTGTTATCCAGTGCTAGTTGTAAATCAGTAGTTGGTGAACAATGAGTGCCCTTGGACAAGGACTGACACATTCAGTGGAGTTCAGGAAAGCAACACAATCCAGACACAATTATGCATGCTTGCAGTATCACCTGTATCTGTGGACTGAAAAACAGGATACAGAATTGTTACTCCTTTTGTTCTTTCTCAGCATAGGGTACCTTATAAGTTTTAACCAACATATTAAAAACTATTTCTATAAAACATACTAAATACATCACCATCATGGGGATCTTTGCCATTTCAAACTTGTGAAGGAGTGTGGAAGTGAAAAGTAAGGTGCAACCAGGCAAGCAAAAATATCTCCATCTTCTTATTTTAAGCATCAAAGTAGGTTCGTATCAGGAATGCCATCATTGTAAACTGCTGTAGGAAGTAACCAGTCCTCATGTCTTGGTCTGACGTTCAGAACAGAACTTTGCAATACAGCAGGAGCAGTCTATTATACAATACTATAATACTTCAGCATTATACTACAGTCTCTAGTGACAACTCTCCAGAGATTTCCGAGCTCTGCCTAGATATGCCAAAGATTGATTGGAATGTGTTACAGGCAAAATATGTGCTCTGACCCAGCTACAGCCTTCACATCACTATTTTATTATGGCAGTTCCTATCTATGGCCCTTTTCGCATGCCTTTTTTTTGCGCGAGAGCCCCTTAAGCATCGCATGAATGGGAGTGTCGCTCCATACGACGCACTCCCACTCGTGCGATGCTCATGAGGTTCAAGCGGGGCGAGTACGCATTTTTTTATTTTCAGCTCTAAGCCAAAAATAATGCACGCTCGCGCAATGCTCGCGGCGGCCTCGCACACTTACCTGTGTGCAGTGCGTCGTCCCAGGTGAGCGGGTTGCACTTCCTCCCTCAGCGCAGCCTACAGCTCCCAGACTGCGCTGCGGAAGGAAGGGGCGGGGCGCAAGAGCGACGGTCACGCTAACAGGAAGTCACCTGCGGTATGGAGGAGCAGGGAAGTGGCAGCGTTTCGACTGAGGCTTCTCGTGCAAGCCGCTCTCCCCCGTCACACAAATGGGTAAGATGCGAAAAGGGCATATGTCAGTTGTGCATTAGGTTAATCACATCTTTGAATGAGTATCACTGTTCCTAGTAGTTCAAGTGCATAAAAAGATGCATTTTAGATATGATTGTTATTGTTTATATGTGCCACCAAGCGGGCTTTTACTTATGGTGACCCTATGAATAAGGGATCTCCAAGACACCCCATCATTAACATCTCTGATCAGGTTTTGAAAGTTCAGGGCTCTGGCTTCCTTGATTGAATCTATCCATCTCCAAGGTGATCATTTTCTACTGCCTCCAATTATGCTGTTATAGTCTTTTCCAATGAATCGTATCATCTTATGATATTCTCAAAGTAAAATAGCCTCAATTTAGTAATTTTAGCTTCTAGTGAAAGCTCAGGCTTAATTTGGTCTTGGACAAATTTACTTCTCTTTCTGGAAATCCATGGTATCCATAGACTTTTCCTCCAGTGCTACATTTCAGATTAATTGACTTTTCTCCTGTCAGATTTCCTCACTATGCAGCTTTCACAGCTACACACACAAATCAAAATACTATGGCATGGATGATCCTCACCGTAATATTGAATGATACATTTCTATACTTGTGGATCTTATGTAGTTCCTTCATAGTTTTCAAAATGTTGTCTTTTTCTGACTACTTAACTATGATCTCCATTGGATTAATGACTGAATCAAGGTATAGAAAATCTTCAAATATTTGGATGTCATCAGTGCACATTTTAAAGTTATGGAAATCTTATATGATCATGATTTTTGTTTTCTTAATATTCAGGTGTAACCTTTGCAATTTCTTCCTTCACTTTCTTCAGTTGTTCCAGGTTTTAGCTTTATTCTGCTCGTAATGTGGTATGGTCTATATATTTTATAATACTGTTTTTTATTTTCACTTCCTTTATCTGAAACTAATTCTGCTCTCCATATGATATGTTCTGCATATAAATTAAACAATAAGGTTACAAAATGCAGCCTTGACTGATTCCTTTTCCAACTGAAAACAATTCTGTTTCTCCATGTTCTGTTCTGACACTCATCACCTGTCCAGAGTATAAATTATGCATCAAAACAAGCGCATGTTGTGGCACATCCATTTCTTTTAGGGTGATACACAGTCTTTCTTTGTCATATTCTATAAATCACATGGTGATTTTCTTCTGCAGTTCTTTGATGCACTTAATTAAACAATGTATGTTTGTAATATTATTTTGGGTGTCTCTTCCGTTTCATATGTGAAAAGGATGGAACATCTGGCGTTTCATGCTCCATACGTGGCAAAAGTCTCTGTTGTAAAATTTTGAGCATTGCTTTGCCTGTCATATTAGTGGTCTGATAGATGCTACAGATTTCCCCTTTCTTGAGAACTGTACTGTATATTGAGGATTTTCAAGCTGTGGATCATTGTTTTATTTTCAATCACTGGAATTGTTGTAATTGGACTTATGGCTGCAGGAATTAGAATTGTACAGTTGTATAACATCTGTATCTAGCAGATGCTGCTGTCACATTGTACATAGCAGAACCGACAAATTTCCTGGTATACGTCAGTGTGCAATGTACATTTTTGACTGATCTGCACTGATGCACAATGCTCATCAATGTGTGTTGCACTCTTGCAGATGTCCCCTTCACAGTTTTGTAAAGCATTTTCTTAGTACCTCTATTGTATAGCTAGACATATGTAAAGTTTACTTAATGTAACAGGTATATAGGATTCTGGTACATATTTGATGGCAGATTCAAGTTAGAATTTGAATAGATTCAGTTTCTGTAACTTAAAATAGCTCTATTGGTATGCTATCTGTTCCTGGTGCCTTATTTCTCTGAAATGATTTGACAGCAGTTTCTACTGCACTTTCTAAAACTGTGGGTTCATCAGCAAAAGGTTCTTCCTTGAATCAATCTGTTACCCTTTCATCTCTTTTATATAGCTCCTCACTATATTATTTTAATTATCATTTTCATCCACCGTTGATCATATATTGTGTACTCCTTCTAATCACATGTTATCTTGGCTTCAGTTTCCCTTCAGTTTCTTGAATCTTGGGGATGATGTTTCTTGTTCTATCTTTTTTTGTTTGTTTGTTTGTTTTCTATCCCTTGTGCTGACTATTACTGTTGCTGAACAGTTGCATCAAGGATTCTGGCCTGATGTCTGTTACCTTTTCCTCTTGCTTCTCACTTGGCCTTAACCACTTTTAGAGTTTATCAGTTATCCATTGAGGCTCTTTTTCTTTTTAACTACAGAGAGTGTAATATTCCCTAATAACATCCCCAATTTTAGTCCACAGTTCTTTTGGTTCCCAATTTATGTATGCACTTAGAGGAAAAAAGACTAATTTAAATGCATATTTAAAAAATTACAGGTTGAGTCTCCCATATCTGAAATGCTTGGGACCAGATTGGGTCCATATTTTGGATGCTGTTTTGAATTTTGGAATACAGTACCTGTTTGGAATAGCCTCAGCACTTCTCAAATCTGAGAGATGAATGAGCAGGAATACTGCAGCCACTACACTGAAGATGGAAGCAGGTGGCTGGAGGGAAAAAGAGTTAGGTTTTTAGAGGATTTTGGATTTCTTTTAGACAATGCAAATTATATGGAAATAGAATCAAATAGAACATGCAAAAGAGACATAGATAGAAAGAGGATGACTTCATTCATTCTAATTCCCAAACAAAAGAACACTTAAAACAATTGTTATGTTACCCTGATTTCTGGGGTCCCTTGGGGACACCTCAATGTTCTCCACGTGATGGGAAATGGAAACTAGCCAGAGCACAAGCAATAGCAATGCGAGAAGCAGGGTAACCGAGCAGGGTCTTTTTACCCAGTTTTACGGGGTCAAGGCAAGCCAAAAACCAAACAAAGATGCCTAATAAATGATTTTATTAAATAACACTCTCACACACCAACGCAATCAAGCACACATACACTCATGAGCTATTAAGAAACAAAAGAGAGGAAATTGGATAGGGGAGTATTGAAGGGGTACAGCTGGGTAATACTGCACCTTTTCCTGAAGTCCGGGGTCTGGGAAGACAGCGGAGAAGTGGGGCTCAGCACAGAGAGGGCTGAGGGGATTTCTCAACAGACGGAGCAACTGTCTGCTGGGAAGACCAGGAGTGATCCGAAGAAACACTCAAAAGTCAGGACTATTTGTAGGGGAAAAAGTATCTGGAGGACTAATCCTTTCCCGGGGAGAACAATGGGTGTTGGAGCAATAACGAAGCTCCACCATGGTAATTTCCTTTGTGTGATGGGATTGCAAGGTGTTGTCAAAGTCTCAGGATATTCGGCTGAGTTAGTTTGTGGTGTGACTTCATGTAAGTGGTCCTTGCCTGATGGAATATTTGCTCAACTTGGGGCAGACACTCTAATCCCCTCAAGTCGGTGTCTTGGGGCTGAGGACCCTTTGTTTATTGTGGGTTTATACATCTTGAGGTCTCCTGGGGCTACGTGACTGGGGATTTTACTGGCCTGACCTGGTTTTTGGTCATTCGACTGTGACTGCCTACATGCTCATCCGGGCGACCTCTCAGACACACAGAATCATATTTAATATCAAATTGTAGACCCCGGGATAGGGTTTCTCTATCGGAGTAACAATAAGTCCAGAGTAGACTCTTTGAATCAACAGGACTTACACAGATGTTATCATTGATTTAATGAGACTATTATACTTGGGACTAACAACTGGATTTTGCCTGTTGTCACCAAGTAAAAGCCATATAATCAGTTATGTACACTTAAACCTCTACATGCAAGGTACAAGCAGATTTTTTTTAATGCTTCAGAAACAGAATACTATCAGAAAGAATATCATACTCTTTTTTTAAAGGAATGTGCTAATAATAAAAAAAGATGTGTTCAGAACATTGAATAACCTCACTATGTATATTCATTTTGTTTTGTGGTGTATTGATGACACAGTCAAGGTCTTCTTTCAAAACAAGTATCACAAGCAATACTTTTGATACACATTATTATGGTTTATGTACTCATGCAAGAAAGTTATAGAGCAATCCAGATCTGTTCTGTATAGCAATCCCATTCTTTGCGAAACTGTCTGTTCACATTTCTCATATGTACTTACTTTAAAGAGGTATGACAATTTTGTCTGTTATTTCTGCATCTTTATAGAGTTCACTGCTTTTCAGATAACCCACAATGTGAAGTTAAGATATAAGATACCTTTTCAAGCTAAATTATGATGCAGGAAAACTCATATCTAAACTAGACAGACCATCTTCCTTTCATCTATTTCTTAAAAAAAATCTGTTTGATCTGATTGACTCACACCAGTGTTTAGTGTTATCATTCTGAATATTGCTTGGTAAGTAACACAAATTTCACTATTCCAATGCAATGCTCACTAGAAATATTCAGATGATGTTGTATTTATATTAGAAGGATGTGGGCAGCACCACATTGGTTATTTTGTATGAGTTTAATGACATTTCAGGGTATAAAATAATCAGACTAAATTGGGGCCCATGGGTATAAATATAAATGAAAATGCAGCCATTTGTTCAACATACAAACTACTGGTACAGTAAGAAGTTGAAGGAATCTGATACTTGGAGGCCTTGTTTGTAGTGGCATCCCAGCTATGGAACGCTGAGAAGTCCAATTAGAACTCCTTTAGAGGTCCAGTTGGCAGTTGCTTTTGGCACCAAGTTAAAATGGGCTTCAACATTCAAACTTTCAGGACCATGTTTTGACCCTGATATGTCAGGTTGCAGATTTCCATTAATTGTTTACAGGTTTACATTTGTTTCTTGAGCAAAAAGCAGGATACATAATAATAATAATAATAATAATAATAATAATAATAATAATAATAGGTATTAAAAATATTGTGTTGTTTCGTACTCCATCCTGATATTACTATGTATAGGGTAGAAATCTTCCATCTCAGATATCACTATGTATAGGGTAGAATATATGTATAGGGTAGAATCAGTAAATTAAATATTCTACTTACCATCTATCAAACAGGTCACATTCTCTGACACAACTTTACTTGTTCTTGTGCCCTCTAGGCCTATTCCTCTGCAGCTCCCATTAGTGCCGGGCAAAATGACATGAGCAGGAATGATGGGATCTATTTCTGAAAACCTCTGAGGAATACAAGTTTGGGGAAGGCTGGGCTAGCATACTGAGACTGCAGTCTGTTAATCCTGAATGATTTACCACCCCCTTGGACCTAGTATAGACCCACTGAAGTCCCCATCCATAGGTGGTCATACCTTTAGGAAATCTCCCAAGCACAGAAGCATCTGGCCATGTCCCCATAACTAGACACAAAGCAATTACATTATCTACTGAGGTTCACTGGGGCCATCTGGGGATTGCAGTGGATGATGTAACTGCTTTGCACCAGGCTGTGGGGGGCATAAATACTTCTGCATCTTCTCTCTCTCTTTTCTCCAGGGATGAATGGCCTCAGGTGGGAGGCTTCAGTGGGCGTTTAACAGGTCCAGGGACATTGGGTTGCTGCAGAGTAAGGGAATGCCATTATTCTCAGTGATCAAAAATAGACATATATAGGTGTAGAATTAATTTTCACTTGCACATGCCACTAACAGGATGTTGGTCAGACTCAACAATGTCTATGTCCATAAATGGAAAAGCTTATGAAAGAATTCTAATGCATAAGTTTTTAGTAACAGAGACTTTTACTCAAAAACTGCATAATACTTATTTCTATAATTTATATCGAATGTGGATTTCATAATTCTGTAGCATTTTCAATAATTGTGTAAGCTGATTTGGTTCATTGAGAAAAGGAGGGTAAATGTTCAGTCAATCAGCCATCCATGAATACTTAGTGCCACAGCCCAGTTGTTTGGGCTACTCAAGAAATGGAAATGTTCCATGTGGTTAGGGCTCCATGGAAACACAGAGATGACTGGTTAGGTTCCTTTATAGATCATCCAGATGTCATGATAAATACTCATGCTAATGTCTCTAACCCTCATGAGCGTTTGCCATCCAATCTCATTTGCCCACTAGTTTCCCACAGCCTTGAAAAGCCCAAGTTATTTTTTTTAGTGACCATGCTTCCATGGAAACCAGTGAATCAGCCCACAGTGAATTTATATGGACAAATAACAAGAAACACATGTGCAGTAACCAATACAAACTTAATAAGATATCACTCCTGGCACACATCTTGAAAGTTCTTAGATTCATCCTCATTGTATGTCATCAGATATTCACTGATGCTTCAGCCTCAATCACTACATTCATCATAATTGCTCTGAGGAATCTATGTAAAGTATTTAGAAATTCTTTTCAAATCTTCCATCTCAGAACTTGCTTGTACTGAATCATATGTACCAGAATTTATAATGCAATGCAATTAATGTGTTCCGTGCAGATTCTACTGAATATTGAGCATAAAAGATTTGGATCAAATGCTAAATTGGAAACAGGAGTGTAACTCTTTGTCATAAGGCAAAGACATGTAAGCATCTACCAATTAGTAATCCACTATACCTTTTAGAAACTCAGTAGTCTGATTGCTATGATTCCCAAATCGCAGTTTGGTACCGCTAATAGGGGTTAACTATTGATTTGTTTTTTAAAATTATCTTTATTCAAAGGCATTGAAGTAATAAATCCAATATTCTTGCATAATATCCGATAAATAAATATATTGCCTATTGTGAATTATTTTTTCTAATCTGTACATTATAAATGCAGTCAATCGCCATTTCCGCACTACACTATTATAGTGCTATTATTCCACTTTCAACATCCCATGGAATCCTGGAGTTTGAGATTTAGGGAGAGGCATTTAGAATTCTCTGCCAGATAACTCCTTGGCCTCAGTAAACAACAAACTCTAGAATTCCACAAAAGGTTGAAAGTGGAATAATAGCACTATAACAGTGTAGTGTGGAAATGGCCAATATTTCTCTTCTAAATAACGTAATTGCATGACTTCTACTTATATCTAATTAATAATGCACAGTAGTTTTAAGAGTTTCTCAGGGTATTTGTGGGGAAGATAGAGACTGGGTCTGTTAAGAGGTAGACTTACTAAACAGAAATTGTGCAGTGAAATGCATAGAAACTCTAGCATGTGTGTACAATAACATAAAGGAGCAAGGACATAAAAGATAATACTTGACTGAAACAGTGTTTTTAACAAAAATGAACCAAATGAATAAAACTACTATTATTTGTTCACACAGAAGTATAAAAATATCACTCTTTATATAATAAACCAAGATATTCTTAATGAACTTAGATTAAATGTGTTTGGTTATTATTTCCCAACTAACTGAGCTCTTAACAAATAAGCTATTTCAGACCAGATACCTTTCAATGACATCTAATATCTCACAATTGGTATAACAGTACAGACAATATAGTAGTCTTCCTCTGTGTTGAGCTTTTTCAGTTGCCTCTGGCTTTTAGGATGATTGTGTGTCAGGGAATGCCTTCTTGTCAGATTTCTGTGTCAAACCTTCTTGAACCTTCGTGCAAAAGCAAGCAAGCAAGCAAGCAAGCAAGCAAGCAAGCAAGCAGGCACAGTTTTCTGTTGTCCTCAGCATTCAGCTTTGATCTTGAGATCCTGATCTTCAGTAGGATTCCCTCAGTGGGCTTTTTCATTCTCTAGCTTTTCAGCAGTTTTTCTTCAGTCAGCAGCCATTAATTTCCATCAGATGTCGCAAACTTGCTCTAATGGACTTCTCACTCGTATTTTCCAAATCTCCTGACCATCACAAACCTGCCAGATCGTCTAACTGCCAATTACTTTTATTGATTCCCATAACTGATACCAACATACTTTCTCCTCCCAGTCATTTACAAACTCACCCTGAAGCCTGCATCCATAGGAACCAGAACTAAGGCTAGCCATATATGTTTTAGGGTGAAAATAGGCTAACAAAGCTAGGCTTTTGGGTTGTCGAGTTACATCATAAATACACTTTGAGGCCACTCACAGTATACCAAAATAATGAAATATTTTTAAAAATGTATCAGAAACACTAAGATTCTGCATGGGACACGTAGCTACAATCATGTAGCTACACTGCATCTCCTGACCTGAGCTCCATGAAATTCACCTTAAAAGTCAAGCAGTCATACTGAGCAAAGAAATTATGCAGTGCTGGCAAGCAGACCACTGAAGCATGATGCATCCAGCTCCATCCCACCACGGAGCCATGGTGCAAGGAACAGAAGCAAGGACCACTCAATGTTCTTGTTACAACTCCTTGTCAGACTGCAGGAAGGATCTGGGTTCATCATCCTTCAGTGCCCTGCTCACCAGTGCTGCAGAACTCCTTTACTTGGTATGCTGGCAAGCTTTTAAGGTGCAGTTGTGGCACCATGATCATAAATGTGCAGTTATGAGGTTGTGAGTCTAGCTTACTACGTTGTAACTGCCTAACAGGAACCCAGCCAATATTTCTTCACACCCAGTGAAGACAACTACATTTCAAAATGTACAAAAGAAGCATAGCAATTACATAACACCTGTGTCAGGTGTGGTTTGTTGTTAACTGCAGTATGGCAACCCTGTGATGGGGGACCTGTAAGTCACCCTGTCATCAACAGTCCTGTTCAGGTTTTCCAGACTGAGAGCCATGGCTTCCTTGATTGATTCTATCTGTCTGTAATGTGCTTTTTCCTCACTTCCTACTGCCTTTCACCTTACCAAGCATCATTGCCTTATCTAGTGAGTCATATCTTCTCATGATATGTCCAGTGTACAATAGACTCAGTTTAGTCATCTTAGCTTCTAGGGAGATTTTAGGCTTGATTTGCTCTAGGGTCCATATATGTCTTTTTTAGCAGTCCAGGGTATCCACAGAACTTTTCTTCAATACCACAATTTCAAATAAGCTGATTTTCTTCCTATCAGCTTCTTAACTGTCCCACTTTCTCAACCATGCATAGAAATTAGAAATGTGATAACATGGACAATCCTAACTTTAGTGATATATCTTTATGCTCCAGGATCGTGCCTAGTTCCTTCACAGCTGCCCCTCAAAATCCTAACCTTCTTCTGATTTCTTGACTGCAGTCTCTATTCTGATTAATGACTGAGCCAGTATGTTTCCAATTCTTTCTTTTCTGCTTCTGTATTTGGAGCATATGATTTGATTTGGTCAAACTTTGCATTATATTGTTTGACTGCTTTTGCTTCATCTCTCCTCACTATTAATGCCATCCTGTTCCTTCTTAGATTTTCATTTCCTCTTCTTCTTCTTCTTCTTCTTCTTCTTCTTCTTCTTCTTCTTCTTCTTCTTCTTCTTCTTCTTCTTCTTCAAAAATCTAATGTTTATTAGATTTAGAAGAATATATAAACAAACCAATACATAACCAGAAAGGGCAGGGGAGAAAGAAAGGCCAGAAGAAAGAAGCAAACCACACACTAACAAATATTGCACATATATAACTCAGACTAAAGATAATTGAAGTAAATCAGACAATGGTAAAAAATAATATAACACAATCTATAACTTAAGACTCATTGCTTACATTTAACACTTCCTAACTACATTACACTATTCTACACTGACAAACATGCAAAAGAGCTCTCACTCCCTCATACCAGCTGTAATGAAAAAGAAAAATCAATTAATATCCTATGTCTTATTCTACCATTACAAATCTAAATACATTCAACTTCCTAGAATTACTAGCAATCATAACCACAAATTATTACATTGTTAGATTTCTTGTTGCTCAAATAATCCATAAACCATCTCTATTCTTCAGTCTTCAATTGATCTGCCTTTTAAAATCCATGTCTATTTTGCAACTTGGGCGAGATCCTCACTTTAACAACCCATTCTTCAATTATTGGTCCATCGGTCCAATTCCATACTAGGGCAAACAGCATTTTTGCAGCTGTAATCATGTATTGAGGAAGTAGCCCATATTTCCTATCCAATTCTTCATAGATTTTCATTTCCTGAGTGAAACACTGTGTGATCACCTAACTCAAAATGCCCCATCCACTTTAACTCACTCACCCCACTGACTCACATTCCATTTCTTGTTTTACAATGTCTAGCTTCTCTGATTCATACTTCTCAGATTCCATGTTCCCCTAATATGTGTTGTGTAGCTTCAGACTTTCCTTTCATCTTGGAGCATGTCCACTACTGACTGTCCTTTCAGAATGAGTTCAGCTAGATCACTAGCCACAGCACTACTTTTAGTTCACCCCTGCTATACTCCAGTGGTTTACTGAGTGTCTTCCAACCTTGGAATGTCATCTTCTGGCACTGTCTCTCATTTCATTTTGGGTTGTCTCTTCATGAGGTTTTCATAATAAAAGATATTCAGAAAGGGTTTACTGTGGCTTCTTCTAATAATACTAATAAGCGTTATCTATGGTGCTATTGCCATTCTCTTTGAGAGATTCTCGGCCAGATTTACCTCCTTTTATTGCTGCTGTCTAGAAACTGTTTTGCAGATTTAGTCTGACTCCTCAGCAAATGCCTGTTGGACATGATGTCAGCATAGCTTCTTGCCTCACAGGAGCATGGAAAAGTTGTGCCATTGATGGGGTGTCAGGGGTTACCACAATTTATATCCGGTTAGCCTGTTCTTCCAATGGGATGGTTTCTATTAGCAGAACAATGGGAATACATGAAATATGATAGCCTTCCTGCCTGCAGGACATGCTAAGATAGACTTTCTAGAGTACATTTCAGTGGGTTGCAGTGGAGAGGAAAAGATCAAAATGGACTGTTGTACGAGTGGATTTTGTTGGATTTCACTCCATAAAAGTACCCCTGGCTAAAATCTCAACCTGGTGATTATTTGTTACATGGATTCCACATACTACTTTCCTGAATCTTTTCACATTTCTGTTGTTTATCTGTTCTGTAAGCCAATTGGCTTATAGGTTATAAAGCAATCTAGCATTGTCTTTTCAAACATTTAGATTTGTTTGTATAATAATTCAGAGTAGTTTAATCTATTCCTTTCATCATCAAATGTTTATATGCTATATCCCATCAAGTTCAAGCAGAAAGAGCAAAGCTGGGGGAACACTTTATTTATTTGAATTTCAGTAGAGTGAAATTGTTTCAAACAATTCTTTTCCGCTATAAAGATACCATATTAAATATACTCCATTGGGTAGCATTCTCTAAATCTATAAAATAAACTTCCAAGACAAGTCTGTCTTATCATACCCTGCAGGCAAGAAGGCTGTCACATTCATTTCTTGCCTGCTATTTTAGTCTTCACTACCCCTGTTGTTATTTCTGAGGATGATTTAGGCTTGTCTTTACTATAAGAAACCTGTTCTGTAAGCCAGTGGGCTAATTGGCCTCACAAAGTATGGAGTTACATTCCATCTTTTTCACATAGCAATGGCAATTCCCAGGTGATGTCCAGCTTGTTTGAGGCTTCCATTACTTTATGGTTCTCCCTGTGGTAATGCTAATGCTGTTAGGGCCTAATGAGGATTTTAAGGGTAGTAGCAGAATGGGGAACAAGGGGCAAGCAAAAAGGCAGATTCAGGAAAAAGCTGAAAAGGCATGTTTAAATGAATACAAGAACCTCTCTGAGCAGGACCTGTTGACTAGACTTTCAGACTCTTCCTTTTAAAGGTGAGAGCTGGAAGGAAGGCAGGTAATGCTAACTTTTCACCACAGGGCAGGGCAGTCCCTGAAAAATGAAAGCTGGACACTGATGAAAAAGAAACAGAAGAATTTGAGTTGGATATTGAAGTTCAGTGGTTCACATCACTTTTTTTCAGTTATTTCAGGTTGTCTTGTTTGAAAACTGCTTCTCTTGTACTCAGAAATGTAGCAAAATGGCAATGCACTCAGTGGTGTTAGTTCTTGTATCTGCTTTCATGTACTTTAAATATAGCAATGCTATTTATGCCACCATGTTGCTCTGCCTCCTGCTCCATGATTGGTGCTTTTTTTTTCTTTTTTAAATGACAAACCTTTTAAAAATAGTTTCATGGCACTATTACAAAACCACCCTACTTTCTTCCCAGATTGAGAAGATGAATAGACACCACACCACTTCTGCCATTTCCCCCCTATGCTTTTCCCTATGAAACAACACTTGCCCGGTTCTTCTTCTGTAAAGTACTCTTTAAAACTTTTATTTACTCATAGAATCATAGAATCATAGAGCTGGAAAAGACCACAGGGGCCATCCAGTCCAACCCCCTGCCGTGCAGGAACACACATCAAAGCATTCCCAACACATGGCCATCCAGCCTCTGCTTAAAAACCTCAAAGAAGGAGACTCCACCACACTCTGAGGCAGCATATTCCACTGTCAGACAGCTCTGATCATCAGGAAGTTTTTCCTGAGGTTCAGGTGGAATCTCCTTTTCTGCCGCTTGAATCCATTGCTCCTGGTCCTAGTCTCTGGAGCAGCAGAAAACAAGCCTGCTCCCTCCTCAACATGATATCACTTCAAATATTTAAACATGGCTATCATGTCCCCTCTTAACCTTCTCTTTTGCAGACTAGACATGTCCAGCTCCCTAAGGCTCTTCATAGGGCATGGTCTCCAGCCCTTTCACCATTTTTGCCACCCTCCTCTGGACACACTCCAGCTTGTCGATATGCTTTTTGAATTGAGGTGCCCAGAACTGGACACAGTATTCCAAATGAGGTCTAACCAATGCAGAATAGAGTGGTACCATTACCTCCCTTGATCTAGACACCATACTCCTATTGATGCAACCAAGAATTGTGTTTGCTTTCCTGATTGCCACATCACACTGCTAACTCATGTTCAGCTTGTGATCGACCAAGACTCCTAGATCCCTTTCATACATACTGTTATCCTCTTCAAACTTTTCCTGAACCTCATAGTTTCTTTGGGCATGAATCCTACATGCAGTAGCTGGTAGCCCTATTTTCTGTTGTTTGAGATTTAGCATGTAAAATATTTAAAGTAGGTGGTTTAGGTATGAAGAATTGGGACAAGAGGTGGTAGCCATCTTAAGTAGGAAGACTCAGGGTGTCGTGAAATAGTTTGAACACATATTCAGGTTATTAAAGTGAGCTGGCAGCAAGCATTCAACTTGATGTTTGCCTCAAGAAAAGAATGAATAACAAATTGGGATAAAATATGTTGAACAAGACAACATAATAAATCCTATGGGTATAAATCTGTCAGGGTAGCCTGATGTAGCTCTTCAGAGCATGTGCAGAGTGCTGACAGGGCAACGATGTCCAGCTGCAACCAAGCAGCTCCAGGGAGGCCAAAAAAGTTCCACAGACTCAAAGTGATAAGACTAAGGGCTATTTAATTGGTAAAGCACACTGAGATTAAAGTTAGGGCTTCTGGCAGCATACCAAGAAGCAATAAAGAAGACAGGAACATAAATCAGCATGGAAAGACAGACTGGCAGCATGTCTGGATACATTCTATAAAAATAGCCCATACAGCAGCAAGACCACCAGGAATTGACCCAAATGGTGAATTGTAGTGCCATACCTAAGCCTTTCTAAGGGCTTAACCACTTCCCAGACCCTATGGGGTGACCTAGTTACATTTACAGTATACAACCTCCTCATGTTGTTGCTCAGTGATGAGGCAAGACCTTCTGAGGCTGGCTAGCCAAAACATTCTTTGCAGCTGCACTCAAGATCACATCTCCTCATTCCTGCCATCCACTTAGAAAAACCTTTCCTGGGCACACCACACTCACACTGAATGCTTCAACAAAATCAAAGAGATAAGTTCACTTCTTCCAGCAATGATAGCTGTGTAAACCAAGGGTCAACAAACCCTTTCAGCTTCTGGACCAAATTCAGGATTTCTTTTCAGTGATGTGTGAGGCTAAGGGCAAAAGAGGGAGAACCAAAGCAACATTTCATTTTAACTTAAAGCTCCTAGTAGTAGTAGCAATTAAACTATATGAGAATGGGGAGAAACATACACAAAAGCCAAGAATCCAACAGATGATATTATCTGGAAGGGGGTGACCTTCTAGAGATCCCCAGAAGTTCAGATCAGACCCCAAAGATGGCCAGGTATAGCCTTGGGGCCCAATCGCATAGCGATAGGAGCAGTGGGAGTGGTTTGCCCCTGGTGGCAATTTTTGGGGTGTCCCAGCTTATAGCCATGCCTCCGCATGTTGTGACCACACCCCCATGCACCGTGGCCATGCCCCCACGCACCGCAGCCATGCCCCACACACCATGCCCATGCCCTGCACACTGTGGCCATGCCCCCCTCCTACTCCTCCACACACTCCAAGCTCTGCTGCTGTTGGGACATGATGTTCCCCACTATAGAGACAACATAGGCCTAAGTATATGATCAATAGTAGCCCAACAGAGTTTAAATTCTAGAGATTAAGGGGGGAAGGCAGAGTTACCTGTAGATGATCTCGATTAGGATACACCAAGTGAGGAGTATGGCATGCTCTTTCCTATCAGCTATCTGTTCATGATCAAACTATCAAGAAACATCTTTTCTCAATCAAAACAGCCTGTCAAACTGCCATTAGACATGTGTAATGTGTAACGTGCCTTAGTTTCTGTCACAAAGTTTTAATTTTCTATGAGTTAGATTACATCTATCATGGGCAGTGAAGGTGATGACAGCTAAGCCTATATTACCATTCCAATATACTTTTCTTTTTCTGCTTAATCACTACCTCAAGATGAGATTACCTGAATAATGTCCTTCTGAAGACTGAATATATTAAAGGTGTTAGAATTTAATAAACCATTGTCTTTCATGAAAAACAAAGGTTCATGTTGAAGAGAAGGAAAAAAATGAAAATGTCATTGCTTCCATCAAGAGCAAATTCCAAGGAGATAGCAGTGATTAATGCATTCTATTGTGTCCATTTTGTTAGGCTACACTTATTTTTCCTGCAGTATTGTACAAGGTCATTTGACCTTGGTGGTATCCATATAAAACAAAGCCTGCTTTAGTTTTAGTAGTAGTAGTGTGATAGATGATGCCACTGTGATTGAGGAGCAACTGATTGTGCATGGGGCCGAGCCAGTGAGCGGGATAGATGATGCCTCTGAGATCGAGGAGCAACTGACTGGGCCAAGGACTGGGCCAGTGAATGAGCAAGTCAACTTGCAAACATCCCCTGCACTGGAAGGTCAAACAGAGACAGAGTTGCCCCAGCCAGCTCATGATGGTAAGGGAACCAACAGTGATACAGAGGAGTTGCTGCCACCTGCGGCCATCAGCCCTCAATCACACAGAAAGCTGAAACGGGCTGCTCAGAGGGAGGCTACATGGACCAGGTTGAGGAAACAATAATAAGAAGCACCTGTTCACAGCAGCTATTTAAGTCTGCTGGAGTGGCTGCTTTTGCTTGCAGCAAATTACTAGCAAGCCTTCATAATCTTCATGTCTCCTGCTCCCTGAAACCCTCTGGACAGATCTCTGCCTCCTGAACCTTTGGACTGGACCTTGACCTGGCTCGGCTTGTGTTTTCCTTGCATTTGGTATATTTGGACTCTCCCTGGAAGTATTCCTGACCTCCCTTCTTCTTTGCTGGCTGTGGCTCAGCAGGGAGAGATTCCTGACAAGTTGCTGTCCTTGTTGAATAATCACAATGATCTGATGCTGTGTTTATATATCCATTGACTATTTTTATGCACTTAGTTTCCAAATTATATATGTTTATTTACAAATTATGGGAAAATATATTATTTATTAAAGCTGCAGTATGCATTGATCATAGAGATTTCATATGATTTCAATTAGGGGGCTAGGGAAATAGTGCACGACTGTTTCCATATTTTCATGACACACGCACCAGATTAAGTTGATGAACAAGTATGTCCAGAGTTCATTAGAAAGGGCCTCAAAGTTGGGTGATTGGTGGGCACATAGGAAGAACTTTATCAACCTCTTACAATAAAATTCTTATCAACACTTACAGATTCTGTCAAAGAAAAACATTGATCTAAATGAGTGAATGGTCCAAAATGAATCAGAATAAGGTGGCTGCCTATAATCCACTGTATAAGCTCAATAAATACACGTATTTGTATGTCAGTGGGATGTCTCACTGTTGTGCTTCATTCTTTTTTCTTTTCTTTCTCACAATGAACATACAGGCCAAATTCCATACACGTTTAACGTAACATAAATATACACCAAAGTAATTATGGGGGAACCCACAATTTTTTCAGCTAATTGTGTAAAAGCTCAGAGCTCACCTATTGCACAAATAACATCCCACCCATCAAGTAAAAAATGTATGAGAGGGCTGTCTGTGTGCTTATGAAACAATTGGCTATGCTAGGAACCACACTTGTACAGTCGTTGAGAAGGCAAAACTACTTGCACAGCTACTTTTACACTGGCATAGTATCCCAGTAGAATTGTGGCCACAGACACTTTGTACTGTCCAAATAGCTGTTGATAAATTGAGGGGGTTATTAGTTTTCCTTGGGAATAAGGAGGGAACTTATCAGAATATCTTCTCCCACATTGGTATCTTTTATTTATTGCTTTGAATATTTTAAAACTTAATGTAAATGCAAATAATTCTGAGATCATTCAATGAAATATAAAAGCGTAAGAATAATAAATTAAAAACTCTTTACAAAAAAACAATCAAGAGATCTGTTGCGCTAAATATACCAGATATCAAGCATTAGTTTGCTGGGCTCATTTGGTGAGAACAAGGGGAAAGGCTTTCTTGGTTGCAGTTTCCGGATTTTGGAACTCCCTCCCTAGAGAGGCTAAGATGCCTGCCTTCTTGCTGTCCTTCTACTGGGAGGTGAATGCTTTCCTATTCTGTCAGGCTGTTAGGAATTGGCTATGATAGGCTTTTAATGGTGTGGGTTTTGTTGTTGTTGATTTTTATGTTGTCTTTAGTGAATTTTAAATGGTTTTAACTATATTGTCCTGTGTTGGCAGCCAGCCAAGGCTTATAGCTCTCCAATTAGAACCTATTATCCGCAGTCACAAGTTTGTAATAGCTTGTTAGTAAATTAATGGTTGTCATTTTTCAGTCCAAGTTCACAATAAATCCAGAGTGACAATCCAGAAGTGAAGTCCATAAACAAGGTGAAGGTCAAGGTTTCTGGGAGCGTGAGTGAGGAATCCAAATGTAAGCCAGGTTCCTTCCACTTATAGAAATGATTACTTGCAACAGCTTTCTCCTATTCTGACCCCTCTTTATATAGGCTGGGAGTCTCTCCCTTCTGTTTGCCTAATTGAAGAGTCCTTATTATATAAATGCTCTAGGACTTCTGGACTTTCCCTTTTCCACCTATACTGGCTGCCATAAGTATTGTTCCTCTTATGTAGCTGTTGAGAAGAGTCCTGTCTAGGTCTGGGATGGGGGCATGACATATATAAATTGTTTTCTTAAAAAACAAGCATACATATTACAGATGCTTTTGTATGGTTTTTAATCTCTACTGGTTTTAATAATAATAATAATAATAATAATATGTGAGGTTCCTTGAGTCCATTGTTGGCAAAGAAAAGGGCAAGATTTGAATAAACTTAACAGGAACAACAAAAAGAACAACAACACATAGATTGATTTACTTGGCAATCAATGAGAGTAACCATTTCACATAAAAGAGCACTTGCAGATGAACATACAAAACATTTGACTTCAAAGTTCATGAAGCATTTCCATATCAATTAGTATTGCATCAAGAATAATGGAACAATATTAAAGAAGCCATGCAAACTCAGGATTTCATGTTCTACGTAGGCATGAGAACTTTTAAGGGAATTGTGCATATCAGGAACATTCTTGGTATGTATACATTTAGATCTGCTCCCCAGATTCGTGACAAGTTGCTGTTATTGTCGTTACCTTCAAATTATTTCTGACTTATGGTGACCCTAAGGTCATCCTATCACAGAGTTTTCTGGGACTGAGAGTGTGTGATGTGCCCAAGGACATGCAGTGGGTTTCCATGGTTGAGAGGGGAATTGAACCCTGGCCATTAGGGTCATAGTCCAATGCTCAGACCACTGCACTATGCTGGCTCTCTACTATAGTTGATATTTCATGCATAATGCTTCACCAAGAGCCATCTCAAGATATCAGGCTTTGTATGGAAACCTCAGCATGGGATATTCATGAACTGGCGTTGCTAAACCGAGTTTTTGTTTAAAGATGATGAGGAAAGGTACATAACTACAAATTGCCCTTGTATCAGCCTGTATATCTGACTTTTCATGTGTATGTGACTGAGCAATCATATGAATGGTGTGTAAGTTGTGTGGGTGTGCATGTGCCTTAAAACCACATGTCAAATTATGGTGACCCCATGAATTTCATAGGGTTTTCTTAAGCAAGGAATACTCAGTGGTGGCTTGCCCTTCCTTTTTCTGAAATATAGTCAAGCACCTGATATTCCTTTGTGGTCTCCCAACAAGTACTAAGCAAGATTGATCCTTTTATGCTTCCCAACTCAGATAGGATCTAGCGCCTTTGAGGTATTTAAGCTACTTGAATGGGATACTCTAAGCCTAAAGAATGTAGTGAGTATGAAGAGTCATAGTAGAAGATCTTGAAAGAGTTTTCTGGGCTAAGAATATATTTCCATCCATGTGGTTCAAAAATATTCATTTTTCCCTCAAGAAGTCCAGCATTTATGGAAATAAATAAATGGATTTTGTGTCTTGAAAAGAAAATGTAATCTAGCAAGTCTTTTGTTGCAGCAGTTTGTCCACTCAGCCTTATAGTTCTCATGAAAATTATAGCCTACATACTTCCAGTAATAACAATTCATGACATACATTATTTGCTTCAGTAAATGTCTTTTCTTCCTGGATGTGACATAAAAACTCCCATTTATAATGTTGAATGCCAGATTATTACTGGCTAGAACACATTTTATTTCTGAAATACCAGACCTTGACAGTTTTCACTAAAATGGCTAATATTAAATCAGCCCTTTTGGACTTGAAGTTGTGCAACTCTAGTACCAAGCCTTTGGTTGCAGATATCAGTAGAGGCATTCTAGACTTGTTCACTCTATTAAATGATGAAGGGCCTGGATAAATTTTAAAGGAATGAAGTTTAAATTGAAATAAATGGACATAATAAATTACCTTGATCCAGCATTTCCTTTCAGGCAGACTGGCTACAGTGTTGTTATGTGAACCTCCCCTATGGTTGTTCCACTAACTTCAGTGGAAGTAGCAGAGCTGTAGGTAAATTCCTTTGCAGGTAAAACATTTGTTGTCTCCAGTGATGTAAATGAGCACCACACAAACACACAGTTCTTTGTGTTCATTGGAATTTTGTGGGATTTTGGATTTCCATGGAAAGTACTGAGTTCTGAAACTGTTAAAAGTTCTTAGATCATCAGTAAGCCAAATATCAATTTTGCCAATCATATATGTTGGGTTTAGAGGCCTAGGGTTTTGCAAAGTAATAATATAGACTCTTTAGATTCTTAGATAGTGCAGGCTTTATTATTCTGTGGTTTGTTTTCTTTTCAAAGCCACAGAGTAACTGTTTTAGCCCTCCCACATCACTAATAGAAAACTTGGGTTTGACTGTCCATGCTTACACCAGGACATTCTTAGAAACATGCCCTCAGTCTAGGAATGGATCTGCCACAGACATCATAATATGTTACATTAGAAGGAAGGTGGGAAACCTGTATCCTTCCAGATTTGGTTGCACTACAGCTTCCCAGCATTCCTCACAATGGGCTACACTGGCTAGGACTGCTGCGAATTGCCGTCCAGTAACATCTGGAAAGCCACACAATTCCTACCCGAGCATTTAAATAAAAATTATAGTTTGTTGACTTTGTGCAGAGCTGCCCTATAATGATGTATTGGTGATGAGCAAACTTTCACTTTGAATGGACACCACCTTCATGAAATTTCTTGGTGAACATTTGGGGCAGGTGGGTAGGTGAGGGGAAGGTTATCTGTTTTCTGCAAGTCCTGCCCTGGCTTGTAATGTTGGCGTATATGAGGTGTTGCAAAGGGTTACTGAACATGTTCCTTGCTTTGGTTGTTTGTATATTTCAGCTGTTCTCAAAGCTTTTTGAACAATTCATTCCTAGGTATTTATTGTATCTGCTGGAGGTTTTGCATCTAATTTGCAATGTAACTGGCATTCCCTTTTCCATTTTATTCTTATTAGCTGGAATTAGCATTTATTTATCACAAATTGATGTCTACTCTTCTAAGAGAAGAGGCAGTCCTTAGAATTACGTATAGAGAATGGACTACAGTTAGGACAGAAAATGGACTACAGTTAGGATTTGTGTAGACAAAACTGAGGCTGAAAGCTATGATTCATAATAAAACATCTGAAAGCAGAATGTTGAACTTTGCCTAAACATAGTAAACAGCAGAGTCAACATAATGCTACAGAAGGTAGTCATAAAGAAGTGTCAGCTGGGCTCCACTCTTGTCCTTGTGAATGTAAATAATCACAATCCCATAAAATGGTGTGGAAATGTAACTACAGTTTCCCATTAAAGGGTAGATTCACTAAATCAAAGCTGCTCATTTACATAAGCAAAAATAATGATTATCTAGATTAGATATGTTTAAATGTAACTCAAGGCTATAAACAGATGGCCCTGCCATGCATTAGAATCAGTTGCAGCATTCATGATTGTTAATTGACATAATAAGGCATCTAGAAACAACTGACAGGCACTTCCATAATAACATTGTCTTGAATTAGGGGAGAAACTTAGCCATGAGCAATTAGTGACCTTTAGCCTCCACATTAACACATCTAATGGTGACTGGCAGAGTAATTAGAGGGAAAGTCACCCCAGCAATATAGATTGAGCTATTATGGCTATCCATTAAGGTGACCATGACTGCTTTTAAATTAAATGGGAAAAAATGACTCTTTGATCATATCATGGAATAGCTACATAATGTATGTAAGTCGTGTCACAAATGGCACTGATTTTTGTTCTTATCAGACAGTTTACCATGTGATGGCCACAACCCTGCAAATATTTGTGTGTACTTTAAATAAGCTGTTCTAATTACCAGTACTATGTTACTTTAATTGCATAATTTTTAATTCTCTTAATACAAATTTACACAAATGTCTAAGATTATACTTTACACCTGTGCTGAGTATTGACATTGTTATAGAAATTAATATTTTGAACTTCCATGTGCAAGAATTGTTAATGTGTGAAGACGCCAAAATTACAAATGCAAACATAATTGGTACAATGGTGTCATTTCATTACAGTTTAAAATTCTGTAGGACAATGACAAAGTCTATGCAAAAGTGCATAGAAACTATGGAAACAGAACACAATAACTTCAGGAGTTGACCTTGAGAAAAAAATGGGACATAAAAGATGAATAAATCCATTGGTTCCAATCTAGCTAAAAATAAACACGATAATGTCTCATTGAAAACAATGGGAATTTAATCATGACTAAATTGTTCCACTTATTTTAATAGATCTGTCATAACTAATTGGCTTTAGCTGAATTGATGTTATTGATTTTAGTAAGCTGCAAGCCTGTTCATATCAGTGATTTGAGAAATCACTCTAAATTCAGTTAGAAAACATCCATTGCTTTAATTGTGCAGCTTATAGGAGGCTTAATAGTAAAAGAAATGATGAAACTGATGTGGTAATTCTTAGATATGGTAAGATTTTATGAGGTTCTTACAGAATATCAGTTAGAAAAAAAAGGATTGTGAATGCACATAATCACTGTGACCTGAGTCCAGTTCTTAGTCCCACTATAGTAGATGCACTGAATCAATAGAACTTACATAAAGATATACTTACCCATTTCCATTGATTCAGTGGGTCTACTCTAATTTGTACCAGGCCAATGACTGCATGTTATTTCTCTTGATTTGGCCAATGAGGCTCTCAAAAAGCAATTCATTAAAGGAATCTTGGATAGTGCACTGTTTCAGAAATCACTCTCCTTTTTTGTCCCCTGGGGTTTACACTAAGATTATTTATTACTTATTTATTTCTTATTTAATTACATTTTTAGCTTGAGTTTCCTCTATCTGCATAGTCTCTCTGTAGCACTGGTGAACCTGAGAGGTTCAGTGGGCCGATGCTTATGTTGACCTATTCCTCAGTTTAGAATTTATTATTGTTCCTGCTACTGAGAGGGAATGTTCCCCCCAGCAAAAAATGCCTGGGGACAGGGGTTGAAGAAATTTGCAAATAATCAAATCTGTGAAAGTCAGACTCAGAAATATAGAGGGCTGATTGTACTTTTAAATCAACAATTAATCTCATTTAATCATTTACTTTTAAAATGTCTTAGCTGTATTGTGTTCTTAGATTGTAAGCTGCCTTAAGTCCCAATTTTGGAGGAGGAGGAGGAGGAGGAGGAGGAGGAGGAGGAGAACAACAAGAACAACAACAACTAGTGATGAATACTGTTGGGATGTACCGTACATCCCAGTACAAACACACCTAAAGGAATAACAGCAGTGGGGAAAAAGCTGGTTCATGTATGATGATCTCTTTGTACCATGCAATTTTTGTGAAACAATCTTGCTTCTATGAAGATTTTTTTTCTTTTTTTGCAGAAACAAGGAATCATTCACTAGGATCCAATGAGCCACAGGTTCCTTAATTTTACAAAGATGGCACATTCAGACAACCAGCTGGTTAAGAAGTTGAATTCATTTCTTTTCAATGTATGTCTTTAACAGGCAAAAAAGAAGGATAAATATTCCTCTCTCCTCTTCTGTCCTTTATGGGAGAGTTTTCCTAGACCAATGGTTAGATTTAATTCTAATCATGACCTTTACTTTTAAATGTCAGGAAAGTCCACCTCATCCAGCAGACATCCTACCTTATATTGTTCGTAGAACACAGTCAGTGGCGTTTTAAATAAGTTCCTAATGGGTGTCCAGTTTTTCATCCAGATGATACATATGTGGAAGTTTCTCTAATACATAGAATCATAACAATTCAGATTGGGGAGAAAAAGTGATTAAAAAGAAGGGGAATAAATATAGAGATGCAAATTTTATGCTAGCTTTACGGAGTATCTAAATCTGTGTTCTTGGATCATCGATTAAATTGCATTTAGATGTAAACAGTAGCCAGGCTTCCTTTATGCTGAAGCTAATATACTGACAGAAAATCTGAGGCTTAATTCATATCTTCAGATAAAACTAAACACCCAACATCAAACAAAAACCATTTCTCTGTTGAAGTAAATAAACACCTTTTGGAAGACAAAGAAGGATAGACCCAGGCAGACACATACCTTCTTTGGGAGGGCATTCCAAAGTTCAAGTAGTATCACAGAAAAGACTTAGTCCTTTGAGCCTACCACTACATCTATCGTGGTGGCAGGATGTGGGCAGGAGCTCTGATGTTGGCCTCAGTGCTTGAACACTTCAGTTTGGAGGAGATGGTTTTCCTAGGAAGATAATGCACTTTGGCATTCTGACGCCAGACCAATTAAGGCCTGAAATGTCAAAACCAGCAATTTGAACTGAGTACCATTAGCTGCTGGTTTCAGGGAATAATTTGACAACTACAGTTGAAACTTCTGCACAGTGTTTGGAGGCATCCCGTACATTGCAATAATCTAACCTAAAAAAAAAGAAAAAGTGCAGAAGACATTAACAATTGATACCTTTCTCATGAAAATTTGAGATTTTTGCACATGCACAGAGGTTTCTACCATTTCCTGCTCATGAATACCAGGTCCTGGTATTGTTCCCAGTTCAGTTATGGTACATCTTTTGAACCTCTGATGGGCATAGTTTGCCCAGCCATTCTTCTCTGTGGCACATGTTAGACAATTGTGTTAACAAAAGCATAAAGCTGTGATGTGGATACATGGGCAATGCTCTTACACAGCTTCGTAATATCAAGGGATGCTGCCACCTCTGATGTCAGTTGGGGAGGGAATGCACACTGGATTTCAGTCTGAAATTTAAAGGAGTTATCCAAAATACCAAACTTTTTTTTGAAGATTAAAACCCTTAGATATCTTTTTTAATGTTCAGATTAAAATGTGAAGTAGATTCACTGCCTCACAGATGTCAGAGCCACTGACCTCCATTGAGAAATATGCAACTTTATTGTCAGATTTTGATCTCCGTTACCATAATCTCTGCATCTCTGCACAGTAGGGTTGGAGATGTTGTTGGAACTGCAGCTTCTATCTGCTCCAGCCAACATAGCTAGGGGGATGAGGAATGCTGGCAGTGGTAATACAAGAACACTTGGAGAACCAGGCACTCCTCATACCTGTTTTATAGGCCATTTCTGCACTACAGTGTTATAGTGCTCTTAATCCACTTTCAACATCCCATGAAATCTTGGGTATTGCAGTTTAGGGAGGGGTTTTTAGAATTCTCAGCCAGAGAGCTCTTTGGCCCCAGTAAACTACAAGCCCCAGAAGGTTGAAAGTGGAATAATAGTACTTCAACAGTGTAGGGCAGAAATGGCCATGGCACATTATAGGTGGTCACCTCATTTTGAGGTCAGGGACCTTTTTCTTTTCATCCCAAAACCATCAAGGTCATTTGCAAGATGCTCATTAAGTCTGAAATTCTGAACAGTACTTGCTGCTGCCATCAAACATTCTCTTTTACTGGCACAGTGAGATAGTTAAAATTTGTTTTGGTTCCTGGTAGCTAAGATACACTGTTCTTTTGGGTCAGGATTGATTTTACAAGCTTGCATTTTTCTTTACCTGTGTGTATGTTGAACTGTGGTATAGTTGAGCAAGGACTGAAGAGTCACAGGGAGGGAAAGACAATGAATTTAATTGCAGTATAGACTTCTAAGAATTTCATTTTTCTTACTGAAGTGTCATTCTTTATATTTAGTTTCTACAGAGTATATTTTCATGGAAAAACTGTTCCAAGGCTGTCTGGATAATAACAGGAAGCCAGGGATGGTAATACATTCATTAAGAGTCACAGAGAAGAGGTTGACAAGTAGGCAAAACAAATTAGTCTTGATTCTAAGGTAGAGTTTCTTGACCTATGGAAATCCATGGATGAGTGGTTGCTGCTGTTGGTAGTGGGGCTGTCTGTAAACTGGGCCATTTTCCCCCTGTTATCTTCTGTACTACTTCAGAAACTGTGTTAAAGTGCTCTTCTTTAGTATGGGGGAAGGGATCAAGGGTGAGAATCAAATTTCCAAAGGGATCAATTATTCCAAAAAAATTAAGAGCCATTGGTCTGAGGTTTCAATCCTATCAACATGTACTTTGGAGTGAGCTCCACCAAACACAACAAGATTCATTTCTGTGAAAAAAATATTGTATGGAGTCTTACTGCATGACTATTGTCACTTCTTGGGCAAAGAGCATTGGATGAAGGTTTAATGTCTGACAGTGACTATGACTTGGGCCGGCAGGTGCTGATCACGCACTATTTCATTTTTGGCTTGTAGCCGAAAATGGTGAGTGATCATGCGTTGCTCCAGGGCCCTGAGCACACTTACCGTGTGTGCAGAGCCTCCGGAGCCACGGCACTCACGCTTCCTGCCCCAGCGCAGCCTGTGAAAATCCCAAATGTACTGCGGAAGGAAGAGGAGGAGCCCTCACGCTGCCTACTCGCCAGCAGGCAGCAACTGCGGAGGCAAAGCAGCGGGGACATGAGAGCCTCTCACAAGAAGCTGTTCACGTGATCCCCGTGCCCCAGCGCCACAAAAAGGTAAGGTGCAGAAAGGGCCTTGGACTGGTCCAAATCATTTTGCTGCCTGAGGTAAAGTGTAAGATAGTGTTCCTCTTTCCACTTCCAGACACAGAACTTGGAAGTAATGACTTCTAAACACCATAGCTAATTCCATAACAGTTTCTAAGGCCTTTCCAAGGTTACCTTTTGAAGGCATTTTAAGAGGTGTTGTGACAGGAATTCTTAAACATTTTGCTGTTCTCGTATCAATTTTTTCCTATCAAAAAATTAATGAACAGTATGAGTAACACACAGTTCTTTTTGTTCACTGTAAAACAGGAGTGGTTTACTTTCCAAATGTTCAAAGTGGGTTTCCAAGCAGTACTATCAAAGCCAACCAGAATGGCAATTGAATCTTACTTCAACACTAGTTATAGGACAGCATCATCCACCACATCTGAAGGCAGCAAGTTATTTTAGGGCAGGCTGCTTGGGATGCAAAATGTGGTGTGTACCATTCAGCTTCTGCTTTGTGAGGATCCTGCCACACTCTGACTAAATTTAGATTCAGATCCTGTGAAGCCTCTAGAAATTTTCAGACAATCCCACAACCCAATGGTATTTATTCTAGATTAAAAGTTGTTATTATTTGCCATCAAATCACCAGTGACTTAAAGCAATCGTAGAATGAGAGACCTCAAAGATCCCCCGTCATCAACTGCCCAGCTCAGGTAATACAGCCTCAGGGCCGAGGCTTCCTTGATTGAATTAACCCACAAGTAGTGTGCTTTGTATAAATTGATTCAGTTTCTATGTTACAAGATAGAGTCGTACCTGTGGACCAAATCTTGTGATGGGGGAATATTAGGCTGTCGGGGGCAGGAGAAGAATTAGAATAAAGATCAGATGAGTAATTGTGCTTAGGATAAGATTTCAAAGGCACAGAAAGATGCAAGGTAGCAATCTTGGAAAGGGCAAATTATGATGATAAAAATGAAAGTGATGAGCACATTTTGTTATTTTGCTTCTAATATTACTACTATTTATTCTCATGAGGAAAAACATTCAATGCTATATTAAAATGTGCATCAATGATTAATAAAAACTGTGTAGAATTAGATGTGTGGTGCTGTCTCAATCAAAGCAAAAGGCTTGGCTGTTCTGAATATTGCGTATTATGGCAATACAGCTCTATGAATTCTTCTTCCTTTTGACTACAAAAAATGAAAGGAAAACATTGTTATGTAATGATATATGTAAAGAGTAATTATGAAAATGCAGATTACAGCTTGCTCTGGATGTATCACTTTCTTATTCTCTAATCTTTTCATTCTAAGACTACTTACCAGAAATATGTCTAATTGAACTCCATGGTTTTCTTCTGAGTCAACTTCCTTGGAACTGAACAATAAGAATTCTTCTTGTTATTGGCCAAATGAAATAGCTGTAGTATAATAGCTGGATTTTTATTTGTTAAATAACTGAAAATTAATCTTCAGAAGGCTTTGACTGTTCCTTTAGAAGACAGTAACCAGCATTCTAGCTAATGAACCTGGATTACAATGACTACTTTGGTTTGGATTTTAAACTTGGTCACTTGCAAGCTGCACTTTGTGCTACTGTATGAAGAACATTTAAAAAGAATCCCATATAAAAAGCAGGGAAGACGTAAAAAAATTAATTAATGAAAAAGCAAATCATCTTTATATGAGTGGTCAGGCAGCACAATTTGCTACTGGTGCCAGTAAAATTAATGGGATGTAATTTTGTGGGCAGTTTGTCAAATTATATTAATAGTTCTACAAAAATTATTGCTCCTTGCTTCTTAAATAATTACAGCTACTGCTGTCTCATAAGAAAGAAATATATAGTTTAGAAATATACCATTTCTAAACTATGAATGCTGCTATGAATGCTATGGAATCTGCTGTGGTGAAATTTTTTGAGGCAGTCATCTGATAGAGGTTTTTTTTTTTTAATGATCAGTTGAGATAGTCATGTGCCCGGGTAAGAATCACAGTGCCAAATTCTGTCAACATGAAACTCATGCATTCATTAAAAACAAACAAACCTCCTTTCATTTTAATGGAGGAGAGGTGACAATTTACTTCAAAAAAAAAAAAAAAAGGAATGTGAGTGCAGGTCAGGCATAATAAGTGCATAACAAAAAGTAGTAGCACAATTTTGGTGCTCTGAACTGCTAACTTTGCATCCATGGACCATTAAAAAAAGTGGAGTTATGAATTTTTAATGGCCAAATATGAAGATACAGTACAACCAATTACTACCTCATAGTTTACAGAAATCTTAGGATGGGCTAATTGTCCTAATGGTGATGACACTGTAATTTAAGCAGTTTCTATTGTGTGGGCAATAAAAGGTCACAGATTTCTTCTTTGAACACAGCTGGCTTCAAATAGAGAAGGCTGTATTGCTTATAAAGAAGTGCAAACTCTTCACATTAAATGGTGTATGACCAAACAAGCTGCATTCATTCATCTGCCTTCCAAGACAGCTGGAAGTTGAATTCAGAGACAGCTAATTGCCCTGGGGACCTTTTTTTTTTTTTGGCATGTAGCCCATTGGTACTCTTCAGGGGTGGAGTAGCTTCACACAGAAAGCCTCAAAGCATCTGGGCTGTTGCTGCTGCTGCTGAATGCCACTACTGAGAGATTTACCATCTGCCCTTGAAAAAGCCAGTAGTCTGGCAAGCCAAGGAACATATGAGTTCCTGATATAAAGCCTCTCTGATTCAAAACCACTCGATGAGACCAGAACTGTGTATTTAAGTTATAGATAACAGAAACCCTCAAGTTAAGAAAAAATGAATGAACCATAGAAGAGATGAGCAGTTCTTAGCGTGCTGACTATACTGATTTATGTGTGTGTTAGTCTGTGTCAGTATAGAAAGGGGTCTTGTAGCACCTGGGGGAAGTACAAGAGAGATTAAAAAAAATACATCAGAGACTTAAATACAATATCAACTAATTGGAGATCTGTAGCCCCCCTCACCTCCCTTTGCAGCCTTCTGTGTCACTTTCTCCAAACAAAAACTATTCCAGGGGTTACCCCACCTTCTGGACATGGTTTGAGGGGACAAGGGAAGTGCTACAAAAAGAAGAGGGAATGGTTTCCCCTCCAGTTCTACTCAAGGAAAGAGTTCCATCAGGGGAATTCCCTTTCTGGATCTCAAGCTCCAGAGCTTTCAGTGAAATGAAAGCTAGTAAACCTTAGTAATTGAGGCATGGATTTTGCTTAGACATTATGCCGAACCATGGTTTGTGGACCCACTTTATCTTAGAAACCAAACCAAGATGTGACATTCTGTACATGCAGTGGATACATGGTACACAGCTGTTTGTGTGCTTTCTTTTTCTGCTCCCTGATATTTCATTCTCTAGTTGCAACAGCTTCCACCCATATCTGCAGACAGAGACAGATATGTAGCTCCACACTAACGCTTGACTTGGCACAAGAGAATTTTACCTCTCTTCTTTCCTTCCTGCAGGCCTTTGTGTTGCCTGAAAACTCGTTCCAGAGGATTTCCTGACCATCTGGAGTATCTTTTAGGGTGAACAGAGGGGAACCTCTCTTGACTCTGCTGACAGTTATGGTTCCATCAGAGAAAGTACCTCATCAGAATCTGTTCTCAGTCTGTACTCTTGAAGACAGAGCAGTGGCCGTAAATATGAACTCTATGGTCCTTTTTGCATGGCATTTGCTATGCGAAAGGGCCCCTCGAGTGTCGCGTAATTGTGAGGAGCGATCTGCATGACTCACTCACAATCGTGCAATGCTACAGGGTAGGCCAGGTGCTGCTCGCACACTTTTTCATTTTTGGTTTTCAGCTGAAAATGGTGTATGATCGCGCATTGCTCCAGGGCCCTGCACGCACTTGCCGTGCGTGTGGAGCCTCCAGAGCTTTGACGGTTGCGCTTCCTGCCCCAGTGCGGCCTGGGAAACTCCCAGGCTGCGCTGCGAAAGGAACAGGCGGGGCTCTTGTGGTGCCTGCTTGGAAGCAGGCAGCTTGTGCAGAGCTGAAGCAGTGGGGATGTGAGAGCCTCTCGTTGGAGGCTGCTCGCGCGATCCCCACACCCCAGTGCTGAAAAACAGTAAGGTGCAGAAAGGGCCCCTATCATAAACATCCATTACATCACAAGGGTTCCTTCAGCACAATATCTGGCTGAACTACCGGGAATAATAACTTGCCTTTTATGAAGTTATTGACATCAAGTGCTACATATTAATTGATTTTGTCAAGATTGCAAGCAGAGTCTTTCTTCCTCTTTTTAGAAGGAACTGATTGCCATGTCGATTACTGTTCTTTGTATCTTTTTATCTTAAATCTGCTTTTCCATGATTATTTGGAGACATTCTATTAGTACTGACAAAGAGCCAGCTAGGCTTTGAATAGTTTGTTTGCTCAATATTTTAATTGTTTCTTAAAGTTCTAGACTGCTTATCGTGCAGTGTTCTACAAGCAGACAAGAATACAATGTTAAAAGAAAACAATAAGATAATAAAACACATAAAGTAAGTGGAAAAACAGCTACTGAGCTCCAGAAAGTTCTAATGTAGTTTTGATTCCAACATAGTAGCTATTTCATATTATCCAGAGAGGGGAAGGGAGGGTGAGACATTGCCAGGGCATATCTTCTCTTACTGAGGAGCTAAAGATGCATCTCTTCCATTAACTGGGTAGGGCATTCTTTGTCAAAATGCCAAATATTCCCTCTTTTATAAGTCAAGATGGTTTGTTGGGAAGACTGGTCTCTTGACTGTGGAATACAGGCTTTAGAAATGTGAGAAAAATCAATTAAAAGCCAAGTTACTGTTGTTAAAAACTGATGACAGAAGGCTTCTGGGGGGTGTTTCCTATTTTTTGAAGTTGGAAAGTGAGGAAGCATCATTTAAAAATATTTGTTTGGAGGTATAGATATTGTCACAAAAGCACATATAGGTTTGCTTTGGAGTAAGTTTTTGCAAATCTACTGTGCAATTCCTTGTTATTGCTCTAATGGCTTCCAGTTTCTATACTTCTAGAAATAGACAGAGAAGGAACATATATTGCAGATTCTCAGTAGTGGCATCAGGTTCTGGGGAGCAGTGAATATAAGTAACTGGATCTAACTGGATATTCATAGAGATGGTATTGGATAGGGGAAATACAATTCTTGCAGATATCCTGGGGGATATCTTGTCACAGGTCTTGGTCATAATGACATTAAACAAAGCTTCCACACATTCTTTTTTCTCAGTATGAAATTCAAAGCTGGTGTGGTAATTTTCTTCACTTGGGGAATATTTAAGGAATCCTGAGGCCAGCCACAGGAGTTTTGTTAAAGCTACCAACTTTTTTTGTGGAGAACTTTATGCACTGCTCTGCAAATTCACGGTCCAGTCATTACTTTATGAACTAAGATGTGTATGAAGACAAGATAGTCTTCCTCAGACTCTTTCCACTTCAACTTTAATGTACCAAAGAAAAAATAAATTTATATTGGACTGTGGGTTATTTTCTGACCCTAGCTGAGAACCAGGCTAGCAATAGGGTTAGCAATGTGGTCAAGGTTTGGGTTAGCTAGGAAGCTTCATGTCCAGATCTTGTATTTCTTAACTACAGTATCCCACTTGAATAAGGCTAACTTACTGACAACCAGAATACAACATTTCTGTTTCTCAGCATCATGATTTTGCAGAAATGACATGAAAAAAAAATTGTTCTAATATTTATATGGGTTAGGAGAGACACACAGAAAATTTATGTATGTATTTATTTATTGCATTTATATCCCACCTTTCTCCCAAATGGGCTCCAAGGAGGCTTACAATATTCTAAAAATATCTTGGAGTGTGTTGTGGGGAAGCAGTTAGTCTAGCCACATTATGTATGACAAAACAAGAACAATATAACATTGTATATGAGAAGTGGCTAACATTTTGAGACACCCTTAACAATTTTTCAGGTGACACTGTTATAGAATGCCTCCATTATGGGTCTAGTTTTCTGAGAATTCTGTAACAGAATATCACTCTGCAGTGCTTAAATAATCCACCCTGGTATGTAGGGACTTAAATAAACTGTCAGAGCTACATTTGGAGACATATTTGACTCTTCCATTTCTTAAACTCAGAAATGAGCTGTTGGGATTTCTTTCGTTTTTAGATATACACACTTGCATCCAACGTAGATGGGACTGCATTCAGACTTTGTTGGACATGACTAAGGCCCTTTCCACACGGGGTAAAAAAAACGGCTTAGGGCGACCTCATCCAGAGGTCGTCCACACCATGGGGTGCGCTAGGGCGGTTTGAAAAATGGAGGTTCCACACCTCAAACCGCCCTAGCACGGCCGCAAGGGGTGGCGCGGTGCATTTTTTAAAAACCACATTTCATGTGGTTTTTAAAAAACGCGAGCGCGCTAACCCGTTGCAGCGCCCTGTTTGAAACAGCAGGGACGCGCTAGCGCATCCCTGCAGAGCTGCCCGGGGGCGGGCTTCCGGCTGGTGCGCTGCCCTGATTGGTGGAGTGCCGCTGGAAGTCACCGGCCGCCATTTTGGGCGCTGCCGAATGCCGCCGAAATTCGCCAGCGTGTGGAGCGGCGAACGAGCGCTCCCCGCAGGGACGGAGCAACCCGTTTTCAGGTAAGATCCGTCCCTGCGTGCGCTGCCCCGTTTCCTTGTCCCCCGTGTGGAAAGGGTCTAAATTGATTTCAATTGATAGACTTATCAATGTTGTTGTAGTTGTGTTGCTGTTGCTGCTATTTGTTATGTTTGTTACGTTATCAAGTTGCCCTTGACTTATGATGGCCCTGTGAATAGGAGATCTCTAAGAGCTCTAGTCATCAACAGACTTACTCCAGTCTTGCAAACTGAGGACTGTGACATCTTTTATTAAACTTATCCATCTGAAATCATTCCTTTTTTCCCCTTACTGCTCTCCACATTGCTGAGCATTATCTTCTATCCATTCTAAATCTAAATTTAATTCTATGACTTAATCTGTATCCAATCCATGACTGCAGCACAGGATATATAATTCCACTAAGACCTAAGTCATGCTTTGATAAGTCTAGAATCAGAAGCTTTTGGATGTTGGAAAATGTTGGGAGTTAGAATCTCCTGAGGTATTAGCCCTTTTTGGGGGGAAACATGAAAGCTAAAACTGTTAGAAATCACCTTTCTTTTAGCAGAGTAGCAGATAAGCATGGCTCAGTCTCACATTACATCCCTGAACTGAAACTGTCTCAAAATAAACAAGACAGGCAGTTTCAGGTTACAAATTTAGACAAAATTTACTAATGACATTTACATTCACTTACACATGGAGAGCCTAGATCCTAACTAGCTAATGAAAAGATTAGGTAAAGGAAAGAGCTTTGAAAGTTTGCCTGGGGCATTTTGTGCATTTTTGTTTGGCCTAAGGGACTGCTATTTTGTAGATTTTAGATATTATTATATTTTGCTGTACAGCCAGTGTGGCTACCCCGAGTATGTTTTTGGATAACTGTAAGTCTGCCAAGGGATGGGGAGGAGATTAGGAAAGTCACCTTCTACCCATTGTTACAGGATGTCCTCATTCACGTGTCTTTGGATCAGTATGTATAAAAATGCAAACTGAAACAAGATTAAAGAGAGAACCACAGTCAAATGTGTCATACACAGAGATATTGCCCATGGGTATAGAAAGATGGCCATGGACACCCACTGGATAACCTTGGGCATGTCACATGCTCTCAACACCCAGAAAATCCTGTGACAAGTTCACCATAAGGGTCTTTCCTCACTATATCGTTATAGTGCTATTATTCCACTTTCAACATCTTGTGGAATTCTGGGGTTTGTAGTTTTACTGAGGCCAAAGAGCTCTCTGGCTGAGAATTCTAAATGTCCCTCCCTAAACTGCAAATCCCAGGATTCCATAGAATATTAAAAGTGGAATAATAACACTATAACAGTGTAGTGCAGAAAGACCGTGTCAGAAACAACTTGAAGGAACACAACAACAGCAATAGAGAGATATAATTTTATTGAATAAAGAAAGGAGGTATTGCTAAGGCAGTGGGAGAACTGGAGACAGGAGGCTGAGACCAGTGCTACCTATAAATAGCACCCATGGACTAATGTCAGTCCATGAACCATCAGCTATCAGTCAATGGAAAGTTTCCTGGATAAAAAGAAATAATTGTAGCCAATGGGTATAAATATGGTACCTCTTCCTGGCACATTGGGGTAAAGTGGCTCATGGAACAGAAACAAGATTGGTAGAAGAGGGAAGGATGATAGAGAAAGAAGAAATGTCTATAAGACTTTCAGAACTGGAGATTTGGAGGAATGTGCTTCTAGACCAGGTTTCTAGGAGTCTGAGACTGCTAGGAGCAAGACTGCCCTGTTTTCCACTGTATTACTAGTTGTGGCAAAGTTGCCTGACAGCTTTGTCTCTCATGGAGATGACTTCTAATATTTGGCTTTAACAAGAGGTAAAGAAATGGCTAGAGACTATTTTGGAAAGGGGAATGCTACTCTCTTCCTTCCCCCAGCTGCACATAATGCAACTGAACACAAAGACTGACAGTTTGTTTTTAGGTTGAGACTGAAAAAAGAGTTCTGGGACCAAGTCTGGGCACTGAAGCTTCGTATCATACAGGATGTCTCCCTGAAGATCTCATATGGAAGCAACAGCCTTTGAATGTGGAGAAATGGTTGGGGTATTTAGTGCTGAACATCCACCTGTGATCAGCCTATGTATCTGCTAAGAAATAAAAATATTACAAACTAGTAAGTCTCCTAGAGGCAACCAAGACTAGGAAACAATACATTCTTTTGTTTCCCTGCACTCTGCGCAAATACTTAAAACAACTTGGGCAAACAGGTGTGTCTTTACCTTTGTAAAAGTACAGTTTATCCATATAGAGTAAAAAGGTTACTCTCCCTGAGTGGTACTTTCTGTGATTAGTTACTGAAATGTTAATATATTCCCCCCACAAAAAGGACAATGGAATGGGATGAATAATTCCAGATCCACTTGTACTGGGGTTACTGTTATAAAGTCATCATATATCCTTCCCCTCCTGCAGCATAAATATTTCATTGGACATCCCTGAATGTATCTAGCTGGCCTGTTTCAAAGATCACTCTTCTGTAAGTTAACCGGTGTTGGACATAGATGGCTCTGAAATATATTTTACCTAGTATCGCATACATTCAGCTATTGTCAGTTTTTCTAAAGAGCACAGCCCCTTTGGTTAGTGGTAGTAGCTGAGGTCTTCAGAAAGGCATTACATAATTTTCTACATCCTCAGATATTTAATACTAAGATATCATGAAATAAAACTGAAGGTCATTTTCAGCACACTCAATCCATTGCAATTGAATATAGTTAGGAGTATGAGGATTCCTATTGTGTAAATTATTAAAAAAAATATGCAATTGGAATGGAAACAATATTTTTAAAAAATCAAAAATATGTTTCTTGAGTGTCAAGAAACCGTGATAAGAATTCTGTGCTGAAGAGAATCTCCACAAGTCAAGCCTTGTTCCACACAAAATCTGCACATGATTGTTTTGTACAGAACATCAAACTTTCTGCACATTTTCCTCAGCATTTTCCTTCAGCAAAGAAATGCTGTTGGAGGCTTGATGGTTGTTTTGAGCAAAAAGCCCAGCATTTTCTGCAGTTTTTCAAGACCTTCTGATAGCAGGAAGAGAATTGCTCAAATTACTTGTTGCATCCTTTCAGAAGAACATTATCAAAGAATTATAAACTTAAAATGGAATAATCATAGCAGCCACCTTTGTTACTGGAGAGTTTACAACATATTGTGTGTGACTACAACAGCTTGATATCAGAAAAACAATTATGCAAACTGGCCTTTATTTGCATCTGTCATCAAGAACCTCAGATTAATTGTGTTTACATGAAACAATTAGATTTAATTCTATTCTTTTTAAAAATCATACATTGTAAAGCATTTACTATCAGTTTGTTTTGTACTTTATGGAAAGTGTTTCTGTATGTCAAACTGGATTTGTGGCTGTAGGGAAGCAGACCATAAAATGCCCACTTATTCTCAGTGTAATCTCTTACCTCTAAATAAACAGGACATTTCAGAGGCCCTTTCCGCAGCTCACCTTTTCTTGGCACTAGGGTGTGGGGATCGCGCAAGCAGCCTCTAGCGAGAGGCTTTCACGTCCCCATTGCTTCAGCTCCGCAGCTGCTGGCTGCTCACTAAAGCTCACCTCTTCCATAGTGCAGCCTGGGACTTTCCAGGCTGCCCTGGGCAGGAAGTGTGAGGCCTATCAGAGCTCTGCACGCAGGAGTGACGCCCCGGACAACATACAATCATCACATTTTTGGCTCAAAGCCAAAAATAAAGTGCGCGAGAGACCTCCAGGCCCTGGAGCATCACATGATTGTGAAGCCCGTGTGCGACCACTGTCACATTCGCGTGATGCTTGAGGGGCCCTTCGATGGCAAATGCCATGTGAAAAGGACAAGAGTCTCTGCTTCATAACATAAACTATCCTTTTGTGTTCATAATGGTTTCTGGCTCTGATTTTCGTGAAGTTTGTTTTGAAAATGTCAATTCAAATTGAGAGCAAACTTTTGGAAATCATGTGAAAAGATTTAAAGTCTATCGTTCCAAATAAGTTCCTTATTTGTTCATAATGGTTTCTGGCTCTGCATTTTCTGAAGTTTGTTTTGAAAATTATATAAAAAAAACTTATTGGAAAATATGAAAAATTTAAAGTGCTGATCTCTCCAAGGCCTTGATCTCTCCAAACCAGTCCAGGGTGTGCCTCAGCATTTGATACCTCACCCTTTTATCTTGGAATGGCAGAGACTGAACCTGAACTTTCTTCTTGATGCTTATTTCTTGCTGCTACAAGTCTTAGGGATGTATGCATGCATTGATTATATTCAAGATAAAAAAAATTGTGTGCATTATATTCTGATATGATGATTTGTAGTAATGGGAACAAAATTCCAACATAATACAGATTGTTTGGATTGCTTTTCAATAGAAGAGTTTTTTGAAGGACATGAAACTAAATCTACTACTTCTGACTAGAAGAAATTCAACAGAAGAATGGGACTTGTTATATCAACCTTTATATAAGTTCCATGGATTCAATGATTCTAATCCAGTTTGACTAAAAATGGGCTTGTTGCATGGTCCCTGGTCCATTTGGCATGATCCCCCCTCTCTCTCCCTCACTCTCTCACCCTCTCACGCTGTCATGAAATCTTCTTAAGTGCAGCAGAAGCTATTTTGATGCTTCAGGTAAGCACAAGATGGCTCCGATCTATATTCTATATCTAGAATTTGACTCAACCAGCAGTTGAATCTTATTTCAACAGTGGCAATGGGACAGAGCCCTTCATCACACTTGCATGACAGACTCTATCCTCTATATCAGTGGTTCTCAACCTGTGGATCCCCAGATGTTTTTGGACTTCAGCTCCCAGAAGCCCTGAGCTTTGACCATAGTGGCTGGGGCTTCTGGGAGCTGAAGTCCACAAAAACAGGGGACCCACAGGTTGAGAACCACTGCTCTATATCTTTGTCCTCCAAGAAAGAGGACAGAGTGTGGGGTGGGGGGAAGGCTGCTGCTCTTCACTAGCATTTGCTGCTTTACTTTGTTGCTGCCACACCTTGCTTCACTCTGAGGTTACCATACTTTGCCCAATGCCAAAGGGTTCCTACTTGTAATGCATAAGGTGCAGCAATGAGTAGGAAGACCTCCATTGTCTCCATATCCTTGATATCCACCAGAACAAGCCCATAGTCTTTGCTTCAACCCAGCATTGTATCCTGGGCTTCAAGGAGCAACAGGATGTTTAGTGTCACTCAGCTAAAGTTTAGATGCCTCTTCAACTGTAGTAACATAAACCTCTGTTTATACCTAAGTCAGCCCCTGTACCATTAGATTGCCTGTGATTTTTAAGAGTTTATTTGCTACAAAGTGATTTTGTGAACATAAAAAGAAAGGAAAGGAAAAGATTGCTGTGATTGGCTTTATTAAAATGTGGTGTTCTGCAACTGATTAACCCAGCATTGGCCTCTTATTGCTCATTTGGTGCTTCAGGCAATGCTGTTACGGAAAGAAGGACCTACTGTAATTGATCCGGAAAATATTCAGAGATGGCCTTATCTGAAACATATCTCCAAGACACCCTTAATTTAACATTTTCACAAAAACCTTCTCATTACTTTTGGAAAGATGTGTATGGCAACTGTGATGGAAACAGATTCATTAAAATAATGATCTCACTCAATCTGTGGTGTGCATTGTCTGGTTGTAAGACTCACACTGTAGGTTTCTGTTGATCATTCATTTTTTGTACACAGTTCTGTTTCAAATGGTGGCCTCTAATGGTAAAAGGCTTTATTATTCATTTCAGTCCTTTGGATTCTGGTTCCAAGCATATTATTATTTGGATAATACATGAAAATGTCAGAATGTTTCATTATCTTGAAAATAATACATACATTTTAGGTAACATTTTTTTTCACACATTGGTGTCTTTTTTTTTCTTGTCTCTCATAAGCATAAAAAGATCTGCATCTGGGAGAATGCCCTTTGTGCTAAACATCATCTGTTCATTTCTTCCTGAATGTGGATTCTTAGCATTCTTCTTTTATCTTGCAATTAACTATTACCTCACAGTACTTGCTTAACAATGCATTTATTAGATTCACTGAACAGGAGAGGTCAATGAGTGCACTGGAAAGGCATCAAGCCTGCAACGGATTTTGAGCAGTATCGTTCTTTCTCATTGGTGTGCATTTTTAAGTGTCCATGGCCTATGCATTGAGAACTACATATGGAATGCATTGTTTGAAATGTCTTTTAGTGCATCATCCATACATTTTCCACAACTACAACTCCCATGTTGTTTGGGGGAATCACACTTTTTCTTTTTCCTTCAGATTTCAGATGTGCTGCTTCATTGGATAGTAGTCCCTGTCTACACAACTGAAAAGTGTATTGCCACCCTGCTGGACTAGGATACTCTGTGCTGTCTGTCAGAATGGCTGGCCTTCAGTTTTAGTATACATCTGTGCTCAGGAGACATGCATCTCAAAATTCCTTCCACCATCACAGTTTCTGCAATGCCCTGTTTGGCATATGGATACTAACATAAGACTTTGGTTCCCCTACCTTTCTTTCTCTACCTTCCACACTCCCTCTATTTCTTTCTAAAACACCAATATACACCACGACCACCTCTACTACCATTGCCACCAGCAGCCCTTTGTATTAGTAGGCTGCTTTCTTTGCCCTTTAGTCAACAAGGTACATTTCAGTTCCATTAGAAGGTAAAATTATTTCCAGAAGGTTGTTCTAAGGTTTTCTTAGAGTTCCTTTGGTTTTATTGAGTTGGCATCACCAAAAGGCATTGCTCTTCTGTTATACTCCTCTACCTTGTTGGCATAGGGCATAAGGCAAGAGAGTATATTCATTCCTTCTAGGGGAGAATTGCCATATGCAGAGGCTGATCCCCACTGAGAATAAAAACAGCTTTACTCAGGTGTATCTGTTAGCTACCTAACTTAAATGGCAAGGCTTATTATAAATCGTTGCTGAAGCTGGTAAAATCAAGAACACAGGAATGCATCTAGTCTGCTTTATCAATATGGTCCTTAACAAGTTTAGTGCATGTTCCAGACTGTGCCAACAAAACTCTGTAGAAAACTAGAAAGGGTTATAAGCTAGGGGGAAAACTGCAAAACAGAAATGTCCCTAGTGACTCTGCTTCATAACGTCATAACAAACAGTATGATGAAATTTTGATGAAATAATTTTTATATAATTTCATATAAATAATTTTCATCATTTCCTTAACAATAACATGTAGTTTTGGAGACAGTATCAAGGAAAAGAAGGTTATGCTCAATGCTTATTAGTAATCTGCAGAGAACTTTCAGGCACTGTGCTAGAGGGTTCAAAGGGGGAATGCAAAATCTGGTTTACCCCTTCATTAGTAATCTCCTTCGCTCACTTTTTCTCCCAATACCATTAAGAAAACATAGCAACCCTAGTTAGAGAACCCCATACATTGTCCCCTTTTTCATTATCCCCATAACTGAAATATCTCACATTTTTTGGTAACTGAGTATAGAGTAGCCAGGATTAAGGCAGACACTTCAGGGCAGCTGTAAATATATTAAGTCTCAAGACTGTTCTGGTGGATGAGAAGGATATACAAACTTCACTCCAGTTCCTCAGGTGTAACAACTACATCACTTACATTGTGTAGGTGACTTACACAGAAGTAAGTGGTCAAATTTCAATGGTGAGATCTTACTGCCTAGGAAGTACCTTATTATTATTATCATTGTTTAATGACACCCCTTTTTTTCCAAGACCATGTCATGCTTACCTATAAGCATATGACTTTAAATTTTTAGTTGGCTTCTTTTTGCCATAGCAAAGGAAAAAAGAAGAAATTTTCTTTACAAGAGCACAGAAAAAATCTGTCTGGATATTTTAACATTATTGGTCATGATGTCATTCTACTTCCCTTTTCTTTATATTTATATTCTTTTCATGTACCTTGAGGCACTGGTACCACCTGCTTAACTATCTCCAGAAGTATTACTTCAAAATGACAAAAATGTGGAGCAGATGCACACAAGAAAAGAAAAATCAGGTTTGGATGTCTTTATTATTGGACAGCCATTTCACACTTCCAGGCACATCACCTCTTGGTCATGTGGCAAACAGATGTGGTTTGATCACTTCTATGCAGTGTTTTCACTGCCTCATTTCCTTCCATTGGGAAACTTCTGAGGTTTTCTCTTATTTTTACATGCCCATAACCACACATACTGAATTTATCAGTAGCATCTTTGAAATATTTTTTTAAAAACCCTACTCCCCTGAAATATGTTGATTAAGGACTGGAATAAACATTGAACAGACAGGACAAACACACATAACACATGCAGAATGAATTTAGTCTACCTGAGGAACTATTCATTCCAAAGAAAATTTTTAAATTATGGAATGTGAGCAGAAAGAAAAAGAATGCTTGGCTTCAACTCTCCCTCCACCCACACACTGACGGTGTTTGTGAATCTGAGAATAAATGTGCTGGAAGCTACACTGGGTATTATTTATCAGTAAAACATACAGCATTACAACATGTGAGCCACTTCGGAAAGTGTGGCCTGGAACTTGCATTGCATAAAGTCAGGATGATATGGGCAAGTTGCCATTTCCACTTTTTTCCTACATAACTGAAAGACAACCACATTTTTAAAGGACACAGTTCTAGAAAATGTTCTCAAAGTTTTTGCAATGAAGACTATGGCCATTTGCACATGGTGGTGTCAACCTGCCACAGTGGCAGATGATCGTGGTCTCAGGAGTCATGCTATTGCACATGGGCAATATCATGGGCAACCCATTGCTATCCTGCCCTAACCATCCCTAACCCACCCATATTGCATGCTATGTCAATACCAGAAAAAATCTGATATTGACCCCCATTCTCACAACTGGCCTATTACTTGACGATGTGTGGTTTCCAATCGTGCCAGCTCCCATCTCCAATCCAGGAACCCTGACGCATGGACACACGTACACATTTGACACTGCCCAGTGAGAAAAAAGACCCCAGAAAAAGGTGACTAATCAGGTGCCATGGGGCAGAGAAAGAGTGGAGTGGTGTTGCTATGGTCACTGTAATGCAGAAGGAGCAGTGGTGTTAATGTCACTACTCCTTCACTGCTGAGGGACGTGTGCGGGAGGGAGCAGTGCATCGTGGCAATGAGGTTTAGTGTGGGAATGACTTAAGTCTGACTCACTGAGACACATATGAACTGTATCTGTTATTTGTCTCATGTAACTCCTTTGGGGCCATTTAGAATGGCCTCTGCCTGTACTTCAGAGTACACCATCCAAGGTTCTCTATCTTACTGTGATGACAGAGTAGGAAGATGGTTCAGATAAATAATGAAGGGCTCCCTTAGCCTACCTTGAGAGCCTTTCATCATTGCCTGTTGGTTGATTGGTTTTTGAAAACACATGAATAAATCCATGAAAAACACACACACACATACACACAAACAGATGAGGTAAATATATATACCCCACTCTCTTCCCCAAGGAAGACAGAACAAACAAAAAAGGAAGACGTGAAGGAAATACTTCAAAGGCAAGGAAAGTGTAAGGTGAATAAAATTCTATGGTTAATATTTGAATCAGCCATGTGGAGGAATCAAAGATAATTTTCTGGTATAAGTTGAATATCACTGGTCTGGAATTCTGAAATCTAAAATGCTCCAAAATCTGAAACTTTTAGAGTTATAGCACATATGTAGCTGTACTATATTTGCCAAACTGGAGGCAGACATGGCTGGAGAGAGATATGGTTGGAGAGGGACATGAGGATCTATAGAATGTTGGGAATCTGTACCTCTAGCTATTTCAGAGATCCTCTCAACTCTCTCCAGCCAAACAAATGAGCAAAAGCACTGCAGCCACCACCTTTTTTGGGCGGAACTGAGCTACTGGCTGCTCTGCTACCACTGCTGCTGCTGTCAAAATTGGCTACAATTACTTGGTTTCTATCCACAGAAGACTTGCGTAGGAAAGGCACAGACTGGGATATGGATTCTAATGGTAGAAGCAGTGGGCAGAGAAGAGAAAGCTATTTTTAGCATAGAGCTCTCCTCTGGTCCCCAGCAGCCATCACTGCTGTGTCCTGCTTTGGACCTCACTTTGGCAAGGGTGGTGGTGAAGTAGCAGCAGCCACCCTGGCCACTGCATGTGGAAATTTGGATGTAAATGCAGCCAGGCCATCTATTTTTCCCTCCTCTCCTCTCCCCAGAAGCAAAAAAATGCATGCCTGGCAGCTGGGTCTTACTGCCACATCCGCTGCTGGCCCACACCATTTTATATACATGTATCTGTACTGTATCCTAAAATCTGAAAACTTCAAGCTACAGAAAGATTCTGGTCCCAAACATTTAATATAAGGGATATTCAGCCTGTAGTTTTCAAAGGCAGAATAGCAGCAGTAAGACATTAGCAACAAGTGATCCAGTGAACAATGATATGTTGGGTAGTTAGAGTAACAAGTAAAGTAATTAGTGCCTTTTTAAAAGTTCCTTCGACATTCCAAGCTCTAATTCCTTCAGTATTTCAAGTTCTCAAAGTAATTGTTCAGTAACATAACAGGTAACAAGACAGAGATGTCCAATTAGGCTTCATGTATAGTTTCTGCATAGTTCTCCCTGAGCTACTGTTCTAATGGGTTTGGCTAAAGACTGCAAAAGACAGAGCATATCATTCCAATTTACCTATACGTCCAACTAAGGCATAGTGACACTGTAAAAGAAAGACTTCCATTGTCAAGTGACTTTCAGAAAAATACAAGGGGATCAATGGATTTTCAAAAATTCTGGCCCATGCCTAATTAATAGCTGCTGTAGAATTTTCTTTCACTTTCATTCTTTTGTTTCATGAAAGAGTTTTCAATCTGACTCTTTCTTCCTATTGATATTAGCACAACTGGTAGACACCACAGAGATTAGGAAAAGGGCTAGCTGTTGGAGAAAATTCTTTTTGTTGTTAATTTTTTTAAAAAAAAAATCAATTGCAAAGATGATCATTAAACATAAAGATGCACTTTCGGGGAAAAAACCTTCTTTTTATAAAATGTCACAATGTCACTAAGCTTAACAATTATATTTAGCTGCTTGGAAAAGCTCTCCAGCACACACTGCAGTATGTTAAAGCAAATAGAAGTAAGGATAATATCAAGTATAATTTTAAAGGTGTCCATAAAACATTCTCTTTAGAAAAAGTTTAGATCATTTTGCTTTATAAGTATAGAGGTCTCAGTGAAATAAAAATGGCTAATCGTGTAGTTTTTGTCCTTGTCAACTTCAGCATATCTTTTTCCATCCACACTGCAAACTGTTTTTTCAATATATTTAATACTCAAGAAAGGGAAGTTCGCTGCCAGAAAAGAAAGGAAAGAGAACCAGTGTTCATGTTGAAAGCACAGTTTGGTTTGTGACCAGTTTTTTTCAATTAACTCCACTGAGGGCTCATAATCTCCAGAATTGCATGTGGGACTAAGCAGAAGACCTGTTTCCATGGTAATTTTAGGCCGTTTTCCTTCATACATACATGTGTGTGTGTGCGCGCGCGCACACACACACACACACACACAGATATGCATATATAATTCCCAAGTGCACAGTTTGGGAGCCTGTGGAGAACAGGTTTCTTCTGCATCGATTGATGTAATTGCAATAGCTCAAATTCTGAATGTGCCTCTACATCTTCAGAAAGTGTCACAGAACGTACCCATAAACAACCAGGTTGCATAACATGGAAATGAATGCAGTAATGCTCAAATCAACAATAATTTTTCAGGTAATTTTCATTTAATATCTGTAGTTTTGAATGTGTGGAATTTTTTTTTAGTGGAGGCAGATAGTCTACATAACAGAATTTTTTTTTGTTTTGCTAGGTTGCGGTATGTCTCCAGCCTAAAAATAAAAGTTATACATAACATTCCATTTGGTTTGCAAATCGTTCATTGTCATCCCTTACTGAAACTATGTTCAGTTTCCAGTGACATATTTAGATATTTATCTCTGTTCTACCATTTGACCCAGTCCCACCTGTTCTACGATAGCAAGGCCTTGACTAGCTCCAGCTCCAAAAGTTGTTGCTTCTGTTTGAGGTACCAGGAGACCAGTATTTCCCAACCTTGTGCTCCAAGATATTTCTGGACTTCAACTCACAGAAACCCCAGTCAGCATGACCAATGGTGGAAAATTCTCAGATTTGTTCTTTGAGGATCAATAGATTGAGAAGAACTGCCACAGGCCATGAGGCAGGGCTTTCTTTACAGTGTGTAGCTGGAGCCATGTCTAGTTTTGGATAAATTGCATTATTTGTACTACTGTTTGCATTTCTTTCTTCTCTGAAATTCTTAGCTTATTGTATGATTGTTTAAATCTTGAGTTGCAATTCTTGTTGAATTGCTTGGAAATGTTGCTTTGGTTATGCAATTTATCTGGTCATTCTGAGCAGCCTTCTGCATGGTTTTATCATGGAAAAGCAATCTACAAATATAAACATTGTTATGATGATTCATCCCCTGTTCCTACTTACCTCTTCGTATGCATTTTGATTCCATCCAGCTGTTATCTTTTAGGAATCAATAGTTCCTTGTGAAATGGATCTTTCTTCTCATTCTTTATTTTGTAAGCTTGGGCATATTCTAGCAAATGCCTTTGCACACACCCACACACCAAGGACAAGCCCCTGATGTTTTCTTCCATATTGGACCTATATTTGGCAGCAAAAGGTGGTTAACATTAATTTCACAATTGTCTGTTGAGACATAGTGCAGTTTGTTTTTATGAAGATATTTCCAAAGGGATACAGTCCCAGAAAACCAAACTTTCCCAGCTGTCTGCTTTTCCTGCTAAGTCCTATTTATTTGGATTTTCTTATATTTTCCCTCTTTAATTCTGATTAATTTGTTTATCCACATTATATTGTTCTGCTGCAGGGATGTACTCAGAATAATCAATTACCTTATGTTGGTTAGAATATAGCATTTCAAAAAAGAGATGGAGATTCTTAACCTTTTGAACAGATAAAAATGTTTCATTTATTGAAGTTCTACCCCTCAGTATGCTCTTCCTTCACAGTGTCCCCAAAAACATCTATAACTTCCCTGGAAACATGGTTAGGATGAATTTTATAGTTATATACCACTCTAATGGGGAGACACATTAGATGCAATTTTATAAACACTTACTGAGAGTAAGCCATATTCACCTCCACCTATTACAGTTTATAGTTTTCTGGAGGAACATGTTGATGGAACTATGAGTAGGAATGTTCCCATTTCTGGCATAGTATGTATGCAGGGGTTCAGTTTTGAAGCATCATCATCATCATCATTATTATTTTGACTACAACTCCCAGAATAGTCTTTGAAGTTAGTTGGCAATGTGATTTCTCTTTCTCTCATAATTCTGCAACCTGGAATACCCCAATGAAATCACAATGGTAAGACATTCAGGGCAGAGAAACAACTTAAAAGCACACAACAACAAACTAGAAAAGCCTTCATAACCTCTTTTTTTAAGATCCAAAGAATAAAAGCCATCATTTCAGGGTTTTCTGGGGCTGAGAGTGTGTGATACACCTAAGGTCACCCTGTGGGTTTCCATGGCCAACCAGGGAATCAAACCCTGGTCTTCAGGGTCATAGTTGAATGCTCAAACCACTACACCATGCTGGCCATCATAACGACCAAGATTTCACAGTGAAAACTGGGACATGTATGGCAAGGCAACATCAGAATGTAGTCAAGAGGGCAAAAGTTAGTAATGAGGAAGAACATACAAGCAAGGAAAGGCCAAAAAAGTCTCATTTTGACTGAGTCTACAGGGAAAGGAAGGATTCTGCCCCTCCTCTGCTCCTGCTGTCTGATAAATTAATTGAGTGTAAACTGCCTTTACACTTTGAACTCAGTTTATGGCAATTAAAGCAAGCTAGGCACAAGGGGGAGAATGAGAGGAAGAGAAAGAAACTGGGACATTTTAAAAGCAGCTGAAAAAGTGAGGTAAAGATGGATAGTTGGGACTCTCCCTGCCAGATCAGGACAGTTAGAGGGTACAACCTTTAATACATAATGTTGAAGATAAAAGTTGCTGTTGTATGCCTTCGTTTCCAACTTTTGGCGACCTCAAGGCAAATCTATCATGGGGTTTTCTGGGAGCTGAGAATGTGTAACATGCCCAAGGTCACCCAGTGGGTTTCCAGGGCTGAGTAGAGAACTCAGCACTTGGTCTCCAGGGTGCTGTCCAATTCTCAAACCACTATACCACACTGGCTCTCTAAAAGTACAGCCCTCCATTAACTACTACTCATTAGGAGCAAGCACCAGTGAATTCAGTGGGACCTTATCCACAGGCAAGAGGTCATTGCAGCATTCATAAAGCAGATATATGCTCAGTTGAGTAGGAACAGGGGGATGGAGGGCACTTCACCCCAGGAGGCAATGTTTTGGGGGCATCCCAGCTCATGGCCACACCCCCGCATGCCCTTGCCATGCCCCCATGCACCGTGGCCACATCCCCACACACTTCAGTCACACCCCCATGTACCATAGCTCCGCCCCCTCCTGCCCCCTCCACAAACTCCAAGCTCTGCCACTGTATATACTACGATTTTATATTAAGGATTTGGGAAGTACTTACGCTTTATGGAATGTTGGAAAGAACTGATTATACTGCATTGTACAAGTTTATTGGTTATGCAAATTATAGTCATTATATTACATTATAGTTGCTGTTGTTTCAGCTGAATCATCAACTTGATAAACCTCATTTTACTGGACCTCAGATGTATTGTATGTTAATTTTGTTGTTGTTGTTGTTTCTGTGAAATGTTTGAAATGTTAGTTAAAAAATTCATCTGTCATATTGAATATATTGATATTTATTTACATTCATAATAGCTACTATTCCAGTCTGTCAGTATATTCCAAAAGGGACATGCTCATTCATGTATGCGTGCACCCAAGTGAACACAGGCAGGAGAGGGTAGCCATACAGTGTAGGGAGCCCCAAGAGAAAAATCCACATGTTTTATTATTGCTGTAGAAAGTCTACAGGAAGAAAGAGTGAGACCTTCAGTTTACTCTTACATTCCATGAAGTTATTTAAATGAAAACCCCAAGTACTTCTGCTTATACTATAAAAGGATTTATTTTGCATTTTCTGATCATATACCTGAAAGAGTCAAATAAATTGTATGGAAATTTGATACCAAAAATGAATGGCACAGTTGGGTGAGTAATGCTGGAATTTAGGTAAGAGTGAAATAACTGATATGCTCATTTCAGCATTTACTTCTCCTTCGTTATATGTGCTTGCAATGGCATGGCATATGGGCAAGGCTTCAAACTGCTTTAATACTGAAGCAGACGTGGAATCCGCAGCTGGAATTTGATGACAAGTTCATTAATACATACAACAGAAGCTGCTTTACAACCTCGTTTTGAAAAAGCAAAGTTAAATAAAGCAAACAGACAAAAAAAAATCCATAATGTTTTCTTTAAAGTAATACCTACTTTTCTAATGGACATTTTGTGAACGTGAATCAATTTATGTTGTTTTGCTGATACTAAAACACCACCAAAAAAAAGGAATCCAGTATATTGTATATTGTATCAAGTATATTGATTTTAGAAGTGTTAGGCAGCTTCCAAGGGTGGTGGGTGTTCTTTGACCCTCCTCATGAAATTCACTGGGGACTGCACTGCTACATTTGAAACCTAGCAGCTGTCATCAAATTTGCCATCATCATCACTACAGTTGCTGCCATGAGATAATGCACAGTCCAGGAAGTTTCTAAAGACTCCTCCCATACCTGGGAGTCCTGCAAGGCAGCAAAGCAAAGTGTCTTTAATCTTCCTGGAGTGATAGAAGGGGAAAAGGCAAGAGAAAGCTTTGGTCATTTTGGTAGGTGGAATAATGGAAGCATCTAGTACTAATTCTGTTTCATATCTGCCTCAAAATGTGTACAAAATGTGTATATGCAGTGTGTGGAATGATGAAGCAGCAGGGAGAAACATTTGAGGCATCTGTTCCTTTAGTGATGTTTGACATATTGAGCACATGTACACACACACACACGCACACATGCACACATATGGACTGCAAGACATGAGGGAGCTGAAGATGGGAATCCAAGGAGTGAAAGATTAAGCACAACCAACCTAAGCCAAACCAAACAAATGTTAGATACAACACTGAAGACATAATTAGAAAATATGTCAACAGAGAGAGAGAAAGAGAAAGAAAGAAAGTGAGAGCATGGAAAGCATAGTTCAGGTCAACTTCATTGGGACTATGTGTGGGAAGCAGAGGTTTAATTCTTTCCTGCTGAAAATCAACTCCTACCCTAACCCTACCCCCTGCTACCTGTCTACTGGCCTAAGGCAGGAGTGTAGCTATGGGAAAGGGCTTCATCCTCCTCATCAAATTAAATTTCCCTTCACTCTCCAAGCATCACATAGGCCCTTTCCACACGGGGGACGGGGGAACGGGGCAGGGCACGCAGGGACGGATCTTACCTGAAAACGGGTTGCTCCGTCCCTGCGGGGAGCGAGCGTTCGCCGCTCCACACGCTGGCGAGTGTCGGCGGCATTCGGCGGCGCCCAAAATGGCGGCCGGTGACTTCCGGCAGTGCTCCGCCAATCAGGGCAGCGTGCCAGCTGGAAGCCCGCCCCCGGGCAGCTCTGCAGGGACGCGCTAGCGCGTCCCTGCAGCTTCACACAGGGCGCTGCAATGGGTTAGCGCGCTCGCGTTTCGTAAAAACCACATAAAATGTGGTTTTTAAAAACGCGACGCGCCACCCCTTGCGGCCGCGCTAGCGTGGTTTGAGGTGTGGAACCTCCACTATTCAAACCGCTCTAGCGCGCTCCACGGTGTGGACGACCTCCGGATGAGGTAACCCTAAGCCGTTTTTTTTACCCCGTGTGGAAAGGGCCATAGAGTGAGAAACTGAAAATTGCTAACACCTAGAACTTGGGGACCCTTAGAAAACTTGCTCACCTCTTTTCTTTGGGAGCCTAAATTGTATTTCTGGATCCTCAACTGAAATTTTACATTACTACAGTGCTACAAATTTGGAGACCAAAGGAAGATTTAATGAGGGGGGCAGAACTATTATTTGAGGATATTGATGCCCTCCTTTTGCCTCCACTTCCTCTGTAGTTACATCCTTGGTCTCAGGAATAAAAGTTCCTATTGGCACTAATCAGAGCTATTTTTTCTAGTAGTTATGTGTGGATGACTTTCATCACAATCAGGGTTAGAGAAGGAAGCACTGAATCTCCTTCTTCATACACTGTAGCACCAATGAATATTTCTCCCCTGCTTGCTGTCATGTCTAATGTCATATTTAGTCTTCTGTCAAATATGGACCCCACAGTTCTACCTTTCAGCCATCCCTCAAGGAGTAGCTGAGCATCTTCTCAGTATACATAAGACGATCACCTCATTCTATTCTCTCTTCTTTTGGAAGATGAATGCTACATCTGTGGATTGACACCATGTCAAGAAGAGATCAAAAAGGGAATATGTTAAAGTCAGGAAGTGGCAACATAAAAGCATTTTTCTGCTTTTCTGCCTGTCCTTAAAAATCTGTATCAACCAGTTCACTACTCAAGACAAAATAGTGTAATCCTTTTGCTAGGGGAAGAAATAATATTTGAAAATCCCCCCAGCTCAAATGGTCAAAAACATGCACCTTGAATGTCTAGAAATCCTGAAAAGCAGAATCCTCACAGATTGAGAATCTTCACAGATTGGGACTCACTCTGCATAATTTTTTGTACATATTTTCCCCACATTTTTGTGTGAGAAAATTCAAGCTATATGCAGAGTAAGTCCCAAATTGTGAATAGTGTCTGAAAAATGAGTACTTTTTGAAGATCTTCTCTCAGCAGAAAGAAAAATGCTAAAATTACTCATTGCTTCCTGCAAGAGTGAAATGAAATTATAGAATTACATCCCAGCAGCCCATCTCTCTCTCTCTCTCTCTCTCAATCTCTCTCTCTCCAATCCCAATTATTCAGGATATTTTCAGCCTTTTTTTTTGTTTGAAAAGTACCCCAAACATGCCAAAACTGACTACATATATCCAGTGATGAGCAACAGATCTCTTTCTCTATTTCTGGCCATTTCCTCACCTCACCGGTTCCTGCTGATGTCCTATTGCAATTCGGGCAGCAGCTTTGCCAGGTTGGGAACACAATGGGAATACTCCCCCTTGCATCCGGCTGGCTTCCTCTGGAAGGGAGCACAAGTGACACGCGCCTGCCTTCTGCAGCACAACCAGCCTCTTTTCCATACTGCGCTGGAGAAGGAAGTGTGTGATCACTCTTCCACCCCTTCCATAGGGCCAGGGGTGACGGAAGCATGGGCACTTAACAGATTTTTTCTGTTAAGTGAATATCCTGTGATTGCGACATGTGGGGAATGCAATGGTTGTGGGACCATGACAACATCATGCTAAAGCATGACCCACAGGCCACTGCCATTGTGTGGGACTGCATCATGGGACTGCAATGTCATGTGGAAATGGCCTTTATCTCAAGATAGACATAGCCACAGACACAGGCATGATAGAGGTAGAGCTAGAGCTAGAGCTAGAGCTAGAGATCTGTTGCTCATCAATGGACATTTGTGGTCAGTGTTGGCATGCTTAAGGTACTTTTAAGGCTGAAAATATAATGAGTAACTGAGATTATCTTGAGGCTTCTTTGGTGCACCAGAGGTTTTCAGAAGCTGGAAAAGTGGGGGGGGGGTTTCAAGTGCAGCAGTATGGCCTGCACTCTTCCCACCCCTGAGTTAGTTCTGAAATACAACTTGGGATTTGAATCTTATTTCAGTGTTACTGTGTTAGTGGTGGGACAATGTCCTTCACAGTCTCTGACTCAGGGACTTTTTGTGTTCCCTCATTTTCCCCAAACATCCCCCAGCATGAGGAATAACAAAAGAAATCCTTAAATTTGAGAGGCTTGAAGTTCGGCACACCACAGCTACCTGTTACTGCAGTCTAGGCCTACCCGGAGATGGCATCCAATATCACTTTGATATCAAACAATTTGGCCTTCCCCTGCCACCCCGCTCCACGTGTTTGCGAGGCCACCTGACAAGCACGCTAACAGGCACAGCCGATAATTGCTGGACATTCCATTCTCCACCCAGGCAGGCCAGACACAACTGGTTCGTCGCTTCAGGGACCTCTCCGGCAAACACCTCATTACATATGTGCGATACTAGCAAGGGCTTCCTGCCCCGAGCAGGCTACTGGACAAAGGTTGTGCTGTGCACTGGTAAGCACTGCACATTTGCATACTGGCTACACTTTTGTTAATTCAGCTCTGATTCCATCATGCAAAGTTGTGACCTTTCCGAGACATTGTCTCGCACCCAAAACTCATTGTTTTCCCTGAGTAAGGCATAGCCTGCAGTCCCAATTCACCCTATAAAAACCCCTGATTCAGAGATCTTCCTCGGATCGCTCCTGAGTTTCATCCCGTCTTGCTGCTGCGTTGCTTGGCGAGCTCCCCTCAGCTAATGGAGCTGAGCTTCTTCTCTGCACCCCCAGCTTCTCTTCTGAGGTCCAGGATGACGAGACAGGTGTCATATCACCCATTTTCCCTGACAATCTCTGTCCTTAATTCAGTCTCTAATTTCTTAGTTAGCTGTGTGACTGTGGTGTCTTTAATATTTGTTTGTATGCAATAAAATATCATTTTTATTACTTTAAACCCGTCTGGCTGCTTGACTGACCTGACCCGCAGACGCTGGGTTGCAAGATCCCACTAAGTTACCCTGCCTCTCGTTAGCTTAAGTGAGTGCTCCAGCTAATTCCCCCCAAAATTGTAGTTTGGTTATTTAGGTGTCCCTCCCGGGACCCCCAGTAAACAGGGTTACATACCCCCCCCAAAAAAGCTTCTTAAAATATCTCACCAAATCTGGAAGCCATAACTGGAAAGAATTCTGCTCATTTTTGGTCTAATTTTTGGCAAGCTTCAGCTCTCCATGGGGGTGAAAATTGGTTTTCCATTATAATTACCTAAAGTAACAGAGTGGTTTGGAGGATACAGAGCAGATTAAACAGCTCACAAAACATAGCCCCAACACCTTGCTGCTATTCTCCTTCCCCAAAATCTGACACATGAGTCAGCAGTCTCACTTGGATCTTTAAGCAGACCGTGGAAGTATATCACATCCATTTGAGATAACAGAATCTCTTACTGCGACCACCTGAAATGATGCCCAGTGATAAACTAGAGGTGGAGGGAAAACTGTTCTTATAGCTGGTGTAGGGATACAAAGTTCTTTGAAGTACAGCTTTGGAAAGCTGTGAGCCTAGCAAAATAGAAAGAGATGAGAAAGGAACCAAAGGAATGGAAAGGCATACAAACTTTGGAACTTAACAGTCAATTCTTTGTATTCATGTACTGTAATAGTGAACAACTTGTGCTTCTTCCACTTGTCTAAAATGATGTACGAGCTTTAATAAGAAAGTGCGAACACACATCTTTTATCTCAATAGCATCATTAATATATATCCCAAATAATTCATCCAAGTATAGTTGCAAATGATTAACAATTTTGGCATTGGTAAATAATCTTCTTTTCTTATTCTTTCTCCCAGCTTGCTCTTTGATACTCAACCATGGAATAAAGAGACTAGACACAAAGTTGGGTTAACTATGGGCCACTTTATTTTGACCTGTGTTATTTAAATTGCATTAACCTGAAAAATACAAGAGTGAGGGTGCAACATGATACAGGTCCAGCTGATGTCAGGGTCACAACGTAACAACCTGCTCAGCCTACCCATGGGCAATAACATCTCAGCCCCAGGGGCAGTCCAAATTGCTTTGGTTGCTCCCCACTCCAGCATCTTGGAAGGTAACCCAGGGACTCCCACCAAAGCTGCATGGCTCTAAAAGTGAAAATCTTATTCCCAGGTTAACCTCAAGGATAGCCTCCTTCACCGAACCCCCTGGGATGCAGGACCCTAAAGACGTGGTTCCAGAGCCTACCATACACCAAATGGGTGCCAATAGGTGATCACCAACGTTTTATTATCCCCCATTACCTGCCAAAGGATAACCTATTTAACAACATCACCCAGAGCCAATTTTCCCAATTCCACCCAATTCCACAGTATGGGATAGGCAAAAAACAAAAACAAAACAAAAACAAAAAACCTGAGAAAGGGGGAAAAATTCCTATCCAGCCCCAAAGCAACCAGATTAACTCACATTGCATTGAGGGCAGGACGGTGGTCAACGTCGAGCACCAAATGACATGTATAGGGGGCGAACTGCTTCATTGTCTCCTTTACCCCTATCACATGTCTTGATTTGGTGCTTAGCACCACTCTAGTCTCACTCCATCAAAAGCTTACCTTCCTCTGCAGTGATGTTCATCATGCGAGTCCAGGTAAATCTCAGCTCTGCCTTGTTTGACTGACATGAAAGCCTTTGGGTTGAGACAGTGTTGGGCTGGACACTGTACAGATCATGAAGATACACAGCTGTTATTTGTTCACCTTTGGATCTGGGCAGAACTGTTGACTAAGGCCCTTTCCACACGGGGGTAATAAAACGTTTTAGCGCAGTGTAGCGCGATATCTGACGGAGGTCTTCCATACCTTAAAGCGCGCTGAGTCGTCTTTAATTTCCAAGTTCCACACGTCAATCCGTTCAGAAACGTCTCCAACTGTGCTTGCACGTGCTTTTAAAAACCGGAAAAAAAGTGTTTCTTTTTCCCCGTGATCCGCGCAATCACATTCTTGCTCACTTGTGTGGAAGCGCAGATACGCGCTGATTCGCCCCTGAGATGAATGGGGGGTGGGCCGTGGGCGTGGAAAGCTTCGGCGGTTGGCCCCCCCCACAAAGAGCCGAAGGGCGCCTTTTTTTAATCCTCGCTAGCGAGAGCCCACAGCAGGAAAAAGAAAAAAGCATTGCAGGTACGCTAAATTGGAATTATTTATTTACAGTCCATCTTAAAATTGCCTTTTGATGTTTCCGTGGGGATATTGGAGCTTCAGGGGGACTGTGGATTTATTGCCTTCATCTGGAGTGGCCTATCCGGGGTGGGGGTGGGGGTGGGGGGGAATTTCGGGAAGTCGCCTCTAGTGACACCGCCTTTTCGCAACCCACCACAAACCGCTGCATGTGTGACCCGGGGGGGCAAGGGGGGCCGCGGCGGTGGATGGGGACCCTTGGGGCGCCCTGCCAAGAGGGCGCTGAACGGACAGGGCAGCATGGTGGCCGCCAAGGGGCCCCCGGGGAACCTCGGAGTAATGGCGCCTTCACTTTGAAGAAGCGCTGCGGGGATATCAATTGCAGGTTTGGCAAATTGGGATTTTTTCTTTAAAACCCCCCCCCCCATTGCTACCGCGGATGAAAGCGAAAGATCCACAGCCACCTGGAGTTTCAGTGGGGGCCTGGAAGCTTCAGGGGGCTGTGGACCCCGCTTGGCATTTGGGGAGGTTATTTTTAGAAAGTCTCCCCTAATACCGTATTTCGCAACCCGCCACAAAGCGCTGAATGTGTGAGCCGGGGGGCGGGGGGGGGCCCGGAAAGCCTCGCCTTCACGTTGAAAAAGCGTCGTGGGGCTACCCTGACTGCCCCCCGGGAAAAGCTGCCCAGAACATGGGGGAAAAAACGGGGCAGGGGGCCATGTCCTGCATTGGGCAGAATGGACCGAAATGAGTGTGGAGGGGTGGCTAGCGGGGGGGCCTGCAAACCCCAGGCATTCAGCCCGACCAGTTATCTCCCTGAACGGCGTGATTGATTTGCATTTGGGGCCACTTGAGGCCGAGAGAGTGTGACCCGACTGACTTTCCCTTGCTCCAACAGAACTAGAGCCTGATTGGTGGGCGGTTGGTGGGGGCCACGACAGGGACGCGGTCTGGCAGGATGGGGAGGGGGGGGGTAAGGGGGGTTTTCCACGGGAAAAGATGACCATCTGCTTTGTGTACACAAGCCCCCCCCAAAACCCATATTTTCCTCGCAGGTGGATCCCCGGTGGCCCGTCCTTCGAGGCTGGGGAGAGGGATGGGACAAGGAACCCCTCAAAAAACCTCCATCCAGTTCTCCAAGATGGATTTCAGTGGTGGTCTCCCACCCAGGTTTAAATCCTAACCCCCCCCTGTTTAGCATTCCAGGTTAGCATGGGATTTGGGGCCTGTTCACATGATCTTCAAGTGCTTTCCACACCTGCCTTGCTATGGCGGGTGGTCCGGGTAAACTTGATGCTTCCAAGGGTGAACTGGTTATATGCAACCATTGAAAACAAGTCACAGGAAAGCTTAGAGAAATATATTTTATTAAATAACTAGATAAAATTATCACCCAACATAACAAAAAAACAGAAAACAAAGCCTGATTGGTGGGCGGTTGGTGGGGGCCACAACAGGGACGCGGTCTATCTGGAGGGGGAGGAGGGTGCTCCGGACAGAAAGATGACCACCCCCCCCCCAAAACCAACTATTTCCTTGCAGGGGGATCCCCGGGGGGCCCCGTCCTTCGAGGCGGAAAAGGGGGAATAGACAAGGAAAAATTTCCGTGGCGAAAAACCTCCATCCAGTTCTCCAAAATACCTGCAGCTCGAACTGGTCACCTGGCTTTCTGTCAAAAGATGCAGTTGCTTCAAGTACTAGCAGGTATAGGCCATAAGCTGTATGCGCAGTCCTTCAAACCATGGATTTCAAGTGGTGGACTCCCATCCGGGTCTAAATCCCAATGCACCCTGCTTAGCATCCAGGTTTGGCATGGGATTTGGGGCCTGTTCACACAGTCTTCAAGTGCTTTGCACACCTGCCTTGCTATGGCAGGTGGATCCAGGTTGAACTGACTGCTTCCAAGGGTGAACTGGTTACATGCAACCATTGAAAACAAGTCAAATAGTTTAGAAAAATATGTTTTATTAAATTACTAGATATTATAACTAACCCAACATAACATAAAAAAAAAAGAAAACAAGGCAAAAAACATCATAGGAGGTTCCCCTCCTCAGCTGTTTTTTATCTCCCTCAGTTCCCTCCTTATGTCCGCATACGTATTTTCTAGGGCGGCTGACACCTCCATAAGGCTTCTCTGTGGGGAACCCCGTCTGTTGGAGGGAGAGTAGATATTAGGACACCGTGCTGACCGTTTGGTGAAAGCACCGTAGCCAACCTTCCATCATGGCCACCCGTGTTGCTAACTTACACATCTCAGCCGTTTTCTTTTCCAGCGTGGTCATCCCCGCCGTTATGGAGTCCGCGATGGACCTCAGGTCCTGGGGGGATGGACCTGGAAAAAAAAAAAGGGACATTGGCGGCCGGGAATTTGGAAGGGGTTTCCCAGTGTGCCACCTTCCGCGGAGTAATTTTTTTAACTTGCCAGCTGTGTGTGGGGTTTCCCCAGGAAAGTGTCCCTCTTCTCCTCTGGCGGACAGTGTGAGCTGCGAAAGGAAGGAAACTGTTCAACATCCCTGTCAGCAATTGTGCATCTAATCTCCACATTTTCCCCCCACATAGGTGGTTACTTCCCGTCAGCTGCTGGCTCCTCTTCCCCTGGCATGTCAATCACCAGGTCGCCGTGACCGGGGGGGAACCAGCGGGGCTCTCTGCTTGTGCGCCTGTGGCTAAAATAGAAGCAAGCGGGAAACAGATGTTGCCGCGGAAACAGATCAACTTCCTAGCTGTGAATAAAGTTTTCACACCAAAGCTGTTGCACATGTTTTACCTATATTTTCCCCCCGGGCCCTTGGCGGCCACTTTCCTCCCCAGGGCCCGAGCTGTCCCCCAGCACGATTGTTTCAGGCTCTGGAGAGACAGGAAAAAGCAAAGCTCTCAACCTTTGCAAAACAGCAGGCAGACCTCTCGTAGAACACACCAGTTCCCCACGTTTTTGGGCATAGCCAATGGTTTGGGCTGGGAATCTCATAAGAACTAGGTATTACACTTGCCTTCCCTCTCTGGGGTCCCGGCGACATAAACTTTTCCCCTGGTGGCACGGCGTCTGGCACCTGGGAAGGGAAGTGGCACATGCTGCTGTCAGTGTGTCTCACTAAGGGGGGGAACCAGGAACCCCCACCGTTTGATTGACCATCACTTGTTCTTTGGGGGAGGGGGATGGTTGTAAAGGGTACTCACGTCCTCTTCTGCGGCCACGCCAGGAGGGGCGCCCGGCAGACTTCCACAGCCGCAGCATGGTGCGGAAGTAGGGAGGTTTGGCTGCATGGGGTGGGTGGCCATTAAAGCGTTCCATGCATTCGTAGAACGCCGCCTTGATGGCCTTGAATTTGGAGTTGACCTGCGCGGCCGTCCGGTCGAACCCCTGCCGTGACAACCCCCTGGCTATGGTCTCAGTACTCCCTGTTTGGGGCTTTTGGGCCCCACGGAGGAGTACATTGCCCCCTTCCGCACCACTCGACCATAGCCAGCATCTCCCTGGTTTCAAAATTTTCCCCAAAAGGGCACCCTCACGCTCCATCTCTCTCTCTCTCTCTCTCTCTCTCCCCCTCCCCTCTCTCTAACACTCCTATCTCTATCTCTCTATCTAGCTATCTAGCTATGTATCTATCTCTCTATCTATCTCTCTATCCCCATCTATCTTTCTCTCTCTCTCTCTCTCTCTTTTTATCTCCCTATCTATCTATCTATCTATCTATCTATCTATCTATCTATCTAATAAAAGTATCTTAAAAACCAAAATCCACAAACTCTCACGCCCTCCCCTCCTAATCTCTCCTCCCTTCCGCCCCGACACGCCCACAGGAAGGCTGCAGTTCCACCACCTTCCTGTGGGGGCCCCGGCGGCGCCAAGTCCTGGTGGCCGCTGCGCATGTGCGAAGCGTCGCCGGGAGAAACTGCCTGGGGCGACAAGGGGGAAAGCCATTACTCGGAACTAGCAACCTCGTGGTCAGCCAAATTTGCGGAAGAGTTTTGTTGAAGGTGGCTATGGCGACCCAAGATGCAAGCCAGGGAAATTGTCCAGCCCGGGGAGAGGGAGAGGTAACCCGAGGAGAAGCAGGGAAAAAGGCGGGGGGGTCGCGTGGCCCCTTTTTCCGAGGTAAAGGATCTCCTTGAAGTGGGGGGGCAAACCAAAAGTCCAGGCGGATTCCTTCAGGAAAGTTTTAATTCGAAATTTTTGAAGAAATACCCAGGGAAAGGGAAAAGAAGAGGGCACAAAAGGACAGGGAAGAATGCCGCACAAAAACCAAGCGGATGCGGCGGGGATACCGTCATGCGGTCGCTGCAAATAAAAGGACAGGCTCGTCCTGGGTTACCTGTCCTTACTTAGGGGAGCTGTCGCGAATTTTGGGTGGTGACGCGGGTGCACACCCCCCCAAGGGTATCGCAAAGCCTACAGATTGCAGAGGACGGGGATAAGGGAAGTGGAGGGGGCTGCAGCATCAGAAGGTTTGGGGAAGGGGGTACCCTATCTTGGTTTTGTATCACCATCTATGCATGGAAATTCCACCCATTCCTTTCCCTTTTTGTTCCCCGAGCGTGCCCATAGCCAGGAGTTTTTGGGGGGTTCCCCGGATACCCTAAAGCGGAGACATCAGGTAAGGCAGGTTTTAGTGTGGCAACAAACGTATAAGCTTCGCTTTATTTCCCGGGTCGCAATAGCCCGGGGGATGGCGGGTATAAGCGGAAAGAATGCTTTTGCAATGTGCATGCTACCTACCTTTCAATTCCTGCATCACTACTTACTCTGTAACTCAATAGCAAGCCCTTTTGCTCCCCAAAACGGCCAAGTTGTCTGAACTCTTGGATTCCTGTGGGTCTCTGGGGATGCTAATGGTGTGGGAGCATGTGAACGGCGCGCAGTATGTTCCTGGTCCCTTCCAGCTGGATATCAATGTGCATAGGTCAATGTGGAGGGGGAAGGCCGGAAGGGGGGGCCCCCGGGAGCCATGCAGAATGCATTCTCAGCGGACTTGTTCTTTCACACCTCGCAACCTATCCCCCGATGCAGGCATGGACGACACCAGCAACACGCCAGTTCATCCCGGGACAAACTAGAGCGGAAAATGACAGCACCCCCTGGTACAGGGGGTTTTAAAACCCCACTCCCCACCTTGTCACCATAGCACTAGAGGTGTTGGCCGGAAGGTACAGGAACCTTCCTGCTGGACCTTTTGCACAACAGTCAAGCCTGGTGTCTCACGAGTGAGCAGGGTCCCTGGAAAAAGACATATAAATAATTGTTTGCATGCACGGTTTCCCGTTGCTTCCCTTCTCCCTGCACACATTTCTCCTAAAGTTAGGTATTCGCTGTGGCTGTCACTCCTCAGTGAGATGTGACACGAGAGGTGATGTTACATGGGATGATGAGAGATGTGATTGGCTTTGCCGCTGCCCGGCATGCAGTTTTGTGCGGCCCTCACAGGAATGTCGTGTTGCGTTTCAAAAAACATCCCATTAACCAGTACAATGCTACTTCCGTTTTGCTTTCACTCTCCCTAAGAGGGAAGAACGGTACAGCAGAGGTGACACGCAGCACTACCGCCGCGGGCTTGGCTCCCCCGGGCCAGACTACGCATGTCGCGCCATAGGACCACTGCAGCGGGGGGTAGTGAGAACCTTCCCGCTGCTACCATAGCTACCATGGATCTCATACCCGGGGGCAGCAGGAGCTCAACAGGGACATGCGTGCCAGGGAGTTCCAGCATGAGAGTACCACAGCGACGGAAAAACGCGGGGGGCTGCTCTCCCTGCTTAGGGAATGTATCAGGGTTATGTCCGCAATCGCGGATGCAGTGAATGCAAAAAAAGCCGCCATCCTCCCCAGGAATGATGGCAGTGTGGTTTCCGAACAAACTGAGCCCGAACCAGGCCAGAGCCTTGCAATGGGGGGAACCCATGACCTCCTCCCAGCAGCAGGTGGCAAGACGACATTTCCCAAGGGTCAAGAGACCCTGCCCAGGTACAGCCCTTGAGAAATGCATCTCCCCCCCACCTGCCCATTTGGATGGGTTCAAATTGGGCCCCCTTTACTTGTTAAGGAAATATCCATTATTAACTGTTTAAAGTTATATGTTTCCTATTTCTCCTATGAAAGGGGAGTTGCCATATATCTTGTTTTTCCCTTTTAAGTCAGTACTATTGTTTGCCATTCATGTTGTTTTTGTGTTTTTGAAAAAAATAAAAACAATTTCCCTGTTTTTTTTGCAACAAAAGCAGTGTAAATTTATTTTTAAAGGGGGGGAAAATATTTAAAAAGGGGGGGGCAAAACACCTTCTAATTCCCAATTCAAACAAAAGGGGGAAAAAATAAAAATTAGGACTAACATTGTCCTCAGCAATAAGGCTTGGGGGTTTGGGATTCCTAACTGTTTCCCCTTCACGGAGCCTCCTGGCGGAGGAGGGGGGCGGGAAATTCCCCTTTTGTGGGAGGCGCAGAGGTGGGGGGGGGGCAAAGGGCAGGGTGCAGGATGTGGCCCTTTGACTCGCAGATGTTGTGGAGGACCACGCAGGCGGATATAACGGGAAAGGAGTTTTTCTCGGACACGGGTTAGGGGAGCTGAGAAAGGGAGCCCCACCGTGCCTTGGGGCCTTCCAAAGGCCCGCTCCACCACGTTCCGACAGCGGTTGAAAACCCTGTTGTAAGCCAACTTCCCCTTTGGGGCCATGGCCCCTCCGTATGGCTTTATCAACCACCTTGACAGGGGGGGCGCCGCATCTCCGGGGGATGATGGAAAATGGAAACCCCTTTATGGGGATGGGAGGGTTCCCCGGGGGGCCCTACCCCCCCAGCCTCCATGGCGTGCCACAAGGAGGAGTGACGGAAAAAAAACGCGTCATGCGTTCTGCCCGTAAAGCCAAGGACAATATCCAAAAAGCGTCCTTCATGGTCCACCATCCCCTGCAGGAGAATGGAGAAAAGGGGCTCTTCGGTTTTCGGGGAAATCTTCCCCTCTTCCTTTTGGTGGCCGCACAGGAATGTGTGTACCATCAACCGCGCCGATGCATTGGGGAAATCCCATGCGATGGAATCCATCCAAAAGACCTGCAATGGGTGGCAACACAAAAAACAAACATTACTCCTTTCATGGCCAGTGCAGGGATACGGCGGGACCGGTCTGGGCTGAGATGGCTCACCGGGAGACGTCGGGGCACGGGGGGAAAGGGCGGAAGGGGAGAGAGGGGGGGGGAGGGGGAAGGGTGGATGGAAAGGGGGGGGAGGGGGGGCGGAGGGCCGCGGATGGCCGCGCGCGTGGTGTGGCCAGGAGGGGGGGCCGGAACGGTCTTGGGCTGAGATAGTGTCACCGGGAGACGTGGGGGCGGGGGGAAAGGGCGGGAGGGGGGGAGAGGGCGGGAGGGGGGGGGGGTGGATGGAGGTGGGGGGGGGGGCCAGGGGCCCCGGATGGCCCGCGCGTGGTGTGGCCAGTGCAGGGATGGTGGCCGGAACGGTCTGGGCTGAGAAAAGCCACCGGGGGACGTCGGGGCGCGGGGGAAGGACGGAAAGGGGGGAGAGGGCGGGAGGGGGAAGGGTGGATGGAGGTGGGGGGGGGGACGGAGGGCCCCGGGGGATGGCCGCGCGCGTGGTGTGGCCAGTGCAGGGATGGGGGCCGGGGAAAGGTCTGGGCTAAAATGCGTCACCGGGGGCCCTGGGGGGGCGGGGGGGAAAGGGGTGGGAGGGGAGGAGGGCGGGGGGGGGGAAGGGTGGATGGAGGTGGGGAAAGGGGGGGCGGAGGGCCGCGGATGGCTGGGGCGTGGTGTGGCCAGTCCCCGGGATGGTGGCCGGGGAAAGGTCTTTGGGGGGGAAGCGTCACCGGGGGACGTCGGGGCGCGGGGGAAGGACGGAAGGGGAGAGAGGGCGGGAGGGGGAAGGGTGGATGGAGGTGGGGAGGGGGCGGGGGCCCCGGATGGCCGCGCGCGTGGCGTGGCCAGTGCAGGGAAAGGGGCGGGCCCCGGGGCCGGGTTAAAAGCGTCACCGGGAGACGTCGGGGTGCCGGGGAAGGACGGAAGGGAGAGAGGGCGGATGGATGTAGAGTACTCACTCTGCGATAGTCTCCAAGGGAAACGGTGGACGACAGGAGGACCTGCTCTATCGCCAGACACACCTCAATGACAATCACAGCGACTGTGGAGATCCCCAAGCCGAAAGGGTTCGCCGTTTTGCGATATATAAGCGGCGTTGACAACCACCACACGGTAATCGCCACTCTCCCCCTCCACAGATATGGGTTGACGCATTTCTGTGGCTTTCCTCTCAAGTGTGGGACGCAGACGGTCGGGGGGTTGGGAAAAGGGGGGGCTTTCGTTATGCGAAAGTGGTAGAGCCACTGGTCATCGTCCCACTTAGCAAGCAGCTCCTCAGCCCACCATGTCCTCCCCCATCCTCTCCCTGACCCACCACCTTCTGGGGGGGTTTGGGAAAACCCCGAGTGTCCTCTCAGAAGGGGCGCATAGAAAACGTTTCCCCCTCATGGTCACGATGGAGCCGGACCTCCCCCCCGGCCCATTTTTCCTTTCATGGTGGCCACCACTACACCCAGGACCGCGACAAAAAACCCCAGGAACCTGACCAGGTCATGGGAAACCCCGGCCCCCCATCGCAAAGCCACGAACAAGCCAGAAAATCGGCGAAGCAGGAAAACACAACGACCGGCCCCCCAACGCACTAGCCAGAGGTGGGGGGTGGCGGCGAAAAGGGGGGAGGCGTTGGGGGGGGACCTTGCATACGTACGTGCGCGCATGCGCGGGTCGTCCCCCACGCAACACGCCATTTCTTCAAATCGAAATCAGCCTATCACAGCCATAGGGGCGAGGTTATGTTAATAGCAGGGGTGGTCAGGACGGCAACGTGTGGATCTCTGAAACCGCGCTAAGCCGGATCAAACATAAGACGTATGAATGGAGAGCGCGCATTAGCGCGGATACAAAAAAACCCGGTAAAAACCCCGGGGAAAAGTCACTACGCGAATTCCTCTTCTCGTGTGGAAAGGGGGCCCAAGTTTGTGGTGTCCACATGTTGCCCATATCCAACTTCTTTCCCTAACTCCATGGACCAAGTGGGGGCATGTAATATTTCTAATTCTATAGATAATTTAATTTTATTGTTTTGGCCTTTCTCTGCGTGCATATCTGCTGCTTTTTTAATCCCTAGGATAAAACGACCGATAAATAAACAAAGGCAAAAAGTGATTTTTCCTCATATCTTTTCAAAGAAAACATGGGAAAAATCTTCAGTTGTGTTTATCTGCAGCAGAACAGACATTGCTTGCTCTAATTGATTCCTTGTCCTTTTCCAGCCCCACTTTCCACATACCTAAATCTACTTTGAATTGCTAGGATCCTGAGGAGCAGCTCTGCGGGAAGGAGGGTTTTCCCCCGGGGGCTGCAAGGCAGTTGCAAACTGAAGGGGGGGGTCATATTCCTGTGGATGGATGTATCTGCTCTGAAAATTCCCAACTTTGAAGGAGCTTTTGAAAGTGCTAGTCTTTTTGGGAATAAGGCACCATGAGTAGTTCCTGTAAACTGCAGACTAAAACTCTGGAGCCAAACATGGCCCATTGGCATGATGGTTAAATTTTTCCTCTGCAGGAGACCAAGGGAAGGGGGGAGCCCATTGTGAAAATGGGTACCCAATGGCATAATGATGGATAGGCATCCCAGTTGATACAGAGTGAAATGCTACTAGAATACAGAATGAAATCAATCATGTTAAGCATCAGCTAAAACAAAAACAAACATATGCACACTTAGGATATAAATCCTTAACTCTTTTCATCCTTGAACCCAAGTTAGAATAATTACTGTAGTTTTATCTCAGTTGTGGGAGAAAATAAAAATTCTGCACAGTATTCTTCTATATTCAAATGTCCCAAAATATTCCAGAGGTATTTTCTATGCAGAAAGATAAGTGTGTGTGTGTATGTGTGTGTGTGTTATGTTCAAGAAACTGGTTTCCTGTGCAGGAGACAAATTTTCTACACAGAAAATATAGAGGGTTTGTTCAACAAAATTTAGTAAATAAATAAATAATCCATATGTCTTTCTGTATAGAAAAGTTCTCTGTAATATTTTGGCTGTTTGAATATTGGAAGAATAGTAGGTGGAAATCTCTCTATTCTGTTATTCTTCCCAGGAAGGTTTATTGACTGTTCAAAACCCCTTTTTTAAAAAAGCAGGAAATAATTGAGAATGATGTTTTCGTTTCTAACATACATAAATACACACACACACACACACAAAAGTAGCTTGTGGTCGAAGTTGGGGTTTTTCCTGAGCAGGGAGTGCTCTCTCTCTCTCATTTCCCCATAGGCCTCTGGGTTGCATGTGTGTGCAAACACACAAATACACTTGCAAATTCTAGTGTTCAGCTGCCCTGTTAAGTTTGAATTAAGGTTTAGAAATATACTAATCATATATTTGAATTAAGTAGAGTATAAGTAGAGTAGAAGAATACTAATTGATCTTTGTGTCTATCATTGCATTCACTCAGAGTGAGCAATAATCCATAATTACAATCTCTTATATATTTATTTGTTCTGCATGTTAATTATGGTTCTTCAATTTATCGTTAAAAAGGGGATGAAATATCACAAGGGATGCTTCCTACATACTAGAGAAAAAGGTTGTATTTTGGGAATGGAAAATAATAATCTACTTAAGCCTGCAATTCATTAGTTGTATCTGATGCTTTAAAGAGCATTAATTTTAAGCTTTTTAATTGCCTGCATTACTAACATTTCAGCTGTGCAGAGTAGAAAAGAAAGATTCTTGCTGCTCTGGTTCTCTAATATATTCAAATGAATGTATAGCCATTTTTCTGAGGTTATTTCATCATATCTTTTATCGTATCCATAAATAATAGTGGACAGCAAAATAAAGCATAAAGACAGCCTTATAAAATCATGTTGATGCTGTTTTGTGAAATAAATTCCAAAGTTACTGATAACTCAACAGTAGATTATTTTCCATATTTTGTTTTATATCTTAAAATATTTTACATGGGGGAATGTCTGTACAGACTGTTTCTAGGATTATGGAAGTTGTGAATAGCAGGCACAGAAGATAAAAAGTGGAATGCAAAGCCCTTACAAACTTCACTGTATCCCTATAGTGGGGGTTTTGGGGGTATACAAGCATACCTCAGTGAACAATACCTCTGACAAAGAAGCTCCTTTTTATAAAGTCTTTTTATGACTCACCTTCTTCTCTTCCTAATCCTCTGACTAACTAGATTTTTTTTAGCGGTATCAGTACTGGGAAAATGGTGAAGAAGGGCTGGAGAAACAGAGACTTTTGGTGTTTGTTTGTAGCAGTATATCTCCAGTAAACAATTCAATAAAGATTGAGCTGGAAGAAAATATAATTCTAAGTTAGCAGTTCTGCAGACGTGTGTGCCTGCTTACCACAGGCAAAGTAAATGGCAGCTGCATCGAGAATCCCTTACTAAGCATGCACGAACAGCAAAACTGAGGCCCTTTCCTCACGGGGGGGCGAAACGGGGCAGCGCATGCAGGAGCAGAGCTTACCCGAAGTGGGTTGCTCCGTCCCTGCAGAGAGCGTGGATCTGCCATTCTAAACGCTGCCGATTCGGCAGTGTTCGGCGGTGCTCGGTGGCACCCAAAATGGCGGCTGGCAGCTTCCAGCTGTGCTCCGCCAATCAGGACAGCGTGCCAGCCGGAAGCCCGCCCCTGGGCAGATCTGCAGGGACGTGCTACCGCATCTCTGCAGTTCTTCACCGGGGGCTGCCACGGGGCAGCGCGGGTGAGTTTTATAAAAACCACTTGCGAAGGTGGTTTTTATAAAACTCACAGCGCCACCCCCGCGGCTGCGCTAGAGCAGTTTGAGGTCTAGAACCTCACTTTTTTTAACTGCTCTAGTGCACCCCCCGGTGAAGAAGACCTCCAAGAGAGGTTGCCCTCGCGTGGGCAATATGCCCGTGTGGAAATGGTCTGAGAGAAAACGGGAAAAACAGATAAGCCTGCCTCACCAGCTACCTCTAAATTTTTTTTTTTTAAAAAAAGATCTATAAGTTTGGTCACCAAAATGGAACTCAAAACAGAAAAGAAATCGTCCCTGGATACAGAAAGTCTTCAGAAGGCTCCCAGTGTGTTTGTTTAGTTATGCAACATCCTCTAATTTGATTTCACGTATGCATATTGTTAGTATTGCATGAAAAGTTTGCTGAAACATGTTGAACTGTTATTTTTTATGGTATAGGAAACTATCTCAGTTCTTTCCATATTATTTCTGACTTTGGTACCAAACTTTCTGTCAAAGAAGTAATGCCTAGGAATACATTACCTTGTTAATTGAGGTATAGCTGCATTCAGAGGGTTCTTCCAAACAGGTGCAGAGAAGCAAGAGCTCTCACAATACAGCTCCTTGTCTGGTGCTGGGAATTTCTGGTTGGTGCCACTTACGTGTCTACTCCCAGTTTCACCTAGTTTTCTTTAGACCGTGTAAGAGGCATTGACAGGGAGAGGATGAAGGAAGCTGTAGGACAGCATAAGCAATTTGGCCAGCGTAATAGGTAAAAGTCAAAGTTTGTCTGTCTGCGTCTGGTGAAGACCCCCTATGATTGGTTGCCTAAGAAGATTCTATGGAATCCTGGGGCTTGCAGTTTAGGGAGGGGCTTTTAGCATTCTCAGCTGGAGAGTTCTTGGGCTTCCGTCAACTGTGACTGTCCTGAATAGGCTGGTTGCTATGGAGACGAGGTCTATCAGCAAGGAGGGGGGCAGTGTGTTCCCTCAGGAACCCAACCTCTATATATTAATAACTCTGAATACAGACTGGGTTGGGGAATATTGGGAAAAGTTACAGGTACTGGACAAGACAGTTTGGGGAATTAGAGACACAGGATCTCAGATCTTTCTAACAAGTATAACCTATAAGAAAATAAAATCCCAGGCAATACCAGGCATATACACTATCCATCAATAAGATCTCTTCAGTGCCATTAGTCACTGCCATACTTATTGGATATATTGGGATATATTGGGGTCCGATATGGACGTGCCTTCTTTTTAAAGGAACAGTGATTTAAAAAACCTTTATTTAAACTGCAAGAGAATGTGCCTGCTGCCAGCCACTCCCCTTACAACATAGCAGCAAGGAACTCAGTATGAGCTGCAGGTATTGAACTACAGAAATCCCTTGGAATGTTTGTTACCAATATAACTCAGATTTTTTTTTCTTAAAAAAATGTTGTTGCTGTCAGTGCCAGCAATTGCCACTGAATAGTCCAAAAACATATATATAAATATATAAAAATAAATAAAAAACAATATCTTTGTATGTATATACACAAAATGAAACAAATGCCATAACCTCCAACAACCTTTGTCCTGTCTGGAGAAGCTCAAAAAACAATGGAAGTATATCCTTTATGTAAATCTATAGGGTATATCCTCTTTATGTACATTTCTCTATTTCCCTTTCAGATAATGAATATATATCATTTATCATTATAAACTGTATATCATTTCCCATCTTGTTTGTGGTTTCTGAGAGCATCTGCCTTCCGACCTCTCATGTCAAAGCATGATTTACCACACTTTAGAAGAGATCTATCCTGTCTCATCTTTTTGCAGAGATAGATGGGGTCAGATGGTAGACATTATGACATGCTTAAATATCTATGCTTCCTCTGCGTGTTCTCCCCCTCTTGAAATACCAGATGCATTTAGGCATACATACAATTCTACATACCCCTAAATAATCCTATGCCAATTCCATTGTCACAGCATTGCATCAAATGTTTATATATACTTGCTTGATCATGACCTTTGAGAGAGAGCTCTTTTTAAAGGACAGTTTCTTTTTCCATGGTTAGTTTGCAGCTAATAGCTAATACCTCTGACATTCATTAATGTTAAATTAAATGGGTCTTCATATGGAATTACATGCTATATTGCATTCTGATTAAAACCAAATGGGTTCACCATGATGCATGCAATTACCCTCTGTACCAAGGGAATAAATAATTAGTGCTCATTTATTGTCCATCTGCAATACTTCTCCTTTTAGTACAGACAAATTATCATTAATTCCATTTAACGGTAATTAAATTTCAGTTTGGACTTTGAATGTTCTCACAGATGCTGTACACATAAGAGTTGTTTGTAACAAACTGTCAACAATCAAGTCTGCATCATGTTTTACGGAAAAGTTCTTGGGACTCCCCAAAGTAGACTGAGCTTCCAGTATTATCTCCCCAGGCAGGTCAGATGGAAGCATCAGTCTCACCAAGGCTGGTATCTTAACAGGTGGCTCAAGAGTGCCTCTACATGTGGTTTATTTTTCTTAGCTATAATTTCACAAGCTACTTTTTTTTTTTGTATGACCATCTGAAAATTTCCTGCTGTGTTTTTCCTGTGGACTGTTTTAATAGCATTGCCTAGACATCAATCTCTGTGCCATTTCTCTGAATGGGAAGCTTTCTTTCCCTGATCTTTTTGTTCAACAATAAAACAAAATAAAATGTGGATTTCTGGCTCAAATGCACCCTTTGATTGTGACTGCAATCTGACTGTTGAATTGCAGCCTTGTGTTCTGTTTCCCTGTGAATTGTTGTTGTTGTTGTTGTTGTTGTGTGCCTACAAGTTGCTTCTGATTTATGGCGACACTAAAGGAAACTTATCATGGGGTTTTCTGGGGTTGATGTGTGTGTGTGTGTGTGATATGCCCAAGGTCACCCAGTGGATTTCCATGGCCAAGTGGGGAATCAAAGCCTGGTCTCCAACAATCAAACCACTACACTACACTGGCTAACACACAGTTGCTATATTCACAGTTTAAAGTCTACTAGTGGTACATTGCCTATTTTTCCATCTTTCTTTTACTTGCATTTTTTGAACAAATTGTATTACTATGAAAGCCAGTGTCATGTAGAGGTTTGAGCACTGGACTATTACACTGGAGACCAGGGTCCAATTCCCTGCTTGGCCATGGAAATCCACTAGGTAACCTTGTAAATTCTTTGATTTCTCGTTGATAGTATTAAAATTAAAGCGAGGCCATATAGAGATGCAATCGTTGTTGCTAAGCTGAATATGTAGCTTTAAAGCTTTAGACATATGCCTTTTCTTTGGATTAGATGAGATAGTAAGACAACAATACGTAGCTCATTCATAGATAAAGCATGTTGAACTAGACGCTTCCTTGTTATCTAGGGGAACAGACTCTGACTGCAACCCTCATTCATTTTAAAAGAAGTGATCCTGATGATATTGCACACTTGCTCCTTTTTTCTGCTTTAGCTAGAATCAGGATCCTCCCGTAACTTGCGATGCTCTTGATACAGACAAAAGTAAATAAATAGAACATAAAAATACTGGTTTTCCTTGTGTGCCTAAGGTCATATTTCCTGTTCTGTCACTTTTTGAGTTATTCTGACACTGCTGGAAGGAAACAATGTACTGTCATGCAAATTACATTAGAAAGAATTATAAAGACATTTTCACAGATCACTGAAACAATGTACCACTACCTCATGTCTGATTGATAGTTGCACCACCATACTTATTGACACAAGGAAATAATCTGAAAAATTGCAAAGGCTGCCATTGCAATGGTTGCCATATATTTATACGTATATGTATATATTTGTACAACATGTAACAGCCTCATCACAAGATGAAATCATTTTGTATTGGTGATGGTAGCTGATGCACATATATTGAAGTGAGACTCAAAACAGTAATGCAAATAACATGTGCTTGCTTGAGTTTTCTTGAAAGGATCATGGTTTAGGAGACAGCCTAAAGCAGGGATGGGAACTGTGGAATTGTTCAGTTTCAACTCCCAGAAGCCCTAGCAGCAGAGCCAATGCCGAGGAATGCTGGGAGTTGCAGTCCAAAATCTGTGGAGCCACATAATTCCCGTCTCTCTGCTAAATGACATTTGTAGCATCACTTGTAAAAATGCCCTTAATACCATGCTTTTACCATAGAAAGAAAAGTTTAGTAGCCTAATTCTTATTGTTTTAATAATTTTCAGGCTGACCTGAGACCCATTATTGGGAAAAAAGGAAGATACAAATGAGTAAAATAAATGAATAATTATTTTTTGTGTTTCTTAGAATGGTCTTCATCTGAATGAAAGGGAGACAGTCTGTTGCTGTTACAGTGTTGCTATTCTTAGCTGTTCGGTCATGCTTCTTCTCACAACCCTTGAAGATATTTCTTTCTTCATCCTTATGATATGCTGCAATCATCATCAGTGTGCAGTCTATTTTTAACCCCCCCCTGCAACCTGTTTTATTTTTAAAGACTGATTTGAGTTCTAGAATATATATTGGCATGGCATGTGCATGGCTGACATTTTCATGTGATACATTTGGTATTTCAGAGACATCCATCAGTGTCATTCAACAAGTGCATCTTGGCAGCAACAGGTATACGTGGACTTTTCTCTAAGACAGACGTCACAATAAAGGTCAATGTTCAGAAGTCAAAAAATGCAAACTATGAGAAGGGAATGACCAAAGCCTCCTTATTTAATTCCATATGAATAGTTTATGCATGGTTAAAAAAGGATATATAACTTTGCTCGCCTAACTGCTTTTGACTAACTAGTTGCTTTGGAGGCTGTGTGTTCTATTCAGGAGGCCATAATTTTTAGTGCTAACAAGAAACTTTTGGACACTTTGCAGCAGGGCAGCAACTTTATAATAAAAATTGAACTTTTCTTTTTGGCCCATGAGGACTTCCCATCTATCAGTAGTTTGCCCTTAAGATTCCCTTGTATATCCATGAGAACTTCTTGTCAAGCATACTGGAGATTAAGAAACAGTATTAAGATGGGTGGCTTGCTGATCCTGTAATGGACTTTTTGTTCATTTAGCCATTCTAGGAACTAAAGCAATCTCACACAACCTGGCATTTTCCAGAAGGTTCAGAGTACAGCTCTACTGTCTTTACCTAATAGTGACCAATCCTAGCACATCTGGAGGGCACGTATTGAAGAAAATTGTACTCCAAGAGGAGAATTCAGAAAGTTAACAAAGTTGGATAGGCTAATTTAGGCCTAGATGTTTCCACACCTGCCGTCTAGTCTGTTGCCATGGTCCAAGCAGAAGAAGATCTTGCCATCATTTTAAGAGGAGGAACACACACCCTGCCTGGTCCATGAATCACCAGTGACTATGAGTATAATCTCACAACTCAGGTATCTATGGAACAGTGGACCTTTTAGATGAACGGATGCTATTTTGTTTATTGCTAAAGACATCAAGTGTTTCTTCAAGTTTCTATGCAGACTTAGCGGTTACTGCTTTTTAAAGAATAGTCCTAGTAGGCAATATAGACAAAAAGGTACTGAAATAACCAGTTCAATATGCCCACTTTATTAAGAAAACTGCCTTCTTTATGTTCACCTCCTGCAATACGCAATGGATTGCTTGTTAAGATACAGTGGCAGCTGGTGCCTATCATGTTGATAAGTCATGAATCTATTCCAGGTTTTATTCTGAACTTTGAGGGAGCTATCCAAAGTTCTGAATCTATTTGGATGGGTAGGGTTTAGCACTTTTTAAAGTCTACAATTAAAAATCTACATCTGGGCATGGAAGCCACTTGCCACCAGTTGTTTCTCCTGCAAAGAACTTAAGCAGTACATTTGGCAGTACATCCCTGTTTCCAATTTGTCCTCACAATAACTTTGTGAAGTATGTTAGGCTGTAGGCTCTGAGATAACAGTGGGTTCTTGCTAAATAGGAATTTATACCTGTCTGCCCCCCAGTCATATTCAAATACCTTTGCTTTGCTTTGCTTTGCTTTCCTTTTTTTTTTTTTTTGGCTTGAAGTAGAATTCCAGTTTAGAAAGTGTCTCAGGGGCTGCACTCCAGCAATGGTTAGCAAAAGGGATCTAGGAGTCTTGGTAGATCACAAGCTGAACATGAGTCAGCAGTGTGATGAGGCAGCCAAGAAAGCCAACACGATTCTTGGTTGCATCAATAGGAGTATGGTGTCTAGATCGAGGGAGGTAATGGTACCATTCTATTCTGCATTGGTTAGGCCTCATTTGGAAAATACTGTGTCCAGTTCTGGGCACCTCAATTCAAGAAGGATATTGACAAGTTGGAGAGTGTCCAGAGAAGGGCGACCAAAATCGTGAAGGGTCTGGAAGCCATGCCCTATGAAGAACGGCTTAGGGGGCTGGGTATGTTTGGTCTGAAGAAGAGTAGGTTAAGAGGGGACATGATAGCCACGTTTAAATATTTGAAGTGATGTCATGTTGCAGAGGGAGCGAGCTTGTTTTCTGCTGCTCCAGAGGCTAGGACAAGGAGCAATGGATTCAAGCTGCAGGAAAGAAAATTTAACTTGAACCTCAGGAAGAACTTCTTGATGGTCAGAGCTGTCTGGTAGTGGAATATACTGCCTTGGAGTGTTGTGGAGTCTCCTTCTTTGGAGATTTTTAAGCAGAGGCTGGATGGCCATCTGTTGGGAATGCTTTGATGGTTGTTCCTGCATAGCGGGGCACTGAACTCAATGGCCCCTGGGGTCTCTTCCAACTCTATGATTCTATGATTCTATGGTTCTAAGGTGGAGCCAAGGGGATAATGAATGGGATCCAAGTAAAGTATTAATGACCAGTTGTAATTCTGACCAATTTGGCACTACACAGCTTGCAAATGGCAAAACTGGATGCTTAAACAATAGGTTTGGAAAGTAAAAAGATCAGTTCCACACAGCAAGATGTTGCTATATGCTTTGGAAGTACACAGTTGAATTCCAACCAAGAGCTTACACCATGCATCTTTCAGTTCCAGGGAATACTTTGTAGAACACACAGCCAAATTCCATGGAAGTCCTTACAAAGTGCACAGGGGAATCCCATAGAACAGTTTGCAAAGTGCCTGCAGCTTAGTTCTCATCAGGCTAAATATCCTGTTATCTGTGACCGAACATAAAAGCTGAAGAAGCTGTGAGACTAACAAAGAATTCCCAGGTACTTTATCTGCGTTAAAGCTTCCTTATCCCTGCTAGAACCCTTATTTAGCCAGGATCTGAAATCTATGAGGAAAAAGTGTTTTAATTTCAGGTTATACATAAGGGAAAAAAATAACGGATGGTCACATTCATTTGCATCTGAAGGTCCCAGTTCAATTTTTATAGCTTTATATAAAGAAAATAACTTACAGGCCTGAGGAATCCTACTAGGATCATGGAGAATTTCTTCTAGTCAACAATAAGCCAAAAGTGTTAATTGGTATGAATGAGCCTTATATTCATTTGCAGTTTTCAGAATACCACTCAGGGCTGTTGAATGCATACGTTGGTTTTGGGTTTACAACAAGCATCTAGTTGAGCACTATGGGAACAAAATGCTGGGATGGATAGCTTTGATTTGATCCAGTCTGGCATTCCATACATTCTTATGTACTTCATGATCTAACTAAGGTGGATTGCTCCTGAAGCAGTATTAACACAAAAATATATGGGAGTAAGGTAAGAAACAGGTTCAGCTAGATCTTTTCCTGAGTCTAAAAGATTATAAACTGACTGCCGTTTGCTAATCTTGTTAATAGTAGAAAAGTATCCTGCTATAAAGTTTGCCAGTAATTAGGTCCTAATTAGGTAATTAAGACTATAATGTATGGAGGATTTAGGTACTTATGCCTATTAATTTGATTTTTTTTTAAAAAAATCTGCTAACAGAGAGTTAACTTGATTAATTATAGCTCTCCTTTATCTAGATATATTACCAGCAATGCCAAGAGGATTTCCCCCCTCTATTTTGGCAATTAAAGTGTTTACAAGTGCAGGAGGTGAAATCTCCCTGTAAAATTTAGAGGGGCTGACATTTATTTAGGGTCACAAATGGAACAATTTAATTCTTTGATCTGCTGCTGGCAGAACCCATGTATGGTAAGCGGTTCCAAGTCTGACGCACATTTATACAAAATCCCAACAACTGCTAACGGCAAAGGGCAGACTTAAACCTGCAGGAGACCTTCTCCCCTTGGATGATTTATAAAGTGCCTTTGAAGTCAGACTCACATACAAAAACAAGGGCAACGGATTGGCTTTGCTTACCTTGATGCCTTCCTGACCCCTAAGACCCATCCAAAAAAGGGAGATAAAGAAAAAATATTTTGATAGCACCCCAGTATAAATGTAGGCAGCTAGTTTAGAGCTTGTAATACAGGCAAATGGGAAAGGCACTTTAAATATACTTTCTAAAACTGGCAACTTTATGGCATGAAAGAAAGGTCAAAAGGTGTAAAAGTTGAAAGTCAGTTAACTCCTTAGTATTTGACAGTTAAAGTGTCAGGCAGAAGTTCTGTTTAAAGTTTGTGATAGCTGGAAGATTCAGGACTTAACTGAGAAGGGGCACTGTAGTATTTATTTCACACAGTAATCTCATGTCAGAAGTTTGCAAGATCACAAGCAAACTTCTGTTTATTCAGTACAACTTTGCTGTTTAAAAAGGAGAGCCCACACTTTGTTTAGACTTTGGTAGAATTGTGTTTGACCACAACAGACATACATGTTTATTTCTGAATGACTATGTACTGCGTACTTGCTAACAAGGAACATGTTTGATCCATACCTCACTTTTAAACTGCTTGTACTGTTTCAAGTGATCAATGAATGAAAACAAACCAATTTTCTCCAGAGTTTGAAATCGATGCATATTTTTGAGGACCTTGCTGCTATTTAAGGGAATGGGAGTTTAGGAAAAAAATATTTAAAAATCACATCTGTAATATTATTGAAGTATTCAAAAACACCATATATGTAGGAACTCAGTTTGACCAACATCTTTTTCAAATTAAAGCAACAGAGGGACGATAAATATTCATTTTCTCCATTCCACAGGCACCAGAATGTAAATATAACTAATTATGGTCTTCCAAATATAATTATTAATCAGTTTTATAGCAACATGTTATTGTGCACAGATGTATGCAAATTTTCAGATTTCTGTCCAGATGGACTTTGTTAAGTTAAAGCAATCACTTGAGCTGAACCAAAGTACTGCTCTGTACAGTTCTGACAACCTACAGGAAAAAATGCTAGTGAATATGGAATCTGGAGTCTTTCATTAGTCTGCAATACACAACGAACAGCCAAACCTGAAACTTTTCACTGATATTTTTTAGTATGCAGAGATATAATGCTGCAGCTATCTCTGTGCAGATAAACTTAATGCTTAACAAGTTTACAAAATGTATGGTCCAGGATGTCTATCTGCAAGCCTTCATGTATTTATGCCTAAATGTAAACTGGATATAATAAATGTGTTACTTTAGTATGTGGTCAGAGAAATATACAACTGTGCATATACAAAATGTACTATATTATAGAAACTGTAACCTAAACACAGTAGCCAATCCCAGTCCAAGTGGGACTCCTGAAACAAAGAAATGTACATAAATGTTCCAACTGATTTGATGGGTCTACTGTAGCTTGGGCTAACAACTGGATATAGGCTAACCATATGAAGAATATTTCCAAATATCTCTGGATGATAGATTTTGTCTTGATGCATTAACAAGGTCTCCTAACAGTCCCTCCAATAGGTCTCACCTCCAAAATTTTTCAGTAAGGTTGCTGTCATTTAAACAAAAAAATGTGTTTCCTAGCTGAACTATAGTCAGTCCTCCATATCCATGGATTTTGCATCCACAGATTCAACCAACCACAACTTGAATGTATTCCACAAATAAATATTCCAAAAAGCAAACTTTGATTTTGCAGATTTGTATAAGGGATACTACTTTGCTGCATTATTGTACATTATGGGACTTCAGCATCCATAAAATTTCAGTATCCGGGGGAGTCCTGGAACCAAACCCTAGTGGATACAGAGGGGCCACTGTCCTGAGTTTTAAAGCTTCAGGCATAGATCACTGACTGGTAATCTCAACAGGAATCCTTCCACATTGCATAATTATTATGCCTCATTTTACGTTAATCACCATAGCTGCAGCGTATGACCACTAAAACTCTCTGCCTGAGAATTCTAAATGCCCATCCTTAAACTCAAAATCCCAGGATTCCATGCTGACATGGCAGTTAAGGTGATATCAAAGTGTTTTATTTGTGTAGTATAAAGGGGTCCTAGTCCTGGCAAAAGCTCTTTACTCCTTCGCATTTTCAAGAATGTGGTGGAATGATTGAAAATCCTATTTATCTAATTATTTATTATAAAGTTATTTTAAAATTTATAAACTATCATTCTTGTATAACAGATTTACGGGTTGTGAACCTAACGTTACATTTTTTTAAAAAATAAAAACAAATAAAATAAAAACAAAATAAGGGGCATTCAATCACCATGAAACAAGGAAATCTCTCTCCCTCGCCCCTCTCTGTTTTAAAACAGAATGCTTGAATGAACTGGAACATTTGCAAGAAGGCAAAGTTCAGCATCTGGGAACTAAATCTTATTTCTGCAGTTCACTTAAGGTGCATTTTTTTTTTAAAAAAATGCTAATAGTAGCTGTGGATAGGGTGGCAGGAAGCGCAGATCTTGAACTATTTCACATTATCTCAAGATGCAAAACAGGAAGGGCCCATTTTGTCAGCTCGTCTGTAAGCTAAACAAACACATTGCCATCCTCAGATTCTTGAAATCATCTTGAAATTGCATGGCTTGTGCTATAGTTGATAGCTATATTGTATTTAATTGTACAGTTTCATAGTTTTAATTATTCCTTCCTTCCTTCCTTCCTTTGTTATGTGCATATAACTATAATCTAGATTGTATACATTTGGTGGGATTCGATGGTTTTAGTTGTTTTATTGAAAAGTATATTGAGGATGTTATATAAATAAATAACAACCACCACCATAATATTGAAGTAGGCCAGGTCCTTTGAAATGGAAATAGGCCAATCCTCTTGTGTTTGTTCTATCTATGGCTCAGTCTTGGCTTCCTGTACTTGTCATGAAACAACATTTAAGCCTGTTCACAAGCTTCATATTGAGATATGCAGGTTGTTACCCGTTTTGCTTAGCTTTTTCCTTGTGAGACCCTGACCTTTATTTTTCTTGAGTGTGCCTGTTGTTATGTGTGTTCAAGGCTCAACACGATTCTGACTTTTGGTGACTGAGATTTATTCAGAATTAGATTGCTGCTCCCTTCCTCTAAGGATGAGAGAGTATAATTTGTACTAGATTGCCCAATGGGTTTCCATGGCTGATGAGGGATTTGACCCCTGGTCTCCCACAACCCAAGCGCAACAGTCCAACTAACATGCCTAGCTCGCGCTCACTGACTGTGCTTAGTACAACTGAAATGAGACTTGCTTGACTATGGCCCTTTTCCCATGGCATTTGCAAAAGAGGGCCTAGAGCTTCGCATGATTTCAAGAAACAATCTGCACGATGCACTCACAATCATGTGATGCTCCAGGGGCTGGCAGGGGCCGATCGTGCACCTTTTCATTTTCGGCTAGAAGCCAAAAATGGTACACGACCACACATTGCTCCTGTGCGGGGCCTCTGGAGCCGGGCTGGTTGTGTTTCCTGCCCCAGTGCAGCCTGGGAAGGTCCCAGGCTGCACTGTGGAAGGAAGAGATGGGGCTCTAATGCGAGCAGGCAGCTCGTGCAGAGCTGAAGCAGCAGGGAAGGGAGAGTTTCTTGGCAGAGGCTGCTCACGCAATCCTCGCACCCCAGCACCGGAACAAGGTCAGGTGCGGAAAGGGCCTATGTCTTGCTTCCCTTGCTGCTGCTAAGGCCTGTTGGAATTAGCAGTCTTTATGTACCTGTGCTTAGTAGTTTCTGCTTTGTATATTTAAAGACTTCTCTTTTGTTTACTTTCTCATACCACTTGTCTTCATGCATCACTTTAACATGCAGCTGTTTTTCTTCTCTCTGGCCATTTCCACACCTTACCCTTTTCCACTGTCATCCTGTCATGATCCCAGCAGTGCCACTTCCACAGTCCTTCCACAGTCCAGCTGCCCACTTCCCATGCTGCACTGGGGGAGGAAGTGCCTAAATCACGCTTCCTTCCTTTCCATGCAGCCGCTGGTAATGGGAGTGTTGTGCAATCAAGAGCCAATAACGGACTTTTCCTGGTAATGGAATAACCCACGATCATGACTGGTAGAGATACATTGGCAGTGGGACCATGATGGCATCTTGCAAAAGCAAGACTTGTGGACTGGCAGCAATGTGTCCCCATGACAGGACAGCTGTATCATGCAGAAATTGCCTCTGTCTCTCCTCCATTAGACCATGCATTCAAGTAAACACAAGTTTTAATAAGTAAAGCTACTTTTGCATATTTTACAAAAAAAAAAGCGTGTTACTTCTCTGCAAGAGTCCCCCCCACCGGTGTTTGTGTGTGTATTTACATGAAGACATAGGACTGGTTGATGTTCAGCTTCATTGCCAATTTCATTCTGCTGCTAGAGAAATTCACTGCTATCTTTCGAATTTACCCACAAAACATATTTGCACATATGTGCTTTGTATATATTACCTTCTTAGGCTAGAACCTCATATAGATGGAACCACTCTTTGGACAGAACACTTTCCTCCCCATGTAAAGCACTTTGAGTTAGTGATTTTCATCAAGGTTGCATCTGGTGGTAGAAAGGTTTAAACCCTTTCTTCCCTTTCCTGTGATACTGGTAATTAGAAAAATCCCCCAGAAACTACTATTTATATTTTATTTTTAAATGTGTACATTAAATGCAAATGCACAATGAATGTGACAACCATTTTGCCCATGGTGAATACTGTTTGGAGAATGCAAAAGTGGCAGACTGTCTATATCCCCAGAATAGCCTTTCAAAGCTCTTAAAGGCTATTTCTACACTACACTGTTATAGTGCTATTATTCCACTTTCAACGTCCTATGGAATCTTGGGGTTTGCAGTTTAGGGAGGGGCATTTAGGATTCTCAGCCAGCGAGCAGTTTGGCATCAGTAAACTACAAACCTGAGAATTCCACAAGACATTAAAAATAGCACTATAGCACTATAATAGTCTAGTGGAAAGGCCCATTGACACTGGTATAACTAGCTGAAGATACTGCAAGTGATTTAATGCAGATAGAGAGTATGACCAGAACTTGGAGAAATATTTTTTTTTTCCTCCTCTAGTTCCTGGATTCTCTTAGTCATTTAGAGGATTCTGGGAGTAATCGTTCCAAGATCTAAATATGATCAAAGATGACATGGAATCAAGATTTGCCAAACTAAAATAGCGTATTTTTTTTAATTACTAGGAATTATGATATCCTCTACTATGCTTCCATAAATCCTTTAAACATAGGCCTGTTCTGCAGCATACCTCAATATCGGATAGTTCCACGTTCATCACAGCATTGCCATTTTCAAGTTGGAATTGGTATTAATATCCTTTTTTCCACAGGCCTCCAGCGTCAGCAGATAAGCACCAGCATTGAAACCAGTATGTCTTCCACAGCACAGCATCCCTGGCCACTCCCTGTCTCTGCCTATCCCTGCCTTGTCCCCACCCCCCAGCTCCTGATTGGTCTTAATTTTTTTTTCCTGGGAAGCCATGTTAATTTTAGCAACAGTGGACTGGGCTAACTGAATCATGTTAGCCAGCTATACCATGCAATCATGCTAATGGTAATAAAAGGATTTTAAAAAAATAAAATTCAAAGTGGATGTGCAAAATGATCAGATGCTGGTAGTGGGTACTGAAATTACCACACTGTTTGATCCTTTGTCCCTTTCTCCTTCTGTATTCAGCTGCTGGGCAGAGATTGCCCTGAGCACATGTGTCAAACACAAGGCCCGTGGGCCAGATCCAGCCTGCCAGGCCATTGCATGTGGCCCTCGCACCTATCCTGCAGCTGCAGCACTCCTCCCATCTGGTGAGCCCGATCCCCACATTGTGGGGCCCCTGGCTGCCAGTATTCTGAAGAGGAGCCCTACACCCAAGTACTCATTATCTACTTCTACTTCTGACTACTTCTCTGTCCAAGTCTCGGCCTCAGAGCATTGCCACGGCTTACCATGGCAATGTTCTGCACAGTTGGCTCATGATAGTTCACCAGTCACAGAGAGGGGCAGGGGGGCAAAAAGAGGCACAGGGGGGGGGGAGCAGAAAGAGGTACAGAGAGGATCTAGAGGGCTGAAAGAGGCACAGGGAGGGTCTCAGCTGGGTTGAGAAAGTTAAACAAAGTTAATGTAATAACAGTGCTTGATAATATTTGTATGATGATTAAAAAAATCTTTCTGTTTTCAAAATTCATTTTTTAATAAATTGTATAATAGTTGTATACTTGAATATATGCTTGCCATTATTTTTCCTAGACATCTAGTTTCAGAGCTAGTTATTACTAAAACTAGTAATAATCAAATGTTGAGGCAATTATTTAATATGATAAAAGAGTAGATATGTTTATATAATCTTACAGATACAACTGGCCCTTTGAGGGCAACCATAATGCTGATGCAGCCCAAGATGAAACTGAGTTTGACACCCCTGGCCCTAAGAGTTGCTGAGGGAAGCACAGGCTGGGAAAACCAACGGCACACCCACTGCCGGTTTGGCGATGCAAGGAAGCCACATGGAGGAACTGCACTCACCCAGCTATCACAATTGACACACCAAACAATGGCTAATGACAGTTTTTCCCCATCAGTGAAAAAGACCAGATTTGCCCCGCTTAGGGACAGGATAGCAACTGGCTAGTGACAACATCATGCGGTAAGATGGCTCCTAGACAGGGAGCAAGGCATGGGCCCTTTTCGCACGGTATTCCTGAAGTGAAAGGGCCCCTTGAGTATTGCGTAAATGTGAGGAGCAGTCCACACAACGCACTCACATTTGTGCAATGCTCAAAGGCCTAAGGCGGACCACGCACACATTTTTAAATTTTTGGCTTAAAGCCGAAAATGCTGCATGGTCGTGCATCACTCTGGGGCCCTGTGCACACTTACCTGGTGTGCGGAGCTTTGAAAGCTGGGCCGGTTGCGCTTTCTGTGTAGTGCAGGCTGGGAAAGGTCCCAGGCTGCACTGCAGAAGGAAGAGGCTCAAGCGTCCAGGAAGCAGCTGCAGAGCCCACGCAGGAGGGATGCGAATGTGTTCCTCCGAAGTCTTCCTGCGCAAGCTCTGCCGCCCAGCACCGGGAAAAGGTAAGGTGCGAAAAGGGTCAAGGCTGAGGTGGGTTGACAACATCATGAGGAGAAGGCCAAATTGTTCACAATACTTAGGGAATATGGATTTTTAGTTGCAAACTGTTGTGAGCAATCCCTGCAGTAATAGGAGTGACTTGGTCTTGGATGGGCAATAAAAACTGAATAGCTTTACAGCTTGTTACAGAATGACATGTAAACAGCTAGAAATGAGATAACTGATTTTAAAACCAAGTATATGTTCTTGGTATTAGAAAATGTTTAGCTAGCGCTTATGCGCTTATGGGCTTCTTTACATTTCTTAGGTCTCTCTGGTCCAAGATGAACATGCTAACCACTATAATGCCTTTTGCCAACTTATTATTTTAATTTTACTAAGCTGGGTTTTGTTATATACTGCTGCTCTTTACACAGTGCATGTGTGCATAAGAGAGAAAATGAGTGTGTGTGTGTGAGAGATCAACATAACGGTTTTCATTTTTGAACTCTCTATGGGGGGGGCATGGTGGAGGGGCACTGTTATAATGAGCTCCAGTACTTTGATATTTCCCATGTCTAATCATGTTTACCACAATTTTCATGACTGTGGAGGACCTCAGTGAAATTTGTTGACAAAAACCTATGCAATGTTTCTGCCTTGTTCAAACTATCTGTTTTGTTTTGTTTAAGCAAGAAAACACAATTAGATCCTACAGCTTCACAGAGAAGACACAAATTATGCAGCGGAAAAATCACTGTGGATGTCACCGGCATGATTTCTGCGAACAATGTAGGTGGTGGTGGGGAGTGTGAAGAACTACAGGATCTAAGCTCTGGTAACAGAAGTGAATGCTGCCTTTGATTTGCTGTCAGTTTGAGAGACAGTCATGCCCCTTTTCATAATCCTCCATCTCACATTTAGAAGCTTCCTATCAGCATACACAGCAGGCATATACTGTGTGTGGCAGAAAACTGCAAATGCCTCTGACACCAAACATTTCTCAGAAACCGATATTCATGTTGAGAGCCAGAGCTCAGAATCTGTGAAGCTTTTTCTTTATTGCTGATATCTGATATCTGGATAGTGTGCATGCCAAAGATGCTTATGGGATTTGCTACAGACACGCTTCTTATAGATGGCAAAGTGATCCACCACTGTTGCAGCATGTCTGCGATAGTTTAGCCTGACTTTTTCATACTCACTAGCCTATGCCTAGCTATTTGGTGATGATTTCTAGTGAGGGCTACCAGAAGAAATGTTCTGTTGAAACAAGTTAGCATGAGTTTAGTTATATCTAAGTAAGTGGAACAAAATATAATAATATTAAGAAGTAAATGGAGAGTAAAATGGAGAAGTAAAAGGAGTGGAAACTAGTCTGCACTCATTTTCTCAGAGACAGAGCTGGTACTTGCCTATGAATCAAAAGCTGACTTGTGGCATGCAGAGAGTGTAAGGAGAGTGGTGCTTTAGTTCCTGTGTGTGTATGTGCCTTTGAGTAATCTGCCAACTTAATGATAACCCCATAGCAGTTTCATCAGCAATGAATACTCAGAGTATTCATCCAAACTCACCAACCCAGTCTCCATTTGTTAGGAGCCCAATCATATTCATTTGAATGTGATCATTCCCACCACCAGTATTTTTGAGGTGATTGATTCCAAAGTAAAAGGAAGAGACAGTTTGATGTCACTTTTTTTTTTTTTTTTTTGGAAGGGGGTTGAGTCCATTCAAGAAGTACATTTGTTCATTCATTCTCTCATTCAAAATATTTTTATCTGGCTTCCCAGCCAAAATGCAAAATCTCCAACCCTGTCCCAAGGCACTCTTCATTATCTATGAATAATCATAAACATTTACAGATTGCCAATCTGTACATAGAGAGCCAGCATGGAGTGCTGGCTTGAGTTTTGAATTAGGACTCTGGAGGACAGAATTTGAATCTCTGCCTGGCCATGGAAACCAATGGGGTGACCTTGAGCAAGTCACACTATCACAGCCACAGAGGTAAGCAAAGGCAAACCTCTTCTGAACAAATCTTGCCCAGAAAACCCTGTGACAGGTTTACCTTAGAGTCACCATAAGTTGGAAGCAACTTGAAGACACACAGAAACACAGACAGTATGAGTATACAGATCAATAGTCTCTATACATATTACAGAAATGGTACATGCATGGAATGCTTCATGGAATGCTCAAATAGTTCTCATGACATTAGGAAGCGGGAAGTTGCTCTGCATGCTTTAGGGAGAGAACAGGTTGAGGAATTGTTTGTAGTAGCAGAATCACCTGGTCTTAATGTTCAGTTCTGCCAGAAGTTGCTAGTCTCTTGCAAATATGGCACATTCTAGAAGGCTTTATTTTTCTTATGCTAAATTAAACTAAACTATACAAGAACCTCTAAGACATTTAGCTTCAGCACATGGCTCTGATGATTTGTCCCAGATGAAATCTGAATAGAATTAATTTGTAGCATGAAATGAGATAAGCCTTTATTACAAAATGTAAACAAAGTGGGTTGATTTGCCCTCACTTTTGAAGCCACATTCCCAAATCATTTCCTTTTGCTCAAAGATTGTGTGTGTATGCTTAATCTGAGTATTAATGCATCTATATGTATGCGTGTTCTAAAATCTGTGCTCCAAAAGCCACAACTCAGCAGAGATCAACTGAATCTATGGGATTAAACACAACTACTTGTGTCTTTGCCTCTATCTGCTGTATAATGAATAAACAAATATATACAGTGGTCAGTGAAGGACTAACATTTGATTGCCAGCTACCACTTCTGAGATCTTTGTTGCTGAGAGTGAACCTATAAGTTGAAAGAGCCTTCAATATGTTAATCTAAAGGAAACCAGAAAAAATTATGATTATACAGAAGATTTTATCCTATTTTATTCTTTTGAAAATACTACTTTTATGTGAGTGTGGACAGTTTATCACTTCTACCTTTCCAATGCCAAAATCATCCTCAGTCCAATTACTAGGCCTAGTGAGAGTAGCTACATCAAATCAATTGCTGAATAGTAAGTCGAGACTTTCATAAAAACACACCGATTTTGCTGCTCTGCTCTAGTTAGGACCAGCAATTGGATTCATTCCATATACTCCAAATACTTTTTTCCCCTTTACAATGTTAGTTTAACATTTGAGGGAGAGAATCAAACTAATACATGAAAATCAACACTAAGAACAATCAGGAAAGGAAATGCACTACAAAATAGATACAAGTAAACATTCCAACTTTTTGTTGTTGTTGTTGTTGTGGGAAGGAAATCTAAACTGCGATGTCTCTAATCCAAAATCTAAGATCTAAAATGACTGAGAGTAAAGGAACATGTTGCCTTGGCTCCAAGAAAAGATAACAGTTTTGGTGGCACAGGAGCCTCTTTATAAGTGGGGCACCACAAGTGATAAGGCCCTCTTTGTTGTTGGTTCCCACTCCAGATTAGGACACTCTTGTAATAGCAGCCAGAATGATTTCAAACAAACAAACAAACATTAATGCATCATGAAATATTTAACACAGCATATGACTAGTCCTGAGTGGAGATAATCCAATTTTTTACATTTACTTCTGGTCTGCATGTGGAGTTAGACCTTTGATGCATATCTCAATTGTTATTCCCTATAATTCTAGTTAATTCTGAACTTGAAAGTCTGTTGAGTATGTTTAGACTATTTCTTTATGTGAAGGAATTATACCCCTGCCCCAATTATACCTCCCCAATTATAAATCTGAATTTAAATTTGAGATTTGAATTGGGTGGAAGATTAAGACTATTAATTATCAGATGAGGATTTAAGATTTCACTATCTGATAGGTTCTAATATTTATGTACTCAGAACATTTCTCAAGACAGGGTTCTACATGATTTCCCATTGCATATTTACTGTGAAACTTTTTTTAAAAAAATGTGCTGAGAAAAGTGAAGAAACCAACTGATGTACCACATATTGGTCAGTTAGTTTTATTTGTCTGTCCATTAGAAAACACTCTGATAGTACAATATATATGACAGAACAAATAATACAGTATTGACACATTTGCTCACATATGACAAAGGCATCACAAAGAAGGTCGGAAATGAAAGAATGAAAACAGAAGTTACTGGATAAAATGTCACTTTGGCAGCACATATACTAAAATAGTACTGCATATGAATGATGAGCTGCTTGCAGTGATTACACATATGTAGATGTATAGCTGATGTTCACTGTGGTCCAGCATAAGCAAAAATATGTTGTACTTCAAAGTAAATGGCTAGTTGTATTTAATTCGGACTGGATTTTGATGGATGCCATAGAGGGAACAAGAATAAGAATGAATTTGAGTTTTATGGAACACTTCAGAGCTGTTTCCCCCTTTCTTGCCCCATGCCCCAAAACAAATAGGTGTGATATATTTATGAAGCAATCAAGTAACAGTTTATTTAGAATTTCAGTTCTGAACACTATCCAAACTCTGTAGATAATCATTCATGGATGTTGTGCTGATTTTATCAGTAAAAATGATATGTAAACATACACACAGTGGTATGTTAGAGAAAATGACTTTGTTTAAATACATTGTGAATGAATCAATAGTACACCCTTGAGCATGCCTGATATATAACCCACATGTTCTTAATAAAATGCTAATGCTTTAATTAATTTTTTAAATGTCACAATAGTTTAAACATTATTTCTTTGTAAAGAAGAAGAAATGTATATTTTACTTGTCCAAGAAGGACCCAAGTGCTCTGTGTTTCAGTCTGGGTTAGTTTCTATTTTTAAGATGCCCTTCATTATAGGAAAATCTCCCAAAGATCTGTCATTATTATCTATTTTTAGTGCTGATGACATTTGAGCTTGGAAATAATAAGCTTGGGATAGAAATTTCCCTTGTTTATAAAGTCTGAATGTTTTCTTCACAACAGTTCCTTGTCTTAAAATTCAGAAAATGAGATTAGTATGAGTTTGGGTTCCAATTTTATGGCCTTTGTTCATCAGACTATATTCTCAGTCTTTGCAGCCACAGTTAATCTGTACTCAGAAGCTGATTATATTAACATCTTACTCTTAGTTAAACTGTCACTGATTGCAGCAACTGGTGAGGGTTTTTTAAAGGGAGTATAACATACTTTGCTTCCAGAGCAATTAACTGGCTGAATAATTTTGCAGGTTTCAAAACATTGTTTACACCCAGAGGAAGGGATGTGAAAATTGGTTAAAGGGCATAAATACCCTAAGGGCACCAGATCCTGTCTAATCTTGGAAGCTAGGTAGTATCAGCCCTAGTCAGTATTGGATGAGAGACTGCCAATGAATATCAAGTGTTGGAAACTATATTTCAGAGGAAGGAAATGACATATTTGCCTCTGAATATTCCTAGGCTAAGAAAGCCCTATGAAATTGATGGGGTTGCAATAAATTGACAGGTAACTTAAAGGCACAAACACACACACCTACTTCCCGATGGAGAAAAAAGATCTCTCAAAATTTTCAGAGTTGTCAGTTTTCTTTGTTTTGCTTATACCTGCTTATTCATAAGTTGTACCCAGTCTCATTCTTGATATATGCCCCTCTCCTTTGTGTTCTGTCTCCTCCCTCTCTCTGCACACATGTCACATCCAGTCTCATGCAACATTTCAGAAACTGATTTTCACCAATTTCCACTGAGGTTTAGTAAAATCATTATTCAGTAATGAAGTGTTTTAGAGATACTGCACTAGTTAGGCATTAGGATCATTTTATTTTATTGCTAACATTCCTCTTTCCCTCTCTTGATCTCTGTTGAATCTGTGTATTGGAAACAATAGCTATGATTGCTGGTGGCAACCATCTTTATGGCTTCCAAGATAGCACCAACACATAGGTGAGTTCAGATATATTTCATTTTGGAAAGTACTGAGTCAATTTAAAATGATCTGGGGAGGGGGAATGACAAGTGCTTTGTAATGCTGGGAGCAATTTGAAAATACTTCAGAATCAAGAAAACATCATATGGATCTCCAAAATAAAATCAATTCTGTATAGGCAAAAAACCTAGGATTTCTGGAGACACTGACAGTCTTGCTTTTGTTTTGTTTCTTAGAACTCCACTGACATTTTTGTCCCATCCAGTTCTGTCTTAATTGTGAGGCAGTTTTCCCCCATCCTACATGGTAAGGACATCTAACTGGCTTCTGAGTTTCTGATGGGCCGTTAAAACTGTTATTCTGATAGTGCATCATATGGAAAAAGAAATTGTTTTAAGAAATTGTTTTAAGTAGTTGAAAAATATTTAGCAGATGGAGAAGTGAATACATATCTTTAGCAGAATAGGGGTCAGTTAGTACATGGCTGAGAAAATGGATACTGCTTGTTAAAAGATTGAAAGTAAGAGATAAGAAAGATAATCCAGGAAGAAAAACAAATTAGCCAGGTTCGACTTGATAGAGACCAGCTAGAAATAAGAGGAAGGCAAAGTGACCTTTATACTCTTGGTACAATACAGAGTTGAAAAACAACATTTCAGGGTAGAGGTAAGCAAACTATGCTGTTTTTGAGAGATTAAACTGTAGTTTGCAACAGTGTGAGTTTTAACCAATGAGAATTATAAATGTGCATGAAAAATACTGAGGGTGTATGCATTTTAGATGGAAATCATGTTCAGCACCAACTCATTTTCAGAGCAAAAGAACTCTAGTTGGTCCAATTGCACAACTGTAATCTTTAATTGTCTTAATTAAACTCTGTCTTCTCACTCCACTCAAATTCTCTGAGTTGTTTTTATTGGCACATAGCTCAGGGAGAGGCAGTTTTGCAGCAACAATTCTTTTTTTTTAACTTTATTTTTTCTTCAAAATTACCCATACTAGTAGAAAAGAAATATCATCACTAATATTGATTGAATATAAATACATAATCTGAACAATAACTATACAAAAAAAAAAACAGAAGAGAATCCACATTTACAGTTGTAGTTACATATGTTAAATTAGAAAACATAAAAATTACTAAGGGTAAAGTGAATAGGAAGAATAAAGAATTGAGTTCAAACCAGTTATGATCCCATATATAATTCAATAAATAAATAAATAAATTCAGTAAATTGATTGAACTGTTCCAAGAAAGGAATAAAGAAAAGAAAAGAAAGAGAGTATGCACTTCTCCTTACAAAAAGGTTGCAGGTTCCCCCCCCCCCAGTGTTATATCTTATCTGCCTTCCTTAATTAGAAAAAAGGTGGTATAACTATTAAGATTAAATGTATTAACAACATAAGAAGTTATTCTATTCCCAAAATAACTATACTTTTGGAAATTAATCTTCATTTCCCATCCTTTTTAAACCCCTAAGTCATTACCCACAGTACAAATTTTAGTGTACAGGTCATGTTCCCCTTTCCACATCTCTTGAGATTGTTTAGTATTGCTGTAGCTAATCTTGAGTTCGAGAAGAGGGGGGATCTTAGTGTTATAATTCTATATAATGTTATAATTCTATATAAATACTTTCACCTATAATCTCAATCCATGAATATATATTATGTATATATATGCATACACACACATACACATACACATACATATGTATATGTGTATACA